>CM073134.1:9905000-11105000 GCA_037039145.1 Fundulus diaphanus | reverse complement strand
TTATTTCAACACAAGAATAGATGATATATTTGACTTCAACCAAATGCAGCATCCCAGGAAAAAAAACAAAACCTAACACTAACTATAACACATGGAGGTGGACATATCATTTTTGGGATGCCTTGCGGTACCAGGGCCTACCCAGTCCACCGTCACAGAATCCACCATGAGTCAGAAAGTGCTTGTGCAAAATGTTAGAACCTCTGTATAAGCAAAGAAAGCTGAAGCATAACTGGACACTACAACATGGCAACCAACCCAAAGCATACCATTAAATTCACCAAAGGACTGGCTGGGTATTAAGAACTGTTAAGTCTTAGTCAAATACCAAATCTTGATCTCCATGAGATGCTACGGTCTGCCTTGAAATGGGCTGTACAAGTAAGAAACGCCTCAAATATCTCACAGCTTAAAGGATTTTGCCTTAAGGAGTGCAGCAAACTTCTGCAGACTGGTCCATGGCTACAAAAAGGGTCTCACTGAAGTTATTTCAGATGAAGGGTTGTAAGTACAACTATTAGATGCTGGGGTGTCACATATGTAAGTAAAACAAGGTTTATTTTTGGAGCTGACTTGTGATTGAATCACGTTCTTTCCTAGAGATAAACAAAGATGCGGCATGTGAACATTTCTTTAGAAATGACTGATCTAGGCTGCTTGGAAGGATGTTGAGACTGCTTCGACCTCAAATTGGGGATATTCAACATATTGGGTTGTCTTGGCCCGATATCCCAGCGTCTTGGGCTGTTCCCCGAGGACAAACATGCTTGCAGCCGGTTGAATGTGACGTGCAGCCAATCAGAAAGCGAGGTGACGGAAACACAGAGGGAAATCCAAAATACAGAAGACAAAACAACCGCCAGGGTGCACCAGAAAGTCTGACAGACGTCAGAGATGGAAGACCCACTCGCCGATATCTGGCAACACCATGAATATTTGTTCAACATTTCATGTAAAGCATATCATAACTGAAATGACAAGGAGAGGAGTTGGACAGAAACTGCAACTACAATACCTCGTCGGCCATGTTCATTTACTCTGGACTCACGTTTCATCTCAAGAGGTTTTGAGGGATTTCCTGTCTGATATCTGAACGTTCATGAGTGAAATGTGTGTGTGTGTTATGCCTGCTGGGTGGTTATACAGAACACACTGTAGGACCAAACCTGTTATTTCTACGATTTTAGATCATCACGTGTGGGGTCTCTCACGATTTGAAAATCAACCGACAATTGTTAAATTTTGCCGCGTAAACCAGGCATTATTTAGATCCCAGACCGACTGACAAACAAGCAGAACAACAAACTAAATGCTTACCATTCATCCATCTCCAAAACGCATTATTAAACCAGTAAAAGAACTATAGAGATTGACAGCTTTGTTGCTGAAACAAACTGTAGCATAAAGAAACCACACAAAGCCACGCATCGGTCCATCAGAAGACTTTCTGCTCTATCAACTACTGAGACGTTTGCCACACTTCTAATGTTACCTTCTTCAAAGGTTGTTCTCTTTAAGTGAATTTTCTCCAATTATCTGCTGTAGACCCTGTCTCTTTGGATCTCTTTGTGTGACCGGTGTTTGCTGCCGTTTCAGGAGATCGAATTGACAGATGAGAACAGAGCCGCTTAGGAATGAAAAGTCGCTCACCTGGGGAGTCATTCCGTGGCAAAGATACATGATGGGAACGTTGTCAGTTTCCGGTCCCTGGTCCAGACACAGGTCATCTCTCAGACTGTTCTTTAACTGCAAAAACAAAGAAAAACAAAAATAAAGCCCACCATAAAGGAAACAAGGACACAGTGCACATAATGTTAGAAGACATTTAAAAAGATGAGCATGTTAATGCTCTCAGATGCCGAGCCCGCCAGCTGAACCAAAATAAGCATGGTGGCACAGGAGAACGCACGCCTAGCTGCTGTTATCACATGTGTTTTGTCTGAATCTACGATTGTCACACGTGTTACTATCCAAATCACCGCATCTTTAACTGCATAACTTAAAGATGCCGCTGGCTGCTAACATTTTCTTTTGATACTGTTATTGGCTAAAACCAACTTTTGGTAGGCGGGCACAAGGTGTCGCTTCGCCCAATGAGTTCAGAGAGTTCTGCTGCATGTCCCTCCTTTTCCCAAACACATTCGATGGGAGCAGTCCCAGATTTATAATGTACAGAAAGGAGAGTGCTACACATTATCAATCTGGCTTTCCAGGTTAGCAAATAAGTGTCAAGCAAATGAAAGCACACAGATACATTATAAATAAACAACATTTACAAAGAATAAAATAGCTGGTATTTTACAATATGAAACCTAAATATAACTGATTATATATATATATATAATTGATTAACATGTTTCAGACAAGCAACAGTTAATTCTTTCCCGAGTCTTTTTTTTTTTCTTTGAAAAACTGAGTTTCTTTTACAACCAGACAGGAAAAAAAAAACAAATGAATTTGTTGAGTAAAATTGTGATAACTCGAGTTGTTAGTAACTTAGGAGATATAACTTTAATAAATGACCTGCTGTTCTGTAGAGGAACATGATCTATGTGTTTGTCTCTAAAGAGAAAGAGGTTGTGTGTAGTTTTATATCTGTGTCGCTTCAATGGGAACATTATTAATTTCTTAATGATGCCTGGCACAGAGAGACAATCCGTCATGATCTAATTTGCTATATAAAGCACAGCAACAGCGGAGTTCCCCACAGAACTAATATACCTGTTCAGTGGGTACAGTTGTACAACAATATGGGGTTTGGATCAAGTTCTTTACCTTAAAAATCCTCAGTTGTTCTGAGCTCTCTGTGCCAAATTTTAGGGATGAGTGGACAGACGGACTGACAGACAAACAGACACAAGGATGGATAGATGGATGAATTAATGGCTGATTGATAAATGCATAGATAGATGAATGGATGGACTGCTCAGAAAAAAAGATGGACAGACAGACATAAGAATGGATGGACAGGAGGATAGATGTATGAAAGGGTGGATGATTAACAAATGCATAGAAGGAAGGACTGGTTGACAAAAAGATGGATGGGTGACGGGGGGACTGACAGATGGATAGACCTGCAAACATCACGATAGAAAATAAATCCTGAAAATATATTTAATACGCCTGTTTCTTTTTCCTCTTTTTTCCACTTTTCATTTGGCATGGAAAAGAGCAATTCTCCAACAACATATGCAATCTTCTGTTGCAAATAAAACCACCAAAAACTGGAAGTATTGAAACAGGGAATTTGTTGCAGGGTATAAACTTAACTTGATCTCCTAACACTCCCCACAAACTCAAAAATAAATCCCTAAAATGGAGAAGAGAATCGCTGTCTTCTTACAGAAGTAACAATGAAAAGCATGCGGGTAAAGATGTGATTTTATCCTTAATTTTAATTACAGAAATTACACAACAAGAAAAAAAAGAACTGCCTCTAGTTGCATCTCCTACTTTCTTTTATTCTCCTTTGATGCTTTTACAAAAATAATTAATTCATTATGACTGCGATGCACTACCAGGCTTTAAGTGGGTGGCCAAAATGGGAGTAAATGGAATCGGTACAGGATAATTACTGCCTGCCAGGGGAAAGTCACGCAGACACTTTCCACTAACCTTCACCTTTTTTTTTGGCAGCTGTACAGAAAATTTTCAAGAAGAAAAATACTCTTCCACCTTTGCAGGGCATGGATTTAGTTTAGCTATATTCCACAAAAGATTACAGACTAATTGAACAAATGACATAAATTGACGCCCACAGAGTAATTATTTAGGCACACTTTGTTTCTTTGTATTTCCAAGAAAGGAAAAGGACATAATAAATACCTTTACTTTACTTCAGAGATGGTGTCATGTTTAAAGATGTCTTACACATGTGTATAAAGTTTGTATAAAAAACCCGGAGAATAAGTGAACAATGAATTATAAGAATAAATCATTCATCTGAAAGAGACTTTTACATTCAAAACAATTACACATTGGGGGGAAAAACACAAAGAAAAAGCAGAACCTGTTTCTGCTTTCCCGTGTTCCCTGCCTTGCCCACACTAGTACCTGCTTATGCCAAACTCTAATGAGATAGTTGTCATGAAAGTGGTTTGAGCTGGAAAAAGCCTGTGATAGAAAAAAAGGAGGCCCTAAGGCACAGTTAGAAAAGCTGTTTTTTTTATACATTAAAAAGAACATGAATAAAAAAATCTGAGTAGCACTTTACTGGCCCAACTTTAGCTCTGAGGAACACATTTCCTGACCCACAGGGGCATTGCTACTCATAATCTTAAATTGGCATTCTCATTTATATATACATCCACCAGCTACTTTATTAGATACTCTTTGCTGCTACCAGATTAAACCCTCTCTTTACTTCAAAACTGCCTCGAGGCATAGATTTAAAAAACTCTCCTTAGAGACTTTGATCCATATTGACATGGTCCATGATGCAAATCATCTGTTCCCCCATATCTCAAAGCTGCTCTATTGGATA
The DNA here is from genome assembly GCA_037039145.1 of Fundulus diaphanus. Taxonomy (NCBI): domain Eukaryota; kingdom Metazoa; phylum Chordata; class Actinopteri; order Cyprinodontiformes; family Fundulidae; genus Fundulus; species Fundulus diaphanus. The sequence goes on along the minus strand of CM073134.1, from coordinate 11,100,517 downwards.
GAGATCAGGTGTCTGTGGAGGTCAACTGAATGCAGTAAAACTCATTGCCCTGTTAAGAAACAAGTCTGAGTGGATTTGAGCTTTGAGACATTTTGTATTATTCTGCTGGAAGGAGGCTAGTGGCTACACTAGGGCCAAAAAAGGATGAGTCAGCTACATTACTCAGGTAGGCTGTGACTTTAAGAAAATGTTCAGTTAGTATTAAGTGGGTCAAATATTCCCACACCTATTACACCACCACCACTGGCGCTGAACTGCTTAAACAGGGCAAGATGAATTTATGCTTTTCTTCACAGCACGTTCTGACCTTGAAATCTGAGCTGAAATTGAAATTCATCAAACCAGGCGACTTGTGTTATGATCCTTGGCCGTTTAGATTTTGGTTTGTTTTTTGATCACTTCTGAGTTTTTAAATATTGTTTGAATGGTCTTGCTGTATTCAGTTCATTTCTTTGTGTTCACTATTGCTTGAAATGTGTTGCTAAATTAGTTAATTCGTCTTTGTTTCATTTCTTTATTCTCACATTCTGTTCCTTCTGCATTTTGGATGTATTCATCTTTTATCAGTACTAGACTTTTCCCCCTTGGTTTGTGGTCCCTTTGGGTCTAGTTCAGGTCATTTTGTGTTAACAATTTACCTTATTTTAGTATGCCTGTTAATCCCCTGATTAACTCATCTGCATTTATGGCATTCTCCACTCTCATCCCAGTATATAAGCTCACTGGTTTTCATAGCCTTTTCTGTTTCCTGGTGTTGCCCTGCAATATTCATGTCCGGTTCTCCTGTATATTTTCTGTTTTAATTATTAAATCTCCACCATGCTCATCCAGAGTTCCTGTCTGCATTTTGTTCCTACTCTCAACATCCAAAACCTGACATGTTTCCAGCCAGCTATAACCCAATCTTGGTGAGCCTGTGTGAATTGTAGCCTAAAGTTCCAGTTCCTAGCTGACAGAAGTGGCAAAAGGTGTACTGTTCAGCTGCTGTAGCCCATCTGCTTCAAGGTTCGAGGTGTTGTGCGCTCAGGGATGGTGTTCTGTATACCATGGCTGTAACGAGTGTGTATTTGAGTAAGTGTTTCTTCTGTTTTATGTTGAATCTATTTGCCCATTCTCTTCTGACCTCTAAATCCGAGAGGTGGTTGTGCAGTAAAATCCTGAAGATGTGCAGTTTCTCAGACCAGCCTATCTGACAACAACAACAACCATGCACCATTCAAAGTCACAAAACCCCCTTACTTACAGATGGATGAATGGATAGCTTCAGCTGTTATACCATTGGGGCAATGTTATTTTTAGCATAAAGTTTCTAAAGCTTTCGACTGGTTTTTATTTTTCATGTGTCCTCACAGATAGCTTAATTTTGTCAAATTCAATTCAAATTCTCAATACCTACTTTCTAAATGTCGCTTCTGCATATTGACAGTGTGAAACATCCTCAGAATCCTCAGAGTGACAATGACAGTACTGTAGCACAATTAAACCATCAAGTGGAAAACATGGACTGATTATGAATAGAAAACTTAAACTTTGAGCTGCTTCCAATCACTGTTACCACGTTTTACCAAAGTACAAGCAACCGTTACTTAACGTATAATATTTTGGTCTATAGTTGTTTAGAAAAAGGGGAATTATGCATTGGAGTAACCTTTTAGAGACAGAGCAGAAAGTACATCTACCTGAAAAGTGGTGCTGGGACTTAAGATTTTTAAGTTTGAATTTACCAAAGGGGTGAATTACAATTGTACCACAGATTACCAATAAATACCAGGGTGTTGGTTATCATTTTTTCTGGCTTCTTACTAACTTCTTACTGGAATAATCTTCACCTCATGAACTCTTATTTGAATCAGTAAACTTTGGTTTTACTTTCTTAGGGGGTGCCCACTGTGTTATGCATTTATGCCAGAGTTTTATGTTCTTAACATGTTGTCATTAGCCTTTGGCAAAGTTCAGCCTTGTTTTAGCCTGCCTTGAACCTGCTATCTTTCATTTTATGCTTTTTAACAAATGTATTTCTCAACCTTATGCATATAACCCCAGACATAACAGAACGTGTTTATATATTCCCTTTAAAGGATCTGTTGGGATGCTTTTATTTATATCTTGATCGTTGTAAACAGTCAGTGGCATCAGTCTTAACTCTTTTATTCAGGCGACCTTTTAAGAGAGAGGATTTGAATACAAATGCCTGTTTAGCCTTCTACTAAATCACATCCCATGAATGCCACGTTCTGTGTTTTTGATGAGTGGGTAGCTTTCTGGAAGTATCTTTTCTATTCAGAAATAATTTTCTCTATCTCTTGAGCAGTTACCATCCAAACTCCAAGACTTCATCTCTGCTTCGAATTTCTTATCGCGTCCCACAGTCTCTCTGTGCTCCTCTGTAATCACATCACATACGGTCCTGCAGGGCTTTCAGCGTAGTGCTTGAGCCTTTGAGGGCTGATCTGAGATTTCTTTTTCATAATATCTCGTGCTGCTGCCACATATCAAACAGCAATTCACAATAATCCGATGCTTTATTGATCCTCTGTGGGATTTCTGCTCCTGCACCTCCCATTGCACACGGATGACAGAGGTCAAGCCCATACACACGGCTACAGCCCTATAGGGAGGATGGTGAATATTCGTCTTGCTCAAAGGTAGTAAGGCTAAGTGAGTCTCAAAGCAACTAATTTGTTTGTTCCAGTGACAGCAGCCACGTTGTTACAAGATCAGACGGACCATATATCAGCAACCTTTTGGGAAACCCGTTGTCTTAGCTGTTGTTTCAGTTGGTGTTGTTTAACATCAAAAGACTCCCAAATTCACATCCCACACACATACTCAAATACAAACACACCTGCATTCAGGCAATCACTGTTGATATACATCTTTTAAAATAATAGTGTAGTTAGTTGACAGGGGTTATATTATTTGATATAGATCAAAAGCCATTTGGCGTAAAGTCGACGAAAACGCCAAACTCAGAATATTTTATCATTTAATTTCTTCTTTTGGATTATTAAAGTATTTTTGCACAGGCTTCCAGTTCCCCAGAGCTCTGAGCCTCTGTGGACGTCAATCCCACAACAAACAGTTATCTTGGAAATTTGTTGGCGCCCAAGCAGTTCCGGCTAACAGTATTGCATTCAACTAACCTCTACTAACTAATTGCTCATTCCACCGATGTCAAGCACCGCTGCAAATAGATGGTCAAAGGACAATTTGAAGACAAATGCAATTTTGTAAAAGGCTCAGGCACTACATTTCAGAAAATGCCATTAAGTCCAAGACAGATTGTAAGGACTAATTCATTAAACTGAAATTAAACAGTCAAGAACGACGACGACTTTCAAAAAACGTATAAAAACTACAATGTTAGAGATGTAGGAAAGTTAGAGTTAATGGAAATTATGAGAAAATATGTATGGTGTATTATGTTTTGAATATTTTTGAATACTGTAAAATGTAATTACAGCAAATGTGGATAACTGAGACAAGATGGATGTAAATACTGTAAAAGTAACAGAACTGTGCACAATTATTGTAAAAAAACTTAAGGGGTAGATATCATAAGATTGCTCTTCTCTCTGCTCCTTTTCATTCAAGATGCATCGATTTGCTTGTGTTGCGTGTATGAATTTCAAAGTTATTTTTTAATGAAATAAATAAATAAACGTAATTAACGTTATTAACATTGATGCAAACAATGTTAATTATTTCTCAAATGTTAATAACTTTTACTTAAAGAAGAATTAATCCCATGTTTTTGTGCTTACAATGGAGCTAAACACCTTCAAGACTGTCAGGCATGTGGTGGTGAGACAATTTACTTATGAAAATTAATGAGCTTACAGAACCGACCTGGGGAGACCGATGACATAGAGTCAGGGTGAGAACAACACCAGATGTGAGATTAGTGACACTGGAACCCGGTGAGTATAATCAGAAAAACGCTGTACAACTGGCGGAGAATCTAAACATGGAACTGAGGGAAAGGGACAAGTAAACCCAGGGGGAACTAAACAGGACATAAGAAGGATCTTAATAATTAAAACTAAAAACTAATATCAACATATGAGTATAAACCAAAAAGCCTAGGAAACGGAACACACAACAGAACTAACACAAAGGGAGGAACCGAATATGGAACGAACTGCATGACAACAGACAACTCCAAAATAAGCTAAACACAAGTGAGAAGCAAAATCTCAAACACACAGGGACAAGTGGCCTGTCATCATCTGTGAGCGGTAATAGCAACTGTTTGAAAAACCTGAGTTCAAAGCTTTATTTAACAGCACTGTGGGTGTCATAACTGATTAGACTGATTCCCACAAGTTATTACTGATTTTAAATGTCTTTACACATAAAGTAAGACTAGACATCATGACCCAGAACAATATAAATAGTTTTGCTAAGTATTTAGTCAATAAAAAATACATTTTAAATGTATATTTTTCTTTTAGGTTGTATGTATCTAATTGTGTTCAAATGTATTCAACTGAGATTTCCGAAGAACTTTTATCTAAACAATATCTGAACTTCATAGTCTCCTTTTAGCCTATATCCATGTTTTGGTCTTCAAACAAACAAAAAAAACAAAAAACAAATAAATAACACCACACATGAACAATCTTTCCACAAGCAATATTATATATATATATATACACACACACACACATATATATATATATATATATATATATATATATATATATATATATATATATATATATATATATATATATATATATATATATATATATATATATATATATATATATATATATATATATATATACTTGAACATCATACTGGAATGTTTGCTGTAAAGGTATTGCTGAGTGATTGCTATGTTTGAACCCCAGCTGTGTTTTTGCCCTCCTGCCACAATCTTACTGCTTAAATGTGAAGTAAAGCAAAAATAGGTTGAGTAAATTGGGCGAAAAAATTATATTCCTGCATTCAGAGCTATTTTCAGATAATAAGAGGTTTTCAATCTGAGTTTAGGAAGGTAAAAAAGAAAAAAAAAATACTAAATCAGGACTCATACGCAGCCATGAAAAGAACTCGTGAACAGACAGACTTGGCATCTTCTACTTTGTCAATCAACCCGAGCAGCAAGAACAGCAGAACCCTGCTCAGCTTTCAACAGATTTGCAAAACGATCCCACAAACAACTGAGGAGATGAGCAGAGATTTAAAAATCAATTGCTGTAAAAACTATTTTTAACTTCTCCATATCCCTCTGGTGTGATCCAGATTGAGCAAAGGCAGCATTGATTACATGTCATGTCTGCAATTACACCTGTTGTGTCGGTAAAGGTTATAGTTTAATAGTTGTAATGACTCGAAAAGCATGTCTGGTCATGACGATGTGTTAAATTAAAGCCAAATTTCAGTACATAACCATGTTAAATCATTATATTAAATTTACACTCTTCTTCTATAAGTGCTGTGATTTTACTAGTCTCACTAAGACAATGCCACCTTTGAAGGGACCATGCCATACAGAATACATTTTTTTAGCCCTTAAATACATTTTGTTTTGTACTTGGAGCCTCAAGAAGTGCAGAAAACGGGTTCCTCTTAAATGCACCTCAGAACAGTGGTAAAAGAGGGGCTGTGGGGCAACAATAACGAGCAATTCAGACAGCAGTTGCACTTTATATAGACCACAACGGAATGATTTAAATGTGAAAAGGAAGGCCTTAAAAAAGCAAATGTCCCCATAACAGATATCTGCAAAGAAAAGCCTGTTTCAAAGGGTAGATCACTGGCAAGACATTGATGCAGTCGGTGAAAATGACTGATAGGCTTTGATGAAGTTAAGCTGTCGGGTCCAATGAAACTCTTTGAGAACCCTTTGGCTCCTTTTTGTTCTCTTTACAGCAAATCAAGCAACGTTTAGGACAAATATCTACAAAAGCACACGGTCACTTTCTCTCTCTTGCTGCATGACTATGTTTCCCAGTATTTGTTTTGCTCAGCAATTAGTTAAGAAAAGCATCAATGCCAATAAGCTTCCTGCACAGGCTCAATCTGATGTTTCCAAAGGACTGAAGGGTAATATTTTTACAGGCCTATTTTGAGGACCAGTTAGTCTGATCTGACAACAGGAATAAATGAAATCATGAGCAGATTACCGTGGATAGAATAGGTACAGTGGAACCAAACAGATGTAAACCAGCTAACATTGCAACCACCTTTGTCGACGTTACCAAAACTGTTGAATTCCAGCTAAAACCAGTCAATAAAGGTTTTACAAAGATGGCAGCCAAGCAACATAATGAAGCAAACCAGGAAATAAACTCTAAAAATGCATTTCGCTTGATGTAAGGAAAGTAATTGATTTTAAATGTGCTCCTTTTAGATTTTTTTTTTCCAACTTTAAAGCTCAAATTAACACTTTCTCAAATAATGGTTTGATCTTTTAGATACCACCCCTGATAAAACTGCATAATACATGAAAAATAAAGAATTATATTGTTGTAATAGTATAAGCTTACCACAAAAATCTTAGAAAAGTGTAACCTTTAATATGAGCCCATTTATTCAGTTGGTCAATTATTCTAAAATAAAAACAAATAATTCAATTAATTATTGACCAATTATTCAACCCCTATATGTTCAAACATGACAGCGTTCGGTCTTCCCCTCAACTAATTCACAAGTAAGAAGCATACTGTAAATAGTTTGATAATTCCTCTTCGTACAATCTCTCTAGATCCTGTGGATGTCATATCTGAGCTATCAGTCTGTGTTTTCTCAATAAATGTTCACAAAATCAAAACAATTTGTGTTAATGTGGATAGATGGCAGTTAAAGAGAGACTAAATATCCCGTTTGACATTCTTTGCTAAGTTCTGTCAAATGTACTGGTCCATTGCTGAGTTAAGTAGCCTTTTCATTCCTAAATGATTCATAGGTCAGAATTCACAGTATTAAATCTTCCAGAATATGTCCTGGCTCACCTCTTATGCTCCTCTATGTTCAGCTCATCTCATGGGTTTTCAACATGATTTAGATCTGGGAATTCAGATGGTCATAGAAGAAGGTTGGGTTTGGATCTTGTGATCTATTTATATACTGATTTGCCAAAAAAAAACCAAAAATGATGCCTTTTCAGTTTTCTGCCAAAGTCAACCACATTTTTAATCAAACTTTTCTGGTACTCTAAGGAATTCACAACACCAAGCACTACAGGTTCCCAGGACCTTCACAAAAGAAACAGGGTCACAGCATTACAGGTAGTCTTTCCACATATTTAACAATTCTTTTCATGACAAAGCCATTCGGGGCATTTGGTCTTTCAAAGCTGAATCCCCATCTTATGCGAACAGAGCACAGTGTTCCAGTTAAAGCATTTTCCTGTCATTCCCCACAACCAGTTGTTTTGTGGGTAATGTGGAGACTTGGTGACCACAAGAAGCCAGATTTTGCTGCAGGTCTTCAACTGAGTTTTGTTTTTTACAATTACGTTCCCTGTGTAAGGTGTCTATTTGTAATTTAGTGGTGAGAGGCAAGGGAAATGGGCTTCTGTGTCATGTCATATTTGCCAGTGATGAAATAAACCTAACCAGTGATGGATTCCTAGTAAAACGTTGCAAGACACAAAAAAGGTAAGACTTTTAATAAAAAGAAAATCTTTATTGACATTTATTTTTCAAATAATTATTCTTGGTATATATAGCTGTGGAATACTGTTTTTTTTAAACAGTTATTTATGTGGTATTTTGTTCCCCACTAATTAAATTGACTTATTTTCAAATATGGATGTTTCTCCGGTTTTCCGAATTACATTTTCCTCTGGCAATAAGAGATGAATTTATTTTAAGATTTCTTTCCTACATCTTAACCAGAGGTGTGAATATGAGTGCAGGATGTTATACATTAGAGCTTTCCTCACTGGAGCTATTTGACACATAAAGTAGACAAAGGAAATGTAGTCTGTTCTGGATTCTTGCTGAGCTCCATCCCTTGAAAGTCACTGTTTAAAACCAAGGTTGTGATGACAAAATGTTGGGCTCAAGGTTTCAACGTGACACCCTGCAGTACCGTTATGATCCAAAACTAAGTCTTTATTGAGAATAAATGCATTACAAAAGATGATGTAAGTGGATGCTGAGGGAAAAGAAGAGAAAAACTGAAAATCCTGTGGACTGCAGAGATATTTATATGCTTTATTGGCAGAGTGCCTACCCATTTATAAAAGACTTGAATGTAATTGAGACTCATTAATTTGGACATGTTTAATTGTATAAGCCCAATAGGTTTAATTAAACTATTTAATTAAATGTCTTAAATTGAAAAAGGGAATAATATGAGTCTCTGAAAAGACAAAAACAGATTTAAAAACACATTCACACAATATTAAAAGTATCACCAGGCATAATAATAATAAGCCACAAAAATGTCTAACAAGAAGAAAAATGAGCACTTTTTCATTATGAATGTGAATATCACTAAATACTTCATTTCCTGTTCATAGAAGCTGAATATAAACCTCTGGGAGTTTAGGCGGAGGGGAATTATGATGCACTGCTGTGCTTTTATGCGGCACTGAGATTTAATCCAAAGTCTATGAAATCTTTTCTTTGGGAGTCTTTGTTGCCTCAGACATTTCTCACATACAGATTAATACACTGAAATTACGGTTGTTAAGGGAAACTCACCACTCCATAAGCAACAGTGTCGCTGTACGATCGCAGCTCCGGGTAGATGTTGGAGAGGAACCAGCTGAACGGCCGACATTTGAGCCGGGACCGGAGGGCTTTCCTCTCAGAAATGTCCCCAATGTCTATTCCTGAGTTCTAGGGGAGGAAGTAAACACAAACACGTTATTTTCCCAGTTCTAGCTCTTTACTAATACTCCAAAACCTCGAGCAATGTAATAAAATGCGATGCGCTTCAACCCTCTGATTTGAAATGCTGCAGTAAATACGGAGCTGGATTCGGGGCCTCAGGCTCCTTCAAGCTCTGCTGCAATTCTACAAGGCCAACTTGAGAGCCTTAAATAATAAAGGAGCTCAAAGAGGACAATAAATGTTTGGAAAGGGAAGTCCTAGGGAGACCACAATTATTGACGAGGCCCATTTTTGGAAGAAAAGAAGAGATGCAGCCTGCGATAGAAAATTAATTTAGACCCTTGATTATAAAACACAGCTTTCAAACGACATATGTGTAAGACATGGGCTTTAATTGGCAGACAAATTATTCTGATAACCCCCCTTTTTTAGTTTCTGGGATGCATTAAAGCGTAAAACAAACAATCAAAAAGTTGGAGCATTCAGCACAAATTAGAAAAGTCCAGTTTTGACAGATTAAAATAAAATTATATATATAATTTTTTTTCTTTTTTTCTTCTTCAGTAAACCATAAAAGCTCTTATTTGATCTGTAGCTGTAAAAACAGAAAACAAGATAAAAGGAGAACATTATGACAGGATTTCTACACATACTTTTTTATGTTGTCCTATTTTCAAAGCAAGATTCAAAAAATCCCTTTAAATTAACAGTAGATACATTTACAGAGAACAGGCTTTCAAAAAGTAACCTGCAAAAACCAAAGACTGTAAGAATGATAATAAGTGAATAATAACTTCAGTAATTATGCAACCAAAATGTAGGGTAAGTTCATCATACTGTATTAGGTACTTCTTTTCAATCACTTGCTGAAACGTCACATCTAATTACATTTATGCATCTAGATGCTGACAAGAATAGTTTTAAGAGTTAAAATTTGGATATTTTTAATGATTTAAAGGAATACTGTGGTATTCATAAAGATCTCAGATGTGTAAAAGATAAAGCTGAACATATTTTGGAAGATTTAAAAATCAAATGATGTTTAACATAACATGTTCTAATAGTTTTGTTAAGATGTCGGGCTTTTCAAAGGTTTCAAAGTTTCTCTTTGGCTGATTTTAGTTTAATATTTGACTGTTTTCCAATTGTTGAGCATTGTGAATTCTGACCTATGAATCATTTAGGAATGAAAAGGCTACTTAACTCAGGAATGGACCAGTACATTTGACAGAACTGAGCAAAGAATGTCAAACGGGATATTTAGTCTCCCTTCAACTGTCATCTGTCCACATTAACGCAAATTGTTTTGATTTTTGTGAAAATTCATTGAGAAAAACACAGACTGATAGCTCAAAATAGTATTTAACATCAACAAGATAATTCCAAATGACAAATTGGCTGAAAAACTGACATAACATAGACGATTAACTGTATTAGTTATTTCCTGGGTCTTTTTCTGGTTTTTAAAGACATGACCTAAAGATCGTGTTACTCTGCTCATGTCATATTTTTAGACTTCTTCTTTTGCCCTCCTCCTGCAAGTTGCCCTTCACTTCTTTTCAATACACACTGTAGAAAATCCTGTTACTATCTGGTACAAGGATTAGAGTGACAAGGAGTCTGAAAAGTCCAAAGAAAATCTTTGAAAGATCTCCGAAAGTCTGCAGCGCTAGTGATCAAGATTTAAAAATATTTTAAGGAAGGGAATTTTTAAAGTATTAGGAGTGTTTTTATATTTTTTCACAGTACAAAATACAAAGTTGCTCAACTGCATTCATCTTAAATGGATTATCTTGTGAATGGCACATTCTTGGTTATTAGCAAGCTTCTTCTAAACACAAATAAGCACATAACCAGCCAACAAAATCTTCCCCGCAGTTAATACAAGAGTCAAACTCCGAGCAGCTGTGTACCTGCAGTGGGACGTTCCAGGCCATATAGACGTGATTTTTGTGGTGGTCCATCCACACCTCAGCCACTCTCAGAGCGTTGCGTCGCACGTGGACTGTCAGGTTCTCCGTGTAGGGTTTGTGAGCACGCTCAATGTGGGCGATCCTGGAGCAGGGGAGAACTTCCACACTGCCGCCACACTGCCACACCTGGAGGGATAAATACAGAGACTGCTGGCACTTTACAATGAAAAGCAGCAGATGTTTTCTGCACCTGCCAAGTCAGAGTCGATCTACACCTGTAGGTCGAAAGCAGCAGATTAAATACTCGAATGCTGTGACTCAACCTTGTTGTGTAGAATTGGCAGAAGCGTAACGGCATCATGAGACCATGCTGAGAATGCTCATCTAGGTGCTTTGCTATTTTTAGACCTTTCTACACCTTGTTGACAGCGGAAGCTGTCAAAAATGCGAGCAAATTCTGGTGAAAGCTTAATGCAGGATATTCACTGTGAATCAAAGAGAAACATACAGTTCACTGGAAGCAATACTATTAGACAGAGATTTTATTTAACTGTTACTGGAGGCAATATCATAAGTCCCTGATTGAACATTATAAATGAACCTGCAAGGACTTAGTCTGGGCTGAATTATCCAATTGAATCAATATTTGAAAACACTGATGCCTTGCCTTTGCCTCATGTTTCCTGCCAAAACACTAAATGTGCAAGGACACCTTGTTTGTGCTATTTTGGATCAGCCAGTGATTATCCCTAATGCGGTACCGCGCGCGAGCTATTTTTAGAAACACAACGTCACGATGACGTCACATCACGTGGTACGCAGTAGGGCAAACTCCCAAACGCGCCGCTGTTTTGGTGTGGAAGAGACGTGCGTTAGCCTAGGTTTTACTCGGTAAACGACTGCTTTTTCCAACATCTAAGACCATGGTTTATAAACATTGTTGCTATGGGACGTGCAACAGCGACTCGAGGTACGCTGATCGGCCGCATATGAAGGATGTTTTCTTCATTAATTTCCCGAAACTCAAGAGTGCCAAGGAGAAATGTGTGCGTTGGGTACACTTGTGCGGGCGGCCTACACAACATTTCAACCCGGAAAAAGTTACCAAATTCACCTACATATGTAGCAAGCATTTTGTCGGTGGAAAGGGTGATGATAGCATATAGGCTAGCATGTTAGCAGGCGCTAACATGGTACCCTGCTACCGGGATCGCTTACTCAAAAACAAACGCCCTGAATCTCTTAAGCGAAAGATTCTGAGATGTGAACAATCGTTTTGTAGCTACCTATTGGCAAGATATACAGATTCCTGGACGTTGATTGCAAACAAACAAAAAAGGCCGACGTGAACGGACCACGGTGGAAATCATAACAAAGGCATGAACGCCGAGCAGGGGAAAAAACAAAGCTTACAGTTGAATCAACTCGGCCCGTCTTCCGGTTTTTTTGAGCCCTCGACACTCAAGCCACCGTTTCAGCTGAAGGTTGGTGTGCTCTTCCACAGTGCGACCAGTAAACCGTGCGCCTGGGACATCGTCTTGGTAAGTTTAATGGCTGCAAAGTCGGTCATATCGCTGGTTCTGTTGCGCTTGTAATGGCTGGTTTGTATGTGCGTTCTACGACTGTTTGCCCTACCGGTGCGGCAAAAGGGGCGTTACTCTTAAGGCCGTGACGTCACGTGCGCGGTACCGCATTGGCACAAGATGACACACTTAAAATATAACCTTAAAAACTGTCCTGTTAATGTTTAGCCTAAACAACTAAGACCAATATGTACGCTGCAAGAACAGAGAAATTTGTTCTTTAACGCAAGGCGGCAAGAACAAAGTCGTTTCTGGCCACGACAAAAAAAAGGTAAAAAAAGTAAATTGCAGCCCTCTTGGGAGTTCTCATAGGTCCTGCTGCATCTGTATATAGTAGCTGCAGGACTCATTAAGTAGAAGCTGTGTGAACCCCCAAACCTACAGAATGAAGTCAGTCTGTACATCAATAGATTTCTTTACGTAGGCCCTAGAAAGAAAATCTGAACTACCCTCACTGGTGAAGAGCATAACAGAATATGCCATGTACAACTACGCCTTATATGTCAAATAAAAGCTAAATATCACCCCTTTGTTAAGAAATGTAATTCATATAAAGGTTTCAGGAATAACCGTCCTTAATTATACAGTATAAACAAATTTCAAAACAATTCTTTTTAATAATTTTGAGAGACACCACCAGGTGGCTTTTAATTATGAGGTAAGTAAAAACATTTTTTTATCATCTGCTTAGATTATTAAGACCATTATTTTTTTTATTGATTAGGCTGTCAGTGCTGTGATTTGTGTCTGATATCTGTTTTTCTTGACTAAAGTATCTATCCACAGACTACAAGCATTACTGAAAGCACTTGACAGTAGATGTCCAGCAGTTTTTCCATGCCTGATCTTCCCGTTATTACCTTGCTTTTGTTTCTTGGGTTTCCCTACCTTGCCCGTGTCGGACTTTTACCAAGCTTCTCATATCAGAAACAAGACATGTTTTCTGTTCCCCGACCTACGAGCTTTGCCCAGCCCTGTCCAGACTGGTCTGCCCATCTCTGACCACCCATGCATGACCCTCGCCTGTCCCCTGGATCTGATCAAGCCACTGCTGTTCTGCCTGACACCGCTGCAGTGACCAAAGCATGTTTCCCACTGCTTTTTCCTGCAGAGGTTATCTGACTGTCACCAGGTTTGTGTTCAAAATAAACCTTTTAAACGCAACTCAGTGTCTGAACAGAATTTTGGGTCTACAGTCGGGTTTTCCTGACTGTCCGATTAACAATGGTCTGCATATTGTACAATGCGCTGCCTAAATGCTTTTGTCACATCACCAAAAGCCTGAATGCAGTCTTGAGCACAAACTCATCCATCAGTGGGTTAACTTTGTATTTAATTATGCCGTTTTTCACATAATAGTTTGCCCTAAGCACAACTCCTTCTTGCTAATAAATACAACTCTCTTCAGGGATAAACGACAGATGTTACCTGAGACAATTTCAAGGTTAGTTAATACGTAATGCTGAGGAAGTTGTAGCTTGGTTACTGTTGTCCATGTACCTGTCCATGTGTTTGCCCATGGGTATCTTTCCGCTTGCTATGCGCATATGTGTGATTCTAATGCCCCTTTTCCAGTAGTACGAACTTTGGGTGGTTTGCTTCTGTACATGTCGTTTTGTAGGCCTTCCCACTAGTAACAATTACATGGAACCATCACGATTTCTAGTCCTTGCCTTGCTGGGATTCCAAGCACAGTGAGTTAATTTGGAGACGTCACTGCAGAAGGTTGTCTGTCTCTGATTGGCTAAGGGGTGGAGTCACTGTTTGCATAATAACAGCGGCTACAGAACTAGAATCAGACACGCCATATTTAAAAAACACACAACAGCTGCAGTGGATACCGGATATATCATTGGATACTGAATGGAAATGGAAGCCCTCAAATCGATACCGTGACCCAAACAGTTTGTGTGTAGGGTGTGTGAGGTCTTAAGAAATGTCAGCTGCCCTTTTCCTGAACCTAGACCTGTACAAGTCCTGGATGGAGGGAAGGTCAGCCCCATTGAGTTTGGACCTGTCCTGTGATGTGGACGAACCAAACCACACAGTGATGGATGTCCACAAAACAGACTGAATGACGGCAGTGTAGAAGATGACCAGCAGCTCCTGTGGAAGGTTGTACATCTTGAGTTGCCGCAGGAAGTACGGTCTCTGCTGGACCTTCCAAACAGTGTCCATTTGTGAGGACCATCCTAGGTCCTTAGAAAGCGTGGTTCCTGTGAGCCGGAAGTGAACCACATCAGACACGATGCTGTTGAGGGTCGGTGAGGGGATGCAGTGTTTTCTGGAAGTCAGCCGTCTCCTCCGCAGTCTTTAGTCGGTTAAGCTCTAGGTGGTTCTGGCCACATCAGTGGGCCAGGCTATCCATCTCATGTCTGTATGCAGACTCGTCACTGTTCAGGATCATGACAGTGGTGTCACTTGCAAACTTTAGGGGTTTTACAGGCAGATCCGCTGACGGGCTGTCATTTGTTTACAGAGAGGAGCGAGAAGAGAACACACCCAAAAGGGGTGACGGTGCTGATCCATTTCCTGGTGGAGGCCGGCACTGTGAGCCGGAGGAAGCAAAAAATCCCTTTGTTATGCTCATACGTTTAAGTAGAACAAGTAAACCTACACTGAATTCTGTTAGTGTTTCTAGTTAGCATTCAGTATCTATGGACTTTCATGTACCTGGAAAAAAAAGGTTAATTTGAATCGCTACGCCTGCTGTGTTTGTGTGCTAAATCTTTCCTGTAGGGCTGCCTCATTGCCTGCGTCCATTGAAAGCAAAGAGATGCTGCAGAGCAATAACTAAACTGTTGTACTGGCTCAGAGCCCAGACAGGAGCATAAACCAGTGCCAAATTCTGAGGTGGTGAATGCCACTTGCAGAAATACCTCGGTGCTCTCTCTCCATCCAGGAGTTACAATATGGGGTTGGAGAACGAGGAGCTATTCTTCAGGTATTCCAAATTGTGTCTGAGAAAGTGGGTGTGCAGAATGCGATAGAGAGACAAACGTTAAGAAAAGACAAGAGCAGAAAAGGAGAAATTGTGTAACAGATTAAATAAAATGTGACAAAGGGAGATAAACTGGGAAGTACAGAGCGAAGATAAAAATATGAATACAAGGTGGGGGTCTTTTTTTCCTCCTCCTTCTAAATAAATATCTTCTCCCATGGGAAAAAAAACAGCCATGCAGCATCCTTACAACTCTTAACCACTTCTCCGTCTGCTGATTTTTCTTTACTTTTTGGGGTTATGTTCAACAAATTTCACTTACGAACTTTCAGAAGTTTTAATGAGAAAATGGGGGAAAAAAACAAGTGAAGTTGCGTATTATAAATCACATCAAGGAAAGACTGCCTGTAGTGATAAAGAAAAGCTGTCTTGAGACAATGAGGATTAAATGTGTACAATAATGTGCCATGGTGCAGATGAAGCTTCATGAAAGCAATTGTTATCACAATGGGGCCAGAAATACTGAACGCTTCAACGGGAAAAAAAAATGATGGGGATAAAAATGAAAAATAAAATAAATCTCAGTGATAACAAAAGGCACCACTGGTTGGTGAGACAGAGATAGAAATAGAACAAACTGTTCTTTGTCTTAAACCTTGGGCTGAACTTCACACATGATAAATTATTTAGAGTAAGAGTAAGAAAAAACAGACAAGAGGACAGAACTGATTCTGTCAAAACATCACTGCTGATTTACAAATTCATCGATCTAAAAGTCGAGCAATTTGAAGTATTGCCTGCTAAGTCAGCAAAAAAATTAAAATATTGATTCTTCTTGTCATTCCTGATGTGTTTTTGTAAAATAGCCCAGGTAAATAATGTATTTCTGTGTAAACAGGTGAGTTATCAACATTTCATTTGATCTCATGTTTTACTGGACCCTTTGGGTAGAAATGGCATGCCAACAAAATACTTCTACAACCTTGTCTATGGATTCCAGTAACAGTCAGTTAAAAAATCAAATATTATTAAGGTCATTGAAAATCAATTATTGTTCTTTAATTTGTGCTAGGGGTTTGTAAATGGGTTTCATTCTGTTAAAAAGCAAAGACTGGAGCGTTTCCGAGTTAATAAAGTTGGAAAGGATCAATATCTCCTTGAAGAAGCATTGGTGAATTGCAGAGGCACCTTCGATAAACCATGAAGAAGAGGACAAAGTGCAACTAGCTAATTTCATTTACCAAGATGTGTGCTCTGAGCTGGAAAACCCAAATGGGTGTCTATATGCAGTCAGCCAGTTGATAAGTCATGGTGGGCTGTTCACAAAATGCAACATTTGCTGTTGGCAATGTTTAACACAATAGCTTGTTTTCATGTCTTTTAAATTCAGGTTTATTCAAAATCTTTCTTTTGCCTGCAAAACAATGCCAAGCTTAGAAATATCCTGTTCCCGACTAATGTAGAAAACTAGCGCATGCATTTATTTGTAAAGGATAGACTATTGATTGATTGTTTATTATCAGGAAGCCCCCCTGAGCTTAAAAACCTTCAGCTGATTTAAAATTCTGCAGCTATCAACATTTCATTTGGTCTCATGTTTTACATATGCCTTGTTTGTAATGCGTGCTTATGTGATTTCAAGCCATTATTTGTACACTGCCAGTAAATCTGCAGCATCTATAAGTCCGTCTGGCACTAACAACCTTGTTAAATGTATTTTAAATCCACTTTCCTCTATTCTGATGCTTAGTTTGTATAAGGCCCTGTTTACCAGTTCTGGATGCTTAAATGCAATGTATTGTTTCCTTGTGAGTAGCTTATTTCCTCGTGTTAACAAGTATTTAAACAGGTGAGACTGATAAAGAGGTTGGTAAGTGTATGTTCAGTGAGTTTATGAAGCAACTATCTGATGGCGGGGCTGGATTTTTAGAGCTTAAAAGTTTTAGCGTCTGCGCTCACGCTGGACTCTGAAATATTACTAAACACCTCTCCTGTTGCATCTGTTATATAATTAGGTTATATAAATAGGCTTATCTAGGATTTTACTGTAAACGCTGCGACAGAAAGATGTGATTGACTTCAAGATAAGTCACAGTAATCATGAAGTAACTGTATGTATTCATGCTTTTACAGACATCAGGAGATCTGCTGATATTCTGTTAAGCAAGTGAATGAAATCTGGTCATTTAGGACAGGTTTTAATTGCAGCTGTAAACACCCATCTTAAATCTGTCCCCCTGTACCTTAATCAGCCTTTTAATGTGCGCTCTTGCTAGGCCCATAGACATAGAAGGCCAGGCTATCCAGGTACAGCCCACCTTAAACATCAAACGCGTGAACATCCGCACAACAAGCAGTGAGCTCATTAGGAGCTTCGAAGTATTTGCCAATTTCTTTTCTGCGTTTGTCGTCATTGTATATTTAGAAGGTCGTGCGTGACTGCAAGCCCTATTTTAGCGCACAAGCGAGAGGGAAGTGGGGGCATAGCAGCTGGCAGCTGGAGGGAACATCTGACTTGATTCATAACAACACACACTGCCGGGGTCGTGACTGCAACACTGAGCTCTCCCCTGCAGAGAGGATGTCTGTTCATGGGCTTCGTTTCATACTGAGCACATAATCTTCCATGCTAGTATCAACAAGTGTTCAGCTAATTAGTCTGTATAGTTGGGGACTCATTTGGAGCAATTGGATTCCAGGAATCCTATAATAAAGGTTAAAGTAACTTCCCTTTGTGTGAAGGCACTTAAGCATTTCTCAAAACTGTGTAAAAAAGTTGTAAAAGTTAAGGCTGAGTCATCCATTGATGTAAACCCTCAAAACTGGAAGGGACAATGGGATGTTTTTCAACTTCTGATACTTTAATTTACAAAATACTGTCATGGTAAGGTAAAGATCCTCTTATAGAATATTTAATGTGCAACAATTCACTCAGCCTATTCTGTTTGAGACAGCTGAAGCCCCTTCAGACAACATAACAATGAGGCATACATAAAGGGTAAAGTGCATTGACAGTTCTGCTTTCAAGTTTACAGACACTTGGTATTGGTATGAATTTCACATTACCAATTTGCCAGTATGCCGGGAGTTTAAGCTGCTGGCCTCTGCACATTTTTTGCACAAATTCTATTTTTTATTATGTGTGCATTTGCTATAATGTATTAGTTGTATGTTTTAGCAGCAACGTGAGTCATTTCCTCAATGCTGCTGTACTTTGTTCAAAATATGACTGCACAATGACAATAAGGAATTATCTCATGTAAAGTACGCCAACATTAAGGGTCCTTAATGGCCCCTGCCTAAAGCCAGTGATAACTTGGGGACTGCAGATAAATGCATATCAGGAAACCAAGTTATTTAAATTAAATCTACTGTTTCTGATAGAAGTGATGAAATATTCAACAGGAAATTGATCAGAAGGGTGTTGATAGATCCAAAGAGTGATGTTTAGGTGGATCTTCCTGAGAGCTTTAAAGAATATATTATAGGTAGTTGTATCGCTATTTCATCCCCCAAAAATATGAATAGTTCAAAGAAATTGTTAATAATATAACATTAATATAACATTCATGACGAGCGTCTGTAAAATGTTCAGATGTTTAGTTTAGTAGTTACACGCTCCAAACGCGGTTAATTAGGATGTAATAATAAAATGAACTGCTTCAAAAAAAAAATCTTTCATATTAAAGTTAATAATTTTGCTTAAAGCTGTCTACTTTTACCTTTGAAAAGCATGAAAATACAAGCATATTTTGGGGGCTAATTTACAACTTTAGACAACGGGCTGAGCTCCAAGATCCATTACAAAATGTATATCTATACCATAAATATAGTGTGTTAAATCATTCTTAAATAAAAAAAAATAAATGCAAAGATTACTGTTAAATTAAAGACTAATATGCATGTGATTCTGCTTTATTCTATAGATGTCTAATAATAACATTATAATTCTATTATAACGTTTAAATTATTATGTCACATTTTTATCTTGCTGCTGATAATCAGCTTGAATTGTGTGAGTCACACCTTCAAGGAGAAATGTGGAGTCAGATAAAGCACCTATACTGTCAAAGGAAAGGTCATTTGTCTTCTTTTGCAGAATGGATTCAGATTATTTCCATTCAGACATTGACAGTGGCTGTAATACACTTGTCCAAATGACACCATGCAACAGATATCATGAACATCCTTGGGGGCTGAAATGTTTTTGAGTCAGATTTGCAGCCAAGCTATCAATCTTACCCTGATGCCGAGCTCCACGTTTTCTCCACCATATATTTCCATGCCTTCATCGAGCAGGCCGATCTCCTCAAAGTATTTCCTGTCGACCACAAAGCAGCCAATCAGGGCGGGACTCCTGAAATAGAAAGCGAATGGAGGAAAGAGAGGCGTCTGAAAAAACTGCTTTAAAATGCATAGCAATGAGGGAGTTTAAATGCAAATATTCTCTGAAACCCACATACAAAAGCCTTATTCTAACCCACAATTAACCCACACGGAAAATTACACCCTGAGGAGCAAGGTTTTTATTCCAAGAACACTACATATGCAAAGCTCTGGAGAAATGTTTTAGCATGTCAGAATCAACCTACATGTAGCATCATACAAACAAATGGCGCTGTTGTCAAAAGGAGGGATCAGCATCAAACTGAATCAACAGGAGTGGGAAAATAACTCAGATTAGTATTCATGCTGTCAGTCCCACACATCTCCTCATATCAATATGTAATACAACATACTGACAAAAACAACTTGTTTGGGCGAATTTCTCTTCCCCGAGGACAAACAGATTGGCAAACAGACAGAAGCCTAAAAATGCTGAAAGAAACAAGGCGCTCCCACGACAGGCTTCCAACATCAAACAACATCACATTGAGATCACAGCTCATATATAAACTATGGTTGTTTTTTATAGCTCAGTTATCTGGGAATAGAGCTGAGGGGCCAGATCACTTGTGATTTTTACCTTTACGTTCAATAAAACCAGAGAATATCTCTTCATATGATACATTTTGTTTCAATGCCGAACATTAATATTTGTCGAAACAGGTAGTCAGGAAGATGCCTTGGTATCTTGGTATCTATTCTGAATGAATACATTTTGCATCTAAGTTGAAACCCTTCTTTGTCTGTAAATATGCTTTGTTTAGAACTCCTCAAATAACACAGTATTAACCCGACCTGGTTCAAATTGTGTAAAACAAGCCTAAACACGTTTTGCTATCCGATTATTAGACTGTTGTCTAATAAAGGAATCAATAGATTAATCAATTAACAAAATAGTCTTTTGCTGCAACACTAGTTATATTGTTTTTGCAATGTGCAATAACTGTTCGTTTTAGTTCAAAATAGTTGTATATTGAGGTATGTTAAGTTGTATTAATCAATTTTAGCGAACAGAAAGCTACTTTTAGAAAATTAGCCTTCATAGCGAACTCTGGCAGCTCCTGTAATTTGGATTGTCCCTGCTGAAATAAACACGATCATCTTACAGTTTGGGTTAGCATGAGACTGGCTGGTCTTTGTTGGAACAAGTGGGTATGTGTAACCACTAGGGCTTGGCGATATGGACCAAATATAATATCTCAGTATTTTTAGGCTGAATGCCGATATATGATATTTGTCTTGATATGTTTTTCCTTTCATGAAGTAATTTTAAAAAAGCATCTCTAGATCAATGCTTTATCCCAAATGTCTCACAGGCAGATTTTTTAACAAACACCCATAGATGAATATAACAGCTGAAAGATAACCTACTAGAACACTTAAAAGTATAAATATAATGGAACATAGACCATGTTGATACAAACGATAAAGTCTAATCTTATACCTCTTTTAAAAAAAAAATCTCGATATTTTTAAAATCTCAATATATTGCCCAGTCCTAGTAAGCACCCATCCTCATGCACTACGCTGTAAAAAGTACATAACAGATAATTGCAGTAAATAACAACAAACTCATATCTATGACTTGTTTGCTACTTATTGGAATAACTGTATTCAAAAGGTTTTAAAAAGTAATAATAGGAAAACAGCTTCCTTTTATCCTGTCCCCTTTGTGCTCCTCATGGCGTTTCTGTAGTGATCTGTGTTGTGGTTTCTTTAGTTTGCTCAGTTCCCTCTTACTCCCTGTGTCTTCCACAGCTGCAACCTGTTCTTCACGCAGTAATTACCACCTCAGCATATTAGCCTCACAGTTCATCCACCTGTTTCATCCTGGTATGGCTTGCTTCTTGTTTCTGACTCTGTATATTACCTTCCTTAATTGTGCATTTAGATTCTCACCGCACCAGCAATAATAAAGTAGTAGTCAATGATCAGCTTGGAAGTCACAAAAGTTTCAGGTGACATTTTTCCAGACATCTGGGTGCTGCTTGCTCACTGTTGGATGTCCAACGCTCTCGTTGCCCAAACAGGAATATGACCATTTGGACAACAGTTGGAGATATTCTTCTTCCTTAATCATATTATGGAACACAAGTCTGTTTGTCATAATCTATGAATATTGTATTTGCTTCCCATAAACCACAACTGCAGAGGTTTGTGCAGATACTGGTGAGTAAGCAACTTTGTTTTTGTTGTTGGGTTAGTTTCTAGAGTCAGTGTCTACCATCTGTATTATTCATACCAGCCGTGGGTATTCTGGTAACATGCTTGCATTGCCGTGTAAACTGTGTGATGGGTCTTTGTGTGAGTTCATTTAAATGTGCCTTTTTGGCAGTAATTTTATCCTCAAGGATTCATATTGGTTTTTGAATATTGACACTTCACTTATCACAAACTGAATGCATAATCATTCATGGGAATTAGAGTTCAAACATCATAATGTAAAAAAAAAAAAAAGAGCCTTGTGATCTCAAAGACACTTCAAGGAAAGTTATTAATAATGAATGCACTGCTGTCCTTTCCAATGATAGCAAGACATGCTTGGTAATGAAATTATGATTTTTTTCCCCCAATACTGTTGGAATGTTCTCAGCATAAATATATAGAAACTCTTCTGGTTACCTGATGGGAGCTGTGTGGTTGCGTAGCGTCCACCAGGACTTTGGTGGGTTAAGGTATCGACACCAAAGCTCCCAGTCAAAGCCCTGTGCAGACAGAGGGTACTCCTCAATTTCAAATGTGTCATACTTGATGTTGTCAAAAGAAGGGGAGACCACTCTGGTCCGGTCCTCCTTTATTCTCTGCAGAATCGGTTCGGCCCTGTGAAATGACAGAGCGTAGACAGTCGTTAACTTTAAAGCAAAAGTTACACCTAGTCTTTGTAGAACTTCCAAACAGCTGCTGACTGGAAATGGATTATAACTGGTTTCATAGGCACCTGAACAATGGAACCAGTGGAACAACTGCTCCCCAGTTTTACAAGTGGGGAAGCAAACTTGTGCTCTTGTTCCCCCATTTTTTTGAGCAAAATAATATATTAACTTCCAACGGTCAGACATATTCCTACAGTCCATGTTAATTTTCATTTTATATTCTTTTAACTAGCAAACAAAAATAGATATTATAAATAATTGTTAAAATATATCCCCACCCTTCCTCAAATCTGAGTTGGTTCAATCTAATTTAACCTGTGCCGCCTAGCCAGTCCCAATATAATCTCAGCCTCGGACAGAAAATGTAAAATGAACTGAATTTAATATGGCTTTTTAAGCCTTTACAACAATCCTGCATCTCTCCTATTAATCATAAATATGATAAAATATGGTATAACACTTGTGCATGACATTGCACTATGCAGCAGGCTTCTCAGACTTGTAAGATCTGTGACCAGTCTGCAGCAGAGCCATCTGCAGGGTTAGGGTTAAGGTGGGTTTAGGGTTAGGCAAAGAGGTTCCCCACCATCTCTAAAAACAGCATTACAGTGACTATTTTTAAACTAAATTTCTCAGATTTCTTGGTCAAACTGGTTGACTGGTTGGAAAATGAAATAAATCCTATCTTGTTCCGATCAGTGAAAACATACCTAAGCACCAAGGGGTCGACTTAAAGTGTAAAAGACTACTTTTAAGTTCTACTTAAGCGTAGAAGTTGTTACTGAGGAAAGTTGATTTGGGAAGCTAGTATCACTATTAGTGATGTGTTAAAAATTGAGTCAAAGGAAGTTAAAATGCTATAAGACGTTTTTTTACAAGAAAGGTTTTCCAAAGAAAAGTGTAGAATAGTAGATTTATTTTTTGAGATTTCATCCACTATTAGTCTTGCAGATAGTTAATTTAGAAACAGTGGCAAACTTCTGCAGGTCTCAGAACTAAGGCTTCACCCTTAAAGGAACACATACAGAAACTACTAACCTCAATAATCATACTAATTGCTATATAAGATGCATATATCAATTTTACATGTCAACTCTATAATTGTTTTGCCTTTTTAAAATTTGCATTTAAACCTTGTTTTACAGCAGCTCCTCTCTTTCACACAGAATGTGACATTCAGCCAAGACACAGAAACTTGTGCTGTGAAAAACATAACTGGTTGATCATTGGCTGTAATAAATGTGTTTTGTTTCCAACTGCATTGGCTAGATTTTAATAACATTTAAACAATTTTCTAAGACAGAATTAACTGGATTTTGTTACAATGCTCCAACAGAATGTTTTTTAGAAGTGACTTTTTAAAATCACCCACCAACTTGAATGCTGCTTGAACCTATTGACCCCTTATATCTAACTTTGATTTATGATATTTCAAAGGTCTGTCAACAATTAGTCTTTACAAATGATAAATTTAGCATTTATATTGAATAACTTCAGTTGCACGTTAAAAGCCCGAATCTAAAGGGCAAGCTTTTAGATTAAGCAAATCATTTTTAAAGTCTCCTCTACATGAATACTTATTAATTTGCTTTCCAACACACAATTAAGGGACTAACTTAAAGTTATTCACAATTATATTGACAGGTACAAAATACATCAGGGAGAACAAACAGGAAAATGTACAAATCAGGGCTTTGAACCGATTTTTTTCCCCAATCGGTTCGTTCCGAACAGAAACGGAATTATAACGTTTCCGGTTATGAGTTCCACCAATAAATTGACGTTCCCGAACCGGTTAGAACAAAAAAAATACTGTTCCCGGAACGGTTAATTTCGTTCCTGTCAGCTGTTTGGAATGAGCGTTTTACTTAACGATGGATCGTAATTTACCTCTTATTTAAGATGTGTGGCTCTAGTGGAGACACCGCTCTCTTACGATGTCCAAAGGGACATCGTAAGAAAACGCACCTTTAAGGAAAATGCCACAGAAACTTTTATTCAAGCTTACTCTGCTACCTCAACCTTGGGCTGCAACTCTGTAGATGAGCTAGTGGATAACTTTCAGTCTAAAGTCTCAGACCTCATTGACTGCATTGCTCCAGTCAAAGTGAAGGTTTTTTCCGGGAAGAATAAATCTCCTTGGAGAAATGCTCCAGCAGTTAGAGGTGAAAAAAGGGAGTGTCGGAAAGCTGAACACAGGTGGAGAAAGAACAGACTCCAGGTTCACTATGACATCTATAAAGAGAGACTTTACAGATATAACTTACAACTGAAAAACGCAAGAGAATCTTTCTTCTCAGAGATCATCAAGAAAAACATTAATAATGCTCGTGTCTTATTTTCCACAGTCGACAGGTTAACAAATCCTCCTGTGTCCGTGACTTCTGAACTCCACTCCACCAGGGCCTGCAATGAATTTGCTAACTTCTTTACTGAGAAAATCCTAAAGATTAGACGATCTGTTTGTACATCCACACCAACTCTAGAACCAAAGCCGTATTCAGCTGGGACTTATCCTGACAAAATGTCCCAATTCAGCCAAATAAACCACAAAAGCTTAGAGGAGATCATTCAGCAGCTAAGTTCCTCCTCAAGCTGCCTTGATGTTCTCCCCACAGCCTTCTTTAAAAAAGTTTTACCTGTCATAGCGTCTGATTTGACTCAGATAATAAACACGTCCATTCTGTCAGGTGTTTTCCCCCAGTCCCTAAAAACAGCAATTATCAAACCACTGCTGAAAAAGAACAATTTAGACAAACTTCTACTCCAGAACTACAGGCCCATCTCAAACCTCCCCTTTATCAGTAAGATTATTGAAAAAGCTGTGTTTCAACAATTAAACACCTTCTTAACAACGACCAGCCGCTTTGACGTTTTCCAGTCTGGTTGCCGTGCTCACCACAGCACAGAGACCGCCCTTATCAAGGTGTTTAATGACATCCATATAAATACAGACTGTGGAAGAACCACCGTGCTGGTTCTATTGGACCTCAGTGCAGCATTTGATACTGTCGATCACTCCATTCTGTTAGACCGTCTGGAAAACTGGGTCGGCCTCTCTGGTACAGCTCTCAACTGGTTTAAATCCTACTTAAAGGACAGGGACTTTTTTGTATCAGTAGGTAACTTTACATCAGAGATGACAAAAATCACATGCGGGGTTCCCCAAGGGTCCATCCTGGGTCCCCTCCTTTTCAACATCTACATGCTCCCTCTAGCTCAGATAATAAAAAACAACAACATCAGCTACCATAACTATGCAGACGACACACAGCTCTACATCACCATGTCCCCAGGTGACTATAAACCAGTTCAAGCACTGAGTAGATGCTTAGAAGAAATCAATGCCTGGATGTGCCAAAATTTTCTTCAGTTGAATAAAAACAAAACAGAAGTAATAATTTTTGGACCAATAGAGGAGAGATCAAAGGTTAGCACACAGCTTCAGCTGCTTCAGCTAAAAACCACTAATCAGGCCCGAAATCTGGGAGTAGTGATGGACTCAGACCTGAACCTCCAAAAGCACCTAAAGACAGTTACAAGGTCGGCTTTCTATCACCTGAAGAACATTTCTAGGATTAAAGGACTGATGTCTCAGCAGGATCTGGAAAAACTAATCCATGCGTTTATTTTTAGTAGAATTGATTACTGCAACGGTGTTTTCACAGGTCTGCCTAAAAAGTGGATCAGACAGCTGCAGCTGATCCAGAACGCTGCTGCCCGCGTCCTCACTAAGACTAAGAAAGTAGAGCACATGGACCCGGTTCTAAAGTCCTTCCACTGGCTCCCTGTATCTCAGAGAATAGACTTTAAAATACTTCTGTTAGTCTATAAATCCCTAAATGGCTTAGCACCTAAATACATCACAGACTTGTTATCGGTGTATCAACCATCCAGACCACTAAGGTCTTCTGGCTCCAGCCTGCTCTGCATGCCTAGAACTAGAACTAAACAAGGAGAAGCAGCATTTAGTTCCTATGCTCCACTTATCTGGAACAAACTTCCAGAAAATTGTAAAAGTGCGGAAAACCTGAGTTCTTTTAAATCAAGATTAAAAACACATTTGTTTAGGATTGCCTTCAACTGTTCTAGTTAACTGAATCACCACTTTTTTGCTCTAATTTCTATCTACATTTTATTCTTACTTGCTTTTATTCTGTTTTAATTTGCTATATTTTAATCATGTAAAGCACTTTGCATTGTCCATGTACTGAATTGTGCTATATAAATAAATTTGCCTTGCCTTGCCTTGCCTTGCCTCTCTCCATTCAGTCAGCGAATGTGTGATGTGATGTCACACAGGAAGTGAACCTCAGCCGTCATGGTAACGTGCGCAGGAAAATAATAACTTTTTTTTTTAGTTAATTAGGCAACGAAAACTTTGAGGAACGAAATAAAACCGGTATTAACCAGTTACCATTATTTTTAAATAAGTGTTCCAGTTCCAGAACATAAAAAATAATAACGTTTCCGGTTTCGTTTCTTTTCCCTGTAAAATACAAAAAGTTCCCGGTTTTCGTTTTCGTTCCTTGAACCGGTTCAAAGCCCTGGTACAAATCAACAGCAAAATAGGTAAAAGTAAGCCAAATATAGTTGTCCTAAAAACTAAAATGTCAGTTAGATAACACTCTAAACTAAAACAGCTGTATCATAAATGCGCTGAGACTTTTAGCCATTCATTTGTCGGTTTCCTTGTTGTTTATTAGAATTAAAAAAACTATAAAAGAAAGAAAACTATTATCACTGACTATCCATTAGCAGAGAGCATGTAATAATTCTGTGCACAGGATCTATAGTAAATAGTGCAGAGTGAGACTGGATTAGAAAGGTCAGATCCAACTTTACTGCCCCCGAATCAGATAGGTGAGGTGTGGACTCCTTAGGGATGATAGAGTGTATTCAGAAAGAGGAATAAGTTAGTGTCTGTAATGTGAATTCCCAGAAAGATCAGTCTAAACCCTCTTTAACCCTTTGATTTGAATCAAAGTGGGAGCAAGGGGAAAATCAGATACCCTAGCTGATGAGGTTGGGTGCTGTGCAGGAATCTGAGAAAACTGACAGACTTCAAAGACCAGATCAGGGAGTAGGAATTTATAAGATTAGGCCTCTATAAGATAACACAGGATTCTGTGGACCTAAATCTGTAAGAATAGTGAGATGGCTGAAGGACTGATATTACATACTAAAGTGTTCCTGTGTGTGAAAAAAGAGCTGAGAAATGGGGCAAGTATTCAGTAACTTTAAACAAGTAATGCAGTTGTATTTAACAGATTTAGCTTTTATAGGTAGGAGCAAAATTCCTCCTTGTTTCAGTATCTAAAGCATATCTGCGAATACACAACAAACACCTGTTTGACAAGGTCACAATAGAAGAAGAATTGTACATTCCAATGAAATTTGTCTTTTGCATTTAACCCATCGCTTAGGGAGCAGTGGGCAGCTATCACAATGCCCAGGGAGCAATCTGGGGCCAAGGGTCTTGCTCAGGGAGCCACAGTGGCAGTCTGCAGGGATCAAACCAGGTACTTGTGACCTTCTCAGAGTGCAAGCACACTGTTCTGACCACTAGCCCCCCTTAAATTAAGCGTTCCCAGGTGGGTTTGAACCACAAACCTTTTGGTTAATAGCCGAATGTGCCAGCTGACTACGCCAAAGTCTCCCTGCATAGAAAGACCACAATTTATATTTTCTTGGGGTAAAAGGTTTTCACTTCAGATACACTGCAAACCCGGTTTTTCTCTTCAACTTTGTGCGATTAGTGCTTTAAACCATAGAAATGTCTAATTCCCGTTTAATGAAAATAGAAAGAGGACTGATATCACTGCACAATTATACTATAAAGCTGAAATGAAGACAATAAAACGGGGGGAAAAATCTCTTCATCTGTCCTGTGGGACTGACTGCCGAGGGCTGTCGTGAAAAAATGCAAAGTGTGCTCAAATGTGCCCCAAGGGAACTAATTGTTTATAGGGCGATCCTTCTAGTTTTATAAGTTCAATGAGAGAAACAGGACAGTGGAATTGCCCCAGCCACATTGCTAAGGATTCCTATAAAATGTAATGTATAAAATAAAGGGAGTTAAAATTGTGTGAAACAAAGGTGTCTTTGTTTTAGCCACTCTTCAGAATGGAAAATATCAGAGAATACTGCACTATAGCAAGATATAAGGCAGTTGTGTCTGCTATATACCAAAAGGTTGAATGCCAGGAAAAAAAGCATTCTCCAACATGAAAAAAACCTAAACAAATGGAGTTTCCTTCATTTGCTTTGAGCAGATAAGATCGGGGTTGAAAGTTAGCGCCACAAACCCAGATTTTGTTAAGGGTAGAGTTCTGAGGACCCAATATTCTAACCAGACAGAGTTGCATTTAAAAAGTTTATTGAAAAGATGAGCATTGGTTTACTAGGCAGGCCAGCATAACCAGACTTGAAAGATGAGTAGTGGCTGACGAGGCAGGCAAGCTGAACGAGACAGACCAGGGGTTTGCAGGAAGTGACAGGACAAACCAGTGATGAAGGCCAGGACAGGTGATGTGGATCGAGGAACCACCACTGCCACAGTGGAGGCAGGTGTAAGTAGGCAGGGGAAGAGGTGAGCACAGTAGAAACTAATTATGTCCAAAAATCCAAAAAGAAACAACCCAGACAGGGCAGGCGGAGAGGGCCTCAGTAGGAGGGCAAAAAGTTGAAAACAAAAACAACCCAAAAAGGGCAAACTAGGAGCTCAGGTGGACGTTCTGGAGGAAGACCTCGGCATGGCAGGGTCTCTGCAGGTGTCCTGGAGGCAGACCTTAACGTGGCAGGCTCTCTGATGGGCAAAGGAGCAGGCCTCTTGGTGGGTGTTGGTGTTGATGACTCAGACGAACACCCCTGAAGAACGAGCTGCAAGGAACCTGAAGCTTGGCGTCAGAAGAGACCTGGAGCTTGGCGTCAGACGAGACCTGAAGCTTGGGGTCTGACGTGTCCTGAAGTTTGGGGTTAGGAGTAACCAGAGGTTTGGTGTCCAGGAATCTCCGCCGCAGCCCTCGCAGAAGTTCCGGCAACAGGAAACCACGCAGTAACTGGAAATGATGTGCCGATCAGCAGTTCAGGGTCTTTGTAGAAACCACGGAGCTCTAGATGCTTGGCATCTCGATGAGGTTCTGCATGCTGAGGTCGTTGGGTGAGTTCTCAACGAATCCCAGTGACAGCTGGCAGGCCAACCTGAGAGTCCTCGTCAACCATCTCAGGGGCGGAAGCTGGAGGTTGATCCACGGGCGACTGTGGCTTGATGGGTTGAGGAGTCTTCTCGCAGTCGGAAGGTTTTGAGTGCGATTCCAGCTTTCCCTTGTGCCCCTGGGCAAGGCACAAGTTGCCTACCGAGCTGCGTATCGGTGTATAAATGTGTGCGCGTTAGTGGGTGCGATTGAATGTGAAAGTGGCTCTAGCGTACAGTGCTTTGAATGGTCAGTATGACTGGAAAAGCGCTATATAAATTCAGTCCATTTACCATTTACCATTACATGACTAGAGACAGGTCCCCCTGGACCCCCGTCTCAACTAGTACTGGTGTGCAGACTGGAGGAACTCTGGAGTGAAGACTGGAGGTGGATCCACCTGGAACCCCTCCTCACAGAACTCTGGGGCAGGAACTGAGGCGTCAGCTGGAAACAAGAACAGGACCACAAGCGTCCTCACTGACGTGGACAGGTTCTGTGGTAGGAATACTGGTGACTGATTGACCCCTGCCAGACTTCAGAACGGCGGGAGATACTGTATGATGGTAAAAAGTCCTTAAAACAGTTTTATATTCCTGCTCCAACTCCCTGATCTTCTTCTCCAAAGCAGGAGAATAATTCTTGAGTAAGGCTGTCCTTAGTTTCTTAATTAAGATAAGATAGTCTTTATTGATCTCACAATGGAGAAATTCACTCGTCACATCGGCTCATACAAGAAGGTGCAGAGTAGGGAAGGTGCATTCAGTTATATACAGTGAATCTTCATATCTACAATGGATCAAAAGAATACCAAAAACAAAAAATACAAAAAAGGAAATAGGAATGTAAATGTCTCATTTACATTCTTAGTGGTCTATATATATATATATAAACATATCTATATACTTAAATATATACATATATCTATGCGCCTACTTACATACGCACCTACGCGTATGTAAGTGCATATACATTGTATACATTTGTACATACATACATACATGTGTACTGACTTATGTTCAAGTGTTGATAGCAGCAGAAGTCACTACATCAGGATTATTGCACGGGTTGTAGGACAGTGTATTAAATAGATTATTGCACCTTAGTTATTGCACATTAAATATTACAGTTATGGTCACAGTTGCAGTTACAGTGCAGCATTGTAAAATCTGATGGCAGCAGGAATAAATGACCTGCGGTAGCGCTCCTTTTTACAGACAGGATGTCTAAGTCTTGCACTGAAGGAGCTGCTCAGCTCCTCTACAGTCTGGTGCAGGGGGTGGAAGGTGTTGTCCATGATGGATGTGAACTTGGACAACACCCTCCTCTCAGCTACTTCCTCCACAGAGTCCAGAGAGCAGCCTAGGACAGAAGTGGCCTTCCTCACCAGCTTGTTCAGCCTCTTTCTGTCCCGCTCTGCACTGCCAGGAGCCCAGCAGACGACAGCGTAGAGGAGGGCTGAGGCCACCACAGAGTCATAGAAGGTCTTTAGCAGAGGCCTGCTCACTCCAAAGGACCTCAGCCTCCTGAGGAGGTGGAGCCGGCTCTGGCCCTTCTTATACAGGGCGTCGGTGTTATGTGTCCAGTCCAGCTTATTGTTGATGTGAACACCCAGGTATTTGAAACTCTCCACAGTTTCTATGTCCTGCCCCTGGATGTTCACAGGTGAGTGAGGTGGGGGTCTTCTCCTGAAGTCGATCACCATCTCCTTGGTCTTACTGGTGTTTAAGCACAGATCGTTCTTCTCACACCAGTCCACAAAGTCCATGATGACCGACCGGTACTCCAGCTCGTTCCCCTCAGACACACAGCCCACAATGGCCGAGTCGTCAGAGAACTTCTGAAGGTGGCAGCTGTCCGTGTTGTAGGTGAAGTCCGAGGTGTAGAGGGTGAAGAGAAACGGAGACAGAACGGTGCCCTGGGGGGCCCCGGTGCTGCAGAGTGCCACCTCTGACTGACAGCCGTGCAGCCGCACGTACTGAGGGCGGTCAGTGAGGTAGTCCATGGTCCAGTCAGCTAGATGTTTGTCCACCCCAGCGTCTTCCAGCTTCCCCCTCAGCAGCACCGGTCTGATGGTGTTGAAAGCGCTGGAGAAGTCAAAGAACATGACTCTCACAGCGCTCCCGGTGGTCTCCAGGTTGGTGAGCGCCCGCTGCAGCAGGTAGATGATGGCGTCCTCTACTCCGATGTTGGGCTGGTAGGCAAACTGCAGCGGGTCCAGGGTGGGGCTCACCACGGTGCGCAGGTGAGCTAGGATGAGGCGCTCCATGGTCTTCATCAGGTGGGAGGTCAGGGCGACTGGTCTGAAGTGGGCCGGTTCCCTGGCGTGCGGCGTTTTGGGAACCGGTACCACACAGGAAGTCTTCCACAGGGTGGGCACCACCCCCAGGCTGAGGCTCAGGTTGTAGATGTAGCTGAGGACCTCACAGAGCTCATCTGCACAGGTCCTCAGCAGCCTGGGGGGGATGCCGTCCGGTCCTGAGGCTTTCCTTTGTTTCAGCCTCATCAGCTGTCCTCTCACCTGCATTGGTGTGACTGTGAGGGGGGAGGAAGGTAGGGCTGAAGGTGTGGATGGGTCAGTCGTTGATAGGAGTGGCGGTGGGGGGGATGGTAGATCTCTGGAGGGCTGGTGGTTGGAGTCGTGTGGAGGGTTGAGGGCAAGGAGGGGGCCAGTGTGGGGGGAGTCGAACCGAGTGAAGAATGTGTTCAACTCATCTGCAGACTTGGTGTCTCCGTCTGCAGCCCTGCTGGTCCTCTGCCCGAAGCCGGAGATGTTCTTCAGACCTCTCCACACGTCCCTGACGTTGTTCTGTGCCAGCTGCTCCTCCATCTTCTTCCCATAATCCTTCTTTGCCGCCCTGATCCTCCACTGGAGCTCCCGCTGGACTCTACGCTGCTCCTCTCTGTCCCCTGAGTAGAAAGCCCTCTTCTTCTGGTTCAGGAGGACTTTCAGCTCAGGGGTCACCCAGCGGGGGTTGTTTGGAAAGCATCGTAGCCGTCGTGTAGGCACAATGCTCTCCACACAGAAGTTCATGTAGTCAGTGATGCATTCAGTCAGGCTGTTGATGTCCTCTCCATGAGAGCTTTGGAACATGCTCCAGTCTGTGGTTCTGAAACAATCCCTCAGCTTCTCACTGGCTTCGTCTGACCAAACTTTCGTCTGACCAAACTTTCACTGACTTCTTCTGTGCTTCTTCTTATGGTAAGTTGCGTGAGTTGTCCTCACGCAACTTGAATTCTGCATCGTAGGAATCAATGGGAGAAGTGCAAAAGGAGTCAGTGGGAGCTGGCAAAGAGGTTGACCCTGCTGGCTTGTGTGGAGTACCGGATGGCTCCCCGGTGGCTGACGAAGAGGCGGACCCAACAGGAATGGGTGACAGGGAGGAAGTGGCAGAAGAAGTAGCTGAAGCCTCTTCCTGATAATGCCTTCTCCAGCCCAGGGAAGCAGAACTCCGCATCACCAGAGATCTGATTATCCCATATGTTCCTAACAGAGCACTTTGCTCTAAGACCGCAGGTCTACTGGTGGTTCCTAGAGTCTCTAAAAGTAGAATGGGAGGCAGATCCTTTAGTTATCAGGCTTCTTCTTAGAGCAGCTTAGGTTACCCTGAGCTATCTCTGTAGTTATGCTGCTATAGGCTTAGGCTGTTGGAGGACATCAGGGTCTATGTTTCTCACTCTGCTGAGTTCTCCTTCTGTTCTCCAGTTTAGATTGTTTGTTGTTATTTAAACTTTAAACTTTTTGTTCTTTGTCATTTTTCTCTTAATAGTAGTTACACCTGGTCAGGCGTTCTGTTAGCTCCATCCAGGCATCATCCAGGGGAGGATGATGTCTCTGCTCTGTCTTCTCTAACCCCCATTCGGTCGAGGTGACCGTTCACCCTGAGCCTGTTTCGGCTGGAGGCTATCCTCCCTGTTAAAGGGGAGTTTTCCTATCCACTGTCACTTCATGCATGATCAGTAGGAGGGATTGCTGCAAAGTCATTGACAATGCAGACGACTGTACACTGTGGCTCTACGCTCTGTCATGAGGAGTGAATGCTGCTTGGAGAGACTTGATGCAATCTACTGGGTTTCCTTAGATACTTTTTGACCAATCTGTATGATTTGATTGAACTTGACTTTGTAAAGTGCCTTGAGATCACATGTGTTATCAATTGGTGCTATATAAATTAAATTGCATTGAATTGACCTCAGGTAAACATCTGACACCCTCCTCAGTACCTAACGATGTCATAATCCATCATAATTGCAACTTCTGAATGTACACTCTGTGTCGGCGACGGGTTCATGATGGCTAGCACGTACTGTTAAGGGTAGAGTTCTGAGAACCCGATATTCTTGCCAGACAGCAGAGTTAAGTTTAAAAGGTTTATTGAAAAGATGAGTAGTGGCTGATGAGGCAAGCAAGCAGAACCGGACAGACAAGGGGTTGCAGACAGGGCCTGACCAGAACAGGCGACTGAGGAACCACCAGAATGGCAAAGCAAACAGCTGTAACTCACAGAGAAACAGACATACTTGTGCAGCATGCAGACCCTGGCAGCATTCAATAGTGAGGGCTGAAAACACGAACGAAGAGCCCAACTGGCTGAACACACAGGAACTGGTAGAGGCAGAGGACATCAGGCAAGACAAGACATTCTGGCAATGAGCGGAAGACTGAGGCAGGTATAAGTAGGCAGGGGAACAGGTGAGCAGAGTAGACACTAATTGAATGCAACAGCTGGAGCTGATAAGGTACAGAGTGGTGGCCGGTAGGTGGCTGAGCTGATTGGAGGATGAGTGGTGACTGGTGGCTGAGGGGAGTGTAGCAGATTCCATAAAAGTCCACAAACAAAAACAAACAGAAACCCAAATCATGACAGATTTGGCATAAAAGTAAGGATGAATATGTAGGAGAGCATCTCATGCCCACTGTGAAACAGGGTGGATGATCTCTGACAGATTAACCTCATCTCTGCATATTTATAGTAATAAACTGAGACATACAAACACAGTTGGCTTTTTTAGAAAGCCCTGTATTAAGTCAGAGGGCAAAAATCTATAATCAGGGAGACGCAATTAGCGAGACCTCCGAATTAAGGAAACGCTAAAGGCTTTACAAAAAGAAACAAATTTCTCTCACTGCTGAATACTAAAAGTGTTTGGTGCTTTGAAACTCTGGGAAATCCTAAATTAAATGAAGTGTAGTCTCAGTAAATGCCAATTAATTATCAACCAATTTATTGCAAAGAAATTAGAATTATATTTATTACCCAAGAGCGACAATTTCTTCGAGCGGGTTTTTGCAAAGATAAACTTTTAATTTCACTTATAAGTTTTCCTGCCGTTTTAGTGAAATTAATTTAAGTATTGAAATTAATTTGCATCTACTTGACATTTTAGCTTAATCCTTATTTTTCAGTAAAACTAAATTAATTTGTTAAATTTTACATGACACTCCAGTCAGATGATCTCCAGTTTGCAATTATGTTCAATTATAATTTTTATATATGCTTCCTGTTTATTCTTTATTTATCTCTTTATTTATCCTGTGGGTTGGGGTCAGTCTATGCCTCAAATGGAGGAGTTTAAAGTCAAACAAAACCTCAGAATTTTTCTTTTTTCATTCATTATATAATGGCGAATTTGAAGTATTATCTTAGTAATTTTGTACCAAAGCGTACCTATATAGAGTAAAACTGTATTTTGTTTAATCCTTCCTGTGCTGTTGACGAGCGCTGCCATCTTGGCATCCTTGATGACTCAAATAACACTCAAATCATGCGAGAATATTCATAATTGTGACGTACCAACTGTGCCAAGCCTTGGAATACAAACATGCAATAGATCCAAGACATTAGATCTAAACATGCTGGAATGCCAGGCATATGGTTGCATCGAAATATGCAAGTGTGGGAGAACAAGCAGCAGCATGCTGACTGACTGCCAGCTTGCAGTACGATGGGAAGGTGCGTGTTTTCACTCTCCGTGCTGCAGCTTGTATGTCACTCCAGGTTTCCAGATCAGTTAATAATGGCTGCGCTTGAGGATTGCTTATAGTCTGCTATCGCAAATGTTTTGGGGAGCGTCGGGAGGTTATCATGTAGCATGCGTCAATTATGAATGCTCAAATGTGTCATACTAAGAATATGTCACATTGTACATGGAAACGGTCGTATACTTTTGGTGTCTTGTTCACTTGGAACGAGAGGTGGACAGATGGATTGGGGTTGCATCTGTAGTAACGCGAGCACTGCCCCAGTCTATTGTGATGAAGAAAAAGCTGAGCCAAAAAGCAAAGCTCTCAATTTACGGGCCTGTTCCCTCGCCAGTGGTCATGAGGTATGAATCAGGACTGAAAGAATCAGATCCCGGATACAAGCGGTTGAAATTAGGTTCCCCCAGAGAGTAGTCTGGTTCAGCCTTAGTGATAGGAGGAGGTGCTCAAAGGACAGCTGCTGCTTGACAACATCAAAATAAGTCAGTTGAGGTGGTTTGGACATCTGATCAGGCTGCCCCCTGGGTGCCTTCCTTTGGGGTTTTCTGGGTACGTCCCACTGGAAGCAGACCTCTGGGCAGACCCAGAACTCGCTGGAGGAACTCTACATATCCTGCCTGGCCTGGGGACACCTTGGGATCCCCCAGAATGAACTGGAGGATGTCGCTGGGGAGAGGGATGTCTGGGTTTCTCTCCTGGACCTGTTGCCCTGTGACCTGATCTTGGATATGTGGAAGACAATGGATGGATGGATGGATCTTTTTAGAAAAACCCAACCTTCTGAGGGTTTTGTGGAGACTTGGTGAACCAGAGATGCTGCTCTCGCCTGCAGCTTTTCAAGAGTGAGCTTTCCTCTCCCTTTTAGCTTTTTCTCTCATCTTTTTCTCCTCTTTCTTTCTCTTTTACTTTTCCGTTTCTGTGTCCATTGAACTAGAAATAATCCCAAAATAATACTTAATAAAGTTTTTTGCATATATCAAGCGTAGCACTAAGGCGAAAGCAGCAATGCTCCACTTGTGAAATTAAATCTGTTGGGCCCTCTTTGGCATTAACACAGCAATTCTTAATGCTACACCGCCAGACAGTTAATGGAAAAAAAAGAAAAGAGTGAGCTTTGGAGATTGTTTTACCTTCCTTACCCTCTTACTCATATGTGCTGTGGGGAGTTAAACATGGGTCCTCATCTAGCCATGTTGCCTAAAGAAATGGGCCCCTCTGTTATGTTTTATATCCAAAGGAAAC
The DNA here is from genome assembly GCA_037039145.1 of Fundulus diaphanus. Classification (NCBI taxonomy): domain Eukaryota; kingdom Metazoa; phylum Chordata; class Actinopteri; order Cyprinodontiformes; family Fundulidae; genus Fundulus; species Fundulus diaphanus. The sequence goes on along the minus strand of CM073134.1, from coordinate 11,063,605 downwards.
AGATGGTAACAAATGAACGGAGGTCCCTAGAAACTGATCAACTTTGAAAACAATAAACGGAAATGGTTCAGTCACATTCATTTAATGCATTGTTAGAGATGTTAAAAAGTAACCTGGCCAGCCAGATTGTTCTCTACGTTCTATTCAATTCAATTCAATTCAATTCAATTCAATTCAATTCAATTCAATTTAATTTTATTTATATAGCGCCAATTCATGAAACATGTCATCTCGAGGCACTTTACAAAGTCAAAATCAATCATATTATACAGATTGGTCAAAGATTTCCTATATAAGGGAACCAGTTGATTGCCTCAAAGTCCCGACAAGCAACATTCACTCCTGGAGAAGCTTAGAGCCACAGGGAGAGTCGTCTGCATTGTACATGGCTTTGCAGCAATCCCTCATACTGAGCAAGCATGAAGCGACAGTGGGAAGAAAAACCACCCATTAGCGGGAAGGAAAAACCTCCAGCAGAACCAGGCTCAGTATGAACGACTGGGGGTTACAGAAGACAGAGCAGAGACACAACAAGAGAGACAAACAAGCACAGAAGCAAACATTGATCCAGTAATCTGTTCTATATTAGATGATAATAGCGGGTGAGCTGTCTTCTCTGGATGATGTCTCAGATAACAGAATGCCAGACCAGGTGTACCTACTATGAAGAAAAAAAAGAGAGAGAACAAAAAGTTATAAGCAGAAATTATGACAAGCAATGCATAATTGAAGAACAGTAGAACTCGATAGAGTGAGAAAAATAGATCCTGATGTCCTCCAGTAGTCTAAGCCCATAGAAGCACATCCCCATAGGTAGGTCAGAGCAAGATAAGCCACTCTAGTTATAAGCTTTGTCAAAAATGAAAGTTTTAAGATTAGTCTTAAAAGTAGAAAGGGTGTCTTCTTCACGGACCAAAACTGGGAGTTGGTTCCACAGGAGAGGAGCCTGATAGCTAAAGGATCTGCCTCCCATTCTACTTTTAGAGACTCTAGGAACCACCAGCAGACCTGCAGTCTGAGAGCGAAGTGCTCTGTTAGGAACATACGGGGTAATCAGAGCTCTGATATATGATGGAGCTTGATTATTAAGGGCTTTATACGTTAGAAGAAGAATTTTAAATTCTATTCTTGATTTAACAGGAAGCCAATGAAGGGAAGCTAAAATTGGAGAAATATGATCCCTTTTGTTGATTTTCATCAGAACTCTTGCTGCAGCATTTTGGATCAGCTGAAGACTTTGAACTGCATTTTGTGGGCTTCCTGATAGTAAAGAATTACGATAGTCCAGCCTTGAAGTAACAAATGCATGGACTAGTTTTTCAGCATCGCTCCTGGACAGAATGTTTCTAATTTTGGCAAAATTCCGGAGGTGAAAAAACACATTATCAGTCTGGGGCTGCTCCCATTGAATCCCTTGGGGGAAAGGCAGGACATTCAGCAGAACTTTCCGAACTGATTGGGCGAAGCGACACGTAGCGCCTGCCTACCAATTGTTGGTTTTAGCCAATCACAGAATCAAATGGAACATGTAAGCAGCAGGTGCTATGAGAAACCACAACAAGTTTTGCTGGTCAAGACACTTCTTGCTGTTCTTCTTTCAAAGACGAAATCATGGATTCTGACAAAACAGATGTGATAGCAGCAGCTACGCGTGCGTCCTCCTGCGCTGCCATGATTATTTTGGTTCGGCTGTGAGCTCGGCAGCTCTTGCTTTCATCACAGCTCTATGTCCCGCCTTAAACCATAATAATACAACGTGACTGGCCTGAACTGTTGTTGGTTCGAGCCCAAACGATTGAAACAGTGGCAGGACAGGATGCATTCTTGTGTATTTGTGAATGCACAAATACTGCAGGGATTCAGCTTGCAGGCTAAGTTAATTAAAAACTGTTCCTTCAGTGATTTTATTTAAAAACAAAGTATTTCTTAATATCCCCCCTTGGAACTTTTCAAACCCCTGACACTTCAAAATATCTTCAAATTGTTCTGATGTAATATTAAAACTTTTCTGAGACACTGGATTTAGGGTTCTCGTCATCTTTAAAACCATAGTGGTCAAAATTAAAAGAAACAAAGGCTTTAAATAATTCTCTTTGTGTAATAAATCTACATTATCTATAGTTTATTGTTTTAAAATGAGTCAAAATAAATATTGAACATGTTCATCATAAATAAAATGTTTCAGGTACACCCATTAATGTATTCACAATCAATTTACAAGCTAAATCTATTATCTTGGTGTTTAATGGCCCACAGTGAGGTCGCAAACACCAACTGAAAGACCCACTGAAAACATGCTCCAAAATTTACAAAATTTAGTTTTAAAACAAACTCAGTGTCCAGTTATCATGATCAACTTTAGGACTGCTATTTTCCATTTTACATCATCCAAGATATACTGATTGATCAATGTACTTGATTTGCCCCTATGTCCACAGATACACCCCATCTCATAATAACTAATTGTGCAATCATGCTATTTTGCATAAAAATTGTGTTGAGATGACAAGAGAGCCACATAAAAACGCACAGAAGATAAAGGAGGATTAGCAAGATAACATCTCAACAATCACTCTGACACAAAACACCCTGTAATTACTTGTGTTTGACTCAGAATAGGCAACATTGCAGATAATTACAATGAGGGGGGGAAGACAATTAGCAGAAACAGCAATCAGTTCTTGGAGGTTAATTATATAGCAATTTCTCAATTTCTACAAAAAGTGACAATTCCGAATAAATAAGAAATCTGCGAGGGAGTGGGCGGGCTTCAGAGTACGGAGGATGAAGGATTAAGAGGAAGTTGTTGTCGGAGGAAGAAAACGGAAACTAGGAAGAACTCGAGAGGGCGGGCTCACCACTTCTTCATTCCTCTGTGCGTAATCGGATGGGTTTGTGTGACTGCTAACGCCGATGCAAACGCAGCTCCGGCTTATCGCACAGACAGTCGGCACCAGACCAACATGTATTTCGACACAATTTTTTTGAAAGAATTATTAAAACTGCTGTAATCAAGCTGCGCTCTTTTGTGTCTCTGCCAACAAGGATTTCATTAGTCATAGACTAGTACCCCCACGGTGGCAGTATGTAGGAGGTTTGTGTGGGATCTGTGTGTATGAAGAGGTGCGTGTGCAGAGCGAGAGAGTGAGGGATAAAGGGCTTGTGTGGGTGTTAGAGTAGCAGGGTTAGGAACCTTGTAAGTGTCTCTTTTCTAATCTGGAACATAGCAGCCAACAAATGCTCTTTTGGATTGAACACAGGCATTATAATGAAGTGCAAGCGAGAAAGCGCGCTCTGCATACACAAGTGTGCGTCAGGAGCAAACTGCATGCATGTTACCCTGATTCGAGCATGAAAGTGTGATATTTTTCAGGCTGTCAAACCGATTAGCGGGCACAAAGCCCTGTTGTTGTATCCGAGTGTTTTCAAGAGGGGACCCCGAGGTGAGGAAGTGTCCACAGTAAAAATAAACTGACATGAAATCTGGGTGGAGAAAGATAACGACACTTGATTTCTGCCAGAAAATCTGAAGTGTTTGAAAGGATAAAATGTTAGGGAGCCTGAACAGCCTCATCACTGCGACAGACGACACATAACAAGCAATGCTAATGAGGGCAGTAATTAACTACTGCTCTGTATTTCAGTCTGTAATGGATTCATTAGGAAATATTCCTGCTTTGTGTCAACGTCCTTGTCTTGGCACATTTGGTTGTTGTCGGGTTTTTTTCTTTTTACAACCTTCTCTGGAAGGGTTAAGAACGAGTGGGATTTCTTATTAACAGTATTTCAAATTAAAATGCCAAATAAAGGAACTGAGATACTTATCAAACATATACCGTAAATGCAGTAAATAGAAACAACTTGAGCCATTTAAAGGTTTCCAATAAAAGCTAATTTCTCTCCAGCTGCCTCGAGACCTTGAGCCGCCCAGATTTGGAGCACATACTGCAGACAGACATTCTCTTGTAAAACCCACTTTTCGAAAAACATATAAATGCTGTTTTTTTATTTCCTGTTGTTACTGTTGACATGTCTGAACTAATGTCTTGGCGTTTTGAAATGCTCACAGACTCGCTTCCTCCACCAAGCTGGAACATTTTGCCTGCAAACCTTTGAGACCTGTTAATGGTGATGTGAACACATCTGATTCCATCACTAAGAAAAGGAAAAACAAACCGCAGCTTCAGATGCTTAACATCAATAGATGAGCTCTTCCCAGTTTTTAATCAGAACCGCCAGGGTGGGTTGAATTATGGAAGCCCCAAGAGATTTCTTTTTGCCTTTTAAAGTATTTATACCCCTTGAAATTTGACACCATAAAAAGTCCAAGGTATCTAATGGGTATTTAATGTGACCTAGACCAACATAAAGTGCTAATTGTAATAAGTGGAAGGAAAAAAACTAGATAGTTTTATAAAATAAAAACAAATATAAAATGGGACAGTCTAGTGTTCATTTGTATTCAACCCCCCCAACCCCGACTGGATCCTTTTTAGAACCACATTTTCCAGCAGCTACAACTGCCAGTGTTATTTATGGTAAAAGTCTCTCCCAGTTTTTTCCACATCTATAGAATGACATTTCTGCCTAATTGTTCTTAGAATACAACTCAAGGTCAGTCAGATTGGAAGAATAGCATTGATGAACAGCAATTTTCAGATCTTGCCACAAATTCTCAAATGAATTTACCATGTTTTTCGGACCATAAGGTTAACTTTTAAGAAAAATTTAGGATTTTAAGTGCGCCATATAGTCTGAAAAATACGGTAGGTCCAGACTTCAAGTGGACTTTTCACACATATGAACAAGCCTTCAAACTAAAGCATTTCATTGTAGCTCTGGCTATATGGTTCGGGCCATTGTGCTGCTGCTGCCCAATGCACAGTACCTCCATCCCAGTACCAACAAGTTAAGGGCTGTAAAATATGTTGTTCCAAGGATTGCTTTGCATTTAATTCTACCAATTTCCCCCGTTAACTCTTATTAGTTTTATTGCAGAAAAAATGTGTTCCTACAACACCATGCTGCCACAACAGTGACCCACCATGGCGATGGTGTGTTCAGGGTCAGGTTCAGTGTTAGTTTTCTGCACACGAATACGGTTTGCATGTGGGCAGACAGAGAACCTTCATCTACATGTTTGCTGTGTCGCCTAAATGGTTTATGGCAAACTGAAAACAGGTCTTATGGGTTCCTTTCAGCAATGGCTTACTCATTGCCACTCATCAATGAAGCCTTTGTAGAGTGCTTGACCTACAGTTTTCTTGTCTACAGATTTTCCCACCTGGATCCATTGCAGCTCCTCCAAGGTTACCATACTCTCTCACTTTTTGGATGATAAACTGTTCTATTCATTAATGTTCTCTAACAAACGTTGGCCGTCACACAAAAACTACATTTCTACACAATTTAAATTACACACATCTTAACTCTAATTATTAACTAAATAATTTTATTGCACTAGATTTTATTTAGAAGTATGAGAATAGAATCCAAATACAAATCTGCACTTATGCCGCGTTCAAATTGAACACGATTTGAGCATCAGTGACACCTGGTTTACACACAAATGGTGTGTAAACCTATGGTGGACGCGCATCTAGGATCATCGAGAAGTCCCGCGGCGTGTTTTGAGATTTCAAGCGTTTGAGTATCTAAGCGGCAGACAGACCCCGCTATGTGACGTTGTGGGAGATTTTCGGACGGGACGGAAGGACCATGAAAAGCCGGGAAGTCGACAATGTAGGACAAACTCATCGTCACTGTTTGTGCCCATCCTATAATCAATGATAAGTTGAGCCATCGCTACAGAGACAGTAAAGGACCTTGCCTAGAGGAGGATTAGCCAGGAAGTTGGGATTACGAGTAAGTTATCAAAACTTTTACCATGATAAACATTTCCCCACATTTGAGGAAATGAGCAGGGTAGCTCCTCCCAACACGCGTCAGATGGGTCTGTCCACATTTTGCTCAGAGCATTAAAACCCTCTGAACAAGTGTCCAAGTTGAGGAGTTGGACGCCTTTCTGACGCTCAAATCGTGTTCCGTCTGAAAGCAACATTAGTTTTTAGATTTTTTTGGATAAAAATTTGAAAATCATGTGTCGTTCACCTTGGTTTGTGCTACATTGTGTGGGCCTGACATTACATTTGTTAATTAACTGACGTTTGTGGCTGTATGTGACATAAACTTCAAATGGTATGAATACTTCTATAAGGCACTATCTACATATATTGTGAGGCCAGACTGCTGTCATGACAACCTTTTTACATAATCAACCCTGTGACCTACAATGCTAATAAACAGCTCACAAAGGGTCTCAACAGCTAAGAGCTGCCTTGAGTGGTGAATTTACAGAAAAGTAGGTTACACCTACACAGCTTTTGATAATAGTCATGCAGAGGGAAGGAAGGAATTTTTGTTTGACTCATCCATAAATGACTTTGATAGGTGTTACCCATTTTACACAATTTTATTTAAGCATAAATATTTATTTTAATGAAGTAGACATTACACCAAAAATAACTAATAAATAATAACAATTCACAAAAACTACTTTTTATGGGTTTACATAGATGCTAAAAGTTAGATAAAAAAACCCGTTAAAAACAAAAATATTAAAACAAAACCGCATGTGATTTGAATAGCAACGCAGTGTTAGAGGCTGGCTAGACAGCATGCATCCAGTGAGGGAACATTCATTTCAGTGTTTTGAGACCTGATACATGGAAGTGAAAAAAAGATGAGTTGTGAGCATCTGCCTGCCAATAATACATGCTTTACTTGTTGATGAGTCTCACAACTGCTTTCTGATACTTATGCGATTTGTTTTGTTTACCTTTATAGTGAAAATACAGTAGGAGAAAAAGCAATTAACTCAACATAATTTTTCCCCTAACAATTTGTCTAACCTTTAAATATAGTTTGCTACCATTAAACCCTGTAGATTAGGATTCAAGTTGTAGGTGAAACTCCTTTAGCATTCGACCTTTTAATAATCAACATTTTTGCAGATAAATTGTATAAACTGAGTCTAAGGGTGCTACTTTAATGATACTGTGCAATTTTGAAAATTTTTATGTGGACTTGTTTAGTTCTGCAATATCTGTCTTAAAACCGTTTTAGTGCTGCCCTCTTAGGGTTGAACGGGGGCTATTGGAATTGAATTTACTGTAACAGTACGTGCTTTGGTCACCATATCCTCGGCTTGGGTATAAACCCATCAGTCACACGTACGCCCCGCTGTGGGTCAGACTCAGGAGTTTGAATCACGCGAAGATTGATTGATAGAGTCTAGCATTTGTTACTGCTTTGAACATTAACCCATCTCAGCAATGATGCTGCTAATATCCCTTTACCACTGGACAGTTTGAGCCTTGAACTGATGATAAGGGTCAGCCCCGCTGGGCTCCACACATCTCCAGGGTGAAACCTTCACTTCAAGAGACAGTTCCCTGGCAAAACCACTAGATGTCACCCTTGTCACTCCATCTTTAAACAGGTCACTTTCCCTCACCCTGGCTGCAGCAGCCTTGCTTACCGCTCATCCATTCACTAACCGCCCACTTTGGTGGCATTTTTCAAAATGTGTCTGGGGCAGGGTTATGCCTTTATATCGGGGTGAGTTACACTTTAAAGTCAGACACCAAAATTGACTGATTAGGATTCTGCCACCAGTACAACATAAACAAGAGTTAACAATTAAATAAAATCTGGGTAAGCAATCAAACATCTGCTATAGCATAACCACAGGGTTTACTTGTTCTAGAAAACATAAGCTCTTATGTTTCCATCACATAATGGAATACACTATAGTGTGAGCTATAATGCGGTGGGGGAAGAGGCTATGTGGTGTAATTTGAACTTATATTAACAATGCAAAGACTTGCATTGTGAATAGTAGTAGTAGTAGAAGTAGTAGTCCCTTTGTGGTGTAGCGGGGTCAGGCCATGTCTTTGAAACAGGAAAGCCAGGTTTGAATCCAGGTTGTGTCAGGTAGGGCATCCAGTGCAAAAACTCTGCAAGTTGCACTGATTGGCTCTGGTGACCTTTAACTGAGGGTGGAGCCAAAAGGACTCATACCAAGGATTTCTGAAGGTATTCATAGGAGCCTTTGAGTGATTTCTCATAAAAGCAGTTTGTGTCTTCAGGTTTCTGGAAGAGAATTTTTCTAACTTTGATAAACAGAATATCCTCTCCCACTATTTTTTCCAAACATAAGCATTATTATTGTTTCTACTCAGCTGGTTATAGTTTCACTCATGGTTTTCTGTTGGGTGTTTGCCACTAATTTTTATGTGGGAGTGCTATCAATGTGCAAAGTCACAAAAATCTGGGCTCTTGTCCACAGAAGGACTGTGCAGATTTAGTCAGGCAGCTACAGACAACAAAAATGATAAACATAATGATGCTGGGTAGATGAATAATCCCAATAAAAGATGATTTCTTCCTTTTAAGTAAAATACTCTACTTACCATCCCGTGTTGAACTCCACATGTGCATCAAATAGAGCAACCACAGGAGCAGTGGCCGCCCTCCAGCCACTGACCCTGGACCTGATCAGTCCCTCCTGCTTGGCATGACGGACCACTTTGATGAACCCTGGGCCATGTTGAGTGTTTGTCTCATCCACAAAGCTCTGCAAGTGCTCCTTCAGCTCCACTAAAAAGAAAGAGATACATAAAAATACTAGGGTAAACCCACTGAACCCTGTATAAACACTGATGTGATCAGTTTTATTGAGCGGCATAGTTTCATATAAACCTCTTCATTTATCTGTGCCAGCCATGTGGATTGCCACTCTCCTGGTGTCCCTTTTTTGTTTGAAAACTCATCCATCCATCCATCCATCCATCCATCCATCCATCCATCCATCCATCCATCCATCCATCCATCCATCCATCCATCCATCCATCCAAGAATATTTGCTCTGTTAAAATGTATTTGTTTCTAGACAAAGAAAACTAAAGTAAATAAAAGATACAGTTTTCAAATGATGATTTCGTTGATTAGAAACAGCTAACAGCTACTAACCAACCTTGATGTTATGTAAAACATGAATTACCCCTTTTCCTAAAACATGAAATGAACTGTTTTCATTATATTTACAGCTGAGCTCAGTTTTCCTAACAACATCCAGGCCGGATAACTATTAAACTAAGATAATTAATACATCACATATGGGTACATGACTTAAAGCCACCTAACATATTTTGAGATACAACATATTATGCCCAAATCTATTCAAAATTAGATTGGAAACAAAGTTATTGACATTAGCCTAAAACAGTGTAAAGGTTAACAAAGCCCTTTTCAAGGCTTTGGGACATTAGAAGACCACAGTGACAGCCATTATCCTCAAATGGAGAAAACGTGGAATAGTAGTAAACCTTCCTAGGGTTTCCAGTCTACCAGAATTACTCTAAGGCAACACCAACGACTCATCTACAAGGTTGTAAATAATTCACAACACCCGCTCTGCCTACTTCCACCTCCGTAACGTCAACCGTCTCCATCTCTTACTTACCCTCACCACCACCGCCGTTTTAGTCAGTGCCTTGGTCACATCCCGGCTTGATTGCTACAGTGCGCTGCTCTTTGGTTTTCCACAAAAATCTATCCATAAACTTCTATTGGTTCAGAACTGAGCAGCTCTTATCAGCTCCATAACACAATCTACACAACACATCACCCTTGTCCTCAAGCAGCTCGAGCGCCCCCCCCCATTCATTTCCACATCAAGTTCAAAATCCTTCTGTTAACATTCAGAGCCGTCCATAACCTAGCCTCTCCTTATCTTACCCATCTCTTTCATGTTTATACACCATCTGGTACCCTTCGTTCCTCTTCTGACTCTCTTCTCTCCATGCCACGTGTTCGTCTGTCCACCATGGTACTCAGGTCTTTTAGCGGTTCTGCTCCTGAATTTTGTGATAAACTGCCACTAGATCTTCGCACACTTTCAAATTTCGCCTTAAAATTCACTTGCTCAGACTAACAACTTGAACTTCCTGCACATAACACCACAAACATTCATCTGCATTTTACTCATTGGTCTTTTTGTAGCACTTTTAACATTTGTTCACAATATCTCGTGTTTATGTTATTGTTGTAAAGCGACCTCGAGACTCTTGAAAAGTGCTTAGAAATAAAATGTATTATGATTAACATTTAAAGCACCGCAGGCCTGGCCTGGCTTCATGATTAAACAATAAGAAAAAGAAGTGTAACAAGGTGAAAACAATTGCAGACCAAAATGATCACAAAAATCTGTCTCACATTTGCAGAAAAAAAAACTTCTTGATGATCCAAGAGTTTTGGGAAAATATTGTGAAGACTGATGGAAGGGAAAATTAGGTTCATGTTGTTACATTTAAAAAGGGACCAACATGAATCACTTAGGACATCCACAAGCTAATGGGATATAGACAGCATTAGACATCACAAGAACACCCCAAGACATTGAGGGCATTTAAACAGCAGCAAACATTTCCATGACAAGTACTCAAGAGTACAGAAGTAAAATATATGAAACAAACAATAGATAAAGTATGTCCATATATAAATAGACACATTGTTTGTTTTACTGGTGTAGGTCTTTTTCATAAATAATTTCCTAATGCACAGAGTAACTGAAAAACACAGCCTTGCCACAGTTGAACAATGAATATCATCATTTCCTTGTTATGACTTTTCAGAGTTGTAATCTTGCCCTGGGGCCTTGGTTTCTGTCATATTCTCTTTATTTGTCATTACCATCGGCCTGTACGCCCTAGAGTCTGTTTGCCTTTAATGAGCAACAGTGTTTCTCTGACCTGGAAGAAACGTGGATTCATTGCACAAGATGGGAGTATCAGAAAACCCTTCATTGTGTCACATGTGCATATCTTCAATACATGTTCCTTGGATTAATACAAATGCAGTGCAATTTATTTTCCTATCAACTCCGAGTTGTTATTGCCAGATGCACATAAAATAGATTCTGAATTACAATTTTGGATGATAATAAAAAAAATAAGAATGTTATGTTATATAATGCTACCGCTAGCTTCTTCAGTGGGAGAAAACTTGAATCTGAACATATAACAGCTCTTAGTGGTCTCACTTCTTCGATCCAATCCTGTTTCTAATTTTTCACAATAATTACAACAACCTGTATTATGCTTATTAATTATTTTAAGAGTACTATTTAATCCTGTGTCCAAATCTTATTCTAGATGTAACATCTTCTTGTTTTTAATTCTATTACATTTCCTTAAGTCCCAAACTTTTTTTGGATACTATAATAAAACCTAGAATTTCCTCCTTTATCCAACTGTTCTTGCCATTTCTTCTTGATATACATTTTAATAATATTCTTTACCTCATTTTCACTTATTTTAATATTTAAATCAACAATATTATTTTCTGCAGCACTCTTAGCAAAACTATCAGCCAACTCATTTCCTACCACACCAATGTGGGCAGGAATACAAACTAGTTTAACATGAGAACGATAATTTTTAATCCTAAAAATTGAGTGAATTATATCCAATATAATATCTTGCCTTGATTCTGAATTAAACTCTAGAATACTTATTAATGCACTACTTGAATCTGAACAAATTAAAACATCCCTCTCTCTTGTTTCCTCAATCGATTCTAAAGCCATTAAAATACCCATTAATTCACCTGTATACACTGCCAATTTATCTGTTATTCTTTTATTTCTCATAATATTTAAATCTGGAACTACGAATGATACAACTACTTTATCATTTAACATTTTAGAAGCATCTGTATATATTTTTAAATATTGTTAATATTCTCTTTTTATATAACTTTCCACCTCCTTTTTTTCTAACTGTCTCCCTTTTCTCAATAAGTTTAAATCAACTTCAGCCTGTCCAAAGATCCATGATGGAATAACAGGAATAACAACCACAGGACTAATTAAAACGTTATCTATTCATACATCTTTTACTTTATTTATTATTGTCCATCCAAAACTATTAATTTGTTTCTTTTCTTTTTCTTTACAAGGTTGCAGCGTAACATATGGAGGATGAACTTCATTATGTCCTTTAACATTTATCCAGTAAATTATGGTGGCTCACGGATGTGCTGCATGAGACTGATTAAGGCTGAGCAGAACAGATGAAGCAGTTTTGCAGGTGTTTTAAGTTTATTTGTTGCTTGTGTCACACCATATGTTTCCCATATTTAACATTTTCACAATATTCTAAGTTTCTATAATACCTGCTGGTAAGATAATGACAACTCATAGATTGTAACACAAAAACAACCAAGCCATCCCTTTCAAACAGGTTTGTGATATCAAAATTACTTTAAATGTCTAAGACAATTTACCACTCACTTGGCAGCGCACAGTAAGTGGTTTTGCATTTCTAGTTTTTCTTTCAACTAGCCTAGCTAATTTGTCTTAATTACACCAGGTAGATCAATAAGCAGCATTTATTTCTTACACTCCAACCTTTCTTGATTGTGACTTACCGCCAGGCACTAGAAAGCGACTGCAAAGCAAGAGCATTAAATCAAATTACCAAGAGAATTAAAAATACTTGTAATGCATTAGCAGAGAATAATTTGAGGAAAATGATGAATCTATTTATCCCACTGGTGGCTACACTACTCAGCATTCAGCTGTGTGGAGCCACCATAACTAAACTGTGATATAATGTATTATGGAAGAACAGAGGGGCAGTGGGAGACCCATAAAATCTGCAGGGGATGTAGCAAAGACAGATTTCTCATAATAGTAATTATAGATTTGGCAGCTATGAAATACAATATGCTCCACAGAACGCGGAACAATTAATAACGCTGGCCCAGAAACAGTGAAGTAACATCCAGGCATTGACTGCAACTGCCTTAGTACGTTTTTTTCATGTTTTCACACACTAGTGGCGAAACTAATGCCCACTCATGTCCTAATTTAGTGCACAGCCTAAAGCAGAAAAACAGAATATTGGTAAATGAAATACAGAACTTTGTTGTTGTAGCTTACCTGAACAAGCCAACACTTAATTGGACTCAAGTACCGGATCATTGCCCTTTAATGTAACAGTAAAGTCTTTAATTTCACTGGGGTGAATTTAATCATCTTTTATTTAAGAATTGGCAGGAATGCCAAGTGGTATACTATGGGTTAGTTTGTGGCACACAACGACTGTCTACTGTGGCATGCACAGAAAGTTCTTTTTTAACCATTCCACCATAATTATTTTACTTTTTGCCATTTGGATCATTGTTATGCTTCATAACGTAAGCGCTCTTGTGCTGAAGGTCACAAACGGATGCCTGGAGATTTTCCTTAAAGGATTTTCTAGCACACAGCAGAATTTATAGTTCCATCAATTACAGGAAGTTGTCCAATTCCTGAAGAAACAAAGCAAGTGTTTTTTGAGATTTTTTAGCCAACTTTATGTCAGAAAGGGTCTTTTAAAGTAATTTATTTTTATTCGCCAGGTGTGGCAGGAATCAGGCTTGAGTGCGGCTCATGAAAATGAACCAAAAAAACACACTTAACTCTTGATTTAACAAATCAGGGGCAATTTGTTTTCACACATAGGTTTGGATAACACATTCTCTTAATAAAAGAAATCTTCATTTGAAAACTGATTTTTGTATTTACTTGGGTTGTCTTTGTTTGATATTAAAATTAATTTCATTTGGATCATTGAAGTGTGACAAAAAAGCAAAAATAAAATAAATAAATAAAATCCAAAAAAATCTGACAAACAAATTTGTTTTACATCATCAATGATGTAAAACATCTGTAACAAACAAATCAATTAGTGATTTAAGATGATTTTAGTTGCTTCCATGGAGATAAATGCTTTGTGAAAACTGGCTGCCCTCTACCTTCTGTGGAATAATAAAGTGAACAAATTGCAGTCTTGTAAAGGTTTTAATCCGCTTTTATCCCTTCAGTAGCTGTAAAAACGTTTTGACATTACTTGTTTTTTTTAATTGCAAGGTAGCTACTTTCTTACGGAGGCACCACTTCCACACTTGCATACAGATGACTGTGCTGAATGTGTGGGCAGTTGGGATAGTGGGCAAGAACCCAAAGGATTGTGACGCATGATGGCTATCTACATGTAGCACAAATTATTTCTGTTAATACCAATGAGATTTTAATTGCACTATAAGAATAAATTGAAGGGTGTCTTTCAAAGACTTTTATTCCTCAGAATTCCCACATTTCTATCTTCCTATCTTCAGGATGGGGAAGACAGTCTGCATCATTATTTGCTCTTTCTGCCAGTTACTCCTGGGAAATCTGAGGCTACACAGTTCTAACAGTACAAAAGGGAAGAATAACTTATCCTCCACCATCCTCAACTACAAGTGCATGGGCTGGCTATAAAGCAGTGCAATAAATCCATATGTCAGCAACAAAATATTGGAAAAGCTGTAAACTCACAGAAAATTGTTTTTAAAACAAAAAGTCATTCCAAAGAAAGATATCCAAATACAAAATATCTTCTTATGTGAATCAAAACGGGTCTCTGGGTGGACTAGATGTATGTTATGAGTCTACAACATCTTTGAGGCAAAAAGCAATGTTATGCGTTGAACAGTACATATTAAAACTGAGATCAAGAGCAAGGTTTAGGACTCTTACAGCTGTTACTGTTGTCGTCCACCAGTATGATTTCTTTGAGGAGGTAGGACGGAGTCCTCTGGATGACCGTGTGAATGGAGCGTAATAAAACTGACAGGGCCTCGTTGACGAAGATGAAAATCACGCTGAGCTGAGGAAGGTCTGACGAATAGGACATGTTTCTGCATCTGAAGAGAAGGAAAAGAGAGATTTAGATGCTTCTCTGTCTGAATGACAGACGCATATTAAGGAATGAAACAAGTGGACTGACCCGTCCGGTCGTAAATCTGGAATGGGCCTGGTGAGGGAGATGCGGTCGCTCAGGTAGCCGTTGTATCCGAAGTAACGGAACTTCTTGAGGGCGACCCGTCGACTCTCTGGGCCCAGAACAAACTGCAGAACTACAGGCCCATCTCAAACCTCCTTTTTTTATCAGTAAGATTATTGAAAAAGCTAGGTTTCAACAATTAAACACCTTCTTAACAATGACCAGCCACTTTGACGTTTTCCAGTCAGGTTTCCGTGCTCACCACAGTACAGAAACCGTCCTTGTTAAGGTGTTTAACAACATCCATATAAATACAGACTGTGGAAGAACCACAGTGCTGGTACTATTGGACCTCAGTGCAGCATTTGATACTGTTGATCATCCATTCTGTTAGAATGCCTGGGAAACTGAGTCAGCCTCTCTGGTACAGCACTCACTGGTTTAAATCCTATTTAAAGGACAGGGACTTTTTTGTGTCAGTAGGTAACTTTACATCAAAGACAAACATCACATGTGGGGTTCCCCAAGGGTCCATCCTGGGTCCCCTTCTATTCAATAGATACATGCTCCCTCTTGCTCAAAGAGCACAAACTTCCTTTACCATACCTATCCAGACAACACACAGTTCTACATCACCATGTCACCTGGTGACTATGAACCGATTTCACGCACTGAGTAAATGCTTAGAAGAAATCAATGCATGGATGTGGCAACATATTCTACAGTTGAATAAAAACAAAACTGAAGTAATAATTTTTGGACCAATGGAGGAGCGATCAAGTGTTTTCAGCTGCTTCAGCTAGAAACCACTGATCAGGCCCGAAATCTGGGTGTAGTGATGGACTCAGACCTGAACCTCCAAAAGCAGCTAAAGACAATTAAAAAGTCGGCCTTCTATCAATACAATTGAGTTTCATTTTCATTTTATTTATATAGCGCCAATTCATGAAGCATGTCATCTCAAGGCACTTTCCAAAGTCAAATTCAATCAGATTATACAGATTGGTCGAAATATTTCCTATCTAAAGGAACCCAGCTGATTGCATCAAAGTCTTGACAAGCAGCATTCTTCAGCACCTGAAGAACATTTCCAGGATTAAAGGACTAATGTCTCAGCAGGATCTGGAAAAACTAATCCATGCGTTTATATTTAGTAGAATTGATTACTGCAACGGTGTTTTCACAGGTCTGCCTAAAAAGTGGATCAGACAGCTGCAGCTGATCCAGAACGCTGTTGCCCGTGTCCTCACTAAGACTAAGAAAGTAGAGCACATCACCCCAGTTCTAAAGTCCTTCCACTGGCTCCCTGTATCTCAGTGAATAGACTTCAAAATACTTAGTTTATAAATCCCTGAATGGCTTAGCACCTAAATACACCACAGACTAGTTATCAGTGCATCTATCCTCCAGACCACTCAGGTCTTCTGTCTCAAATCTACTCTGCAGAACCAGAACCAAACATGAAGAAGCAGCATTTAGTTCCTATGCTCCACTTATCTGGAACAAACTCACAGAAGACTGTAAATGTGCTGAAACTCTAAGTTCTTGTAAATCAAGGTTAAAAACCTATTTGTTGGAGTTGGCTTTGAATGTTAATGTTGAAGTTTTTAGTCCAACTTATCTTATATCTTGACCCGCTGCTGCTATTCTACTGCAATGTGCTTTGTTCTGTATGTTTTCTTCTCTTTGTTCTGCTTAGCACTTTGAATTGTCTTGTTACTGAAATGTGCTGTACAAATAAACTTGTCCAGCCTCGTTACACAGAAGCCCTGATGCAGACACAGAAAATGTCTTGAAAAAGCTCTAATATTATTTACTTTTTTATAAACTATAATTTCATTTGTTTTATTTATCTATCCAAGCTTCTAATATGTGAAAATATCATTATAGGCCTTGTTAAATTGTCAACTACCGATTAACCCCATTTTCTGTAGAGTTTTATAAGCCACATCGTGGCCTGGTTACTGCAAGATCAACACAACAGATAAACCACATAAACAGTACCTGTCTGACAACATGAAGTAGGCAAACAAATCTCAAAATGCAACAGATTGTGCGTGACAAAAAAAGAGACTGGGCAGAAATGGCATAGACAAAAGAGTGGGCAAAAACCACTCCACCAAAAAGAACATTTGCCAAAAACATCTTCATGAGCCTAAATATTTTGCGGATTGATGAGACAAAACGCATTCAGAATGTTTGTGTCTAGTTACATCCATACAGCCATAATACCTGTAGTCAAATTAGGTGATAGTGTTGAATTCTGGTCCAACAGAAAATCCTGAAGAAAAATGTCCTGTCATCAGTTTGCATACTTTATTTTGGCAAGCCTTAAAATAAATAAATATTTTATTACAGTTGTTTTATCTCACATTGAAAATTTGAGGGACAAAAACAATCCTTTAATCTTGCCACATTTATTCAGTGGGAAATAATACCCATGTAAAAACATAGTTGTTTCATTTTTCTTTTACAAAATCACTGGATCACAGCAACATCTGAAGCCGTTACCTTTGCAGGTCTTTCTCCCTTTTTCTTTAGGGCAGATATATTTAAATATATAGGCGGTCTGAAAGAAGTTTGTAAAAAAAAACGTGTTTGTAAAAAAATTAAATAAAAAAATAGCTTATAATGTTCCACGTCATCTGGGGAGTATGATTTAACAAGTACCTGCAACCTGATTCAGAAATTTAATGTCTGATTTACTAGACCCAAACATGTTGAAGTGACAGCTCTGCTTGTTTTTTCTGTATCTAATGAGCAGAGTGTATTTTCAAACTCGAAAGCCTTCAATCTCCTTTTGTATGAAACACCTCTTAAACTGGACCTAATTTCTTTCTGCAGACCTAAAATTACTCAGAAATCAATCCAGTAACCAAACCTGAACCTGAAAATTTTACTCACGAACCTCAAACCCCTTAGGTCCTTATATGACGAAATATCTGCAAGATGTAACAAGCCCTCGAAGCCCCAAAGAACAGCCTAATAATTCATTAATCCTTGTTGCTCGCCACTGAGCCATTATGAACAAGCCTCCATGAACTAGTTCGGGAATGCGTTTCCTATGATCCCCACAAAAGCACTTGCTTTTGTGGGGATCTGAGGGAGCTGCAGCAATTTTTGACAGTCAATAAATCTTGGTCGAAACAGACCTTTAATCTTTCAACAATAATTTTATTTCACCTGTCACATAAAAGTCTGACAGGCAAATTCATGAGGCAGTTTATGAGCGGAAAATGTGTGCAAGTCAGAGTTTGTGTGTCTTTCTAACTCGGAAACAAGCAGATCTGCTTCTAAAAAAATCTGTAATTAGCAAATGGTTCTTTCACTGGTGCAATTTGCCCAAATATAAATGAAATGTGACAGATGCATTTAGGACAAAGTGTATATATACAGTATATATATATATATATATATATATATATATATATATATATATATATATATATATATATATATATATATATATATATATAAAAAATGACAAATATTATAAAAAACTTCAACTCTCCCCCATGCGTACACTCATCTTGTAGACAGGGGGAAAGTGAGAATGTTCATTTTTACTCATCAGATTGAATCATAGATCAACTTTATCATAAGCTTTCAAAACTGCAGCGTTATTCATGATTGCGCTGGTGACACATACCTATACATAAAGACCTTTCAAATAAATGAAAAATGCCCATACCCCATCCTAAATCTTAAATCAAAGTCCACATAACATTTCATGGGGGTTTTCTACCATCACATTCCTCTCCCCCATGATCACCAGGGGAACATCACCAGATGTTGTTTCTTATTTTTTTTGCCACAAACACGAGTCTTCAGGACTCGTGTTTGTGGCAGTAACGAGGACAACTGTGACCTGCTGCAAAGAATATATGAAACTTTCCCCTATCTGTTGGTCTTGATGTCATGTTTGCATCTGCATCTACAGTGCAATCTCCTTTTGTAAACCAAGAGCAAAAATAAAGCAAAGGCCAAATGTAGAACATTCGCAAAAATGTTTTTAGATCACAGGAAATTTCATCAAACCAATAATGAAATGCTATTGGAAGGTTATTTTTGTGTGATATTAAGGGTCAGACTAATACCAGATTTGACAAAAAATATTTTTTAATTTTTTTTTACCTTTAGAACATGACTGCAAGGGGCTTTTTGCCCTTTCAGAGCTCAATAGGTTTTTTATTAGTTCAAAGAGCAGTACTTCCACCTTTGCCAATAACATGCTTAATGGTCTTGTGGGTGAAATGCCACCTCCCTTCAAAGGCCCCTCGCTGCCTCATAGTAAGCACCCTAAAAGCACTGCAAATGGCGTGCACTCCATTTTTCTACATAGTGAATCACTAAATTTTAAGGAGTTCTAAGCCACTCCATTTTGTCCTGCATTTTCACTTGATATGAGCCATTTATATTTAATGAAGCTTTTAGCTAATGCATTGTGCTTTTCAGCAAAAAGGAGAAACGATGTGGTGCCCTGCCCTCATGTGTCCAACAAACTTCATTATTTTTTTATAGGAAACAAGATTCTGTTCCCCACATATCTGTAGGGCAAATTGCAGTAGTCAGGAATAATCAAGGGAAAAAGTGTTAAAGTTGTCTGTGCGCATTATAGAGCACCTACAGGAGAGCCCGAACAAAGAGATGCTCAGGTTATTTGAAAGTGAAAGTCTAAATCTCTATTAATCAAAGGAGAGTAGACCACATTTGAACATTTTGTATTCTGTATTTATTAAATGTTAACATGCAATGTTTTTGCTGGAAATTTTCCAAAGATGATTCAAGACTTGCTTCTTCGAAGTATTGCGATGCATACAACATGTCTATCAAGAATAAAAGAAGAACCTTTACATGCAAAACATACAAACAAGACTCGGGCTTGCTATAGGCTACCCGGAGAGAACAATAAGGGGAAGTTAAACATGTATATAATTCAGTCAGATTATAACTAATAGTTAATATTTGTTTTGTTTCAGTGTACTTTCTGTTACAGAGCAAATCTGTTTGTCCGAGAGTAAAGTTAAAGGAGCTATAAGTAATACTGACACCTTGTTGCTCAAATCGGTACAACAGCTTGCAAATCACAACAATCTAATATGCCGTTTTTAAATGGTGTGTTGTGAATTTTTACTTACATGTTACAGGTATATGATGTTGTATTCTGTTGTATTTCAGATCTGCTTCTCTTACTGGCTTCGATGTTTGCAGGCTGCAGCTCTTTTGCCAACATAAAATACCAAATGCTGCGCTCTGTGTTGGGAACCCTGGGAACTCTCATGTGATTGGCTCAGGAACCAGGAAGTAAACACGGACTAAACTCTGAACCGAAGTAGTTCCAGACCGTACCTCTAGGTTTGAAAGGAGAAAAACGTGACTAATACATTATTGATGGTGACGACCGATTGTTTATAGGGAATGTTACTTCCATTCCAGGTGACAAATGAGAATGATTTAGGTTGATTTTACAGTAAATATCTTATAGATCTTTGAGCTTTATAACAGAATAGTTTTTTTAACCTATAATGTCTTAGTGGTGAGCAGGAGAGTAAATCTGGAAATTAATAATGTGCTCATATTTAATAGATTCCAGGGGTCCGTTCTTTGTACGTCGCTAACTCAGTTAGCTGGATTTGACTGTTGACGATTTGGCATGATCTTGGATCGTTTGGTTCTTCGAAACTCATCCTGGACTTGCTGTCATAGCAACATGTGCGCAAACTTAAGCCTGCTCACGAGCAGGCTTATTTCATGTAAACAGGATTAGATCGCAGCTTTATAAGCGGAGGAGATAGGGAAGTCTGTCCAGCCAGTGCACTTGGACCACCTAGTGGCAGAGGACGGGACAGAACTGTGGAACACCATTTTTTAATCTTTAATAAAAGACGAAACAAATAATGCTTAGTTCCTGTCGTTTTATTTAAACATTTTTTTTTATAAAGAAAAGCCAGCAAGTCATCTTTTGCCTGCAATAAGAGATAGTTATGTAAAGTCAGCAATACTACTGTCAAATGGTGTATTAGAACTTCCTCTGAAGGTCCTTTTGAAGCAACTCGATCTCTAGTGCAATTTTTCTCTTTTTCAAGTTGTGGAGTTCAATTTCTCCTCTTAATTTGTGTTTTTTCAGGTCAAAATACTATTTTTTTGTTGAAGATGACGTTTATATAGGGAACGGATGGCACTATGTGTCATTTTGTGAAAGAAAAAGAAAGGGTGAAACATGCCTCATGCAACAAAAGTACAAATAACCTGTTTTTTTTCAGGCTTTTTCTTGGTGGCTGTTATAAACAGACAAACACATAATTTAACAGTGGCCTTTAAAAAGAGGAAAAAGTGGCTTTTTAAAATATAGTATAATAATTAAAGGCTACCATTTTGTAGAATATTCTTGTACTTCACTTTTTTCCCCATGTTCTAGTGGGTCCGGTGGAGGCTCTGACATAAAAGAACAAAGTAAATATGAAATTATTAAAATGCAAAAATACATACTGTAGAAAGTGATAGAAACATCTACCATGGACAGCACTTACACATTTAATTTGTCTGCTGCTTTTTGCCAGCCCTCTCTCCTGGCTTTAGCAGACTTTGAGGTGTTCCCTGTCATTTTAATTAATGACTCAAATTCAGCATAACCTTCCATTAAAAGCTTGTGTTCTGCTTGGGAGAAAAACTGTGGGCGTTCTTTGGCCATGCTGAACAGCCAATAGCAGCGTTGCTGATCATTGTTTCTACTATCGATACATTTCCACTTTTAAACAAACGCATGAACGCGCAGTTGTCTCAGATAACTCAATCCAGCGATACTAATCCTAAACAACAGGTGTGTTCGAAGAACCCAATTAGCCGGATCATGATTAGCCGGATGAAATCATCTTGGATGTCTCATTTGATCTCGGATGTTTTAAGCAACGTACGAAGAACGGACCCCAGGGATGACAGTAAAACTGCTGGAGATTAAATAAAAAAAACACCAAAATGGAGCCAAAGTTTGGGCTCCATTTTTTATAACTCCGCAGCTGTCATGGCTGCTAGGCAACAGAAGTCTACTTTAGATGAAAATTATATTTGAGGTTTCTTATCACCACCACCAACTGGACTGGAGGTGTAGTGCAGTTTTATGTGCAGCGTCTGGTGGACGCGCCTCTAGGAGCGTCGAGAGGTCCTGCGGTGAGTTTCACCCATCGGTTGCAGCACGTTTTGAGCTTTGAGCATCCAAAACAGCAGGCGCTAGAGTTGGAAAATCTGAACTTTTGCAGCTGGACACAAAGCGTCAACTAAACAGAGAGCCCTGCTATGGGCAGATTTTTCAACTGGATGGAACGACCATGAAAAGCCCGAAGGTCGACAATGGAGGACAAACTCATCGTCACTGTTTGGGCTATAATCTATGATCAGTCGAGCTATCACTACAGAGACAGTAAATGACCTTGCCTGGAGGAGGATTAGCAAGGATCTTGGGTAAGTTATCAAAACATTTAACACGCTAAATATTTCCCCGGATTTGACGAAAAGAATAGTGTAGCTCCTCTCAACGTGCATCAGGTCAGTCTGTCCACACTCTGCTGACGCTCTGCACAAGCATCCTAGTTGAGGTGTTGGAAATCTTTTTGATGCTCAAATTGCGTTTGGTCTGAACGCAGCATTAGGCTTATTTAGATATATTTTCTGTGGCCTTTTACTACTGTGGAAACAGAAATAACTCAAATTACCCAGGATTCCTTTTACCTTGGTAAAAAAAAGAAAAACAGGTGTTTAAATCCTGGGACTTTAGGTGGAAAAGGGGTTTTATTGTCTAAATTTGCTTTGCACCTCAGCCAATATGGCATTCTAGAGATTTATTGTGGGTAGCATGTTACATCTCTGTAATTGGATCTATTTGGCAAACAACACAGAGTTGAAAGCAGCAGCAGTTTCTTTTAGAAGCAAAATAGTGTAGAAACTGACTTTTCAAAAGCCAAACTAAGCCTTTGGGGGGAGGATGTGAATTTTGGAACGCTTGGTTTAAATTAATGCAGGGAGTCTCTAAGTCAGCAGCTTCTTGTTAGAACCTAACTCCTCTAGATTGCTAGAAATAATTTATTAATGTTTGGTTACCCCTCACTTGCAGGACTCCCCCCCCACCCCAAAGTTAAAGTGGAAATCATTAATTTATATTGGGATAGTTGTTGAGCCTGCTTCATTTGTATTAATATTGTATGCTCCATGTTTGCTTGGTCACAAGTCTTGGTCCTCATTATTTTGGAGGTTTCAAAATAAGAGCTCTCACGTGTTGTAATAATTCTGCCCCTCGGACTGTGGTTATTATCCAAGTCTGATGTATGATATAATTATGTTAAACCAAACTAAAATGCACATTGACCATTTCCGCACCAAACACCCTTATTCCCCTGTGCATATTTTCAAATCCTACCAAGATACTGATTGGATAAAGACTATCAACTTTCGAAGTCTCACTTGAGCCACAAAAAGCTTAACTTCTGTGCCGGAAAAAAATGCTTTCTGTTTTTTTAAGGTCTTCATCTCAGCTTTGGATGATTCAACATTAAGAATCACAGATCAGCGAGCTGATGTGTTTGCATCAGCGTTCAGGAGGTGCTTTGCATTGTATAATAAATGTGGGTGTAAAGAGTGTTAGATGAAGCTGATTCATGAGTGCACATTTCCAGTGACACAGTGATTTAAAAAAGAAACACTGCCTGCAGATATGTGCATGCACAGAGTTATAAATCTGATTTTCCATCTAGTGTGTGTCTGTCTGGGTTTTTGTGCTCATGTGCACTTGTGATATTTTTCTGTGGTGTTTTTTTTAATAAATAAATAAATAAATAACATCTCTACTGTTGCCTTGATATTTTCTGTAAATATAGTTAATAAAAAATTTATTTTTCATAAACGAACAACACCTCGCTCACGGTCACGCCTAACGGCCGACTGGTCTGTATTGTTTCAGCAAACAGTGTGACTGAACTGGGCTCCACATCAATGTCTACTCAGCAGTATTTACATGCAAACACACACAGACAGAACAAATAGAGACAGAAAAGCTTCACAAATTAAAAGGCAGGGATGGAAAACCTACAAAGAAATCTTGATCATTTAATCAATCCTTTTCTCTTCATTGGCAAAATGATTTAAAATATAGCTGAACATAATAAACAGGACATTAGTGCTATTTGATTGACAAAAAAAAAGCAGTGGATCATAACCAAACAAACAAGTCAAATAAAACCAGAATGGTAATGACAGGATTAAACATGGAGGATCAAGGAAAGCAGGGGGAAAAAAAAGTGCAGACAGGTTGCTGAGGGAGGTATGAGCGAGTGATGTAGAGGAGGAGCGGCAGGCCGAGAGACCAAAAAAACAAGAGAAGAAAGCGTTTGTGACAGAAGGTATTCATCTCAAGGCTTCTGCAAACCAGGCGACTCTGAGCTCCATCACATCAGCTTGCAGAGAGACACCCTCCCTTATAAGCTCAGACACCAAGACAGCTCCCTATGCGTACACATGCACACACACACAAGCATCCCTCCTGTAGATCCGGGAGTATCGGGTCCAGACTCCCCACAACGTAATGGATTGAAAACAGGCTGGGTGACAGTGTTTCACCTTGTCCTGAAGTCATTTTATGTAGAATTGAAAAGCTACTGGCTCAGCAGGTTGGTAGCTGCATGCTGTGGAACAGTTTTTCAACCCCAGGCCCAAACTGAGACAAGGCTGCAATCACGACTGCTGCAGTTAAATCGGATTCAATCAAAGCTACGACGGAAGACCAGTACTGCAAAATAGGTTCTATTCTGATAATTCGGTGCCACAAAGTGAGTTTTAACAAGGGATGTCGTTATTTCATTAAATACTGGAAACAGGATACATTCTGAGGTAAAAGATCCTCGCATGTACAAAGATCTAACTGACTAATCAAACTGTTGTGAGAAGTAAAATATAAAAAGACATTGGAATGACATTTCTTTAAGGGGAAGATGTTTGATACTTTTTGGAACTATGAGAAGGCATCTTTATGTGATGAGACCAACGTACCTTAAAGACGGAAAGGTTTGTGTGGCTTGAAAACATCTGAAAAATTAACACTTTCTTATATTGAAAGAACTCTTAAAAACATGCTTGCTTCTGAGAGCATCAAAGCTGTTAAACTAGAGAAATTATAATTTTGTGGTTCAAATAAATCAAACAAATAAATCTTACAAACTGTTTTTTATATTAATTACACTGTAGAATATACATCAACATATTTTAGCTACTATGTATAGTATTTGGTTGTCAATTATTAATGGCAAAGAGCAATTAAAATGTGCCAGATTCACATAGATCATTTCATATGGGGTGAAAAGTGAAGCCTTGCAAAATGTCTCAGTCATACAACATAGGCTATACTGGTGACACAGAAGAGAGAGCGGATGTCCATGTGTCAGGCCCGGATCAGAAACTGCAACATCCGCCTGGACGCTGCTAGATTTTTTTTGTTTCATCAAATTGTTATTGTTATTGTCACAGAAGAGCTTTTAAACTCCTAGGTGGGATGCTGGTTTGTGTAGTCTCAAAGGGACAGCACTCAGCACTCAAATTTTCCTCCTCACTGGATAAACTCACATAAATTTTCACTTTATGAACTTAACCTGCTGCTGAAAGCTCTATTTTCACTACATTTGCATGAAGGTCACTCTTTGGCCACTTTAGGATGCATTGTTACCTGCCATGTACATCCTTGATTTACGTTTTTTTGTTTTTTTTTTACATATTTCTCGACCTTGAACATGGAAATGAATCTATCATGAGCTATACAACTGAAAAGGAAGAGTTGTAAAAGTGATGCTGCATGCCCCTGTTTTATTTTACCTTCTGAAAGCAATAGCACTAAAGCTGAGGTGGCAATAAATGCACTTTTACAACAAGCCGTGTTCCCCCCACAGCAGCTACCTGCATCGTTTCTGACTACGGCCCCTGAATAACGTTCAGTTTAGATTTACTCGTCAAGCGAAAATGTGGTTTCTGCGTGATTTGATTTGACACCCTTGGCTCCCCGCTGATCGTCGAGCGCTGACTGAGTAAAAGGTTGATATGTGGGTCTGGTGATTGGCAGGTAGACACAGAGGTAAAGTGTTGGATTACAAGAAGGATGCACATGGAGAGTGAAACAGTGACATTATTTTAAAGTCTAAACTGAACTGTGAGGAAAAAAATAAATCCAAGTCTCTCGCTGTGTGAGTGCAGCATGCAGTTTTGAGCCAAAGATTTTCTTCTTTTTTTTTTTTTTTTACTGTCAATCATCCAACCAAACACTCACAAACATTCGGTGCAAAATAGATTCCCAATGTTGGAGAACAATTCAAAACAAAAGTGATAGAAATATCTTCTGGGACACCAGCGCCTTTAAAAGTCTGAGCTGCAGTAGAAGATACTGCCAGCACCTTGAACCTCTTTTGAGGAAACCTTTTTGTGTCTTATAAGAATTCTGGCCTTTTTTTGATGGAGTGAAAGTACAGATATTTGGTTCGTACAGAGATACTCGCTTTTAGCCTACACATAAAACTTGTATCTTCATGTTTATTCAGTCATTTATTTATTCTGATTCGCATAAACGGCTTTATGTGTATAAGACATTAAATGGGACATGAGCCTGATTTGTTTAACAGCAAAGTATGGATGTAAAACCACTCAATTAGACCTCTGCACATCCTCTGTACACTTTCAAGTTACACGTCAGGTCGCACTGAGACAGTTGCTGCATGGCAGGGACCGGTCCCAGCAGGCTTTGCACTGGTTACACAAACACACCCACTCACACCCGAGGATTTGAAAGAATTTGTTTTAGCGGAGAGGATTTCATTTGCTCTGCGAGCCCTGCGACATTATCTCCCTCCGAAAGCTTTTTGTGTTCCAGTATTTAAAGAGGCATCAGGGAAAACACGGGCGGTTCATTTGCCTTTTGTACCCACTCCAAGCCCCCTTTAAACCAAACAGCAGCTCCTTTTCAAATCACAACAAGCAATGAGTGAGAAAAAGAGGCTCTTCTTTTGTTCTTGCTTCGTTTTATGCCACATGAACAACACACACACACACACACACACACACACACACACACACACACACACACACACACACACACACACACACACACACACACACACACACACACACACACACACACACACAGAAGTGTAATTTGTAAAATGTTGTGATGATCTCAAGTAGGCAAAAACACCCATGAGTATTTCCTTGGAGGGACATGCAACTAGCTTCCACAACTTTTGAGCTGCTTATTGAACAGTGAGCTACACACCAAGGACAGTTGGATTAAATCTAATCCCAAAACGTGCTAAAAATGCAACAGATTCCTTAATTGTATATTTATAGGGGCTGCAGTTAATGAAAACAACAAATCTAAACTTAACATCCCAAAGTAGCACTAACAAATGTAGCAATGTTTTTCTTGATTATTTAATTAGTGATTGTTGATGGTTATTTTGGAAGATTACTTTAATCCATCTCCGCTTTCCCTTGGCACGGCTTCTTTTCTCACAATCTTTTTACCATGCCATATCACAGGCATGCAGCGAGCTTCATTATCATAAGAATAATCACAGTTAATCATACTTTAGACGCAAAAGTGGAACTTTTAGATTGCAAATGAATCCAAAATCACAGTAGATCAGTTAAAACACGGAAGGTGCAAAAAGACTGGTTAAAGGTAAACCAGATTATAATGGACTCAACAGACACACGAGTTTTCATAAATATAACGGGTTTCTCAAATCCTAAACTGTTTTACAGATGATCTGTTTAGTCCAGAATAATTCAGGGCAAGTTTAAAATTATTTAGATTTTTGACAGAAGTTGAACAGTTGTAGGGCACTGCCCTTTGCACAAATTAGCCTAAAGTGAAATGTTTAAACATAATACAAAGCAGCATATTTGGAGAAAATGAAAACTAAAACATCAACAAAAACTCCTCTTACCAATTCTAGAGCACAGAGGAATTGTTAATTATTTTGCAGCAGGCACCTTGCAGTTACTGATTTAATAATGAACTACTCAGAATATTTTAGAGTAAAATTAGTAAAATAGGTATTTAGCACCAAGCTATTTTTCTCTGTTTATATATTCCTAATTGTGCAGCTGATATAGATTTCCAAAAACCCAAGTAATCAACACATACAAAGAAATCACAGAAACTAGTCCACAGATGAAGTAAAGGTGAACAATTAGAATGTCAGAGGGAACAAGTATCGGACATATAAAGCAAAGGATGTGGAAAAATGCATAGAAAGCCAAGATGATATCTGAAATCTGTCCACATTTAGAAAGCATTCCAGCTGCAAGATGCAAGTCAAAACCGGCTGGTTTAATTTTACTGATAGCCTATAAAATGGTTTACTATGACCTTAACATAGCTAAGAAAGGTATAATTGGTGGAAGAGATTTTCACAGAAACATGTCACTGTTGCAAAACATACTAATGGCAATGGTTACAGTCTAGAGCTCCATTGGTGCCAAAATCTGGAGGTGGAAAGAACTTTTTTCACCAGAAACAGGCCATGGCCAGGTGCCCCTTGTAAGATTTCTCACAGAGGATTTAAAATAAAGACTTGCCCAAGAGCCAAGGAGCACATGCAGAGAGCTTCAGAAATAGCTGGACGTAAGTACAGTCCCCCCCCCCCCCATAATAACAATTAATAATCAATGCCATGGCATCAATGCATACTCACAGCACAACACTCCACTGCTGAAGAAAATGTTGATGCCTGTTCAGAAGATTCAATCAAGGCAGTGAAATACTGGGATGATATAAGTCAGATGAGACCATAGCTGAACTCTGGGCATCACTGTACAACCATATTTGGAGGAAGAATTGTTTTTGTACATCACCCCAAAAACACCACGCCAAAAGAGAAGTTTGTAAGTGGGAACGACACGGTATGGGCTGTCTCACAGCATATGGTACTGGCAGACTTCATACAACTGAAGGAAGCAGAATGAAGAGATTTACCTGGACATTCTTGATAAGAATCTAAAGATGAAATGAGTGTGGCTCTTCAGGAAAAAAAAAACGAGTCAATAAAGTATTAAATTAAATTCTGTAGCTCTGTTTAAAATGTATTCCATGTGTGATAGCAATCCTTTACTTGGGTTACTGGCAACATTTGGTGTGGCTTTTATGTCAGTGGCCAAATTAGAAACATAAACTAAGAAAAAATGTTGATACATTAAATAATAATTTTACCCACTATACTCATATACAGTCCTATTTCCTGTAAATGTGATTTTACAAACTATTGAATCATGGCATGCACTTCGTTTTTCAGCCAGCTGTTTAATCCTGGCTTCATCTATGTTTAATGGAATCTGTGGTGCTGTTCCAAACATTAAGTTATATTTTAAGTTTAGTTTAATCTGTAGTTTAATTTTGATCATATAACGCCAATACTTCAACAAATGTCCTGTCAAGGCACTTTACTGAGCAAACGGGGTCCAATTCATATCCAATTACATAGAATCCAATCTGATCATAAATCATTAAATGTTATTATAATTCTTTCCACGAAATCTTATGAAAATGCTAAATTTGGAGCTTTTTACATGTGCTCATTGTCCTGATGTTTTATTTAAACTGGACTTGGACAATAATTCGTTATCAATATATATCGGGATATAACTTTATTCAATAATGGTGATATCACATTTCCGATATTTCAGTATACATTACAATCTATGAATATAGAATTTGTCACTTACTGACATTCTGGATTTTATCTTTTATTTTTTCAAGTAAATATTTCTAAAACGTTATATTGGAGTTTTATAAACATGGCAAAATAGTTGTAAACTTGTACAGGCAACTGTTGTGGCCATTCTTGGCAGTCTTTCTGAGGCTTTTATTTTGTTTATATTGATATCATAATTATATTGTATTGACCGAAATTAAGAAATATATTGTGACATAGGTTTTGTCCATATCGTCCAACCCTTATTTAGACATTTGAATTCAGAAAGGAAGCCTAACAGCATTTTAGAGAAGTCAATTGGCTCAGTGTTCCCACTTTCAAGAATCATTTTTTTTAGTTAGTAACCTTACAGAAAAGGAACAGACTAGAAAAGGGGTACATTCTTTCTTCTTTAATACTGAAGGATCTCAGGAAAGATGACTACCTGTTTGCTTTTTCCTTAAGTGAAATGCCAGGATCAGAAATAATCCTGTACAACGCTAGAAGTGGAACAGATCCAGTCTGGCTTATCTTAAATACTGAATGCAGAAGAAATAAAGCTCACAAGGCTTTTAGTTCAAAGAACAACTGAAATAAACCTTTGGAAACCTGCTCAGTCTCCGAGTGTGTTAAAAGATGAAACAGATTTGTCAAAATCCTTGATTCGCTAGCTGAGGATAAGTCTGTGGATGATAACGTGGACTTTCATCTCTGGTGCTTGCCACAATTTAGTAGCACTCCTAGTTCCTCTGAGCTCAAAATGTAATCTGAAGAAAGGCATAACTGACTTTTGTGAACACATTTAAATCAGTCTGCTTTGAAATGCTAGAAAATAATGCAAAAGAATGCTTTCTGCAGTGGCATTACAGTTAAAGATGATAACACTATGCAATTATAAATCATGTACCCAAACAAACTCATCTTTAATTTACGAAACAAAGGCTGAGCAAATTAACAGCTACCTTAATGATCACTTTTTATGGACCCTTCTAACATTTCTTATTATGAAACCAGACAAGCCACACATTCTCCATTTGAATTACTTTTTTTTCAATGTTTTAATTGATTTACTAAATTTATGGTAATAGATTTCAATACGTACATCCGTTTTAGACTTGGTGGTGCTCAGGATGAACTGCCAGATGGCTGCATGCTTCTTGGACAAATTAGAAATGTTGCAGCGTGAGAAAAACATAGTAGGTTAAAACAAATAAACTTTCATTGCTGGGTCTAAAACACGGATCACCAACCTTTTTGAAACGGAGAGCTACTTCATCAGTACTGTCATACAAACGGCTACCAGTAGTGACCTTTGAACTACAAGGGTCCAAGCTCACCTTAAGTTTATGTAATATGAATATGTTTTTAATGCATTTGTCGTTTTTAAATCTATGTAAATACAAGTATGATTAAAAAGGAAGAGTAACTGAAAAAAATTGCATTTTAAATGCAGCTCACTGGAGGGTTGTGATATATATTTTTTTAACCTTGTGGGCACCACATATGGTCCTTGGGCTACCTGGTGCCCACGGACACCATGTTGGTGAACCCTGGTCTAAAACAAGAAGACTTTAGAGGGGACAGAAGGATTTGTATTCACCCATATTGAACTGTTATGTTCTTTCTTTCTGACAAAAGTTTAAAACCAGTATGCTAAATGTTGAGAGTCAGCAAAGAGCAGAGTAAAAGTTTGCTGTGTGAAGAGTTACCATGAAATAAAAAAAATATATACATCAAGAATCCTAATCATCACAAACTAACCTTGGAGCACAAACAGAGAGTTATAAATATTGGAAGTCCAGAAGTTTAAAGTCTAATATAGGAAATAAGAACTTTATAGGTCCTCAAAGCTCCATTGTGTAGATTCAGGGCAACATCAAAAGTATAATCCCCTCCTGGGGTCGTTCTCTGGGTTAAGTTTCTACCCAGGTAATGTTTTTTTTACGTGTCCTGTATGGCAGTGTGGCACTCAGAACTGCTTTATTAATGCCAAAGAGAGCCCAACAGATTTACTTTTACAAGTGAAACATTATTGCTTTCATTATGGTGCTCTGCTGGATACTCATGCAAAAAACTTTATTGGACATTATTTTGGGATTATTTCAAATTCAATGGACACATAAATGGAAAGGTAAAAGAGAAAGGAAGGAAGAGAGGAAGGTGAGGGAAAATGTTAAAGGGGAGAGAAGGTGACAATAAAGAGTAGAGAAAAAAGAGAGTACAATATAACATCCTCGGAGTCTGCTTCTACGTACACCTGCAGAAAGAGAGAAAGAACGAACAACAGAACAAACAGGAAATGTAACACAGGTACAAACAACCAACGCTTTTGATAACTTTACTGAAAAATACCCTGCCTTATTTAATACAAGATGTATTTAGTGGCAGCAAAAGCTAACTATAGGGTTTATCTGTATAGAAGTGTATCTGTAAACAGCTGGATCAAAACACCTGTGGGTGTTTGTGAGAGTGTGCTTGTATATGTAAGGTTTCCCCATAAGAAAAATGCTCAATTGTGGTTGTAAGAAGTCAAAGACCCGCCCTCAGGGCGCCGAGGCAGACATTGGGGAGACCAGAGCCCCAGACATCCGAAAGGCAGAGGTGTCAAAAGTATTCACATTTATTACTCATTGGATCGAGATGTGATGCACAATTAGTGGTGACCTGAGATGTGCAGCCCAAAAACCAACCCGATAGAAAAACAAGCACACAGTCACAATCACATGTTCCCACCCTAATGCCCACACATGCAAACACAGTTTAATAATTCTCAAGAATGGACACTGTACACATACTAGCACTCGCCACACACATCCTATACTCTCAGGTCCAGATACCGATACCCCAGAGGGGCGACCAGGGTTCAGACCCGGGAGGTGATCCCCTTCGTCAGGGTGGAGGAGAGCACACCAACCGTGCCACAAGCGAGACCAGGGCCAAGCACGGCCCTAACCTGGGCAAACACGGTCCATACCCCCACCTTGAGCCAGCCAACCAGAGCCCACCCCAGAAACCCGGAGGTGTCCAGACTAGCCAGTCATGCACCCCCCCCATACCGCCACTGAGGCTGCACACCGCCCAACCCACCTCTCCACGCAAGGCAAGACAAGGCAAGGCAAGGCAAATTTATTTGCTTAGCATGTTTCAGTACAAAGACAATGCAAAGTGCTTTACATGATTAAAATATTGGAAAATAAAAACAGAATGAAAGCAAGTTGGAATAAAATGTAGAAAAATTTAAACAAAATAAAACGTGGGAAAACAACCCCACCACCCAACCAGGGAGAGCAGAAGCGCCAGCCCCAGCTGACCTCTGAGAGCCAACGCCCAACCCAAGTCCAGGCCCCAGCTGGATGGCCTGCTCCTCAACCAAGCCTCAACCCCCAGATGGTTTTAAGTTTTCAGTGTCCTCAAGTACACGTAACAAGGTGTTTGAGAGACATGGAGCTTTTATCAAAACATATCAAAAAGAACAATGTCCTGCAAAGTTTACAATTTGCTTGCTGTTGTTTGACTTATCGAAATTTGTACTCGCTTGCTTTGATAACTCAGACCTTGTTTACTAAGCTGAGCAACGCAGTGTGTTCTTTTCTCTCCAATAGAAAGTCAGCATGGCTGCAGATTAAGCATCAGAGCGGCAGATTCCATTAGCAAGCCATTTCCCTTCTTAACAACCTTTTAAGTCCATCAGCCATCATTTTCTCTTCATCTTGCTGTCTTCACAGTGCAATGGTCTCACAGATGAAAATCATTCCTAATGTCTCTTTCTCTCTCTGTCTCCATATAGTGTCTCTGTGTTAGTGGACAGCAAATTGATTCCTTTCTCCTGCCAGCCCACAAACATAACGCATGAAAGCAATCAAAAAAATGCGCACAAAGATACCTGCTTTTAAACAATTTAGTAGAAAACTTCAGGAAGGCAAACCCTGCACTCGAAAGCTCACCATGGGGGACTCAAGCATTAGCAAGGTATTGCTCCTCTCCGCTCCTCCTCAGTTTGAATTCTCTAAACATCCGCTTCCCGAAATCAATACAGATTGAGTGAGTCCATATGGGTCTCTGCTGGAACAGACGGCTCCACTAATTACGTTACAGCTAAACTGATAAGGTTTCATTGTCTCATCCAAGCAAATGAGCAGGGAAACAATGCAATTGCTGTAAAAGACATTACTTAAAGCGAGAGGAGTCAAGCAAAATAGAAAAAGGAAAAAACAACAACGAAATTTTGCTATCAGAGATAATTGCATCTCTTGATTGGATCTCATTCTGCTGAATCAAGAAAGAGACAACTCTGTTATGCTGAGTCTAAAGAAACTTGTAACGTTGAAGCTAAATCCGGTTTCTTGCTCCATGTAACCAACTAAACCAAGTATCTTTATACAGTGGATGTAAAGTCCCTGTTAAAAACCACGCTCTGGGATGGATAAAAATAAGACTGACACAGATCATTTTTAAACTGTCTTTACTTTATTGTGATACATTTCCTGTACAATTAACAAATCTTTTTTTTTGTAGCACTAGCAGCCTTTACTTAAAAATGGACTTTCAGCTCTCTCTTAACTAGAGTGGAGAGAGAAGAGGAAGACACGTGGCAAAGCTCCATGGGCCAGGAGTCGAACCCAGGAGGGCTGTGTCATGGGATGAGTCCTCATCACACGGGTCACATGCAGCTGCACCTTTAATCAGAACCTTGAACCTCCACTTAGTAATAGTAAAATACTCACTGAACATGTTCTTCCCTGGAAGCATACTAAATGAAAGATTAATTCTGATTTAAATTATATTCATACCTTTGTTCTTATCTGTAGCATGCTGGTGAAGATTCTCAGTCATCCAGGTCATGGACATTCCAAAAAGGTTAAAAAAACATCTGTAGCAGTGACGGGGCAGATAAATATGCTTACATATGTAATCAAAGCCATTTTTTTTGCAGGTCATTCCATCAATCTTTGAAAGATGAAGCGGCAGGTGTGAAGTAAAAAAATATATATTCATGTTGCTGTTTACAATGATTGCATCTGCTCGGCAAGAGACCTTTTGTTAAAATGCCGTTCAGGAAGTTGTCAACAGGATTCCCGCAATTCATCGCAGAATCAAGGAATAAATTAATTCAAACATTCAGTCTTCTTTGCTAATGACTTATCACTATGCCACATTTTGAATCTTGTCATAGTTTGAGTTTATGTCTTAGTTTAGGTTCTGTTTTGGTTTGGGTTCTATCTTAGTTTTAGTTCGGTTAGTTCTAGTTTCTGTCTCAGGTTGGTTTTTGTGTAAATTCTGTTTTGCACTTTACTTCTCAGTAATCAGCTCAGTTCACCTGCCAGCAATCTGCCAGCTCACTTCACCTCCCAATCTGTTTGCCTGCCACTCCCCTGTCATCAGTCACTAACCAATCAGTTCGGTTCATTTCAGTCACCACCTTCCCTTTGATTATTTCCACCTTTTCACCTGTTCACCTCCTTACTTAAATCCGTTTCAGTTCACTCCACTTTGCCAGATCATTACAAGCCTTTTGGTGAGTCTTATCCAGCGTTCATATTTCTGATTGACCTGTTGATGTTGACCTGATTTGCCTTTGAATATTCTGAGCTAGCCTGATCCCTGTTACCTGATTTTCCTGCCTGATAACTTGTGTAACAGACCTAGCCTGTGTCTGGATTTTCCGAGTTAGCGTTGATCCCTGCCTGTTTAACCTGCTTGCCTGTGTACCGGCTTGGACTGTTACCTGACCACCGAGCCTGCCTGTCCTCGTCCACCCTGGTTCTGTATCGACCTGGACTTGCTATCTGACCACCGAACCTGTCTAGTTGGACTGCTTGTCTGTCAACCTGGTTTCACAAACATCTGTCTTTAATAAATCTTCGTTAATTTTACCCGCCTGTCTGGTTCAAATTCTGGGTCTGTACATTCCAGTTGTGACAGAATCTGTAATATTTCCCAGCTCAACACAAGAAAGATCTTCAAATCTCTTGGCTACAATCCTGTTCAGGTGACCCCAAAGTTTTTCTGTCAGATTTTGATTTCTGAACTTCATTTTTTGTTTTTGTTTGTTTGTTTTAAAATCAATCTCTGTGATAATGAGAATAAAATCTCTTTTCCGGCATCCCTTCTGTACATGTAATGCTACGGCTTTTTGTGCCCTTCTGCTCACTGGTTCCTTTGTACAATTAGAGCGTTTAGAATTTTTTTCTAACCCCTCTGCAAACTATGGCTTTAGGTAAATGATCAAATGTCAGGAAAATTGTACAAGAACAGCAGAACATCATTCACGGTTGTTCATATTCTCGACCAATGATGGCAGGTGTATATATGAGACAACCGAATGCTTGAACAAAGCATTAGTTTAATGTTATGCTGACTTCGGCAACCCGGTTATTGCAGCTTTATTATTAATATTTTTTCCCCTGTGATTATGTTTTTTTTTGTTGAATAATATGGGAAATGTACCACATTAAAGATGGAAAAAGGTTCTGGAGTTATTTACAATGGTCTCACTTTTTTATATAACAAATCCTTGTCATTTTAAACAGGGGTGTTAGACTATTTTGATGAACTGTATGTGGCAGTGGAAAATATTGTTATACTTATGTAATCAACAATTTCATATACACCATATTTAAATTATGTTGTCTGGGGTACTTTATTGGGAGTTTTGGGCTGCACCTATAGTCTTTCACAAACCTGTCATAGTTTGTATTTCTGCCACTGTTTAGTTTTCTGTTTTGGGTTCTTTCTTGTTCAATTTCTGTTATAGTTTTTGTTCTGTTTCAGTTTTTGTTTGAGTTCTGTCTGGATCTCGGCACTGATGCCTGGTCTGATCACCTATTGCACACACCTGCTTAGCTTCACCCTGTTTCTCATTACCTCTCACATGATACACCTGCACATGCCAGTATTTAACCAGTGTTCAGACCAGACATCAGTGCCAGATCATCTTTTCGAGCCATTGCAGTGAGTCTGATCCAGCGTTCCTGTGTTTGCCTGTTTTGGTTCTGACCCGTTTTGTGCCTCGTGATATCTGAGCCAGCCTGATCCCTGTAACTTGTTATTCCTGCCTGTTCTGTCTGCCTGCCTGTGTTACCTGACCTGGTTCTGTCTTTTGGATTTGCTGAGCTTGCCTGATCCCTGCCAGTTAGTCTGCTCACCTGTGTACCGTTCTGGACTGTTTTGACCACTGAGCCTGCCTGTTCCCTGTCTTGTTGGACTGCCTGTAATAAATCACCTACACCACTCATTTCGCTAGTCTGGCTGAACATTGGGTCCTCTGTCTCAGTTCATTACAGAACATTTTCATTTTCATTTTGTTTTTCTTTAATAAATGAAATTCTATGTTGGGGGGAAAAAGATGAAGTTGGGTTTTTCGACATTTTTTCTGATGGCTCACATTACAGTCATGGGTTGGCAACCAAAGAAGCATCACTCCTCACTCTTTTTTTCAGCAAATGCTGATTTGAAATAAACATCTGCAACAAGTTATGAAGGGCAAACTAGGCATGGGCTGAGCTTCGATTCTCCTGGTATTGT
Organism: Fundulus diaphanus; assembly: GCA_037039145.1. Classification (NCBI taxonomy): domain Eukaryota; kingdom Metazoa; phylum Chordata; class Actinopteri; order Cyprinodontiformes; family Fundulidae; genus Fundulus; species Fundulus diaphanus. Next base: position 11,026,488 of record CM073134.1, on the reverse strand, counting down.
AACCTTATACCAAAATATCACCGTTTTACAGTGTTTATACAAACATTTAAATGGACAAAATATCAGAAATGGCCACATTTGCTTTCTGTTAACCAAGGGGAAAAGTTAAAAGAGTGACCGATGGTAGAAACAAGGTGGGGATTTATTTGCAGCTGGAGAAACATAATGAAACCAAAAGTTTAGCTTTAGAAGAACAAATAATGTAGTTGGTGTTTATTATATATTTCTGTTTAGGTATTCTACATTTGTAAACATCTATTATTAAGAAAAATCCAAAGAGGTTGTAAAAATGTTATTTATTTTTTTTAATCTTGAAAATATGAACATGATTACTAATAGGTTAATTGACTGGGTTTACTATAATCATTCAATTTCAATTGGTAAATGAGTAATCTGATTCTACCACTGAATACATATATTTTTATAACAATAAATCCTTTTTTATAAATTATAAACTTAGACTTTACTGATTAAATTAAATAACTTACTTTTAACTCATTTAGTAATATCTCTGAGACTGATAAATGTTGATGCATAAACAGAAATATGAAGCCTTCTCAAGTTCTACATTTAATGGTAAACTGTTTGACTTTATTCTTTCCCTATACTTAAAAATATATTCTTTCTTTTTTAACAATTTCTAAATTGTTAGAATTCGGCAACTAGCAGGTGGAAAAACATGCTCAAGGAAAGGGAAACAAGTGCCGTGTTCTGTTCTGTGCCCTTTAACAAAACATTTTTTCTTGTGAATAGAAATATACAAATTATGGGCAGAGAAATGTCATCTTTGGCCAGTTGAATTGCTTCCCTTAGAACAACCCTGTCCTTCCTTAAAATATACATCAGCATCTTGCAGCTGTGCCACAGTTTAAAATATTCAGCAAAACAGATTGGAAAGGTTCCTGCTTTGAAACACGACATTTGCATTTGTGGTGGTCTGTTTGCTCTAACATCACAGCATGCTTTGCTTCTGGGGACATAATCAGGGAAACATAAGGACATGCATGTTCACTAAAAGAAGAGACCCTGGAGACATAAAAAAAAAACCTCTGTTAGTGTTTCTAAGAGCCAATTAGAAAAAAACAGAAACAAAACAGCAGGTGTTGTGAGAGGAGAAAATGAGACAGAAGAGAATTTCCTGATTAAATGTGTCTTACAAGGTTAGGCGCAGCAATACATCCAGGTCACACTGGTTTCGTAGCTATCTGTGTGCTCACTTTCCCACTTGACCGGCTTAGGTTCATAAAGATTAAAGACGTAATTATAGCCTGGGGTGATTTAAAATAGCAGAAAACCGAGAAAAACAACAAGGGCAACCACTGGCATTGTCTTAAAATGCAAGTGGTTGTTCAGGTTTATCAAATGGAAGAAGGGATTGGTTTAGAAGACTAGCAACCCATTTGAACAAGAAGGCTGAACAACTTTGGACAGGTAACAGTCTTTATTTAAATTGGACAGCATTTTTGGGTTTCAGTTTAATAAATTCATAGTTATTTGAATTTACAGAGATGGCAAGTTGTCATTTACCCAACAATAGGCTGTGCAATTCATTTATTATTACATTTGGCATTACATTTTGACAAACAACCACAAAACATACAATTGTTAATTACTTTCACATACAGTTGTTAATTTCTATCTATCTATCTATCTATCTATCTATCTATCTATCTATCTATCTATCTATCTATCTATCTATCTATCTATCTATCTATCTATCTATCTATCTATCCTGTGTGTGTGTGTGTGTGTGTGTGTGTACGGTATTTTTTACCATATTCCACTGCTGATGCTCTTATTTGGGGATGTCTACCGACTGAACCTCACTTCTGTCCCTTTAGAAAGTTGAATCTTGTGCACTGTTCAGTGTCATGTACAGCACTTTGAATGTCTTGTTATTCAAAAGTTCTATATAAATAACCTTACCTCACCTTAAAGGGGCCATAACAACAAATGTAATTTTCCTGAGGTTTTGGGGGTATAATATGACCTGTTGTGCACTGATGAGGCGGTGTGAATCGTCAAAAGTGAATACCAAAAGACCAGCTCTCAGGGGCGGTCAGGTTTTTTGCTTTGCTCAAAAAAAGTCAGATCAGAAAACAGTTTATCTCTCTACATAATTCAAACAGCATTCTAGCTCCCCTCACCTACCCCCTCCCCTCCTCCCCCCAATTTAACTGAACACAGTTTACTGTGGAGGAAATCAAGTCGTGGTTTTTGGACAAACAAATAAAAAAAAAACCTCTGTACCAATGGTGGCGATCACAACGCTGTCATTACCCATACGTTTATTTAATTTCTAAATGCTGTCAAATGTAAGGAAGGTGTGTTTGTAACCAAATCGCTGCCAGCTGCATGTTTTTCTTGTCGTTGTCCGGGAGAGCCAGCTCTCCGCCGCTATACCGTGGTGAAGAGCTAAATTCCAGCTATACAACGTTTCCGTTATCCGGAGAGCTGGCTTTGCCGGCAGCCATCTCTTCACTGCAGTTCCGAGGTGAAGAGTTAGACCCCCGCTGCATAAGGTTTCTGTGTCGTGGCAGTGCTGCCACAGCGAGCTCCCTGTCGTGTGGGCAGTCTATGTGGCTATTTATTTCGGTCCCACTGAGTTGAATCGCGCCGCCAGGTTAAAGCCTTTGGTCAGCTTGGCCTCGCCTGTCCGACATCCTGCAATACAAACACTTCCACCAGCCATAAAATCATACTATTGATTTGTGATGGAGTGTTGTGGGGAGAGGAGAGAGGTGTGGATGGAGGGGGAAGGGGTGTGGGGCGCCGCGTATGACTGGTTTTCCAAATATGGATGTAGCCAATCAGAGTGAAGTCAATTTGTTAGAGCTGCATATCATTACCACACGCAACACTTTTAATGAGAAGGGACATTTGGCTTGACAAAACAAGTTGCAGTTATTCTTTTAATGAAATCCTTTGGAGAATTTACATATGCAGCAATACATGAAATTGTTTATACAGTGATGTCATATCACCTTTAAAGGAGCATAGCGTAGGTTTTTACACAATTTGCCCCCTCTGGCGACAAGTTGAAATAACACCAGTGTTGTGCACATGCTTGGGTGAAGAGGAAAAGCCTCTACCGCTGCAACAGGTCTTTTGTTCACAGGTGTAATGTCTTCTGAGGTAAGAAAGGTATAAATATTGAAGTTAATCCATGTTCTCTTGCTAATGCATCAATAAGGGCAGAGAACTACAAAAGGAAACTGTACTAACAAATCACAAAGAAATTTACAAAACACAAATAGCACAACATAAGGAATAATTTCTTAAACTAAATCCAGTTACAGCTCTGATTTAATCAGCTCCATTGACGGTAACTCTGGGACATTGTTTTCACTGTTTAACAACTCTTTCCAGCCACCGAATGCACAACACCCCACTTGTCTTCTACAGACTCCTGTAATTCTCTAATGCAGTTTTCCAGTGAGAAAATCCACAGGATTCACCATTGTTTGTCCCTTAACATGTCACCTCTCCTTTCTCTCAGCCATTTTCAAGTTTTCATCTTCCAAACATCTCTAAAATCTCTGAAATCATCCATAAATCTAAATTTTCCACCTGTATGCTTGGTCCAGTCCTGACAGCCCGGGTCAAACCTTCCTTCAAGCTCTCCTTCCATTCATAACTGCCGTCATTCACTCATCACTTACCACTGGAACTGTTCCTACTCTCTTTAAAACTACCATTATCAGTCCGATACTGAAGAAATCTGGCTCAGATCTCAACATCTGCAATTTCTAAATTACCTCTCATCTCCACAGCACTAAAAAAGTTGCCTCCCAACTACATTAATATTTAACACATAATAACCTTTATGACCAATTCCAGTGTGGTTTTCGTTCCTGTCGCGGTATTGAAATCCCCTTCATAAAAATCACCAATGATCTTCTAATGGCAGCTGACTCAGGTCTACTCACTATACTCATTCTTCTTAGATACAATTTCTTACTCCATCCTTCACAAATTATCCTCAATTTGCATCACATCCCCTTGAGTGGTTTCATTCTTACCTTACTGGCCACACTCAGTTTGTTCGACTTAAGTCCTTTAGTTCCCATCCAACCCTGTAACAACCGGCGTGTCCCAGGGCTCTGTCCTGGGACCACTACTTTTAATTTTTCTTATCCCATATCTTATGGCAATTCAACATCCATTTTCACTGTTATGTGGATGACACCCAGCTCTGTCTTTCATGGAAGCCAAGTTCAACGCTCCCACCCTCTTCCCTTACCTACTGCCTATCTGAAATAAAATCCTGGTTCATTTCCAACTTCCTTAAACTGAAAAGCCTTCTTAATGATCAGCCTTCTTGGCAGAGTCAAACTAACATAGTACTTCTTCAGAGATTCATAGAAAGGAATTTATATGCTACTGCTTACTTTTCTTCGAGCTGATTCCTTGTGTCCTCTTCACTTCCAGGTTAAACGTTTCCTGTTGGTTTCCACACCAAGTTTGTCCATGACTGACCTCTCTGAAAACCTTCCACAGCAGTATGCTGCACCTCCAGAGCCCTTAACAGTCACTTCCCTCCAACAACCTCGTGGCAACACTATTGAACGAATCCAACCTTGTTCTGCTACGATCTAACTGCCTCTCTCTTCCTCCAGACGATATCTGAAGTTAAACCTGATAAACCCAAGCCTCTAAGTTATACCAGTATTATTTTCCTATTTGTAAATAAACTTTTACTAGAGAAGATCTGAGTTCTGTGTCTGATTCTTTGTGTGGGTAAGCAAGCTTCCTCAAACAATGATACTAGTAACTTGTCTTAACAGTATAAAAAAATCATGTTTTTAGTATCATTATAACACAGAAACAATGGACAGCCTGAGAAGACAAAGTGGTTGATTTTGTTGGGAGGGAATCAATGTTTTCACTTGCCTTCTTTGGTTTTGCACACTGGGAACAGTAGCAGATGTATTTTCTGGTCCGTTCCAGAATGCCTCTGCACATTGTTAAGGTTGGAGCCAGTGCTGCACTTTGTACATTTTGCCAACTTACCCATTTGTAGCCTCAGATCTGCAAGTCTTCTGCTGTTCTTTCAAATTAGATAAAATGCCCCATATAAGTCTCACAAATAGCCTGTGGCCCTGACCTAAATTGTTTATCAGAAACCAAAACCATCTTATTGGTATTATCAATTTTCCAAATACCAGTTTCATTAATTTGCCATCACATTCGCTGGAATAATGTACGATTATATTATAACGTCTTAGAAAAATTGCAGCAGCACGTTCCAATACAAAAAGAAATATGGACCAGAAACCAATTACAATTAAATTATTTTTTTTATGCATCCACTTCACCATCAAATGACAATATCTAGTCACACTGCTTGTTCAGATCAAAGCTCTTATCCATTACAGCATTGTTCTCATCACATTGAAAAAATGCCAACATGAGTTACACCAAGTGCTGCTACAGCCGCCACACGAGCAGCTACATTTCAGGCATGGAATGGCATAATCCCTGGGAGCTATTAAAATGTTTGACAGAACCCCTCAATTCCTGATGGTACACACACAAAATGAAATCTATAGAGGGTGAACAATATATGGTGTGTGCTATTTTTGATTTAATGCTTGAATTTTATAGTGGAAACTCCTGAACATGCAAATTCTAACAAAGGCAAGTAAATCCAAAGGAACAAAGTACCATAAGATGAGACAACACCCTGCAGAGGAACTTTAACTTGACCTTTTTACGCATGGCCTTCACTTCACTGGAGTTAAGATGTTTAAAAAATAGTTTTTTTGACAACCACCTTAATGTAAATGCATTTCAGTTTCAGTTTTACTTTGGTAGAATAAAGTGTCATCTTGTATTTATATGATAGTGGGATGAATGATGGTTTATTTTTGGTTCTTTCCAACTGGTTCATTCTGAAAATTTAAATGTAACAAGAAAAATACAGATGGTGATTTGTGAGACGTAAAAGCATTAATAAGCTCATGTTTCTATTCTTTGTAAGCTCTTATTTGTATATTTGCTGTTTTTATATAGTTTTGTTCATTAATAATTTTGCATCTTGTGTTCTCTTTTATTACTGTGTTTTCGGTTTGACATAAAGATACTCTGTGTTTTTTCCTTTTTGTGTAATATTTCTAGGGTTTTATGGATGTACACATTTTTCACAGTTCTGGCTCAATCTTATTTACTGGAAGAGTTGAATCTGTCACGTGTGGCTTTTATTTACACCTGAGACCAGAATTAAATAAATTTAGAACCTACTAAAAGAACAGATTTTTTTAGATGTTAAATCTCTAGAACCGAAACTGTGTGCTTTTTTTCTCACCATGATTTTACGTCTAATAATAATGCAATTAAACATAAAATCTTTTTTAAAGTCCCCAAGATAAATTTCAAGACGTCTTTATTAACCCTATGGAGACGACCGAAAATTGAATTTGCCCCACTTTGCTCTTAATGATGTAATTTCAAGTACAATGTGCCAAAATGTTATAGTTAATATGAATATGTATATTTTCAACAAAACAGGAAGACATGGTAGTATTGGTGCAAATAAGCATGGCATCATGCTGGTTTCAGCAAACAGCTCTTTGTAGCGCCTGCCTGAATATAAAAGTCTACACAGTTTGTGTGTAGGATGCGTGGTCAGCTACCCTTATTCTGACCCTAGATGTATGGATAGGAACAGAAGTTAAAAACGTACAGTGAGGAACAGGAATAGCAAATAAATAAGAGAAAAAGCAAAAACTCAACAGGAGATCACAGAGAGCACATAGAGGACCAGCTAGGGAAAGGAAGTAAACAGGAGACCCTAATAAAATAAATATAATCATCATATCCTCTCAATACCTCACCCACATTTAACAAATGCTCCTGGAATATTTTTTTGGTATTCCTTTATTATTACATACCGTATGTTGCTATTTTTTGTCTTGTAAGTACACCTTATACAGCTGTTTCACAGGGAGCTTTAGAGACAGAAAGATATATTAATCTTACTTGCATGTCTACAGTTTTTTTAAATTAAGCCATGAGGTTTAACTTCTAACAGAGGCAAGTTGCGCTCCAGAGGTGGGCAGACCCTCTTCACCTGAATGTCCATTGTTCTTCAAGTGAAAAATGTTCAAGTATTATTCTGCTACACACTCAAAAGCATAGAAAGGTAAAGCCTTTAGATAACACTTTTTAGGACCAGAGCTCAGTAAGCATCTGTGTCTGCTCCCTCTGTGTGGCAGCAGACAAAGTGTCTTCATCATCATCATCCTATAATGAAAGATACAAAATTGAGTGTACTGTAATCCATTACAAAAACACCTGTGGGGTATTAAGAATAGTTTTAGCACGTAGACACACAATCAATGCACACACATCCTTTTTTAGGATGTTTAATGAGTGAAGTGTGAGATTACAGCCTTTACTCGTGCATTGACGTGTTCAGCAACTCTCTGCTGTTAACGCTGGCTTTTTCCAGCAGCAACAGCATTGTTTCTTTTTTTAATTATATCTTGATATTCTCCATATGCCACCATTAAAAACGTCTAAATCCATTGACGAGAAATGCGCACTTCGAGGCTTCTTATTCTCTGCCATTTCCATGGTAAAATGCGTTATTTCCATTGATGAGGGCTTCTTTCTTGCAAGTGCTCGCACTTAACTCAGGGTTGATTGATGCTGCGTTTAGCTCCTTTATTGTTATCACCTGTTCTGAAACCGAAAACCCTGAGTATGAAAGAGTGAGGCAGAACTATTCAGAGTGTTTGCTTTCTACTCAAGGTAGCCAGGGCGCCCATTCTTTCTGAAACGGGGCCCAGGTAAACAACAGAATAAAAAAAACATGTCTTAAGTCCACGGTGACAAGAAATACAAGGTCAACAGTTACAAAACAACTCAGCAAAAGGTATCACAAACCGAATCATAAACCAAATCCACAACGTGATTGCCAAAGAAAAACAGGAAGTACAACTCGCACATGGATGATGCGAATGAAATCCATAACTACAGCCTTCCAAAAAATAACTCCAAAGTGCGCGGTCTCTTCTCTCTGGGCATTTTCGTTAAATCAAGTGAGGTAGGCTGTGCTTATATACGTCATGTCATGCAAAGGATTGTGGGCTTGCTTATAGCTCCTTCTTGCCAGTAAGGGACATTGGAAGCACCCTGTGGTAACGGAGCTAGGATTGGAAGCATACAGCCTCCTCTTCCTACCTCCTTCCTTACTGACTGCACTATTCAGACAGCACTTATCATGGCGACCGCTGACGCACTTCCGCTTTAGCTGAAGAAGCCTTTCCAATTAGACCCTTTTGGACGCAGCCAAAAAAACCTGAAATTTAATGAAACAAAACAAAACTATTAAGAGGTCGTTATAGTTGTGTCACATATTGGCTTCAATAGGCTCTGATTCTGTGTATTGTGTCTTAATGGATTAATGCTGTTAAACCTCTCAGAGGAGTCCATTTAAATTGCGATAATTAATTCTACATTTGACACACTTCTTACCTCTGTTTTAACCACATTTAACCATGTTTATGGTATTTATTTTGGTAAAATTACAATTAAAACCAGCCAATCAAAAACTCCCTTGATAATTAGTTCCTTAAACTAAAAATATATATTTACAAACAGGAAACTAAACATTGAATTGCCATCATAATACTGGATTTAAGTCTCAAAAAAGGTGCTAATGCTCCAAACCATATTAAATCCAGGGATGAAAGCTCCTGTGTAATATTAAAGTGCGGATGCTTTCCTGTGGGCATTCTGCTCTCATTAGCTGCACCCTCTAATGTACACATAAGCCTTTCTTTATTTGAAAGCAAAATACCTCCGCAGATCTAGGTGTGTCTAAGGAAGCCACATTTGTCTTGTGCACAAAGGTTAAAATAATTATTTCCTTTTTCAGCATGGGCAGAGATATTTTTTTCATTTCAGCAACATTGCCTTGATGGCTGGGGTTTAGTATATGATAATTGTTATTTGCTTGTCACTCTGTAAGTCGCCTAGACAAGTCATTATCATGCGTTGGTCAAAATACATGCCTTATTTGTTATTTAATTAAATACAAGCAGTGATATTTGTTCCAAATATAAATGGGCTGGTTAGATAGATAGATAAACTTTATTCCGGACTCATGGTCCAATAAATAATATTTAATATACACTAAGCGTTTAATAAAACAGCTAACCTTAAAGGCCATACATAATGTGCTAGAGAAAGTGCAGAAAAGTCTGGTGTGACATAGAGCTAGCCTTCCTCCTTCTGATGCAGTAAACTGCCAAACGGATGGCGGATTAGGGCTAACAAACTTCCCTCACTTACGAGAAACACAAATTTGGTTATTTGAAAACATTTCCAGTCACGAACATCATGAATAGCAATGGAGGGGAATCTCAAAGAGCTCCGCCCTTCACTCTAGTTAGGGGAACAGTTTTAAAACTACAGCTGGCAAGCTGCACTTCTGTTAAGCAGCTGGCTGCAGGCTGGTCATGTAAACCTGACTAATTACCAGCCGGTATCTGCTTGTACCTGTGTCACACTATAAAAGGCAGAAATCCATAAAGGGATCAAAATTAAAACTAAATTTAGAATGTGTTTAATCTATATTGCTGCTTAACAATATAACTCCAAATTTTAAGTGCGCCTTATAATTCGAAATATATGGTAGACCATGTTATGCATTTGTTTTAATTTTGTGTAAATAATGTGTTATTGTGGTACTTTTACTCCAGGTGAGAATACCTTTAAATACCAGTCTTATATCTTCCCAAGCACCATCCTGAATGAACTCAGAAGCTTTTGTAAAAAAACAAAAAAAAATTTCCAGTAAAGCCCTTGGCCCAAAAGGCTTTGTAAAATCATACATTGTGCATCTGAGTTTTACTAACAGCAGTACAAAAACACACTGTACTCAATTTCTATAAGGTGAATGCACAGAGTCAAAGCAGTTTGTGAAGGACATTGTTGTTTTGTTTTGTATCCTGAAGTGATGCAAATAGCTGCTTAAAGGATATTAGGCAACAACATAATGCACAGTGACAAGGTGACTGCTACTGGTGCTAGAATATAACATCTTGTTATGATTGCACTTGTCTTAATACTTGTGTAACTGAGCTACCCTTTTCTTTCCTTTCGTCTTCCTCCCATATTCCAGGCGCATTCTGCAGTTTCGTTGGTTTCCCTGTCATCTACACTGATCACCAGCTAGAGACGGCAGCACACTTGTATAACACTGTTCATCACAGATTTTCTGATGTGCCCACAGATTTCCTTCGGCGCCCGCAGAAGTTTCGGTTCCAGCGATTCAGAAATAAGTCTTGTCTTCTCGAATCGTCTCCTTGCTTGTCTCGGTCTTTCCGCATTCTTTCGCTCTGATTCATCGCCATGAGAGACAGCGGGCAATATCTGACAAATCCTGCGGGTCACTGGACCGCTTCTCCACTGTTTGTGTGCATGTTGTGTTTGTGAGCGAGAGACTGAGCGAAGAGGAGGGAGCCTTGGGCTAGCGAGGAGGAAAACGAAGAAGGAGAAAAAGACTCTAGGCAGCATTGTGTCACTTGCAGAAACTACCAGACACAAACATGCTTGGTCTAAAAACTCTTTTAGAACTTACTCAAGTCACATTTATGGTATCAACAATGAAGACATGAAGCTGACCTTCTCTGCTTGTTTAAATGAGAAGGTCGCCAGTGTTTTTGCCAATGAAATCTGCTTCCTCAGGACGGCTGGAGATTCTCCTCTCTGTTCATTTGTCCTGGTTATAATCAGATCAACTAACGTGCCTGCTGTGCTCAGACAGAGCATTTTCCTTTGAGTTCTCAGCAGCTTTCAAGTGATTAATTTGAGCTGTAATTTATGTGATCCTCTCTGAATTTACACTAATGATATTTATGTAACAGCTGAAGGGAAAAAGAATGTGTCCTTCATTATTGACGATTTGTATGCAAACTAAACTCTATTTTTCATAAATGGGCTGATTATTTTCAAGAATAAATATTTTCTTCCCAAAACGTAAATGAACTAAGCTCATTAAACAAATACAGCTTACCCTCTTTACAAAACATACAAATTTTTTTTGTCTGATAGGCTTTGTTGCAACTTATGAAATGTTTCATTGTGGGATGTATTAATTCTAAAGATACTATTCCATGTATATTGATATATTCAAAAAAATGTTATGCTGGTCCATGTTCTGTCATGTCTTAATTGCTTCTGATGCACTCTGGTGCTGAATAGAGCACGTTTACTGGATTCAAGGGTGTGATATTCATGGTTCTGCTTTACTTTTGCCACGGTGTAAACAATCATTTTCAAATGTAATGATCAATTGACTGTCTGGTAATAAAATAGCCCCTTTCACACATAAGTCCCACTAATTTACTGGGACCACATTCCCGGGTCCAACAAGAATTAGTGCCTTTCACACATGCAAATTAGTCCCAGTAAATTACCGGGTCAGCTCTTTTCTCACTTAACCTGGACAGTGGAATGGATGTAACTAATATCACCTGCAGGTAGCAGCAATGTAAGGGATATACAGTAGCTTTAACTGATCAAGTCAACCTCTAAAGAAGAATTTCAGCCAGAAATGACGGCTCCAGCTGAATACCCTTAATAATGGCTTGTATTTCCTGTTCCTAGCTACTTGACCTTTCACAACAGTAAAAACTATTGTGGGGAGGAAAGGAGCTTCGGACTGCTGTGCTGAATTCGGACAGCCTTTAACTCCAATGTCACTACGTGATGGAAACGCACATGGAAGATGAGAGTCAAATCCGGGCCTGCAGCCTTCCCAAAATGAACTACAAAGTGCTCGATCTTTTCTCTCCGGACATTTTTGTTGACTTCCGTGAGGGGGCTGTGCGTATATATCATGTCACGCAAAGGTTTGTGGGATACCTTCAGGCTTCTTAGTGCCGCTAAGGGACGTCACTGGGTTCCTATGCAAAGCTAGCCGCAGGAGGGAGCAAACAGGCTCCTTTTCCTACCTCCTTCCTTACTGACACCACTAGTTAGACAGCATATATCATGGTGAGCGCTGACGCACTTCCACTTTGGCTAAAGAGTCCTTTACAAGGGTATTCGGATTGAGCCTACATCTGTCAAACAACTGATTAGCCACAACAATCAATGGCAACAAACAAAAACTACAGAAGAAAAACAATTTCTGTACATGTCTCAGTCAGAGAAGTGACTTGCAGACATGTGTGCAATAGTGTGATGCATTTGTAATGATGGTATGTTTCTTTCACAGCAAAAACAATTATCTGAACAATAATCTGTGCATGATATTGGGCTGTACGGTACAATATTAAAAAGATATAACTAAATGAGTGCAGGAGAGGTGCTGTTAGGCTACTATCATGGCAGCAGCTGTGTGCCCAGTGAAGACATGCCTAAATCCAAAAAGGCTTAAAAAACAAAACAACTGGCATTCAGTTCTTGTAGCTGAAGACTTTTAAACGACTGCCTTACGGCACATCCCACACAGATTAAAAGCCTGGAACTTCTCCCTTACTAGCATTGAATTGAGAAAGCACTTTGGATAAATAGCGAAACTTTTTCACCAAAATGAAATGAAGTTCATCTGTTTTGTATTATAACCTCTTTTGATTTGCCGTGTCCTGGATGACCATCATGAAGACATGCAATTTTTTCCGGGACTAAAACAATATAAAAAAAACATTGACAATTTCAGGATTAAAATTATATATCTAAATCCTACATACATTTTATCAATTCCCGGAAGCCCTCAGTAGGTGACCCAAGACTTGAGTGGCTCCCAATTTGTCACAATGCAGTAGTAGCACCTTGTATAACAGGTAAGAAGTCCTTCAAAACCAACATGCTGTCATGATTCTACGGATGGGTCTGTGCCTGGCAGCTATTTTCAAATTTATGCATGGCAAGTTTATCTTCGCTGCTTAATGAAAAACAACTTGATTCATTATGGAAACTATGTAGCCTTTTTTTTCTGCTAGAAAGTCCATGATTCAGCAAATGGGAATTGTTTGGACAACACTTTTATGCTAATTCTAGGGCTTAAAGTTGAAATTGCCAATTATAATGGAAAATAAATTCTTTATTTAAAAATCACTGTCCATACTTTTTTGATGTTAAGATATTAAAGAAGCTTTTAGGCACCCATAAAAGTCTAAAACCAGCAATTAGCCCAAGCTTCAAATATTTGCAGCACTTTGCCATTCCATTAACTTGTCAATCTCACTTTAAAATAGTCTGAGTAATAGTAATGGTAATAGTAAGAAGGATGTTCAAGAGTCAGAACGTCATTTGGCTTTCAAGCAGACTTGTAGTCATAAAAGGATACAATTATTTCAAGCATGTAAACAGTCAGAAAGTCTTTAACTGTGATTTATATATAGGAGAATTGAGGCTTATAGGCAGTTTCTACTTCAAAATATCTATCTTGGATGAAATGGATAAAAAGACTGACAGATGGATGGATGGGTGTCTGATAATTAGATGGATGGATGGGTAGGTGGATGAATGAACGAGGCGACTGCTGGATAGACTGATGGATGACAGATGTCTGTCATATAAAAGAAACATAAATAGCAGACTGGAGGGAGTAAGTTAGCTTCAGTTTTTCAGGTATAAATTATGTCACCAATTGGAAATTCAAGGACTGCTAATAAAAATATTGTGATAGGCTGTTTTTTTTTTTTTGAGACTGTGTGAAATGAGACCCCCCCCCCCCCCCCCCCCACACACACACACACACACCCACACACACACACACTTAAAACCCAACAGCAAACACAGAGAAACAAAGACTCCTCTCCTGGTTGCTGCTCTGTTATTTGAATCAAAACAAAGAAGGATTTAATGAAAAGAAAAAGATGGAAGGGAAGGCAGATATGTTTAAGCTATTCTATTTGCTGGATTTGTTCAACACAATCAGGGCAACCCCCCCCCCCCCCCCCCAAAGCTTATTAAATGAGCTATTTTTTTAACCTAGTGCTGTAGCTTGTATTTTTACAAAATGGTGTATGTGTCATGGACATAAATGCTGTGTTTATGATGGTGATAAGTTTTCACCAAAGGAAAAAAAAAAACACAATTATGTATTCAGCACTTATCCTGCAGAGCTTTGTCTCTACGCTCCACTGCACAATGACAGGGGCTGTTCAGGGCGGCTGCAGTGATATTAAATCATTTAGATAATGTGTTGACCTGGGGGGAGCTCAGACACAGATAACCTCAGCAGTTACAATAGCAGGAGGAGAGGATGTGACTGGACAGTCAATACACACTGCACTCACACACACACACACACACACACACACACACACACACACACACAGACCAGATCACCACAGCTCCGCAGGAATTCATATATTATTCATCTCCACTGCCGGGACACATTTACTGCTCATCTGTGAGGTGGAGAGGTCTCAGCTTGGACAGGTTAGTTTATTTAGGAGCGCCTCAGGGCAGGGCCACCTTTGATTTCTGCTACTGAGCAGAAATTAAGAACTTTTAAGGGATTTAAGGTGTTAAAAGGCACTTGACTCGACTGGAAAAGATTAGTTAATTTCAAGTACACAGCTCAATTGCACTCATACAGGAATGTTTTCATCTGCAAACTGCACTCGACACTGTGTGTGAGCAAGTACTTTGCCGCATAGGACAAAAAAAAAAAAAAACGACAACCCTGAAAGGCCTTTCTTTACTTTACTAATTTGTGAAAGAGTAAAAAAGGGCTGAGGAGGACCTTTTTTTTATTGCTAAACTACAACAAAGCTGCCCTGTTGATCTCAGATGTTTTTCTGCACCCCCCTGTGGCGAGCCGAGTAGCTCAGCTTCTCCCCATCCGTCAGTCCTTCTCTGTTATTTTTGTTTTTGTCTACTGATAGCCTTTGTCACTGTTGTCACACCGGATGTTAAGAAAGCAACACTTTCTTTCAGTAAGTGTCAAATTTTTCAAATCCACTCATGCATCTCTCTCATTGGTGCACACAGGGGAGCAGGTGGGTGTGATGCTGTCAGCCCATCAGGTGCTTTCTGATTGTTTTTCTTTTGAAGATTTTTAAATGCGCCAACAAAATCTCTCTCAGATTATAATAATAATTATTATTATTATTTTTACAAATATTTTTTAAACTGAAGTTGTATTCAGCCCTCCCTTGCAAAAAATTACAGCTGCAAATATTTTGGTGTCTTTACCAGTTTTGAAAAATTTGAATAATTTCAGTTTAAGCTCTGCCAGCTGAGTTTTAAAAAAAGTTTTAGGTAATCATGCAAAACTGGCACAAATCCTTAAAAACTCTAGCAGGTCTCTACAGAACTTGCAGTAAATTGTCTAACATATCTGACTCATCATCTGCACTCTGAGCCTAGAGTCACCCCGCTGGGTCATTCTTACTGCTTCAGTAATAGTTATGCTCTGGCCTTAGCACTTGTTTTTTCATCTCTCCCTTGTGATATTCTTAAGCGTAGATCTGTGCTCTGCATCCTCCATTGGCCTGAAGCTCTGAAGAAAGCTAAACCACAACAGAAATTTATGGAAAACATCCTTCATGGAAAAATATATTTGCAGGGATCTAGTTTTCCCTGCAAATCAAGGTTTTGCTAATAGTATGGTTTGCAAACAACTGTCTGCACCCCCACATGCTGACCGTTTTAAGCAGTGTTTGTGAGTTCTCTTTGCAATGAGTGGCTCCATTTCCATGTGCTTCAACTGCTTGTCAAATTGTTTCTTATCTTGCCACGTGTGCTGGTATATTGAAAAACGCATGCTGCACAGATATAAACTGAGAGCATAAAGCAGATTTTGAGGAACATTAAGTCCTGTCATGTCTTTGTGTCTCTTTTGATGCCCTCCAGTCCTGGTTAGTGTGTGTACTATCAACAAGGGTCAAATTCAGACCGTTCAACTGCAAGCCAATGAGGTACGTTGCCTTTGGCATTAAGTCACCATCTCATAATTTGTTTTCCAAATATAAGGATCTACTGAATTCCTAGGAAGGAAATCTTGATGCTCTAAAAGTGGCCCCAAGCGGTTAGTTAATTGTTAGCCAAATTCATCTTGAAGCAGAGTTAAATTAAGTAGTCCAGCAGTACAACAAATTTCAGTTGCACTAAATCATATTTGTCAAATATATTCTTAGTTACTGATGACCATGTGAAACCAACAGCGGACAAGTTCAAACAGAAAACAATCCTAAGCTCACTGTCTGCCTTTGCAGACGTCATGGATCAAAATGTGTTATTAGCATTTTAAATCCTAATTCAGGATAACCTTTTCCCAGTGACAATGAGCGCTACAGTAATTGCCTGACTGTAATTTAAATTGAGACAAAATGAAAAGAACTTATCTCACTGCAGGGCCCATTCATTTGCATTTACACAGCCATTTTTCATAATACACTGCAATACCTGCGAATTGAAGGATTATTTTTTTACATAACATTATTAAAACTTGGGCTGGGTGGTGATGCTGTTGTTAGCACAGCTTCCATGCACGCAGCAGGAAAATCCTGGGTTGGAATCTTTGCCAGACCTATCTGCATGGTGTTTGCATGTTCTCCCCGTGCATGTGTCGCTTTTATCTGACTGCTTCCTCCCACAATCCAAAAATATGCATGTTAGGTTAACTGGTCACTCCTTTTTGTCCTTAGGTATAAGCATGTACATGGACAGCTGTTCGTCCTCTGGGTTTCCTTTTCTCCCTATGATAGACTGTCGGCCTGGGCAAGGTGTGCCCTACCTCTCACCCAGTTACCACTGGGGGAATTTGCCCACCCCCTCAACTCTGCACAGATAGGTGAATATAGAAGATAACTGGATGGATGGAGGAGTGGCTGAATGGACTTAAAAACTAAGTTGGAGTCAGAAATTCCTTCTTCCAGTAATAAGCAATTTTGCACAGTGACTCCGTCGCTAGTTTCCAACCTGAGAAAATCTGTCTTTTGTTACTCAGCTACTTTGCATCAAACTCATTTTGAGGAAGCTGGGTCGCTCCCAAATAAAGCTGCAGGAAAACACACTGCACTACTTTCTCTTTTGCTCCCCGCCATCTGCAGGGTTTCACACTCATGCCGCGTTATGGATTGGCTGACACTGACATCCTGCCACCCTCCTCCAGCTGACTTAATTAACAAGTGTACCTCTGATAGCAAGTGATGTTCTACACAGTATGTGTGTTGTGTGTGTGTATCCACAGAGACGTGACATTAAAAGGTCTGTGATGCAACACATCAAGGCAAAGGAGGCAGGGGGACGTTCAAGCCTTCCACATCTGTAAACTCAAACACTGCCTCTCTGTCCCAGCAGTCTTGACAGGCCTGCTGGTGTATTTCTCATCCCACTCCTGTATGCTGGTGAAGACTCTCAGTCATCCAGGTCATGATTTTGTTTTTTTAACCTTTTTTGGATCCCACTCCTGGCAACATCAGCAGATTTCCAGCTGCTCCAACCTAACGCTTTTGGTTATCGAGGATGGACCAGAGTGAAAACTGTAGTTACCTGTAGCATCGTCTAATTTGTCCAATTGGTTTAACCACAGGAAAATCTTTTTTGCCCAGGTTTTACAAATAGTGTTAAACTGTTAATCCTTACAACAGACAGGACTGAGTTATGGAAGGAATGTTTGAAATTTAAGGTGAAAATCAATGGTTTTCAAAGTGCTGGAGATGCAGTCTATAACTTTAAATTAAAAAAGGTATAATGTTGGTCTTATCTTTCTGCCCTTGTTTGGTTTAGTTAAAAGCAATATGTGTTTATTGTACTGACAATAAAATATCTGATACTGAATACAGTACCTCAAAATACATCCTAATAGGATATTACAGTGGTTTTGGCTTGCAGGTTAAAATATTTCCACAGAGAAAATACAGCTGAGAGTCTTTGTAAGTACAGCTTTAATTTCTTTTCAAATATGGCCCTGATAATTGTATATTTTTAGGGTTAGAAGGCTGTAAAAGGCCTTTCATCCTTCCCCTACATTTCCCTTCATGGGTACGGTTAGACTCAAGACTCAAGAGAGATGGGTTGAGATTGTGCCTAAACTATTTACCAACATGTTTTATTTTTGTGCAGCCATCAAATATCTATTTAGGCAAGCAGGGATAACTTTCATAAGCTGCTGACATAAAAAAAATGCACTAAACCTTCTTAAGGTTTTCCAAACTCATTACTGCTAGTTAAGCCCTACATGCCTGATACCAGCTCACTCTCCTTGTTATTTGCAATAAATGCCAGCATGGTCCCTATCCAAAATATGTTTTATCTACGTTGTTCAGTAGTAGGTGTTTAAATATCTGCATGAGCCATTTATAAATATTTTACATTTTAACACATGAAACATACTTCAGTTGCAGCCAAATTAAACCCATTGCCCAATGTTCAGTCTAGCTTTTACTATTCTCTCTACATTTTCTATATTAAATATAATCAGGAATATAATTTCATATCAAATGCATGCCTACAAAGCTAATTAGGTGAAATAAACTACATTTAAAAAACAGACATAAATCATGTTGAAAGTTCAGCATGAACCCGAAACTGACATCCGGCTGACTTTTAAAGTGCACACAGACTCCATTTTCAAAAAAGTGCAATAACGTCTCCACCTGCTGAGAAAACGCTGATCTTTTAATATCAAGGACAATTTAACACTGGTTTATAAATCACTCATTGAATCTGTCATCAAATTTTTATCCTGGTACAAACCAAACTAGCAAGCTACTTACAAAATGTCATGTATTCCCTTTGTATTCCTCAACATCAAACACTTTAAATAAGAACTGTGTGTTTTACACAGTTCTTATTTAAAAACAGAATTGTTTTTAATACGCTCCTTTATGTGTTTCAATTTGTTTTTTATGCATTCTATTCTAATCTAAACAAATGGTTAGTTTTGTACAAATTGCTTACAATGTTTGACAATATTCAGGAAATGCTAAAAAAAAAGAGCCATAACCTTTTCATTTAGTTTCCTTCGATGACAGCAAATCTTCATCTACATTAAATATGGACAGGAAGAGATGCAAATAAAACTATGACTTAAGGGATCATTTCTCCACTTTAAAGAAGAATGTTTCTTTTTGTTTTTTTTACAAAGTTGTCCCTCAGGAAACTGCATGCAAACTTTTGCTGCCGGTGTTTATGGAAAGGACAGATTATGGTGTTGGGGGTAGTTGGGTTTTGAGTTGGGTTTGGGCTGGATTATGCCTGCCTGACTGGGCCGCTTTACGCCTTCAGCTGAGAGTGGCCGATGGGCAGAGGAATGGTAGAAGGAGATAGAGTTAAGAGCAGGGCCTCATAGCACTGTGTAAAAATCAGGGATTCAAAGATGCTGCAATCATGACAACGTTCAACTGAACTAACATTATTTGCTACTGAGAATACTCTGCATGTAAAATATTGCACAAAAGTCAAAATAAGGGAATTAGTAGCAGTGGGGGGGGGAGACTTCACTAATCCTAATCGTAACATGAACATCCAAACTCAGACATTCACAGCTTTCACATCTTCTGCCGGGGTCCGAGCGCTAAAGACCTTTTCTAATTTATGTAAATAAATCGCTCAAATTGCCTCTTTTCTGTCTGTGTGAGTATCTCCAGATTGAAATTGGCTTTAGCAGTAACTTAATTAGTAAATACAGTCCATGTGTGTGCAATTTAACCTTGGTTTGAACCCAGCTGTTCTGTGCAGGCTTCAGAATATTGTAGACGAAAGCCATAAAATGTCCTGTTGACCACAGTTCGTTAGAATATAAATATTTGAGTCCAAAATTGAACATGCAGTTTATATGCAAACCACTGTGTGGCGAATAACTAACACCATCCATCTCTCTAACTTTCCCCTCTGTAAAACATCATACTGGGGGGACGATTTTGAAGAACTTTGAAAACCATGTAAGCGCAAAGTTACTCATAACCATGGAAGTTTTAGAACTACTTTTATTCAACCAAGAAGTTTGTTTCTCACAGGAAATGAGACAAGGATAATCAATTCAAAGTATACTTTGTTTTTATGTCGATTTTATCAAAACAGAGCATGTTGAAAGCTGTTTATAACCTTCTCAATAATCAACAGAAAAACGCTTTTCAGCAGTCTCAAACGCTTAACAATTGTGACCAGCTTTTTGCAAGTTTCCTCTAGTATTTTAATGATTTCTCTTCGGTGATGAGCCAGCCCTTGAGGTTGGACGGCCTTCTTCTCATCAACAAGATCTTTAGCTCCTTCCACAGATTCTCTGTCAGATTTCTGTAAGGACTCGGAATGGGCCACTTCTTTTTTTTTCTACATTCTATCCCTACTTGCTTTTATTCCTATATTATAATCATGTAAAGCACTTTGCATTGTCTCTGTACTGAATTGTGCAATATAAATAAATTTGCCTTGCCTTGCCTAAAAACATTATTATTACTTCTAGTCAGAAGAGACATGTCCATAAAATGTTAATATTACTTTAAAACTAAACCTGCTGGTTTTGAATAATTCTGCTTATCCATATAATTTTATTTCTAGAATTAATAGTAATAAGTCTATCACACAAACTTTGAGGCTACAATGTGACAAAATGTGTAAACACTCAAGCTTAGGAAATACTTTTGCACAGCACTGAAACAAAGGTTGAGACAAAGGCTCTTCATGAAGAAACATTTACAGGATAGCTAAAATACCCTTCAAAGGGACAGCTGAAATCAAAGCATCTGTTTGTGAATGGGTTTTCTAAATAAGTACAGAAAGTAAAGCAGGGAGCCGTTTCAATCCAGGACAGTTACATGACGGCCTCGTCAAAACGACTGTGAAATTTCTCAACATATTGTGACATTTTAAATGGGATTCTGCTCTCCCTTCAGAAACCTGTCAAACTTTGTGAAACAACAACAAAAACAGGATTGTCTGAATGTACTTCACCTTTCCAGAATGTGACAGGTGCCCTCTCATGTGAAAACGGCATAACTGAATTGAAAATGTCACAGAACTTCTAAAGCAAAGAAGAGACGGTTCTGCTTGGATGTCGACAGAGCTATCTTGTCAGCCGGCCCAAGCTAAATAAAGGTTAAAAATGAAGCTCAGCCTTGAGTCATGTAATGCATGGGGCATGTCCTTTTTCATTCTGCTTGCCGTCTTATGGCCCCAGCCTTTGCAAACCTGCCATCTGTCAGCTGTGACCTACCGGTGGCACGAACGAGGCAGTGAGCCAAAGGCTGCAACTGGAAGGAGGGGAGAGAAGAAAACAAATGAGGTGAGCTGGAAATAGAGGAAGAAAAATGGGGGAAGAGATGCATGGGTTAATGGACAATGAATGCATGTTTGACGGGGTTAAAGCAGGAGGATGGAGACCACCGAATACGGATGTAATCCCCAACCAATGAAGCCTCTGCCCGTCACATCTGTTGACTGAAAGGTTTTTATATTTACAAAGGTTTAACATGGCAAGAGCTGCAGGGCTTTAAAAGGTTACTCAGACATTATGAAAGAAACAAATTAATAAAAAAATGGAGCAGAATAACCGTTTGATTGTTAACTCTTGACCATTTAAGGTGATCTGGTTTAATCAGAGGAGTGCTGCTCTTAGTCGTAGCTCCCATGAAAATTGGTAAATACTGTTTTCATCAGAGAAGAAACGATCAGACCTTTACCAATTTGCCAATTTCTGTGAGGTCTGATGTTCTGATTTTGACATTTTTTCCCCCATTCTAAAGACTTAAAATCTTGAAGAGTAAAAACAAAAGTGCAGCAGGTTCTTTGATAAGAATAGCTGCCTTAAACTCAACAGAAAATTACTAAATAACTACCATTTATGCATCAAATCCACATCTCCAAACTTTAGCCAATTTCCTTTATTAAATTCAAAAAAGGCATCAAAGTAAATCCTTTTTCTATTGGTTTCTGTACACGTAAAATGGTATGAATTTTATAGTTTTAATTCATTTGATGAATGGGTTAATAAAATAAGTTGCAGCACCCTACAAACCTGACTCGGTTCCATCAGGAAGAAGGGGCCTAAATTTCAGCAACATTTTGTGAGAAGCTTCTGGAAGGACACCCAAAATGCTTAAACAAGTCGTACAGTTCAAAGGGCAGTTTTCCTAAATATTAAAGAAAGGAAAACAATAATTTAGCTTATTCTTCTGGTATTAAGCAAACAGAAAAACATGTGATAATCCTGTCTGACGTAAACCAAGAAAAGCTTAGTCTGCTTTAGTATCACAAGGTTTAAACAAAGGCTTAAAGTTACTGTATGACCTACAAATGCTGGAAGCAACACTCTTCAATGCAGATGATAAAACAATTGCTCTGTGGCAAGACTGCGTAAATTTAATCCTGTTCTTAACCTTGCATCATCATGCAACTCTCCATATTTAGAAGGGAAAATGTCCTTATCCAAAGTAATACATTTTACATACCTAAAATGTGTTACTTTTTATACATTTATCCTAATTTGTGGATAAAAGATTATGCGAAACATCCCCTTTAAGAACAGTGATGCACTACAAATAGATATTAGTCAGGACTATCTCAGTTATATCACAAGCTAGCATGCTCTAAATGCCAAATAATAATAAAAAGTAGTTTTTAAAATGCTTTTTTAAAGTCCAGAGTGTTGAAAAAAATTAAATATGAGTGCTGGATGTTCCAAAGTTTAGGCCACGGTAGTTTTATGCTTTTAGGAACAGTGAGAAAGTCTGAGAGGTAAGCGGGTGCCAGTCATTAAGATGCTTTGAATAACAATCAATAAAGTCTTAAAAAAACATTTTAAAAGAGGCAGGGAATTATTGAAAAGAATATAAAACAAATGTGGTCAAACTTTGTTTGTGTGTGTCTGTCAAGGTTCCTGCTGCAGCGTTTTAGACTAGTTACAAATAAGAGAGAACAAAAAAAAGGCTAAATTTAAAGTAAACACCACTTCAGAAGTCTAGACAATATAAAATAAATGCAGAAATGATGTTCTCACTGCCTGGAAATGAGAGAAAAGGCCAAACCTTGATAAGCATCTTCGGCTGTAAAAAACTGGCTCTAACAACAGTGTTTATTGTTGGTCAAATAAAAACCTGTTCTCAAAAATGTCACTGAAGACACAATCTTCCTTGTGTTAGCCTCCCTGCTACCCACCAGAGTTTCAGGTTTGGCTAAATTGTGAAGAATACAACATGGCAGAACCAGTTACAACGGATCGTATGAAAGTGACATTGTCAGATAAGGCCGATCTGAGATATGGTTTCCAGGCAACACCGGAGAAGCTTCTCTACGCCTACATCCGAGGACGCTGACCTTACCAATCCTGGGAGGCTCTGCATTGTTTTGTGAAACCGGAGTGTTTATCCTAAACTCCGATCCACCAAACAAGAGGAGCGTTTAATGAAGCTGACAGTCTGCTCCTGCTGGGTTGTTGTCTGCCTGCTGTGATTGTTGCTTTCACGAGAAATGCAGCGAGAATGCAGCCCTGGAACTCTATTTTAAGAGCAGTTTATCTCATCTGTCTATAAAATAGTTTAATGATACTGATATAGGATGTGATATCAGATATCTACCTTTGCTTCTGAGCTCTTACTTATATACTATTTGTTTTTTTACACTTTGCTGATTCCATATTCAAGATACTCCAATGTAAATGCAGACTAATGATAATGAGAATAAGAAGGTGTATTCATAAGTATTACACCGTCAGCTGTTTGCACAAAATACTGTAAGACGTTAGCCAATTCCTTTGTCTTTGGTCTCTTGGCACAAATTGAGACTGGCAGCTAAAGGCTGACTACAGTAGCAGCTTAAGCGTTCATGTATTATTGCAAAGACTACAATATGAGCACACTTGAACTTGATATCCTGGTGGAATTGACTGTCCCTTGAAGAAAAGAGCTGTGTATGCAGAACTAATAGCAGAGAGTGATGGAGCTTAGAAAGGCATGCAAAGTGTGGGCCTAACAAGGATAGCTGTGCACTCTTCGGCTGCCAATCCCTCTGTCGAGCCTTCAAGCTCTTTGGCATCACAGGACCACACAGGGAAGAAAGCCATCAGGAACATCACAGAAAAAAGCAATAGCAGTACACGAGCTGTAGCCTGTTCAAAGGAACGGACAGCGTTTTCTTTGATTGTAAACCACCTGAAATGTGAAAAACGTGGTTCAGAGCTGAATAAAAGCCAAAACATTTTGAGAATTGTTTGCATGGTATTCACAGGGGAATAAGCAAAATACTGCTGAAGGGTGGGGGAAAAAAAATTATCTTGGAAAGTGAATGTGGACCTCTCTGAGCAGCCCCAACTCCTATTACCTTCCGGACTCCCAGACAAACAGAGTCTGGAAGATAAGTCGAGATGCATGTGTAGGCTTTCACAGAACAAGGATAAGCACACATTGAGTAGCCCTCAGCAGCCTCCCTCTCCAGCCTTTTGTTCCTCTTCAGTGACATGACACCCTGACTTGGATTGCCAGACAAGCTCCAATTCTGTCAATCACCTTTAATGCCTTCAAGACAACCCCTGTCTGCTCCATGGCTCAGTGCCGTCACTCTTTTCTCATTTACCTCAGTCGACTCTTATTTTCTTCCTCACACTGCCAACATCAAGATTGTCTTCCACACGCGTTGCTATGTGCAAAATCCTGCCAATTTTTCTTCTCTCCCCTTCAGTCCGGTTTCGTGTGACATGTGAAGGTTATTTCATACACAAAAGAAGTTTCACTGATGTGGTTTCATAACATGTTCTTCAATTGGATAAAGCTAAGACGATTAAATCTGTTTGCATCAAAAAGAACCGAATGTACTAATCACTGAACAATGAAGTGTGAAATTTAAGTCAACATCAACACTTTAAAATTTCAAACACTTCCATTCTCACTTCAAGTGGTCCAAATGGACCAAAAATGTATTTGTGCAATCGGACAATTGAAGTCAGACTCTCAGTAGAATCAAGCCCAGGAAGTTCATTAAAGCTGTGAGGAAGGTAGCTTTTATGGCTCATTAACCTCTTCTGCCCCTTTTGCAGAGAGTAAGGCAGTTCTGGAGTCATAGACGAGTAGGCCCAGCAGAGAGCAGTCTGGCCGGGGCAGATGGCAACCCACAACCCCCCAGGGTGAGAGAGAGAGAGGGGAACTGCTTTCAAAATAGCTGAAAAGGCACAACTAGTGCGATGTGTAGGGTTGATGGCATTTTCAAACACCATAAAGAAAAGAGCAGCTCGTTTTTGGATTTTCACACTTCAGGCATTTTTACTAGTGGAGAAAGTTTTATTTATAAAGAGAAATGCTCGTTATAAAACGAAATCCTGGATGTTTGGTTAGAGACATTGCATCCATAGACAAGAACTGTGTTTTTTGCAGTTTTCAATATTTAATTTGCACTTAAGGGACCCATGTATAAAACATTAAAGTTTCAGTGAGAATTTTTTCTGACCATTTAAATCCTTAAAAGCTATCGCATACCGCAGAAAAACAGCAAGCTTTTCTTCAGAACTTTAGTGAGATTTTATTTCCCAACATGTTTCAGATTTGCAATGTGTTTCAATGGTTTTGACTTAATTTCCATGTAAACATTTAAGCCCGGTATGCCTGTTACTTGAACCTTGTGAAGGAAAAAACAATATAGTAATTATTTTCTGTAATATTGCAAAAATTAAAACTGCTGGGTTATGGATGGATGGATAGATGGAAGGATGAATGGGTAGACAGATGCTGATCCATACCTGAAAACTAAATTTATCTCAATAGCATTTGATCAGGACCATAGCTGCTTCTTAAGAAGAGTACCTGGTCAACCAAAAGTAACCATTACATTTATTAAAAAGAAAGGCCCTTTGTTTCCATCACGTTTCACAACCGTAGCTTTGATTATTATTTACAATTACATTTCATGTTATACCTAAAATGTCACAGGTTCTGGCTTTACATCAAAGTGAATTATAATTTGACACATGGACCACCCAAAGCACTTGTATGCTACAAATCCCGTTTCTTCACCTGCACTCGTAGTTCTGATGAGCAAGGTGGGCAGTGTTATGCGTGAACTTATTCAAAGGAGAGCATATATGAGTGATGGTAATGTTTTAGGGGGACTATATGTCAGGGTTCTCTGTGTTGGCTGCTCTAACTCTACTCCTCAGGTGTGTCTAGTTGGCTGAGGAGGCGTGGTCCACACCTGCAGCTCGTTGCAGGCGGCTTCCTCTGGCTTCTTAAGCAGAGCACTGGCAGATGGAAGATGCCGGAGCCTTAACCAGTCGTGGTACGACGTGGCCTCTGTCCCAACTCTCGGAAACCAGCTTGTGAGTTTTTTTGTTACTCTTCTTTTTTTTGAGTAATTTTTTGTACCTCTCTGTTGCTCCAGATTTTGGTGCTTGGATGCACTCACCTGTCTTGACGTCCCGTCCGAAGAAACAGACCAGCAGACCCGTCTGCTCAGATTTTGCTCTGGCGCTCCCCTCATACTTCCTGGAAGTTACCCAGCGAGGCCTGAGATCTCCTTTCCCGGGTTCTGTTGGTTCTGTGCTCACTCTGGTCTATCCATCTGTCAACCGCTGCCGATGAGGTCGCCTCGGATTCCTCGCCAGCTACATCTGCCGCCCTCAGCCACTAGCCACCTATCTCCATCTGAGTAGTCACATAGAGTTCTCATGACGCTACTTCTTCCCGGTTAGGTCCGCCCAGCCTAATGGTAAGCAGCGCAACTCCTAGCAAGTTTCTTGGCTCTTATTTCAGAAGAACTCACTTGCTCTTTCTTACAGACTCTCCAGCCGTGACGTTCTGACCCAGCCGAGTCACCTGTAGTTCCGTCCATAGACCTGCCTGTTTTCCTTTAATAAAAGTCTTAAAACTGTGCATTGCCTCCCGTTCGTATCTGCATGTGGGCTCGTCATCTGAAAACCATGACACTATAAACTTAACGATGTTCATATTTGCAAGTTGCAAAGTGAGGACAGTTCTACCTGACATCATAAATGGCAGTCTGTTTGCAAATGAACGAAAGGGAAACGTTTACAACGAAACTTCAGATAATGGATGCAACGTATAACAAGAGCTTGGTGACTGCTGTATGTATGTACGTTGAGGCTGTTACGCCAACATATCTATCTTTGTGGGGACCTGAAATCCACCGTCATGTCTACAGTCCTTAGTGGGTTGAGCTCCAGGTGGTTCTGATCCATCTCCTGTCTGTATGCGGACTCGTCACCATCCTAGATCAGCTCAATGACAGTGGTGACATCTGAACATTTTGGGAGTTTCTTTTTTATTTTATTTATCATATTTTCTTATAAAAGGCAGACATATAAAAGTTAGATTAAGAAAACAATAAACAAGAAAGGTGTGGGAGGAGGAAACAATGCACTTGCAAGTAGACAAATACTTTGCAAAGTACTAAGTTGTGCTCACAGTACACTCGTTTCTCATTGTAACACTAACATCAGATGGTACGACATTCAAGCATAACACCCAGGTCTCCTGCAGACATTACCAACACTGAATGAAGCCACGACTATCATTTATTCTTTGTGCAGATAAAGCAAATCCATTTCTCCCACTTTTGATGGTAATCATGCTCCTTTAACCTTACCATGAAGGTTCATTTTTCTAACTGGGATATGTCTTATATTACGATGATTCATTGATGCTGGTCCGGGGTATTCGCTTTGAGCCAGAGTCTTTTTATGGCCTTCCGGGCACCGGATAAGGTAATCTTAGTAAGGTAGTGGTCCTCCTTCTGTGCAACTTTGGCAATATCACCCGAATACAGTACATCACAGTACATTCCCTTGGGACACTATACAAAAGGACTTTTTGTATTGTTGTGTTTACATAAATCCAGAGATTGTATCTTAGGGCAAGTGCAGAAGATATGAGAGGGATGAGCCTCAATACTATCAGATTTTGTCCAGCAGGCCTGCAGAACTTGGAGCTATTTACTCTTTATATGTGGAGTGATGAAGAAGCTAATGGCACATTTCCAGTTAGATTCTCTCCACTCCATTGAGTTTATTGAACTCTGTAATACTCCCCAGGTTCTTCTCTTCTGATTCGTAACCTGCAGCTCTTGTTCCCATTTTGCTTTTACATAGAGTGAAGTGGACTTCAGGTTATACATTAAACTTTGATAAAGTTTTGAAGAAATCTTAGTATTCTTTTGGTGTTAAGCTTTACATATTATTTCTATGACAGGATTAATTTCTTCAGTTGCTGCCTCTTTGCTTTATTGTAGTAATCTCGTACTTGAAGGTATCTAAAGAGGGCCTGATTATTTGGGTCGGATTTTTCTTGTAGGTCCGGAAAACTCAGAATTGTGTTAATAACCAAACAACAGGCTGTTAAACCCTTTCTCAATCAGTCATATGAACCCGACCTAAAACCTTCATTAAGGGCAATCCATTTTAACAATTTTTGAGAATTTCCCAGTTTTGGTCGTTTAACTAAAGAAAACCATATTTCCAAAGACGACACACTAGCTACGTTTACATGGACAAAAGTAATTGGAATAAATAGCCGATCAGAATAAAAAATTTTCACGTGAACACGCCAATAGGGGATTTTGTGAACAGATTAAGCTCAATCAGAATGAAATTGTCTTCCAAATGAGAGGAGTGGTTAATGCCGAGTGACAATCCTATTGACATGTAAACGCTTGTCAGGAGCAAGGTATTCTGAATGTGGCAAACTGACCTGAGTGTGCATGTGCGCCCGAGGTAAACGTGACTTATTTCCGTGGCGGAAATATGTTGGGAAGCAAAACTGTCTGAGCTCCCTACACAATTTTTTTATTCGAAACATTAAAAGAGCTCAAAATGATAATTATACAGTAATGTTTCAACCTTAATTAGAACCTGGTGCAAGTCCAGCCTGGATACACAGAAGACAAACACACTCGCACAGTACTCCTCTGTTTGCTATCTTTTGTTGCTCAGCAAAGACGGATGTACTTCTTCTGTGGTTTTTAAGGGGAATTTGATAACTGCACATGTCAGAGTGGTCCTATTCTGAATAAAGCCAGGTACATATAAGCGGACATTATGATCGGATTAATTGATTGTGTGCCCACATAAATGGTACAATGCGATTATTTTTTGTTTCTTAATTCAAATACATTTCAATCCGATCGTGAAATTTTGTGCATGTGAACATAGCTAGTGACAGGGTAATGTTTGAATTTTAAAGGCAGGGCTGTGGGCCTCTATATCTTTCCGCCTATGTAATTACTATCGCACCAACAACACAGAGGCCCAAGTTGAGCAGCTTGGAAATATAGTTTGAAATATGGAAGGGACATGGAAAAGTGTATTCGGGGCCTCCTGCCTTCCCATATAAATCTTAACACCATTTTGTCCCATGCTGCAAATTGTTGTACTGGTACTTGAATTGAAAGAAATTGACATAAATATAAAAGTCTCTGCACTGAATTTATCTTCACCATGATTATTTCACTGGCCAGAGGGTAGGTGGTCCATCTCTCCAAATCCTTTTTAAAACCTTCATTAAGGGGATTACAGTTGGCACCATGCAGTAAAACTGCATGGTGCCAACTATAAGTGTATCCACTTTGTAAAGGATACTGGGAAAAGCACCTGCCAAATCATATTCTTCAAGGGCAATGTTTGAAAACGTTGATAAATATTTTTTTTATTACTGTTTCACTATTTGTAGATCCCCTCCACAGATACAAATCTCTTCTTTCTCCAACGAGATTGTACAGTGTACAGAGAGAAGAGGAGAGGGGTGAGGACACACCCCTGGGAGAACGCCGGTGGTGATTTTTCTTGAGCAGGAGAAGATGCTCCAGCCTCACATGCTGCTGGCCATCCGTCAGGAAGCTTACCCACTGACAGGTGGAGGGCCACACTGTGAGCTGGATGAGCTTCCAGCAGAGGATGTCAGGGTCGATTGTGTTAAAAGTCGAGCTGAAGTCTGCAAACAGGATGCTAGAGTATGTCCCGGGTTGGTAGCGATGGCACAGGATGAAGTGTAGACCCTGGGTGACAGCTTCCTCCGCTGATCTGTTTGCCCAGTAGGCAGACTGCAGGGGTCCATCAGGGTGCCTGTGATTTATTACAGATACTTCAGCACTGCTTGACTAAAGACATCAGGGCACTGGGTCTGTAGTCCTATATGAAACTGTGATGATAAGGGATGCAGAGCTACCAAATGAAAACCAAAATAAACCAGGGTCCATCTCTGTTTTAAGTAGCTGTCTATATACTGCATAAACAAACCTCCGCATTGCATAAAGCTGTTCAAGGTCTGAACAGTGTATGTGTCTTTTAATCTGATTCACACTGATTATTATTCCCAGGTTTGTGGCACAACGTAGTGGGAACAGGTGTTGTTTTATCAGCCTATCAAAGTGACCAATGAAAAGTTAAAATAATGTGTGAAAAAGGAACACACATTCTTGTGTCTTTGTATACATGTGTGTTGGGAGGTTTCAGCTATTATTTCCCCAACACAAACTGCATTAGGTTTGTCTGCAATCACTTCTACCAAGCCTGTGATGCATTCGCAGTTAGATTAGTAAAGACAAGCGGTATATGGATGATCCTCTTTTATGCAGACTACATTTGTTTGAGATCCAGCCAGTAATTCCAAGATGTCTGTGTGTGTGTGTTAATGTGTGTGCATTCAAGATTTGTTATTTTTGTGTTAAGAGGCTTTTGTGTAAATCTTTGGGCTGTTTAAATAGTGTAGGAATGTGTTAGTGTGCATGTTCAGCAACCGCAACACAACAGTGCTTAGGCAAAGGTGCAGTGCAATAAATCACAGATGCTGTCTTTGCATCTTGATTTTGTTTGCAGGAAGGATAGATCATCTGCATCTTCCTTACTTTGGGTGAATAGAAATCAACATTTTCTTTCTCTGACACAACATCAAGGTTTGCTGAATGACTGCGGAGCATTTGCTTTCTGCTTGACATCATCTTCTTCCAAATTTGTATTTCAGCAGCCCTTGAGAGTCTGGGAAAAAAGTGGGAAAACACTGCGACTGTGCTATTCAAGCGGGGATGACCTTGGGAGCCTAACGTGTGGAGAGAGGCTGTGTGCATGAAAAACATTTCATTTGCAAACGCCTGCATCTCAGGTGCCTCGAGACAGAAAAGCAAGATAGATAGGTCATTGGAACACAGTGTTTGTGCAGAAGCATAGAGGTGTTTTATCAGAAATCCTGTTTCATAATGTATACAGCAAGCTATTTGAAACATCATGAAAATTTACTTCTTTCAGCTGATGTAAACGGCCCATGTTAGATTATTTAACAGTGCTGTTTGTGTCTAATTGGCATTATATTAATTTACTTTATATATGCTGTGGAGTTTCTGTAAGCCAAAATGACTTTATAATAATGTGTAGAATAAAAACTCTGAAGTGATGCGAACTGAGGTACAGATACTGGGTCAGTATCTGCTTGCCTGCACAGGGATTAAGATTGCAAAAAAAAATAATCTGGACAGCACAGATGGGTGAATAGCCCAGCGCCCACACACAAACACATACTCATGACTTGTCAGCATTCAACAGAGGACAGACAGCATAACTGTGACAACTCCTTTGTGAATTCTCTCCCATACATGTCCACAGTCTTGACACTAGCAGGAACAAGCTTTTTAAAAATAATGTACAGAAACATGGGTACAGTAGAATAACACGGCAGCAGGTCAATGAATTAATGCATTAATAATTAAATAATGGATCTATATATGGTAAGGACAATTTCCTACTATTAAAACTAAGCATTAGAGTGGTGATGAAAGGGGATTTAATAAACTAAATCAGTATTTAGAACAGCTTTGGGTAATTTCTCAAGCCATCTTTGTTCATTATTAACAGTGCGACAATGACGCAACAGAAAAAAAACGTTCTGTACAATACAGGCAAACCCCAAGAGAAAATGCGTAATGTAATAATGTATATAGTAATCGTCTCTGAAAAGTTCTTATTTATCTTGTTCTAGTCAGTTCATGTGTTCATTGTATATCAGTTTTGTCTATTTCCAGATCAGTGTATAGATATATGAAAAAAACATAGTTTGACAGGTCAGAGAACAAAGTTGAGAGATGCATGGTAAGAGAGAAATGCAACAACAGAAAGAAATTTTATAAAAAAATAAACAGACTGAGCTCCCTCGACAGTACTGGCCAGTGAAAAAGACTTTCTCTCATGTCTTTGTTTTTATATTTCATCTTTCACGAGGATACCCTTTGATACGCTTCAATCAATATCTACATTGTGTTGCAGGAAGAGAAGAAATAATAATCCATATTTTATTTGTTATTGACATTTGACAGATGTTTTTCTGTCTGCACGGAAACCAAATAAAGCCTCAAGAAAAGTCAAATATAGTTGGGGGCTTTAAAAAAAAAGTATGGAACAAAACTATACTTGTGTGCGAAGGCAGTCCCAGATTCAAATGATTGGGGAGTAAAGAAACATATTGTCAGCCTGACATGTTGTATTTTTCATCTAAATATTTTAGAGATTTGAAGGCATTCTTGGAGGGAGAAGGGTTCTGAAAAATTCACAAGATTCACACATGCTTTACTGTGCATATTTGTTTCCACAGATGAACATCATTGAGGTGAATATTTACTAGGGGTGTAAATCACACCCATCATGGCGATTCGATTCAGTATCGATTTCCTGACCAAACGATTCGATTATTTTCGATACTCACGAATACACCACGATACGATTCGATTCGATTATTGGTTCTTTTTTTTGACCTTACAGGTTAGACAATGTTTCAAATGTGAAATAAATTAATGAAAGCTGTAATATCGTTATGCATTTTATTTGAGAAACAGCAGATAACAGAAGTAGCAAAGTTGTACTCCACCTAGGCCTATGAAAACCTCATTGACTGAAAAATAATAATGCCTCTGTGTTATACATTCTAAAAGGCCTTGCATCAAAAAATAGTGCACAAAATCAGAGCAATGAGTGCATAAGTGCACTAGCAGATTAAGTAACAAAAATAGGCCTATACTATATTCACTATAGAATAACAATACTTAACAAAATCAGTGCAATGAGTGCAAAAGTGCACTAGTGCACCTTACCACCCAGGCTCAGAGATACAATATCTCTGTACTTCCTAATTTCATCATTGGCTAGCTCTTTGGATGTTTTCTTCCTGACACTTACTACTACATAAGAACGGCACCCAACAGTTCAATGTATTACCTTAAAACACAGCAACACCACTAACTAATAACAACAACTAATAATGATGAATAAATAAACGCTATACTGTATTTTAAAAAGTATATGATGAGAAACAACGTACCCTCTGTTCCTTCAGCTGTACTGCTTCTTCACCAATGCATTCAAAGGTTTGATTTCTTCTTTCATCACTTAGGAATGGGAGCTTTTTAAACCTAGGGTCCAACGCAGCTGCTCGGAGTAAGAATGGTTCCTCGTCCACATACCGTTCTCGGAGATCCTCAGCCATGACTCGTTTCATGCCTTTGATCAAGGGAGTGTCTTCTGGTGCACATTCGAAATGCGTCAGCAACTTCGTTCTGAGGGGTGCGATGATTGACACTGTGGGTTTCTTTTCTTCGCACATGAGCGTGGTGGCAGCTTTCAGTGGGGCCAACAAGCTAACCAACCTCCGCTATCTCCGCCATGTCTGTCTTGCGTACTGTTTACGTGAGTGTGTGTGCAAGCGGAAAGAGGGTAGTGGCTAAAGGAAGCGATGTAGGAGGGCAAAATATGTTTAGCGCCACCGCAGCACGGGAGTCAGAATTACGTCCAGGAGCAAATAGATAAAAATAGACCGGAGGAAAAAAAAAACATGCATCGACACTCTTACGGACGTGTCGATGCATCGGATCGTCGGCTGTTGCACCGATGCATCGATACAAAACGATTATTATTTACACCCCTAATATTTACCCATTCGACCAAGCTGATGGAATGACTGATTGAAGGGCTTCTGTATGAGCTGGCATGTGGCTCTGATTGTACAATAACCCTGATTAGAAAAAGAACATTTTCACAGTATTATGGAAAGAAAACAATTATTCTAAACAGAAATGTAAAAACACGATATGCCCAAATTGTCAAAAAAATTATATTATTGAAGCTGCTTTACTGTCTCAAGATTATACGCTAATTTTATAAATAATTTAAATATTTCACATTTTTTAAGGTTATTTTCATTTTAATACACAGAGAATGACATGAGTGTGTTGACTGTAAATCTGCAATACATTACGCTGCTGACATTTATGAGCTGACATAAAATTATTATTGCAGTGCCATAACCTCAGTAAAAAAGACAGCATTTTCATGGAAATAACACAAAACTGTAAAAGGAAAAGAAGGTGAAATTATTTGTTTGTGTTTAAAACAGAAAAGCAAAATTTTTTTCTACTACTGGTTAAATGTCGAATAATACAGTTATGATTATATTCCCTATAACATTTATTTATTTTATGTCTATTCATTGAGCAAATCTATAACAATAACACGTGAAAAACATAGTAGTTTTCAAGTAATTGGGCTGATTGGACAGAATATGATAACATGATGTCATTCTGTTCATTATTGAGTAACACAAATTATGCCAATATGCCCAATAGGCAGGTTTCTGAAAGGCTAAGACCAGCCTGTCTGTAACCAAAAACTATGGCATTTGCAAAACCACTTAAGGGATATTAGCCACCCTGTTGCTATGTGAAAACTATTAGTCTCTTTTCTTTAATTATGCATTACCAAAATATATGGAAAGCTGGGTTCAATTGTACCAGAGACACCCCAGTCACATTAGCTCCTGAATTGCAGAGTCTCATACTTATCTAAACAGAGCCTGTCTGACAACATGACATTGTCATAATTAACAGTTTTTATGTTTTGGTTCTCACTGGTGTTTGCATTTAGGTCATTTTAGTGTCGTTAGCGTCTCTTATCCTAGTTCCTGATTGTTGTGACTCATGTTCTGTCAGTGCTTCAGTTTCCATCATTAAATACTATCCTCATGATGGGTGTGGCAACTACCTGTTGACATTTGGGTCCTTAATAATAAATGACAGAAATAGGATTAAAGATATATAAAAAAGAACACATGATGTCCAAATCTAAAGAAATTCAACATGAAAAACTGAAAGAAATTGACATGTTTAGGTCTGGAAAAGGCTACAAATGCATTTCTAAGGCTTTTGTCCCACAAACAACAGTGGCAGATATTATTGATAGAGAAAACATGGAATAGTGCTGGACCTTCCCACGAGAAGCCACTTTACAAAAATTACACCTCAACGACTCATATAGGAGGTCCTAAAAGAATCCAGAAGAGCATATAAAGCACTAAATGCGCCAATGCTTCAGTTTAGGACAGTGTTCATGGCCCCAAAATAAAAATAAAACCGGGCATAAATGGTTTCCAATATGTAAATTTGTAGTAACGTATGGAACAATAAATATCTGTCTGTACTAAAAAAAAAAAAAAAAGAAGGAAAACATCCCGCCATTAGTTTGTGGCCTTAAGCTCAACTAAACATGGGTTATGCAGCCAGACACCAGCCCTTTTGCCTTAATGGTAGAGTCGGCCATTTTTCCGAAGGTTTCTCCACGTTCCTTTTTGAATGACTGCACATGTGCAAGAACGTCTCACCTGCTCTTCCGCTCCTCAGGGGGTTTGTGTGAAAAAAATCCACTCTGGTCTTATTTCTTTCTACTAAGTCCTTCCTCTTCCTCTCATAAACTTGTATGCGGTTTGCTTCTTGCGGCTCTCAGCCTTGTTCGAGACCAGCGGAGCTACAATGAACGGCTAACACCGAAGCTAACTGGATACATAAACACTAGAGGTGCACATGTGCAGCCAGCAAGTGGAAACTAAGAAGGAACCTGCATGCACATTGGCGTGTCATAATGATTGGGATGCGGGACAACCAATAGATAAGGCAATACTCTGGAACTTGAGAGACAGAGGGGGACGTGGGTAGGACAAGACAAGAAAGCATCTGATTGGTTCTTTCCATTCGGACCAAAGGGAAAGATTCAGCTCTCACAGGGATCTAATTTCTTAACCTCTTTTTTCTGAATACATAATGTATTGACTACAGTCAGGTTGGAAGGACCATTTCACCCAGTATAACAAAAAGTGTTTCTGAAAAGGATTACCAACTACGGCTTTAAATATATCCCCTCCCCCCTTTACCACCTTAACATAACTTTAACTATATGACCTGCCTAAGGACCATCTTCATCTCTATAACCTGATAACACAAAAAAAGAAACAAAGAAACTAAACCAAGATGTGGCCTGGCCAAAGACCAGACTTGAACCTGTTGAGATGCCACCGCATGAGCTAAAAAGGCCGTTCTTGATGGCAAACCCTCCAATATGGCTGAATTTAAACAAAATGAATGAAAATTCCTGCACAGCAATATAAAAAGATGCATTTTGCCAGTTATCTTAAAGGTTGATGGTAGGTTTTTCACATACAGCTAGGTTGACTTTAAAAAACATTATTGTTTTAGTCAAGTTATCTTTTTCTGATCTTAAAATTAGTTTGAAGATATGAAACATTTACAAGGAAATAAAACAAAACAAAAAAACAGAAGAACATTGTAACGAAGCAAATACTGTTTCACAGCACAGTATGTCTGCAGTCATATTTCACATTTCATCTAACCCGTCACATCATCATCTCAAGCCCTGCAAGATTTCCTCTCCCTGTCTCTGGTTTTTGCTCCACAGAATCTCCCCCCTCCTCTCATGTTTTACACAAAAAGAGCTTCCCAGTCCAATGAAAGTTTGTTGCCTCACTTTCATGTCAGAAACCATCTTATCATGGAATATTTGGAGGCTCAAAACGCTGACAGCTGACATGCTGGATGTGATCCCAGGGAACCCTGCCAAGCCTATTCATGCCTCTGAGCATTGCAGCTTAGCACAAAAAACACACATACACACACACACACACACACACACACACACACACACAGTTGTCATCGGGTATGATCTCGCCCATACTATATAATAAGCAGATCCGGCTGAAGAGAACTAATGCTGTACAAAGAAGATGCCTCTATCAGACAAAGTTGCGGCGTATTTGCATCATTTTGTTGTTTTTAGATTTACACGATGAAGCCTAATTTGCTCAAACATCTCACAACCTTTGGAAAAGCAGACTATAACTTCCTAAATCATTCTGTGCATAAACCTTAAAATGTAAAACATTTGCACTCGGTGCAACAGTCAAGTATTTGTGCAAGTAGAAAATGACAAATTGAGATCTGAGATCAGATAATCTCCCTGACTCCAACTCTTGGAAACGTGTTGACAGTTCAGGTCACTCACTTTTCAAGCTGAGTGCAGTGACCTCAGTAAAGATAGAAAGAAGCTCCTCTGTCAGAGTAGCTTTTATTACTCAGAGTGAGATTGACAACTGTAATGCCACTACAAGCAAAATGGTACAAAAAATCCCTAAAAACAATATTACATCTTATTTAACTAAATAACATTAATAAATGTGTAATTTAAACAGGGACGATGGTTTTTACTCAGGCACTGCAAGTCCAACAGTTGAAGTACAGGCTTTACTCAGCAATATCAGACCAATATTATAATAATCATAATAATAGAGTACTCTATTAAATAATTGCATGAGTAACTGAATAACCAAATAGACTACATGTGCTACACCAGACCGACATTCCCAACATTTTATTCAAATCTACAATAACAGCTGTGTTTCCCCTTTTCTGACGTAAGAACTTTGCATTCACATTGATGCACACATCCATGCCCACCATCTTCTATCAATTTAATAATCTATTATTTATGCATCAGAAACATCACATTCTTAAGTTAACTTTTTTTGGTCAAGACATGTGCACGAACAGTTCTGATGGGGGGATTTATTTAGTTTTATATGTTTATATTTATTTATATGGGAGAAATTGGCTGCATGGTGAAGCATCTGTTAGTATTGTTGCCTGCATGCAGCATTTTATCTAGCATTTTCTCCTACAGTCCAAAAACATACAACTTTAATTCCCTGGTCTTTACAAGTGGAAAATAGCATATTTACCTGTTGTGCATATCTATCTAGTCAGATCTTTTCACTGATTTCTTCACTTCCCCTTGATTTACCTGCATTTGTGCACCCGGCCTCCATCAACACATTATATCTGCAGAGCCCTCAATGTGGTTCAGATTGTAGTCTTTCCTTATATTGTGATTGACTGTGCTTAGCAGAATACGCTCTCTTTGGTCTGCTTTGACACACTTCTAATTACTGGGATTTTTGGTGATTTTTCTATTTTATAAATCTGGACATTCCAACAATTTGATTACTTCTTTTATTATTATTATTTTTAGTTAGAACAACAGCAGCAATAATAATAATAATAATAATAATAATAATAATAATAGTTATTATTATTCTAGTTATTATTATTATTAGCATCGTTTTAGTATTTTTTCGTTGAAACTTTAAAACAACTCCAGAAGAACTCATAACAAACGATTTTGGAGCATCAGAGTAAATAACTACTATTACAAATCAGTTTTGAAAGCTAATCTAAGTAACAAGCTCGCCTCATGTCACTCAGATGAGTTTTCACATTAAATATCAGCCATTCCATGCCTCCAGAAAATAAACATGACTAAGACACGCTGACCTGTAAGTATGCTTACAGAGTCCTTTCTATTTTCTGCTCATATATCGCTCAGGCATCTTTGATTTCTTTGCATTTTCTTTTCCTTTGTGCCTAATGCATCTTTTCACATGAGCAACAAATACAAGGTTTATATTTCTCTCTCAAACCTTTTTTTTTACCAACTGGAGGAAAACACGGCGAGTGAGTAGCAGTTTTAACCTCACTGGCCATGTGTATTTCAAAATCTATTCTTGCATTACATTTGTTTCACACGATAAGCAAAAAAAAAAGGTGTAAAATGGAATATGAGGTGTAAAACGTCTCCATTCTGATGTACGCAGAGTGAGTGGGCTTAAAGCAGACAGCAGTTCTGCAGAAAGCAACACAGTGAGAGGAGTTGCAGAGGAGTCGTTTGATAAACTGAGTGAATCACAGAAGTGATGGGTGGAAAATGTTCAGTTTCCCAGGAGGGATTAAACATTCTTACCAGCGCAGAGGGCATAGTCATATGCAGCCAGTGATTTATAAAATGTCAAGCTCTCTTTTTTTCCCACAAAGACAGGTTGCTGTACTATGGATGTGTGTATGGTGTGTGTAGGGGGCCAGGCCTTTTTAAAACGCTAACAAAGAAGGAACCATATACTACAGTAAAAAAATTAAACACGGTTAAAAAAAAGAAAATTCTTAACCCTTTTCAACCTGCTAGTTTGAGCAGACTTTTATCAGCCGTTTGATACTCTTTAAGATGGAAATACAGTGTTCTCAACAGTTAGTTGCACCCCTGGTAAAGCTGTAAAAACCAAACCTTTAATTTGAAAACATTTTAAGAAATAATTGTTTTCTACAAAATCACTGGTGTCAGGCAAATTAGCACCACCTAAAATGATTTGTGGGTGGTGAAATATTTTTTGTGTGTGGGCGCACTAAAACTCAGGTTCTATTATTTTGTAAACAGTTTCCCAAAGTTTCTTTCATTGTCACCATTCCTCTATTGCCATTAGTATTATTATTCTCATTACTATTATTATTATTATTATTATTGCTAAAACAATTGATCAAATGATTGGAATGCCCAGATTTTTTTTTTTTTAAAAGAAGAAAAAATCTCTTTAATTAGAAGTGAGAATGCTATCTTCTTGTCGTTGTAGTCTGACTCTTTCGTTTGCATCATCTATGTCACATGTGCTTGTGTGTCTAAGCTGCTAGTGGTGTGACTTTAATTGACAAGTATGATTAATTATTCTGATTGGACGATGACCCAAAAAGAGCTGATTGGCCTTGGGCGCAGGTGTCTGAAGAATCTTCTTCTCTGAAGAAGAATCTTTAAGTAAGCAATTACTGACCAGCATGACGTCACATGGAAGCCAAAAGTTTTAGAACGTACATACACACTTTCCTGTCAAGTGCTTCTCGCAATTTAAATAAGATGATAGGATAAGATGCAATTTTCTGATCCCAGAATTGATAAGTTATTGGGCAGCAGCATAAGATACAAGAAACAGACGGTCACAAGCTCAACATACGAAAAAATACACAGTAAAAAGTATAATCTAAAAAAATGTCTACAAATGCAACCTATAGATACATACAGAAATGTATGGATTTTAGATTTGCACAAAAAAAAAATAAACCCAAAATGGAAAGGGAATGCTGAAAAATCAAAAGTCAGACACATTTTATGAAGAAATTATTTTGATAATTACTTTATTTTGTCATTTATGTTTAGGATTTCTATACTTCTTGCAGTTTTATCGGAGGCACCCATAGTATCCCCCATTAACAACCCGCCACTGCCTAGAATGATGTGCAATTCTCTTTTACCAATAGCACAGCACTTTTGTAACATTTCATAAGGTCAGCGCATAAAGAGAGAGGGGTCTTTGAAAGTATGCTCTCTTCTATTCAGCTCATCACACATGCTTGGTTCTTAAAACACATGGATGTTTTGGTGTCTTGTGAAGCATCTCTGTGTTAATTTGCTATTTGTTTTAAGATAACCATCCTCCTGAAAGACCCAATGAAAACCCTTTGAGTTTGTATTCATTTAAAATTTCCTAGTAATTCAAATACTTTATAATGCCATGGATTCTAAGGAGGTTCACAGTACCTTTCTATGAGAAACAAACCACAACATCACAGATTGTCCACCAAGCTAAATGATGAGAATGAAGTGCCTTATCATGTATTCATCCTTTACTTTGCGCCGAACCCACCTGCTGCTTTAGTTTTATTTTATTTGCAAAAAATAAATAAATAAAATAAAAGCTCAATCTTGGTCTCATCTGGCAAAGACGGACAGGTATAGTCAAAGTATGGACAGCATTAAAGAAACTCCACATGTTTAATAATTCATTATTTTAGATAGAAAGAACAAAAAAATTGTGATGCGAAAAACTAAAGGTATTTTTGTAGTTAAAATATGATATGACGTCACACACCACATCTTTGTGTTCTCCAATCTCTTGTTTGCCTAGCTGGGCCGGCCACGTGTGCATATGAACAGCTGCCACTCAGGGCTTAGCCCCTCCCTCCCCATAAAGAGCCACTGCCGGGTTCACCATGAAGACGATCAAAACTAGGGCTGGACGATATAGAAAAACATTGTATCGATAAAATAAAAATCAGATAGGGTTAATTTGTTGATAACCCATAATTATCAACAAATTAAAAATATATATTTTAAGTGCAGCCTTGGCCATTTCATGCTGTTGCTTGGCGACCTATTTTTAAAAAGACACACAAACACTGAATTCAAACTCAACCCTTTATTCAACCAAATTTTTATCAGAACTGCAAGTTTTTAAAAAAAGAAAAAACAACACTTGCTCTTTGAATTCTTTAAAAGGGGGCGGAGCTTGGTGACGACGCATTTGTTGGGTCTGCGTTTGTGATTGGTTGGGAGGGTGTAATGACTGTAATATTAATCTACATGGCTAGAGGGAAAAAGGAGGGAAAACTATTATTCTTTTGTACTTTTTATGGACCCCTTTTTTCTATCATCGATATATGTCTGTTGATCAATATATATTGTTATTGAATTATCGTCCAGCCCTAATCAGAACCCATTATTACCACAAAAAAAGAATGGTCTTTGGTAAAGAAGTTGTCAGATAAGGAAAGACACAAAACGAGGATTAAAATTTGCCAGGATGAGAGCATTTTGATAGCAGAAGCAGCTGCAGTTTGACTCGGAGCTAGCTTTTCTCCTCTGGACAGATGAGCAACAGCATAAAGTCAAATGTTTGATTTTGTTGGTGTTACTGTCTTGTTAGACTCGTGTTGCTTTGTTGATTCGCTACACTTGTGGCATGTGGGTTAGTTATTGGAGTTTGACCAACAATGAGCCAGGGGTTACCGCTATGTGAAGCGAGTAGCCGGTAGCCCAGCTAACACAGTTAGCATGGTTCAATGCAGCCCGGCGGGCTTGTGAGCTGCCCACTGTGATCATCGCGTACATTGATGGCATTCTATTTTCAACAGAAAATGTAAAATTTAGGGCTGGGCAAGTTAACGCGTTAATTTCACGTTAATTGATTAGACTATTAACGGCAATATTTACTTTATCGTGCATTAACGCATGTTACTCACATGCTTTTATTTTGTGAAGGTCTGTTGCTGCGGTGTAGGGGTTTGAATCAGAACAGTAGGTGGTGATAATGCGCCAATAAAGTTCTTCCAGCAACGAATATGACAGAAACAAGTTAGTTGTAACCACTGCCAAGTTAAACTTTCTTATCACCGGAGCACCTTGAGCTTAACATATCACTTAAATGCCAAAAACACTGTAGACATCACCAAACAATTCAATGACTCAGAGAAGCTAACCAATGTAATGGCGAAGTGGATAGCTACTGTAGACCTTTTTTTGTGCTTCACACTTTGGTATTGAACATAAAATGGTGATGCTGCTCCCTGCTGTTACCTCAGAAATTGCCTGTTGTTGGTAGATTTTTTTCCCCATAAAGAGAATTTCCTGTCAGTGGCAATAAGCTTTAATTTATTATTATTGCTATTTTTTGTTTTACATGTTTAAGTTGAGCTTTACACTAAATATGTGTTACTGATAAGTGCTACAAATGTTACAACACTTTTGTTCATATGGCAGCAGAACATTAAAATAAAAGTGCTGTTTACACTACTTTTGAATTCATTCTTGGAGTTTGCGCATACAATGCAATTAATCATGATTAATCAGGCAAATTAGGCAGTTAATTGCGATTAAAGATTTTAATCGTTGCCCAGCACTAGTAAAATTTAAATGAATAACTACCGGTGCTTTGATTTTGGAGGTTGAGAGAAGCGTGACTTGTCACATATCTTGTTTGGGTCTACAGACAGCACACCTAGTGGTGAAATTTCACCTTTTGTTCCATTAAGAGTGTGATGGCAGGATAAAAAAGAGTTTTACTGGGTTTTACCAACAGGACTCTGAAACAGTTGGTTAGGCTGTATTTCACAGATTATTATTTTTTCACGTTTGAGGATCATCTACAGGTGTTTTTAGGAAATGTGAGACTAGTTATGAAGAATACTCAAAAATGCTAATTTATGTGCATTCAATGTTTTTTGTTTTATTTCCTTATCACCTTAGCACAGTAGGAGCTGGGGTCTCAGAGGTTTTGCATTTTGTTAAAAATGTTGGAAAATAAAATTCAATCAGTAGAGAAATCCTGACAAATGTGTAATTCATTTTTGGATGAATGTGGTTTCACCATTATTCAGCCATATGGCCATATATCCCAATACCTCATATAGCCATAAAGTATATCACCATTAATTAGGCAACTAAGGAAGCTGATTTCTCCATCACTGTGTGATACTAGTATCCATATAACCTTATGGGTCAGCACTAAATTCACATTCTTTTGTTTATGTTAAACCGGAAAACATTACTGGGAAGACTGTTACTAACACAAGTGTGCTTTGAAATCAGCACAGGGCTGCGCTGAACGCCACACATTAACAAAATGCTGATTTGGAAAGCTTGCATCCTGTTCTGTTTAGAGTTTTCTGCTATTATTAGTGCTAAAAATTGGCATATTTTACCTGTTTTTTGCATCCCACTATCACAGTAAAGGGCAGTAAAAATAAATCTGTTCAGTCAATTAATTAAAACAAAAACTTTGTTTGGTTGCTAATTTAAAAAAAAGGACATTTATTTGCAACACATGTTTTCACACATTTTTGTCATTTAAATCACTGTCAAATCTAATCTCTAATACTTTTTATGTTTAGTTCTGACCTCTCACAGATAAACAGCCTCCAACCTTTAATGGTAACAATGTACATGCAGTGCATGTTGTGTATAAAGTATAAATCTTTGGCTAGTGACCGTTGTTGACATGTCCTAAAATGAGTTTTTGCATTAAGGGCTCCTACATGTGACCCCCCTGGTGTCTCTTTTTTCCAGCACAAATTAAACTGACCTTTCAAGGTTTCCATCACACACACACTAAAGAATTTCCACCAGTGCTCTTCTGACGTTGTTCTACGCTCTGCCTTTTACTTCCATGCCAACCCCCAGGGTAGTAAAACATTGAAATTAATTAGCTGCACCATATGTAGCTATGAACAAATGCTTTTACTTTTAGTGAAATGTCTATTGATTCGTCCTTTCATTTCCTGTGTTGCCAACTCCTGATAAGAATTAAAGATGTGCCACTGCATTGGACTTGATGCAAATATTTTCTTA
The DNA here is from genome assembly GCA_037039145.1 of Fundulus diaphanus. NCBI lineage: Eukaryota > Metazoa > Chordata > Actinopteri > Cyprinodontiformes > Fundulidae > Fundulus > Fundulus diaphanus. The sequence goes on along the minus strand of CM073134.1, from coordinate 10,982,261 downwards.
GTTCCAATGCTAATCTCAGTTTCATACTAATAATGGAAACGTCTTAAGCGGGAATCCAAATCTATCTACATATGGATGATGACACAGCATATCATGTAGTGATACCATCTGGAAATCTTTCAAGATAAATGAAAGAAATACATTTCTTGACAAAAAAAACCATTGTTTGATTTATATAGCATGTAAAAAAACAACAACACGTGGTTAACCAAAGTGCTACACAATAAGTAAAACACAAGACAGAGGTAAAAACAGCTAAGAGTTTAAAAAACTTTAATACAGCACTATAAAATCAGACTAAATAGTACGATCAATATCAGACTAGCAGTATATCAAATGCCAAAAAGTAGAATGGGTATTTGTCAAAGAGATGTCTGTATGTGGTACTAAAAGGTTGAAGAGAATATATATCTCCTCACTCACATAAAATGATCTCTCCATTGGACACACAATTTGGATTATGAAAATCTAGGACTAGACGGAACAGCCTAAAGCTGATGGATAAAGAAACCACAGCACAACATTTATCCCATAGCTACTACAGATAGCTACAGGAGGGAGTTGGTAGTCAGGCCAATGAGGCAACTGTGGGGGTTGTTTGTGAGCATAAAAATTCATCAGGTACAAATTTTTTTTAACACATTTTTTATGTTTTCTGTCAGTACAAAATGTCTGTTGATGTCTGGAGATCATTTTTTTAAAAAAAATATCAGTGACCACTTTCTCCAAAGGTCCTTTCTTTTCCCAGAATAATTAGCTTCAGCTGGGACTCATCTTTCCTCCATGTACAGTATGAGCCAAATTAAGGTGAGAATTTGATTTTTACCCACCCTTCCATTCACCACACGTATAGCATTACTTTAATAGAATTTTGTTATAACCAAACAACATGTTGATAACTGCAAACAAACTGACTGGCACAACAAACGGTGTCTTTGGAATACTATTGTGACAGCTACAGGACTGTAGTGCAGTTAAATCCTCAAGCTGACCTGTTATTGTCATGATCCCTGTGTTTTGGTTTTGTTATTTTGGATAAAGGTTTCTTTCCTCTTTTTCCTCTTGGTGTTGTTTAGTTGGATCTCAGTTTCTCTTGACTCTGCCTGGTTATTCTGTGCATCATGGATTTATTTATTTATTTATGTAAGTCTCTTCAGTATCCCGTTTCCGTTAGGTTCCTGTTTCTCCCTGTCTGTTCCTTCATGTCATTCACCTGTTGCTTGTCCTGTTAATTACCTTCACTTACCCTCATGCCTTCCTCTATGTTGTTTCCTTCCCTATTTAAACTGCCAGTTCCTCTTTCTTTGTTGGACTCTCCGTTATGCTACGCTCCTTTATTCCCACCACCAGTACGAGTTTTTTCTTCGTCTCATCAATTGTATGGAGAAATTGTAGAACTGTCATACATTTGAATCAGAGTGTGAATAATACCAGAATTTTAGATTTTAAAACTTTTTTTTGTAAGCGGTATTTCAACACCGTGACTGTGGTGATTTATAGACAGGTTCATCTAAAAAAAGCTTTGAATTTCTGCTTAAGATGCCAGTTTGTTAGGTCTCCAAACGGTTGCTTCTCAAGCACATTTCTCTTGTCCTCCTCCATCTAGTTATATAAATCCCCATCTAATTAATCTCAGTATGAACTCAAGTTTGAGATTCACACTTTCCTGTGGCTTTTCTCTCAGGTAGCCATAGAGGCAATGATACCAAATTTGCCTTTTTAAAATGTAATCAGGAAATTTTGACAACATTAATTTGATTATAAGAGTAGATGGTGCTTTCTTGTTTTCTTTCACAATTTTTATGTTTCCTTAATTTGTAAATGAAAAAAAAAACTATTGTGAGCTTCAAGTCTAAACCCAGTTTAACAGTGGAAGTTCTAAAGATTGATGATAGATGCCTCCTATATTTCATAGCTGCTGATTTTTAAGACTTCTGGTTTTAAATGGATGTGTGCTCAGCCTAAACAGTTTAAATTAATCTGCTGACTCTTAAGTTCCAAGTGTGTGTGAATGTGAAGGTGAATGGTTGCCTTCTCCCATGTCAGCCAAGTGATTGACTCTCTACTGTGTCAGCTGATTGGCTCCAGTCTCCCTGGACTCCCTCCAGGATCACCTGCAAATGGATGCTTGCAGAGATTTATTGCTGGTGTTGAATTGAAAGTCACAAGATCACTATAGCGATTAAATTTTATCCAGAGAGGGCAGGCCGATCCGTGGCGAATTTCAAGTGAGCTGTCCAGTGCTGATCAAAAGTCTTCACTGAAAAATTCACAGGAAATGTCAAGAGATCACAAAGTCAGGAGCAAAACTACTTTCCTTGGAAAAGAAATATTTTTTCAGATGTTTTTGTTGCGTTATGCCTCAACTGCATCACTTTGTTACGGCACACTGCCGTCAAGAATCTTTATTGTCATTATGTGTTACCATAATGACATTTTGGTGAGACACAGGCTAAGAATGCATATTGTTACGGCCCCTGGCCTATGGAGGCTGTGCAGGAGGCTTGTTTGTTATGCAAATCAGCTGTGACATAACATCTACCTGATTGGCTGCCGGGAGGCTGCAGAGAAGCTGCGACCTCATTGGACCAGCAGAGGACTACCATGCCAATCTGACTGCTGATGAGACTCACCTGCAGCAGTATAAAATACTCCAGAACTCATTCCTTCTTCGGGGACAGCTAGTAGGAAGTGGCTTTTGTTAGGCTGTTCCCCCACCATTGGTGTCTTCAATTGTTTTGGGCCCATTTTGAATTAGTTGTGCTTCCTAGTTTGGTTAAACACATAGTAATTTAATTTACACTAAGCACTGTTAAGATTATCAGACCTTCATTTTGTGTTAAACTGGGTTGTATTGTTTTTGTTAAAACCCATTCTTTTTGTAATAAATCACCTTTTTATTATACTCATTTCTCTGGACACATTTTTATGTTGTTGCCCCTTAACCCCTAGACCTTGGGGGCGTAACAATATAGATTACACATAACACAGAGGTGCAAGAAGACATAATGTTTTTACCCTTTTTTATTGCCCTTACACCATTCCCTGCAAAGCTTAAAGCATACATATAGTCCCTAGAATGTGAGAAGATTTATGTTCAAGTCAAAAGAATGATGGTAGTCTCTTTACAGATAATGTAGATTGCTGTGCAGTTGCATGAGTGCATCAGACAACCAGCTCCCTGAGAAGTTAAAAGTGTGCAAACAGTCATTATCAAAAATGATGGGGGGGGTGGGGGGATACTACTGTAAAATGTACAGTTGGGATCTTTTCTGTCCTGAATAAATGTAATTAACTTGGTTAAAATGGCATGGCCAAATGTATTTTAAAATCATTAATAGTAGTATTATTACAATAATGTCCCCTTTTAGTCAGATTTCCCATACATGACAATTTTTTTATGCGTTCAATCATAACTATTCAACACAACACCAACACTACAGTCATTACTTATTTATATCCTAGTATTTAGAAACCCAAGCTCATCAGCGTTACACTTCCTTTTAACTCTGTGACCTTGTCTAACTATCCCTCCCTCTCCGCATCCAGTTCTGTTCTCTGTTACTTTGCCCAATAAAACTATGATCAAACAAAAAAGCACTTCAGCCCCTTTTCTTTGGAAGATTATATCAAATTGCCTATCAAGGTATCTCTAATTACTTGGCATTTCACTGCACTGAGGAATGATAGGTTGTCAATCTTTTCCTTAATCTGTAATTAAGGAGAGGACCATGCCTTGACTTCCATAGACTTCCATTCATTTTCAAGCCTTTCTATGGCCTAACCTTGACCCTAATTAATACCTCTGAGCTACACCTAACCCCTAATGCAGACAAAAAGTGAGGATCAAATAAAGGTTCTTAATTTACTAATAAAATGAGCAAAAAAATGTTCTCGCTCAGTTGCAAGTACAAGAACACACAAACACACACACTCTGATGGTTACTCACAGTGTAGGAGAGAAGCAACAACCATTAGCTGAATTAAAGCAGATATATGCCTAACAGCATTTAATTCAGATCATTATGAAGGCTGCCAGACTTGGTTGAAATGTATTAACACAGTGTTTGTTATGTCATTCTTTCAAAATCAAATTTTCACTAATTTAAAATGATATAAACCAAATAACATCATGGCAGGCATTTTACAAGTACCGTTTATTTCAGACTATAAATCAATACGGAATATAAGTCGCATCAGTCAAAAAATGCATCATAAAGGCAAACAAAAACCTACATAAGTCACACCGGACTATAAATCGCATTTATTTAGGAATGTATTTCACACCATCTTGGGTGGCCAACTTACATATTAATATGGAACATACCTGGGAGGTTGAATGGAGTAATTTAGCATAAACCAGTAACTCCAGCTGGGAAAGTACTTGCCAGCAAATTTCATTTTAGCAGCCGTTACGCTGACAGTTGTCAAAGTTAAGCTGAAATTAGACCGTGAGCGTAACGGTGCTACATGCTAAGCTAACAGTACAACAACATGCAAACATGTGTTCAGCTTTTGTTGTCCGTAAGTTAATATTTCAATTAATTTTAAGTGGTACAAGAGCAGCATATAGTTTTCACAAGGCTAGTGAGTCCTCTTGCGGCTATAGACAGTAATGATTACGTCTTGGTTCATGTTGGTCAAAATGAATTACCATTAAAGTTGATATATAAGTTGCACCTGACTATAAGTCACAGGACCGGCCAAACTATGAAAAAAAGTGTGAGTTATAGTCCAACAAATATGGTAGCTAGAATTAACAAATGAACTTGGAAAGTAGGTAAGCAAGTATTGTGACTTAAACATAAAGGTATAGTGGATGACCTTCTTTTGAGGGAGGGTGGGGGGTCTGCATGTGCACTTCTAGTGTTTATGTATTTAGTGAGCTTCAGTTTCAGTCATTCATTATAGCTCCACTGCTCTCATCCTGCTTTTATTCTGAGTAAAATTTCTCTGAGCTATAAACTCAACAAAAGTGCTCACAGAGCCGTAAAAATGGAAGATATTCAGAAACTAACAGTGAAAAATTTACACAGTGGAAAGTATTGCAAAACAGTACCAAAGCAAACAATAAACCAAAGGGCTGGTTGCGTGTTTTCATAGGAGAATGAAAAAAATAATTTGTCATGACAGAGAAAATCTCATTAATGCACAAAATCAAAAAGTCTGTCGCTAAACAAGCAACAGTCATTAAACAGCGTAGATATTAATTTGTATGGAAACAGGATCACAGATCTGTGACACACTTCAGCAGATCGAACCACATTAGCATGCGCCATGTCGTGCATATCACAGTAGTACTTGCTGCCCCGGCAGAGAGAAACCTATTGGAGAGACAAACCCGAACAACATGGAAATGAGTCTGAGCAGTGACCTAAAACAATAACATTTCATATCCTCGGCATGGGATGAGAACACCAATAGTTTAATGGATGACCAACAGGGTTAATGTAATTACAACATAAAAGGCCGTTCTTACTTTGTAATAGTGAAAGTATGAAAGATAGACAAGAATTAGTAAGTGAAATGCACTGAGACCAAATCAACAAAGGCTTCAAACATTTATTGTGATTCTGTTCCAGCCCAGAAGTTCTTAAAATAAATCTGAGGCATGTTTAAGATGTTACTGTGTGTTTTTATACCAACTTACTCCTCTGTCTTAGATGACAGGCTTAGAAAATTTGATTACATGAGCACAACCCTGATGCACAGGGTTATAGACCTGGTTCTACTTTGTTATATTAAGAAACAAGAAAAGACAAACAGATCTCGTAATGAAATGTTAGGCGAAACCACATATTAACATGTAAATATTGCTTAACCTGTGATAGGTGGACATTTGTCAGGTTTCTTGTCAAAAAGTCTGACACGTTACGTTTTCCAAACCACTTCTCTATATATTTCTTCTGCTATGGTTTATAGCAAGTGTCAAACTCAAGGCCCGCGAGCCGAATCTGGACCGTCAAGCCAATTTTCCCGGCCCTCAAGAGCCAAAAAAGGTATATCGTGTAATAAAGTAGATGTATATCTCCTTTTAAAGTGTATAAAGTGGCTAAAACTGTGCCTCCTGTAGCGAAATCAAAAGTATCATCTAGACAGGTGCAACTGGCCCTTTTAATGACTTCATGATGCCAAAGTGGCCCAATGTATAAATGAGTCTGACACCCTTGGTTTATAGTATCAAATTCCTTTTTAAAATCTGCAAATAATCGCACGGTGCTATGCTTTTCTGTATTACTGCTGCAACTTAGATTAAGTCAAATTACACAAATGATGGAGATCTGTTTTCTCTAAACACAATACTGACCTTCACTCAAAGTAAACCAATTAACTCAACATCCTCCAGGATTAGAATTTACACATTTTTGTCAGAGACTGCAGAAAAGAAAGGCAAATAATAACGATGCTTATTTAACTTTAAGGAGAATCAAACCGTTTACTATTAGCCTCTTTTATCTCAGCCTTTGTTTGTTTTTGATTAATTGCTGAGACCCCATCTTAATCATCTCCACAGACGGTACTGTCATTTTTACCCAGAAGAAGTATTCATCTGTCAACAACAGATTGTTGGGAGCAGACAATTAATCTCCATCTTTTCATTTCTCCACCTGCTATTAAGGTCAAAGCTCCAGATGTAAATCTGTCTGTTGCTTTTGTTTTGCTCAGTGTGGCTGACAACTGACCTAGCTTTATTCGGCTGCAGGAAGTTTACATAAACAAAAAAGATGCAAAGCTGAAGGAGCAGACTATCATGACAGTACCACCAGACAGATATCTTAATCTTACAAACTCTGCATCTGCACATACTCACATACCCGTTTAGTGTTTTGCTATGCCGTAGTTTGGTAAACTCTCGGTGCTGACAAGTCTTTTGGTAGCAGTAAGAACTTGAAAAATGCCTTCATTTTTTTTCCTTTGCCTATCTGACACAGATAAAGACAAACTAACTGTCATGACTTCCACTCCAGCTCTACCTGAGCTGCATGACTGTGGTTACAGTCTGATGAGAGAAAAAAAAACTGTGTTGCGTATTTAAAACTTTCCTACTGCAAATTGATGTCAGAAAATCTGTACTTCCACTGAAAAGACACACTAACAACAAAATACTAGAAAAGGACATCAAAAATCAAACTCTGCATTCTTAAGTCCATTTAGTGATATGAAAATCTTGTTTAGAAATGGAAAACTTACACAGGAATGAAGAATTAATATGGGAGGTATAAAAACAGCATTAAGAGGATTCCGATTTCAAAGGAGCAATTCAACCAGGAGATTGTGTTTCTGTCATAAAAGAAAGAAATCTGACTAAAGAGGATTTAGCTTCTCATTTCGTGTGGTTTCAGCCAGACAACCCAGAGAATGTGACTAATGCGATCAGCATGCTGCTTCCTTGAATCATAGACAGATTCATCCAACATTCATTGTCTGCTTTCAGTCTGACATTAACTCAAATCTATCAGGTGCATCTAATTGTATTTCAAACTGATTCTAAAAAATCTATTTGTAATTCTTACCCAAGAAATGTCAAAAACATTTTCATATAAAGAAAAACACGAGCCTATGAAAAGAGACTAAGCAAACGCTTTCATGGTGTCAGTTATTTGCCGTTTTATTTAGTTATGTCTCAATTATGCGTGCAAAATTTGAGGAAGTTTAAAGCTGGAAGCTTTTAATGGAAATTAACTAGAAATTATGTCAATTGAAAGGAAAATATGGGAATAAATGGGAATACACTTGGAATTTCGAACTATTAAAGGTTAGCCCTCAGCAAGAATTTCACATGTAATTGAGGAAAATATATATTTGATCACATTCTTTAATAAAACAACCAAATTTCATGCAACAATGCTTGAGCATGTTAATGTATTTCCTCATGCACATACTTAGCATACTAGTAACTGCAGTGGCATTGGGGCACAGTGCATGTAACCCTCAATCACATGTGCAGATGATAACTAAAACTCTGGAGTTTTAAGACCACATTTTTATAGGCAAACATTTAAATCTGTGCACTATGTTCTGGATCTGTGGGGTGCCTTTGCAAGTACCCCACAGAAAATACAAGATGGTATTTAAAGGAGCTATAAGTACTACTGACACCTTGTGGCTAAAATCAGTACAACAGCTTGCCAATCACAACAATCTAAAATGCCGTTTTTAAATGGTGTGATGCTGTTGTGAATTTTTACCTAAGGCTGATTCACATGGCAGGATTTTAAAATAGTCGGATGATTTTCAAAGTCTGACAGACACCACACATAACGACAAAAAATGTTAGATAAAACATGTTTTTTCGTAAAGTGTTTGGTGTCTGGTCAGACGGCAAGCTCAACACACCACACATGAACAGATATTGCTTAAGATCATTCAGATGTCAGACTGACTTTTATCTTGCGAATCCTCTCAAGATAAAAACGTGAGTCCAGAGTAAATAAACATGGACAACCCAGAAGAATAATGGCAATAGCCTGTGGCCTAATATAACAGAGAAAAAAAACATAACAAAAAGAAAAGGCGTTGGGTAAAGAAGTGGAAACAACGCGACCGGGGGCTGTACGCTTGCTACACTATGAAATGGAGGCAAGTTGGAAATCCTGCTGTGTGAACCAGCCTTAACATGGGATAGGTGTATGATGATGTATTCTGTTCTATTTCTGGTTCGCTTCTCTTGCTGACTTCCACGTTAGCAGGCAGCTTTGTCACGATAAAATACCAAAAGCTGCGCTCTATCTTGGGAACCCTAGGACCTCTCATAAGATTGTCCAAGGAACCAGGAAGTAAACACGGGCTACACTCTGAACTGAAGTAGTTCCTGACCATACCTCTAGGTTTGAAAGGAGAAAAACATGACTAAGACATTGTTCATGGAGAGGACCGATTGTTTCCAGGGAATGTTACTTCCATCCCATGTGACAAACGAGAATGATTCAGGTTTATTTTACAGTAAATATCTTACTTATTGCTCCTTTAACTACAAATTACTCTACTGAAGTATTATTATGTAAGGTACAATAAAAAACACATCTGGCACAACCATGATAGGCAATACCAGTTTTCAGAAAATTTGAATCAAAATGTATAAAAGTATTATTTTAGGCGTTAGGCTATATGATTAGCATTCCTTATGTAGGACTTGTCTTAAAGCCATTGTTTGTAATGCTGCTATATAATAAAAAACAGACCTGTTTGTGCAGTTACAATGTATTGTAACTAAAAATAGACAAAAGAGCATCTAGGCTAACTAAATTATTTTTGAAGTTTGCACATTTTGGACTTATATACGATAAAACCTATATACACATATGCTCTCACAGACTGCCTGTTTACCTATAACCCATCTTTTGACTTGGGTTTCCTCCTCTGGAACTTTATTAAAAGACTGGAACGACCTGAAATGGCCTTTTAAATCTTCCTCCCAGCAATAACAGGCCAATTTCATCCAAATAAACCGCTGCAGCTCCACCAGACTGCTGTATGTCAGGTGGATGAAGTGGAGGCCATTGCAGGCTCTGACAACAGCCAGCTAAACAGATTAACGTCCAAAGTTTTGACCTCAGCAGCCGGTTCAACAGATGAGTGGATAAAGAGATGAAACGACTTCTCAGAATGAGAAGTTTCAAACCAATGACAATGTCCTTCGAGGCAAATGACAGCAGCATCTGTGGAGATGATTGAAACGATGGTTCAGAGAAGGGCCTTTTTCCTGAACAGGTACTTTTGTGAGCCCGTGATAAGCATAATTTCAGTACCCTAAACTCTTTACAAGACAGCCCTAATTGACAGTTTTATGAAAAGTTAGTATTAGGTTTTATCTTTCAGATCTGTAGGACAAACTCTAGAACCACACTGATGAGATTTTCTTAAACATTAGACAGTTAACGCATTTGGACGACATTAAATCTAACATTTGTAGAATAAACAAGTAAAGGGTCATTTCAACACGTATATTTTCCAGCTAAATTGCTTAAACTAATATATTGGGTGAAATATTTGTGCTTCATCAGCATTGATTTTGGTTCTTGATCGATTTTGACTTCTTATGCAAATGTGATAACTTTAGGTTTCTTTAATTCATAGTAGAAATGTACTCATCAGAATTGTATAGCTTATTTCCGACCGCTAGGTTGAGATTTAGAAACCAACTCCTCGAAGAGGACAGGACATCGCCAGTGACCTCACCAAAGCTCTGGAACACTGACAGTATCTATTCTAAAACGATCTGCCCAGGATTATACACAGTAAAAATACACATTTCTTCAACTTGTCACTAAGCTCTTATTCAGTACAATGGACTGGTTTTAATTGATTTGATGACTTGTATACTGTTTTTGCAGGTTCATGTCTTGTTGGTTGACGTAGACGACCCCAAAGCAGGCCAGATGCACGCAGAAACATGACTGGAAATTTAATTAAAAAAAAACAAGAAAAGAATGTAGGAAGCACAAAGGGAAGACAAAGGAGAAAAGCAGTAACATAGAAGACTGGCAACAAGCATGGCTTACAGGAACTAAATGGGAGGATATAGCAAGTTGTGAAAAGGGTATATCAATTCCATGGAGTGTGATTAGGGGTATGAAAACCAGGAAAGTTCAATAAAGTGTACGCAATGGGGCTGAGTAAATGCAATGTAGCTGAATGGAGCCATGAACTGAGGAAACAGAAGGGATATTATACATACAACAAAGAAACAGAAAAAAATAAGCAAGCACAAAGAAAGAGAGAACTGAACAACTAAAAGCCAAACTGACTCAAAGCCTGTTAGCCAGAGTAGCAAATTCAGACCAGACAAAAAACCAAAGACCAATGGGATCATGACAGAACCCCCACCATGAGGTTCAGATGCCCCATGATAATCCCATAAAAATGAAGCGTCCTGAAACCAGCTTCAGGAGGGAAGCTAAAAAAAAAGCTCAGGTGGGTCACCAGAAGATGTTCTGATGGGACAAGGATCAGTGAGGGGGACTGAAGTAAAATATGTAGACATTAAATTTGTTTGTACATTTGCTGTTTTCTGTATTAACGTTGCCATGACATCACTGTATAAGCCATTTCATGTAGTTGATATTGCTGCATATGTAAATTTTCTAAAGAATTTCATTAAAAAATAACATCAGCTAGTTGTTGTTTTGTCAGGCCAGATGTCCCTCCTCAGTAAAAGGGTTTGGTGTGGTAATGATATGCGGCTCTACCAAGTTGTCTTCACTCTGATTGGCTACAGCCATATTTGGAAAGGCTCTTCATCGCGGTGACATGGAAAATCATGCAGCTGGCAGCTGTTTAGCCTCAGTTAGTCAACCAGACTTTTCAGCTACAAACAAACCTTCCTTATATTTGACAGCATTTAGAAATTAAGTAACCTAACGGGGCGGGGGATTGGAGAACATGAATTACGTAGAAAGTTAACCTACGTAGAAAGAAAACACGTTTTCTGATCTGACCGTTTTTGAGCAAAGCAACAAAGCTGACCGCCCTTGAGCAGGTCCGTGGGTTTTCCCTTTTGACATTCACACGGCCTCATCAGTGCTCAACAGACCATAGTATACCCCCAAAACCGCAGAAAAATAAAATTGTATTGTCATGGCCCCTTTTAAAAGTCTTATATAGAGACAGGGAGGCATCGTCTAAGGAAAAACGTGGTTATTATGATGTAAGTGTGACTTTTTACAATTTCTGCTTCAACTGGGGTAATAAAGAGAGTGTTAAGTGTTTATTGATTCTATTAAGAGGTTGAGAGAGAACAAAGAGGCAAAGAAATGTTTCCTCAAGGCTCACAGCTGAACATTGAAGCAACACAAATTCATCATAAAACTTGAGTGTTTCTAACTAGGACCAACCCCTCCATAAAACAGTAGAGAGCACTCCACAAATCAAATGACCTTCAGGTACACAAACGGCACACATGTTATACAAGAGAAATGCCAAGGTGAAAATTTACCCAGCTGGTTAAGATCTTTAAGCGTAAAAAGTAAACCATGTCAGTCTCTGTGTTTTTCTTGGTTGAGTGGGCAGGATGTTTTTTGGTCCCTCGTGGCATAAAAAAACACATCTAACCCACTCCTTTCTTCTGCTGCTACTTCAAGCACAGCAAAACGAATACTCTAGCATGCCTAAATATGCTGCAGGTGAATCTATAGCAATCATCCTGTACAATTCCTGAAGGTCTTTGGAGCATGAATATGGACAAAAGCAATATCAGCAGTTTTGACTCTGATTTCCATGCGCTTGTGTGTGAAGGAAAAAAAAGAGGAGATGTCTATTGTTCTTTATTATTCCATTTAGTTCCTTGAGGAAGCTGAATTGTAACACCTGGTTATCTCTCAGCCCAAGCATCACGTGGAAAAGGTTGTTCTCCAGAGATGGATTTGAACTCCTTCAGTGACTTCTTAAGTTTCTCATTCCTATTTCATTTAATTTTATCTCCTCTCTGAATCTTCTGGATTCACTGTGCTTCTCTACAATGCCTCCTTTCTTGCATCTTGTGTCCTTCAGTCTGTTAGCTCTCTCTTCCCCTCCTTCTGCTACTCTTTTCTTATTTACTCTCCTTTTCTATCTATTGTGTCTTCTGCGTCTTCCACTTCTCCAACTATTCCTTTATCATTCTCTTTGAAAGGCCCTGCAGTCCTGTTAACTGGTACAGCACAAAAATAGTTGTGTAAACTCTAAAGTTCATTTCAATCACTTTAACACTATGATGTAGTAAAAAGCACCCTGAGCAACCTGCTTAAAGCAGCTTCGTGAAGTGTCCAATCATCTGTAGGTGGCCACAGCTGTTTTGTGTTATTCACCTCCAGAAGAGCTAAAATTTGCCTCATCTTGGAATAAAATTGCCCTTTATACTGCATCTGACGTACCTTTGAAAGTGGCAGCCATTCCAAACCCATATGTGCAGAAAGATTGCATTGTGGTTCTTCAGCAGAGTGACAACTTCTCAGGCTGAAACGAGCAGAGCCACACGCAGCCAGAACCGCCTCTGCTTAACTTCACCCTTGGTTCATTTCAGCTGCATTACATTTTATCAACTCATCTGTGTAAAAAGTTCATTTTTCTGCAGTAGTCATGGGACGCTGGATCACCAACGGTATCCATAATTCAGCTGTAGGATTTTATATTGCTCTGTGGTATTAAGCTGCCTCACATTGAGTCTGGTACTGGATGTTACAATACAGGACATAAAGCACATTTTGTGAATAATTTGATACATTTAGGGGTCGTTCACAATTCTCAACATTTTCAAAAGAGTACAAAACATGCATTTTTTGTGTACATATATTTTTGAGTCGGTCCTGCAAAGATGTGGGAGCCGGGCGGTGGATGGCGGTGTTCCGGCGCGCGCTGTGTCGGCAACAGGAGCTATGAAAAGCGACCAAAGCAGCTTTAGGCTGCTCTCTGAATACACAGTACAGTGAACAAATCACTCGCAGCACGTGTGGGCTTTGTGTTTTCTCAGCATGAAGAATGTCACATGTTGCATGAGACTTGACAGCTCTGCCTATTAAGTTTGCTGCAGGAGAACAGCAAAGTGTGCTAAAATACGGGCCGTATTTAACCGTTTATTTAAGTGCACACAGGACCCCCCCTGACCCCCACCCACCCAGCGTATGGTTTGTACGCTTGTGAAAAGGTTGAAAATTGTGAACGACCCCTTAACGTTTTCAAACTTTGACAAAGGGAAAATACTGCCATGCTAAATCAGCATTTGTAGGTCTTTAGTAGGTCTTCTACAAAACTTAAATTTATAGGATCTTAAAGATTTTGACCAATCTGATCTACTGTTAGTATCAGTATCACACCCAATATGCCATTCATCAAGTTTTTATCTTTTATTCTTATTGCACCAACAACACTTCCTGAGAAGCTTTAGCATTCGACAAAATGTTTGAGTGAAAAAGACAGATAGCTTCTGCTTCTGTTTGTTATTTGTTTTAATGTATCAAATATGCTGAATAATAATTTCTTGTTGAATAATTAATTGTGAAGTATTTTAAAAAGCTTAACAGAGGTCTCTATAATCAGTCACAGATGAGACAAAAAATAACAACCATGAGAAGGTCTTTTACTTTCTTAATTACTGTGGTAACAAGATATTTTAATGCCAGCACATAACTCATCTGTCATATTTAAAAGAGTGCCATGACCTCATCCACTCAGGTGTCATTATAATTTCATTGAACAGAATGTCTCCTCATTAAAACCTAGTCAACAACACACGTAACATGTAAAAAATAACACATGGCTCTAACCTGGAATCAGATGCAATCAGGATACAGGGCAGTAAATGCCTTGTTTTAAAAATGGCTGGCTAGAAAAATAAAGGCCAGAGAGAGAGAGAAAACCCCTGATTGGAGAGACTTCCCAAGTCTCGCTGTCCCAGCAGTCTGCTGTTTGTTCAACTGAGAGTCAGCTGCTCTGCAGCAACTAAGGTTCTCCATGGCCATATTGGAGCAGAGCAGCTGCAGGGCACAGAATGTCATACAGGGACACAGACAGGGAGTCAACACCCATGGGACATTCAATAAACACAGGCTACCTGAAATACGATGCACACAACTGATTGCACATACAATAGAAGTAGAAGTAAAGACACCTACAATATTGGTTATTAAAGCTATATTTAAAAAAAAAATTATGCTTACTTGGTGTTTGAAACAAAGCTTTACAGCAGTGGCGTATTTAGGCCATTTTTAGGGGTGCTCAAGCACCCCTAAATCTTAGCTCAGCACCCCTAAAAAATTACTGATTCAGAGTATTCCTGCGTGTCGGTTCGGCTCTGCCAGACGTGCGTAGATACACAGGTTCGCCCGGAGCGCCTCCGTTTAAAGCGCTCGGCGTTCCTACGGTGTCATTCCAACGCTGCTGTGCGCCAGCGAGGGCGGGGCCTGGCGCTCCACGCAGCCAATCACTAACGTGTCTGGCCTTTGATTGACAAGGTAGACCGCCCCCCCCCCTTTAACTCCACTCTCATTGGCTGCGCTGCCTTAAATCCCGCCTTCCCTCTTCCTGATTGGCTGTTTTCTATTGCGTGTGTGTGCGCGTGCATGTGCGTGCGTGTGCGTGCTTACTTGGAGCGCCAGATTTAAATTTTGATTCATACTGGAATACTGCTGTTACCACAATTAATACTAGGCAGGCGGAGCTAGGCATTCTCATCATCAGGGGTTTAGCCCATAAAATATTACATCAATATGAGGGTAATTTGGTACACCAAAAAATTAAGCAATTATTTAATCTGTTGATGTGGTCGCAAAATTAATTTGATATAGGCCTTTACATATCTTAAAGTTTAATCTGCTGTTCTTTAATAGTCGTACTAGTATATATCAATAGTATAATAATTTGTTCTCATTTCAATGATGAAATGGACAACCACTCATGTAACAATTCAGTCTTGGTGTCACCAATCTTACTCAAAGTACAGTATTGGGTCCTCCATGCTGCTTATGCATTAAGATTTACAGCACATTTAAACATTGACAACTCACTATTGTTAGGGAAATAATTAGTTGTCTGAGAAGATGTAGGTAAGGAGATGCTGTCATCTACACTTCAAATATATGATGTAAGAAATGTGTTTGGAATGTTAAGATAAATTACATGAAATGGGCTACACAGAGTAACTACAACCCAATTGTATATTTGTTGAAATTTGAATTCAATATTTGAAATGCTGTTAGTATCAGTTACAGTTCTACTTCCAGTGCAGAGTAAATACAATAAATTTATTTGCAGTCCCTTGAATGTATAATTTTCCTGTGTTTTATGATGCAGTATCTTATGAGTATCTAAGATTAGTTAGCTAGTCTAACTATTGCCATCATGCAGGTTTTACAAATGCACAAGGTTTTATCAAGTGAAAACATTTCAATCTGTTTGTCACTGCTTTTGGAAGGGCCTATATTGTAGCTTGTTTGACGAGCTTTAGCTCAAAAGTGTGTCAACTCTAAGAATCTTACATCTGGACTAAAAATGGAAAGCCTGTTGTTCATGCCAGGAATCACAGTCAACACTGGGGGCTAAGTACCCCTAAAGGTCAGATCCTAGAATCGCCCCTGCTTTACAGAGAGCAAAAGAATGCAGTGTTGCCATTTCTTATGTTCTTGACAGTTTTTTGGGGAAAGATGAATGCACTATAAATAGACTGAGTGTCCCCAAGAGGTTAGATAAGTATTGACTGAATAATTCAAAAGAAGGGACCAGCTTTGTAAGAGCAACTGGTAAAGATTTAGCCACTTCAAGCATGCTGAATGCCAAGGTGAGTGAATCCTAATTAGTGCAGACAGAGTGTCTGAAGAGCATAACCATAAAATCAGGTGAATTTATTATTGAGGGATTTAAGTCACACTTAAGTACATTTGGTAGCAGTGGACTATGTGTGTTATACATTATTTGGCATTTGAATTATGATGCTAAATCTGACAATAAATCCAAGAAATGTGTAGCAGTTTGGCATTGCTATGGATCACATTACTATCCTTCACCATAGTAAGAGTTATGTAGAAAGGCTAGAGTGTTAAACTCATGTGCATTCACACACTACAGTCATGCCAAGTGTGATGGAGGTGTTATAGAAAAAAGTAGTGGGTGTTTCCATGCTCTGGAAGGGAAGTAGTCAATATTCCAGCATTTTAAATGAAATTAAATCAAAGCCTTCATACACAACTAACAGTGAGTTGCATCCCTACAACATTACTCTACAGTCTGCATTATATACAATAAAGAAACTCTACACTGCTATCACTTGTCATTAAATCTTTGGAAGAGGTTTAAACCACGGAAATTGTATGATACAGAACTGTATGGCTTTTAAATGGGGACCTTTTAAATCAGATATTTTCCCTGGAACCAATTTTACCTTGCAGAGTAACACAGTGGCTAGTGCCTACTTCCAGTGGTCATTTTGTCAAAGGCAGGTTGCACCCTGGAAAGGTCACCAATCCATCACAGTGCAACCCACAGACACACAGGACAGTCAGGTGTTTGAACCGTGAGATGAAGTCCGGAGAAACACTCAGGTATGAACAGGAGGAGCTAATTTTAAAGAGAAACAGACTAGGCTGGGATTCAAACCCAAATCCTTATTACTGCAAGATAATAGTGCTGAGCCTTTCCATTGAACAAATCAATACCAAATGTAAATGTATTTCTATGCGGTAAAAATATTTAATATTTAACTTCAGAATAAAAAAATGCAAGTTTAAAAAGTAGCACAAACCATCATAAAAACTTTTCCTTTACATTTTCCAACAGGCAACAGACATTAGAAGCTTGAACTATTTTCCCTTCTGGTGATTCTAACTAATTGGCATCCTTACTTTAGCAAGTTAGCAAGGTTATTTCTAAGTAATTAAAAAGGAGCTTGCATTGATGAGGGATCTCTTAACTGCTTTTAAACAGAAAAAAATAAGCCATTCTCATGAATTAAAAATGCACTGGAATGCAGTAACCGAACAGCATCTTTCTGCAAGATATGAAAAATATTTCAGATCTTGGGTAAAGATTCAGATCAATGAAATAGTCTAACTATTCTGAGCTGTGACATGACCTGCACTCGTGCGACATGTATTTTATTTGCTGTAAAAAAGATGTCACGATAGTTTGACCCTTAGCGGCAGATATGTTTTCACAAAAATATACATAACTGTCTTCCTTTAAATTTATTTGAATGTGTCATCCTGTCCTTCAGCCTGCAACCATTTTCAGCCCTCTCCGGCGGAATCTGATTTGATCCTCTATAAAAATGTAAGAGGCGCAGTGAAAGATGGCTATGTGGGATATCCTTCACGCAAAAGACATTCAATATTAAGCACTTCTTTGAAAGCTGATGGTGCACGGTGGCTGCTTCAGGCATCAAATGGCAGAGAATGGCGGTGGGTGGAAAACTCATTTCAGATAATCTTTTTGAAGCAAAAGGCAAGTGTCTCCTCTCAGGAAAAACGCCTGCTGAGTTTGTGGCTCATAGTGCAGGGCTCTGCATCTTACAGCTGTTTGGTTTGGGGAGATTATCCCACACAGGCAGTAGTGGAGAGCCTCAGTGGAACAGAGTAGGTTGAGAAGCTCAGGTGCTTCTTCAAATAACTCTCTGAATATTAAGAAAATCAATGTCATTTAAATCTAGGTCAGGGCCAAGAGATTAGTTTGTATGTTTACAACCATTCTAAGTGCTAAAGAGCTTTCTGCATTACCTACACATTTACCACTGCAGCACCTCACCATTTATAGTACTTTAGGCTTTTCAGTCATGCTGACATAATATGCGCTGGCTTTTCAGTCCAATCTCATTCCTCCTCTTATCCATATTAAACTGTTTAGGGGGTCATTTTATTTCCTTGACAACTCTAGTCATCCCAAAAAGAAAATAAAGGATCTTAATCCTGCATTATGAAGCAGGACAGCAAGGGGACAAAATACACTGCTCAAAAACCTACTAATCTGAAATGTCAAGGCAGCTACTCAAAATGGTTTGCACTAGTTTTTGTGGCCTCCAAATGCTTTAATGCCTGCCTCACCAACGTCGGGGCATGCTCCTTATGAGATGACGAATGG
The DNA here is from genome assembly GCA_037039145.1 of Fundulus diaphanus. Lineage (NCBI taxonomy): Eukaryota > Metazoa > Chordata > Actinopteri > Cyprinodontiformes > Fundulidae > Fundulus > Fundulus diaphanus. The sequence goes on along the minus strand of CM073134.1, from coordinate 10,963,721 downwards.
TAAACCTGGGGTCTCTCCTCCCAAAACCTGACCAGGCCGTCACTAAGCTCCTGGACAGTCTGAGATGCAACCCGGTGGCGTCAGATGGAACTAAACATGATGCCTCAGAGATGTTCTATGGGATTTAGGTCAGGGGAGTGCAATTCCTTCACCCTCCAGAAACCGGCTGCATATTCTTGCAAAATGAGGCTGGGAATTATCAAGCAGGAGAAACTCAGGACTAGTTGCACCTGAAAAGGGTCTAAGGATTTCATCCCGATAACTAATGTCAGTCAGGAAGACGTCGTTCATCCTATACAGGGCTGTGCAACCCTCCATAGATATGCCTCCCAACACCAGCATTGACCCACCACAAACCAGTATAATGTTCAGCTTTTCCAGAACCTTTCACGCCGGTCACGACCTCAGAGCGAAGCTGCTGTCATCTGTGAAAAGAACAGGGCATCAATGCTGAACCTCCATATTCCAAATGTTTTCTGGCGAATGCCAGTCGAGGTCCGCGGTGCCAGGAAGTGAGCATAGGGCCTAGTAGAGGACCTCGGGCCACCCTTATAAAGTCTGTTTATAATGGTTGGTCAGAGACATTCAGGCCTGTGGCCCGCTGGAGGTCACGTTGACGGGCTTTAGCACTACTCATTGCACAATGGAGCAGACACTAGTCCTACTGACGGCTTAAGGACCTCCTATGGCCCAGTCCAGCTCTAGAGTAACTGCCTGTCTCCTCAAATCTCCTCCATGCTCTTGAGACTGTCCTGGGAGACACAGCAAACCTTCTGACAATGGCACATATTGATGTCCATCTTGATGGAGGTGGACTGCCTGCGTAAGCTCTGTAGCAGCAGTCTCAAACTCCTATCCTCAAGGGCCAGTGTCCTGCAACTTTTAGGTGTCTCTGCTTCAACACACCGGACTCCAAAATGAGCTCATTTGCAGGACTCTGCAGAGCTTGACGGCAAGCTAGTGAGGTAATTTAGCTATTTGATTCTGGTGTGTAGGGCATATCTAGAAGTTGCAGAATGCCGGCCCACGAGGATTTCAGTTTGAGACAACTGCTCTGTAGTGTCCAGGTATCACCTCATACTACCAGTTAGTCACACTGACCCTGGTTAAATACAAAAGTACTGACAGACAGTCAAAAAGAAATAAGAAGGGAAAAAAATGTCTATGGCCTCCACCTGCAAAACCATTCCTGTTTTTGGGGCTTGTCTTACTGTTGTTCATTTCATTAACACCAGAACAGCTGAAACACCAGAACAGCTGCAGCACTATAACTGCAATAACTTGTGCAATAACTAATGTGCAATTACTATTTAATACCCTGTGCAATAACCTGTGCAATAATCCTGTTAAATAAGTGACTTCAGCTGTTATAGTTATCTCACTACCTCACTGTTGTTCCTTACCTGGTACCAATTTAATGTACAACATCAAATCCATATGTATATAAGTCACCTTAAATGTACATAAGTCATCTTAAATGTCTGCTTTATTTCTTTTTTCTCTCGATCCACTGTATATATATGTGGACACACTGTATATACCTCATGCACCTTTTCCTCCTTTTGGCACCTTCTTTTGATTATTGAGCCGATGTGACACGTGAATTTCTCCACTGTGAGATCAATAAAGTCTATCCTATCTTATCTTAAAATCATTAACAACCCCCTCTACTACATAACTGACCAGATCAATATACCAGCCGTTTACTTGACTTGATATCGTACTCTTATTAAAAGGTTTTCCTTTAATTTTTTGAGCAGCGCACCTTAGAGGAACTTGCATAGAAACTTATTTTCTCACCAGCAAAAAACCCTGTTGTGAAATCAGTCAAAAAAGCCAGAAATCGTTCATGGCACTTTTTACATTAGCTTCATTTTCAAATCTCTGAAAATTCTTCACAGTTTGATGTAGGGCTTCGAAAAACATCGCATTGCTCTCTTAGATCCGTAGAGATGCAAAATAGGCCATGAACTGTTAAGAATTATATTTTATCAAAATGGGCCTAACCAAAATAATCTAAAAGAAATGAACAGTTCTGAGTAAATGAATAAATAAATATGTTATAATCCCACAAGGGGAATTTTGACTCTGTGTTTAACCCATCCTTTTTTAGGGAGCAGTGTGCTACTGACACTGAGCGGCACACGGGAAGCAATCTGTGATCGAGGGTCTTGCTCAGAACAGGTTTTCCATTAGGTAGTGGCACTTGGTACCAGCTTCGAAGTGAGCCAGATCGAGCTGGAATTATAACTTTGGAAGACAGTTAGGCACTGACTGATTAGAGGGTAGTGACACAAGAGCTACTCAGTAACAGGAATCAAACCTGCCTTTTTTTTTTTAACTCCCAAGAGCAACTGAGCTTATACCAAGCTTTATGGAACGTTGGTGGAAAAACTAAAGCTTTTATTTTTGTTAATTTTTTTTTTTAAAGTTGAATGCAGTGATATTTTAGATAATGATCCCATAAGGTACTTTTCACAAAGGAATGTGAAAATTACTGTGAAGAATTGTTATTGTTGAATGGGTCTAATCTTCCTTAGAATTGACATCAAGATTTGAAAATGCAGAGCACCATATTTGGTGAGGAAAAAGTAGGGAAAAGAATAAAGAAGGCTGGAAAGAAGAAAGAACTGAAGTAAATGAAACAGCAAAGGAATAAACGGGGGCAAGAAAAGGAAGGAATTGGAATGACACAGGAAAGAAAGGACAGACACAAGGAAGGAAAGTTGGAAAGGATGATACAGGGGATGGAGAAATTAAGAAGGAAAAGAAGGAAGAAAAGAAAGAAGGACATGAAATCAAATGGTGGTAGGTAACAAAGCAGCAACGACAGGGAAGAGGGAAGACCACAATAAAGGAAAGAAAGAGAATGAGGGACAGAGGAAGAAGAGACGGAAGCACATAAGAAAGAAAGAAACTAAAGATCATTAAGTCATGATCTGGCCTGTCTTTATTTTGCTTTACATCCTCTGCCCGCTGTCAATGGGGATCATTAACCACTAACCTTGCCTGCAAGCTGAATTTTCGTGGTATTCGTGCATTCACGAACACACCGGAATCCATCTTGTCCCGCTCCCGCCTCAACCATTCGAGAAGCAACCCAGCAGGACTCAGCCAATCACATTGCTGTATTATGGTCTAAGCTGTGATGAAAGCAAGAGCTGCTGAGCCCACAGTCAAGCTCATCTCACACACCTGTTTCCTGCCTTTAATAAGCCTGCTGCAGTCAGACAGCACCATATTGTTGAAAGCCATAGCCAGTAGATGTCCAACATTCTCTTTATGTCTGACTTCCTTGTTTTGATCCCAACAATGATCTCTGGATTTGCCTGCCTTGCCTTAACGTTGTCGGACTCCTGTGCTGCTTCTGATTTCTGGACCACGATCACAATTCCCTCTCACAACTCAGAAACTCTGTTTATCCACTGGATGTTCCTGCTGAGCTCACACTCCCTCTTCATAACCCAATCCTGCCTCCCAGACCCCAATCTAGCCTCAGCCCATCTGAACTTCACTAATTCAAGACGACAAGCCAGCACCCTGTTCTCCCAAGCCACTACCTCCTGTGACAACTTCTAAGCTGCATCACTACTGACTGGTTTCTATGTGAGAGAAAGGTGCTGCTTCACAGAACCACAAGTCCGGTTCATATTCTGATATGGTTAGTGGCTTTTTTTTGGGGGGGGGAGGTCTTTTCACTCTTTGACCCTGCTTCAGTCACTAACTTGATCTCTTCCCCAAGCAGTTGTTCCAATTCGTGCAGCCAGCTGTGTCCTGCCTCCCACCAGTTACTTTTGGTCAATAAACTTATTTAAATGTACTCCTGGTCTGTTTCTCAAAGCTCTTTACACCAGAGCCACATTCAAGCATTTGGACTCACAAATCTACATACTCACACCCGATACGCAAACTGGTCAGAAACCTGGGGTTAGTTCCCGTGCCCTGCTGCACGCTGACATGTAGCAGGAGGAAGCTTGAGCTGAAACATCTTTCAGATTGCAAGACTCTACTGAGTGAGTCACAGTCTCCCCATATCAAGTTCTAGAGGTATAAATCACCTGCTTTATCTCTACAAGATGTTATATTGATTTGTTTGGAGGACGATATCGCAAAGTCGATTGATGCTATCGGTATGATGCAATATCATCTGCCCATCTAACGCTATTATTGTGTATATCATCTCCCAAAAATATTTCTAAGCAGGCATTTAAATCAAAAACAACATTCTTCTAATTTTAAAAAAATAATAACAGATCATCTGTTCACTTTAGCCTCATGCCTTGTGAATATCAAAATAAAAGTGCGTCGTAAAAATTACAATATGATTTATATTTTCATTTTGCATCGAAGTAATTGGATCATTAGTCATTTAATCGATATATTTATGTGGATTGATGTATTGTTACACCGCTATCAAGTTCCACACTTTTCCAGATTGTGTAAGAACCCTGACCACAGGAGCTGGGCCCCTTATTGTCACTGAATTCATATATTTACACCTTTTAATCTTTTATTTCTTCTGTATATACTTAGGTTAGATGCAATTAGTAAAACCCCTTCAATCTCATTATTATGCTCTCTGACTAGTTAGATCCTTTTTTGTAATACAACAGTAAGGTGCTGACACAGAAGAACCTCAGGGCAGATTGTGTCTATGCAACTTGTTACAGTGTTAGTAGCAGCTGACTAAGCACCAGCCATCAAAATGATTCAAGAGTTTCTCCCTTGACCTCATCGGTAACCTTGTTCAGTTCACCATGTGAATTGTCTGTGTTTCGCTACAGGCTATAGGCTGTATATCCCCCTGCTGTCAACAGGACCTTATCCAGAGAACGTCACATTACATAAAGCAAAGCTGATGGATCCAGGGGACAAAACAGATGCGAGTGAAGCGAAAATATTTGTTCACCAATTAATATCAAGACAAGACAAGGCACCGTAGGTTCATTAGGGGCTGCTTTTGGACTAGCATACAGGAAGCAGAGGACAGCAACGAATCAATAAAGACTCTTTTACTCCTGCACAGGAACAAAACAGAAAAAGAAGTTGTGTCGAAACTCAATTTTCGCTGACCCTGAGGCCGATTGAAGAGCAGACACCCTGATGTTGGCTGGCTGGCTCTGAGTGACAGAAACAAATTATGTCCAGTGAAGTCGTTCAGCTTTCCTCTGGCACCAATCACGATTATGAAAAAAAAAATACTTTAAAATATGAGCTCAACTCCAGAAGGTTTTTTTTCCAACCACAGACACCATCCTCCCAGTTCAATGTTTCCAGAATTACCATGAAGAGGCAATCTGTCGACAATATCCAGGAAGGATGGCTAAACCATCTCAGCAGATATTCTCAATCACAAAGAGGTTGCATGTCAACTCTAAGATCCTTTCAAATGTTTTTTTTCAAATTTTGCTAATTTTGAGGCAGCTGCTGTTAGATGTGACCACATCATTGAATTGTAGAAAAAATAACTAAGCCTGCAGTGGGTTTGATGAGCAATAGTAAACAAAACAAACAGATTGTGACATTTCAGTAACCTCTAACATGGATACCTAAAAGGTTTAACAAACATATGGAGCTTAAAAAAACAAAACAAGAAATGAGGGCACAGGTTTTAATTTATTCTGCCTTTAATTTAATCAACTTAAATACAATTAATTCATTTTGAAACATTCATTACAATGTTTCAATTAGCACAAAGAAGATTCTTGAATGTCTTAACTTAGCAAGGCCAAGGCCTACTATAATCCTGTGTGACAATGTAGCCAGTAGTTTTAACTTTGCCAACATTATAAATTGTTTGACAGCACTCTTTGTTTTGAGGAAGATCAAGAAGAATGGATAAAAAAAGCACTAGAAATCAGTGAAAAATGAGAATTTTAGATATTGGCCATTTGAGACTAAATCATTTGTCATTTAAAGAGTTGTAAAATAATCTTTAGTGTTGAGCTTGAGTCTGTTATTTCTGGTCAAGTCCAGCAGGACTTTTTAAATCCCAGTGTGTGATGTAGGAGAGTCGTTCGGCCGCTGTTAAGGGTAGAATCTGGGAACCCGATAATAAAGCCAGACAACAGAATTACGTTTAAAGAGTTTATTGAAAAGATGAGTAGTGGCTGACGAGGTAAGCAGGCAGGCAGAACCAGACTTGAACAGATGCTGCAGGTTGAACTAGACACAAATAGGAACTCACCAGAAACTGTGAGGTGATGCAGACTTGACCTGAAGTACAACATAGTTCCCAGCGATGCAGAGCTCAGCACTGTAATGATTACGCTGGTGAACCCGATATTCAGCCGGACACTGAGTTACGTCTAAAAGGTTTATTGTGAGGATGAATAATGGCAGGTGAGACAGGCAAGCAGAGCCAGACTTGAACAGATGAGTTATAGCAGACGATGCAGGCAGGCAGGGATGAGCAGGAGACCAAAAGATGCAGGTAGTGACAGAGCAGAACCGGACCTTCTCTTCACGAGGTCCACTGTAAAGAGAGAGCGCCTCTCCTGTGCTGCTCGAAGCAGTGGGAAAAGAGGAAGATGAGACCGGGGGGCTAGGCTTTATAGTTTCTTTTGGCACCCTGCTGTGTGAGTCTGCAGCTTCTTATAGCCTCAGAGACAGTCTGATCTTATTTCTCCCATTTCTTGTAGCTTCAGCCTTACAGTCTCATCTTTCCTCTGGCTAAACCCCAACAAAAGTGTCCTAAATATGCACACTTCTGCAAGGGTCTTTCCTACAGGATAAAATCAGTGTATGCATGAGGTGCCCTTTTCCGTATCTTGCTTTAATTGTTTCGTAAAAGGGAAGTTTATTTGCGGCTCACATTTAAGCAACAAGACAATTCCAAGTACTTTACATGATGAAAAAACGAGAAAAGCAAATACATAAAATATACATTGCAGTGGCACAATGAAAGAAAGTGAAGTTGGACTACAGATTTAAAATAATAATATTTCAGTTATAAGTGCAAATAGAACAAAGACAACTCTAAATAAATGGCTTTTTCTCCTTTAATTTAAAAGAACTCAGGGTTTCAGCCTTTTTGAGGTTGTCTGAAAGTTTGTTTTAGTGGAGCATGAAAACTGAATGCTGCTTCTACATGTGTGGTTCTGACTTTGGGAAAGCGGATTAAACTTGAACCAGTAGACCTGTGTGGTTTCTTTATTTATAACAATAATAAATGGTGCAGGTTTTGTGCATTGCTTGTTTACAGTCTAATGTCCACATGCATGTCAGATGCATCCCACAAATGACTACTAGCCCTCCCCACAGTGCGTGCTTGTTTGTTCACTTGTGTGTGAATTGACAGGGTGGGCACTGACCGCCATAAGCACAGCCTCTTCTTTAATGAAGCAGCGTGTTTGCCCCTTGCCCTTGGTCATCAAAGAGTTCAGAAGCCTGTTTTGCATTTCCAACTAAATTACCTGCAGTACACAAAGCTGATATGGACTACTAAAGAGAAAACCGTTGAAAAAGCAGGACAGATTTGATGTGCTTTTCTGCCGATGATGTTCACTGAGTTTTTTTTTTTTATTATGACCAGACCTGCACGTAATCATAATGTGTATATTGACGCAGAATTTATTACAGAGTGAAAGCCAATAATGGAAACACCACTTTAATGTGCAAGCACACATTGCTGGCTTTACATCCAAGAAAACTCAGGCAATGAGGAAGCACTACTACATTAAGTCAGGTTTAGATGGGAAATGCCTTGAGTAGGTCTGCCAATGCTCTCACCAGATTTTAATAAACGTTTCGTCTCTTGGGATGGAAATGGTCAGCAGTTGCAATCCAATTTGTGTTCTCTTTGTAACGTCTGGTAGCTTTAATAGAGAAAATGTTGTCACACTTGTTTTCCCAAAGCATTCTAATTCACCAGCTCACAGCATCCTTGTTTATTTAAATACTCTTTATTATAGTTTGTGGTGGAAGGACCCAAACACAGTGACACAGGAGGCGGCAGATTTTGAAGTCAAAATATGACTTTAATGACTAAACTGAGGCACAGAAAATCCAAAGTATAACGTCATTAGTACAGCAAAAGGTATTACCACTTAGCAAGAAAAAAAACAAAAAACAAATATACACCAAATAGTCAGAATAATATTATGACCACCAGTCTAATAGTTTTTTGGCAAATTTTGCTAAACAGCCCCTTGAAGCAGAGCTATGAAATCTGGCACCAAGTCTTTAAAAAGCAGATCCTTCATGTCCTTTAGGTAAAGAACACACACACACACACCTGTCCATCCAATGCCAACGTAAAATGCATCTAGCACACTTAAAAACAGCAAGAGCTTACCAAAGTGCTTCACAGTTACACCAACAACCATAAAACAGCAGATTGAATAAAAGCTGTATTATGGACAAATAAAACACAAACAAATCAAGATTTCTAAAAACCATTAAGCGTCTCATGATCAGTTAATCAGCCAGGGAAAAGAGAAGAGTTTTTAAAAGACATTAAAAAAATTCTATGTTCTGATTGGTGCAAACACGTAGAAACAGGGTATTTCACAATCTTGGAGATGCCACAGCAAATGCTTGATCACATCTGCGTTTTAACTTTGATGCTGGAACATCAAGAAGAAACTGGCTGGTTGACCAGAGTGCTCACTGCACTGTGTGTATGTTGATGAGATCGCAAAGATAAAATGGGGCTAGCTAGACCATTTAAAACTTTAAAAGTAAGCAATAACATTTTAAACTCAATACAATGATGGATAGAAGACCAATGAAAAGAGTTTAAAACTGGCTAAAAGACGATCTACAGCTTTCTAAACCACTCGCAAATGCTCCAGGCATGACTGGTCTAGCCCGACATATAAAGAGTTACAGGACTACAGAAGAGAAGGGATAAAAGCATGAATAACCTTCTCGAGATCCCTAAAAGAGAGATAGGACTTTGCTTTAGCAATGAGTTGTAGTTGAAAAAGTTTGACTTGAAAAGTAATTTACGCGTTTGTCCAACTTTAGAGAACTCTCCAAAAAAAAAAAAAAAACTTCTAAATTTCTCACTGCAGAGTGACCGCTCCCGGTTAAAGAACCAACAGGGGAGATTTACCAAAGCAGATGATCTCAGTTTTCTTTTCGTTAAGTTTAAGAAAATGTAACCACATCAAGATATTCAGATCATCCAGCCCTGTCCACCTTCTTTCATTGCTCTGTGGTTTGGTTCTGCAGCTGCATAAGCAACAAATTGTGATGCATTGCATGTTCTTACATCTTTATCTCAGAGGCAGCCTCAACCTCTTCAGTAATTTCAGCTGCAGTAAATCATCCAGTTGATTGGGCAACAAGGGCCAGCTTTCGCGCCCCTTGTTCATCAATGAGCCTTGGACACCCATGATCCTGCCGCCAGCTCACCACTGTTCCTACCTTGAATTACTTCTAACCCTGACCACCGCAGACTGGGAATAACCTCACAAGGAGCTGCAGTTCTGACCCAGCCATCTAGCCATCAGAATTTTACCATCGTCAACGTTGCTCAAATTCTTGTCTTGTCTTTACACAACAACAGCTGGAGTTTAGAAATCTCGCTTGGAACTGGGAATTTCACTTCTATTTCCAGCAACACTTAAAGGTCAGAAATACCAGTCTGCATGACAACTACTGTTCATAAGCTTCACTCATTGTTTAAAACTACATTTTCAACATAGACTGGTGTCATTTGAAGGGTTATAAAGACAAAAACAGTGTTTTGTGTTTATAAATTACTTCAATGCATTCAATATAGAATTTCAGAATACTACAGAGGGAGGATTAAATATTTACTAACTGATGTAGTGGCATGGCTTTAAAGTGGTCGTCTGGCATTAGAAAAAAAGATTTTTGTTGGAGATTTGTTTGAAAAAAAGGGCAGATCTAGCACCTAGTCTGATTTAAAAACGTGAGAGGCTTTAGTGAAATACATACAATACCACCACTGATGCCTAAGCATAATATTTGACAGTTTAATTTGCGCATTATTACCATTTCTATACAAATATGGATGAAATTATGATTTAGTTTTAAATCCAAAGAAAACCACAGGTATTTTTCCCCCCAAATTATCGAAGTGATTAAATCAACACTCAAGTTCAAGGATTTTCATATGTGATGTTGTTGTAATAAACTAAGATTGGTTCTTAAAACACCCGTAGTTTTGTAATTATTTGCCAGTTAAATTTGTCAGAATGACAATACAAGAATGACACTAAATCATGGCTGTATAGTGAGCAAGAAGCTTTGTTGACGGTTGACGGTTTGTGACACAATCTGATGAAAGTTAATTTGTTGGTGTTAAATGAAGTCAGGAAGGCAAATAAAATTTTTCCAGTCACAGAAAATCTGCCCCTGAATTCAACTGACTAAAACTGCGTTCGACATAATGTGAGCTAAAAGTGCATTAAAAAATCATGAATTTAACCTAAATCTTTATGTTTCTCTTGACATGTAAGGGATTATTATTCTTTTTTACCTGTATAATTGATGAAAATGATTCCTGTACAGAAGGACATGATAAAAAACAGACACCAGGTCATACATTTTTGTGTCCAGCTTTTTGATAAAAATAGCATTAACATCTTTATGATTTTGTTAAACCATTTTCCCTTGATGCACGCCTTCAATGATTTTAATGGCATTTGACAAAATCTGAGGCTAACAACTGGTTTTCAAAAAACACTTAACTCTCTGTTCTCAGGGGGGGGGGGTAAAATTTGGTTACAGCCTTTTAGCGCTGATGTAAACAGATTTATTTGTAAAGCCCAAAGGTTAGGCTTTTACCCAAATGCAAGCAGGGGTAAAAGTCTGTTGATAATTGTCCAGTTTATACAGCAAACCGGTGGCAGAAGTAAACGATACCATTCAACATAGAAAAGTCAAGCAACTACGGCAACTACTTCAATACAAAAACAATGAATATAAACATTTCTCTTTTCCAATTCCTACTTTTTATGCTATGAATATATATATTTGGATGAAAGGCGAAATCAGAAGAAACTTGCAATATTTTCTTAATTAATGAAAGGTTACACAATCTACGGACTCGGCTCCAAATCTAAAGGAAATCTTTAATGTTGGGTTCCTGGAGTTAGATTTTTTGATTCCCCCTCTTATTCAGTATGTTGAGTATGTTTTTAGGATTTTTAATTGTAATATTCAGTTTGATGTTAACTTTAAAGTTCTGCTGTAATACAAAATGTATTAATTTTTGACCGTCAGATCAGCAAGATGGGGTTGAGCTGAAATTTTCTGTGAACTGAAAGGGATCCATGATTAGTTGTAACAAGAGACTTTATTTGAGAAATATCTATTTTAGATGTAAAAACACTACAGTAAAAACACTGTAAGATGTTTAGATTTTGTAAACTTAAATAAAATATTGTCACACGGATGTCGACGTGTTGTTTATGTCCTTTAGCGCCAGCTCCGTCCAGTCAAAACAGCTATGAGTGACGTCAAACCTTTTCAGTTTGAACCGAAGTGCATTGAAATTGATGACTATGTAATAATAATAATAATAATAATATTTAAAGCTGCAAGCGGCGATGTGTGGCCTTGACAGTTCAGCGCCGCTCTGGCTTGTCTCGCAACTGCAGTTGAACAGCAATGCCGCCTGCACGCCTCCTCATGTCCGGTGTCCAATAAAACTTGGTTAGTCTGATCAGTCCGGTCTTCGGTCCGTTAAAGCGATGAAGACTCACCTCACTTTTTCCGTTGTTTTTGGTTTTGAAATTACAGCCAACAGCGACACAGTCTAAATTTATACCAGCCAAACGCAACACGATAAACAATTTGGATCATTCTGTAGGTTCCAGTCCAGTAGGACCTAACCGGGTCATTAACCCAGCATATATATAAGGATATACAATTTTTGAAGTAAATATGAATTTTTACGCATCACAAACAGCCATTTCTGACTTAATAGGAAAATCACAACATATTCAGGCCAACATGTTCAACTAATTATGGATCCCATGAAAACATGAAACCATTAGTGTTGAAAGACAAGGGCTGTTATCAGTAACTGCACATTAAGATTATGCTAGCATTGCCAAAAATGTTGATAGCAGTATGACCATTATAAAGAACTTTTAAAATAAAATAAATATATAGATGGAAGAAATTATTTACTTGATTCTTATACATACAAGCTATGCAGCACGTTTTTCTGTTCACATGCAAGTAGCACAAGACACTTACGGGAAGTTCAAAATATGCCTGTTAACAACATAGTTTTACACAAGAGGGGACACAAAAAATAATGTTTTTAGCAGTTATAAAGGAGAATATATATAAAAACAACAACTAAAATCAGATCTCCTTTTTCGATTTTATGTATGAGTTGGCATTCGCAGTGAAGCCAAGCTATCTCTGGTACTGGAAGTTAGAAAGTTATTAGTTTAAAACATACATTAGCTATTGTGTTCTAAGCTGCAAAATAATTCATGATCTGTCAATTATTTTTTGCTATATGGAAAATATTTCAATATGTGAGTTCTGTGATGTTTAATATTGGTGTTGCTCAGGACGTTGATTTAACAAAGATGTACTCCTAGAGTCACATGGTGAAAATTCAACCGGTGTAATTTCAAAGATTACAGGTTTTGGTAACAGTGCAGGTCCCTGGTGGGTTTTAAGGCCTGCTAATCTGAACATAAACAAAACAAATGGGACTTCTAGAATAATAAAATAAAAATAATAATAAATAATAATAAAAATAATATACAGCCGTTACACCTTAATTTATATCGTTCTGATAATCTCCTCTGAGAAAGGTTGCAAACCAACATAAAACTTTTAATTGTTTCCAAAATCAAGCTGCAATATTCAGAAACCTTGTTCGACTCAACAACTTAATTACTTTTGAATATGTGACAGTGATCTTTCTCCCCATCAAGGTATTAAAGCAGTAAATTTCATTAAATGTGATATGACCATTTGATACAGTACAGACCTAATGGTATATTTCCAAGGAAAATCAAAACCTTTTTGATACTTGAAAGCAGGCCACAGAAAAGCAAATGAGTGCAGCTAGATTTGAAAAGATTTTTACAACCCATTCAGTGTTTCTTCATAATTTTCATTTTTATTTTAGACCACCATGTGCCTGAGGTGTAGCATCATCATATGTCATTTCACGCGTGATTGGCCTGTTTGCAGAAACTGATTGCAGTAGTCACTCTGTGGAAAGCTGCATGAATCTTATCACAGAGAGCCACCCATATTTCAATATTAACACTAGTTAGAAAATGTACCAAATTAGGGAAGAGGTGCTAACAATTTAAAACGACAATAATGAACTGCAATTCATTTCTCAGATATTAAAATGAAAATATAAGATATAAATATGTAATTACATTTTTGCCAAGTGAGATTATCCCACTAAATTATATGGAAAAACTAATTCAGGATATCTGCTCGGTTTGGCTTATCAAAAATGCAAATGTCAATTTCAAAAGCAATTTTATTTTACAATATGAGCAATTCTATACTGCCATGATTCATCTTTTACTTTTTTATGTATTGTGAAATAAATAGACTAGAAAAAACATCCATTTTAGGTTTTTCTGACTGGTACGATGGAATGTATTTAATTTAAAGACTACATTTTGCTAATGATCTTTTCAGACGTTTTCATCCATTCAGCACCATTCAGTGTCTTCTGCATGTCTGAAATTGCGTCTGAGAGGTTTTAGAAAAACCCAGACATCCCTCTTGGCTCCACTATAATAATGTTTTACACTCACTAGCCCATAATATCAGAGGGGATGTATGTTTAATTTAAGTAATTTTGATGCAGTAGAACACCGGCTCTACTCCAAGCTTACAACCAAGATGATGGTATTCCTCATCCTATGATTAAAACTTAGCCTTTCCACACCACAAAACACATATATTTCAAGCTATTGCATGAAGTATTTTCTTCTTTTTGTCATTATCCATATCTAACAACCACAAGTGTGGGTTGTGATGTCGACAGACCGACAAACTGACATCTGCTTCTTGGCAAGAAGGGAGAGGAAGGCAAGCATTACTGTACTCAAAGTCCCAGAACTATTATCCATCTCCCACTCCAACCTACAAGCACTTGCTCTAAAACCACCAAGGTATTTGAAATCCTCCACACCCAGCTCCTGTTTAGGTTGTACAGGGACCGAATAATCCTCCAGAGCATCCTGAGGACGTCTTCACAAACACGGTCAAAACTTTTTCCAGGTCAACAAAACACATGTGGAAGATAAAACAAAAGTCCCGTGACTCTATCAGCAATTCTACAAAGGTAAAGTTCTAGTCCAGTGCTCCATGGCCAGGAAAAAAAAGCTATACCGGTCCTCCTTAATTCAAGGTTCAACAATCGTCTGGAATCTCTCTTCCAGCATCGTAAAGGAAACCTCCCCAGCAATGATGACAAGTGTTATACTCAGACACTTTTTTCTTCTTATTTACATATCTTACCATATCAAAATAAAATGTTATTATTTTTTTTCTAATTCATTAGTAGATGAACAGAAAAGCAGCATGCTGTATTCAGTTGTGTTGAAAACAAAAAATACAAAAACCAACTAGCTCTTGAAATTTGTTTAACATAACTATTGGAACTATTGTTTAGGGCTTTTTAATTAAACTCTTTTAAAAGTATTTAAAACGAACAAAACAAAAACGTGAATTTCTGACTGCATCTATTGACTCACAGTCCCCTCGGTGAAATATCTACCCTGAAGTTGTTCATATACAATGCAGAATACGTTAAACGTCCTGTACCTTTAATAGGCACTTGACTGGTCACCTTTTCCTTTATATGCAAAAAAGGTGCATGCTTCCTGGAATCAAAATACTGTATACATAATCTGGTATTTAAAGTCTTGATTTACTTTTTTAAATGCTTATATTTGCATAACGAATTAATAAGGGAGCCAAAGTATTTTCCTCCAACAAGGAAAACTAACATTCATTCTGCCACTGATGAGACAAAGGAGCAGAAAGTAAAATGGCTTGACAATTAAAACCAAGATTAAACCCACAGATAGCTATCATATGTGCCTTGTTATGAAGCTGACTTTGTCGCCGAGGGGGCCAAAATAGCTAATCGCCGGGTCGGGTCGAACTTGTACAACAGTTACAAAATCACGAGGAGATTTCACTGCCTGTTGAATTCCTGTTCAGTGTTTTAAACATAATGTGCTTCAGAAGAAAAGTGTATGCCACCCGCCAACACCCGAGAGCTCCACTAAAGCAAAACTTAATCATCCGTATGCTGCCAACTGGGACTTGAAGGGGAAGGTGCAACAAAGTCATCTGGCTTCAATCAGCAAAAAGTGACACTTTCAAAACTGTGAGTGTCACACCTCCTGCATTTGACAGATCAAAGACGAATGTAAAGGTGGATGCATTGCAAATTACGGAACCTTTCTTGACACTCCGATTTGAAAGTTGGTGGTGTGAACGTGGATGCAGGAGAGGGAAGGAGAGGTTTGAAACCTTCGGTGAGACTCAGGCAACTTTTGATCTAATATTCAGAAAACCATTAGCTTCTGGCTATCCGTGTGGATCAGTGTTTTTATAATTTCCTGTGGTGTACCCCTAAACTGTATTATATAAGAATATCCTTGGGCATCTCTAGTACAGCTGGGAGAGAGAAAAAAAATAATAAAAAAATAAAAAAGAGGGACTGTTTGTATTTTTCTCCCAAAGTACCTGTGTGTTACACAGTCATTGCAACCTAAACTGTCAAATGTTAGGATGTTAACAGAAAGTGAATACCTCATGCAGTGATACAGAGACTCTATAGGGAGGCGGTGACATCCAGAGCAGCTCTATCACCACCGCTATGAATCTTTGATGACATGGCAGACACACAACTTACAGCGAGACCCACACACAGAGCCTCAAACGTCCGCCGTTCACACTCCTCTTCCTCAGTAGACTGTCAAAACAGATCAACTTGCATTGACTCATAGAAAGACTTCTAAAAATAAAATGTGTGGTTGGCAAGATGGGAGGGAAGCTGTGAACGGATCCAAGAAGTCATAACACAGGAAAAAAAGAAATACTGACCAAGAATTTATTGTGTATCTTCGAAGTAATTATCTTGATCAAGCATATCTCACATGTAAGAAACTCAGCAGAAAGAAAACACCTGTGGATAGACGTGTAAAAATGTGCACTGTTCTGCGGTCTGAGCGTTCTCTGAAGCACTGAGCCCCAGCTGCCTGAGACAACTGATACAGTCCAGGAGAGCCATGATATCTGGTTTCTGATTAAACTGACCAAAGCTTATTTTCTACTACACATTAGTTTGCACTTATACAGAACAACAGCAGAAGGCTGGTTCCTGTTAGTCTTTGAAGCGTTTAATCTCTGAAGAATAACGAAAAAAATACATATGTCGTAGAAATATTTTCACCATCCCTCAGTGAGTTGTTTTTGAAACTAAAAGGACATACTTTGTCCAAAGGCTAAGGCGGTGTAATAAAAAACAAGTCAAGTGCCAGCATTTTTTATATTTTTTTTATTCTTTGCCAAAAGGAACATTTGTCACTGAAAAGAACACAAATACTTCAAGAACGATGAGTCTTTTTTACCCACTAATTAGATTGGAAACAAAATTTTTATTTTAAAAAAAAAAAGGTTGAAAAGGATGTTTAGGTAATAAATAAATAGGCCAACAAGTTGACTAATGAAGGACTATTTGCTGAAAACCTGGCATACAGTGGAGGATCATCAAAAGGATGAAGCAGCTTTCAGGTCTTTTTTTTGTTCCAGAAAAACTGGACTTTCACACTATGTTGATCCTCACACAGCACAATATGCCCCCATAACTGTAAAGTAAACTTTGAAAGACGTCTGTAGAAATATTCGCCAAGATACCTAAAATAATAACCTTGAAGTGTGATTGCTTCAGACACAAAATATAATGAAATAGTTTAAGTTTTTCGAACACAACTATAGACAATAAACACATTACTGACATTTCCCCCCTTTAAGTTATATAATTTTCTGGCCTGTAATACCTTTATTTATTAATTAAGAGTTTATCTTCTAATTCTTGGAATGTTCCCCAGAGAACACTTATTCCAGTAGCACCATTATTGGCACCTCTGTTATCAAGACTTGTTGTTTTGGCTGCAAGTTTTAGATCATTATTCTATCGTGAGTCCCTATGGATCCCCTTTTATTTAGTTAACAGCCAGACAGCACCAAATTTGTATTTATAATCTCCGGGTAGTTTAAAGAATTCATGACTTCATGGGCTGCCTCTCCATGTACTTATCCTTTGTTTCACACTTGTCTTTCATTCTTATTCTTATTTGACCAAAGCACATGTTTAAAGTTAAATGGTAAATGGCCTGTACTTGTACAACGCTTTATCACGTTCAATGACCCCAAAGCACTTTACAGTACATCCAGTCTTTCACCAATAAGCAACATTTTAGCCACAACTGCCCCGGGGCAGACTGACAGAAGCAAGGCTGCAAGACAATCAACGCCACTGGGCCCTCTGACCACCGGCAGGCAGCAGTCAAAGCCGGTGAAGAGTCTTGCCCAAGGACACAACCACGCAGACAGCCGGAGTGGGCATTTGAACTGGCACAGTAGTGCTTGGAAAATCCACAGATTTACTTTTGCAATGGTCTGTTGGAAACGGCCTTTTGCTGCATGTTTCCTAAGGAGCTGGTTGCCATGTAGGTAATGTTTAATGGTGTTTGTGGAGCCAAAATGTCACTGTTCATTTCACTATCTGTGAAATGAACAGATGAACAGATTATTTAAATCTGTCCACTGCTTTAACCCCAGTGTCCATGCAGATTCGGTTAAGCCTTTTGGACAGCTCAGTGCTCCATTAGCTAGCAATTTTCAACACAAATAATCAGAGAGCTTTTATCATAGCAACATCTCTAAAGAATGACACAAGAGAAGGAGGGCCAAAGTACAGACCTGGAGAAGCTAATACTGGTTAAACATCAGAAATGTCTAGTGTTACATGGCAAGTTTGGTGCGAGAGTTATGTAACGGGGGTGGCAGGGACCCTCTCATGCAAAGAGTGCGAGACTAAAATTAAAATATGCGACTTTGGTTTCCAAAGAGGCGACAGTACCAACAGTTGGAATTAGGCACTTTCTAAATTGTTTAGCTCACAATCCTCTGCTTTTTTTTAAAGATTACTTTAAAACAAACTGAAGCAAGAACTCATTTTTATGTTGTTCTTGTTTCATATGCACGGATTTTTTTTCTGTTTCTGACTGGAAAATATTGCTCAATATATGACCATAACAACACTGTATACTTCAAATAGTGAAATTATTTTTTTTCGTTTTAAGTTTATTTCCAATTACAGAAATCTTGTATTTAATGTACAACACATGATTGTTATTCAACTGCACATTCAGAATTCGACATTGTGAATGTGCAGTTGAATGACAATCAAATCTCTCTAAGTCTAAGTGTATTTCACAAAGCAGTCCTTTATGTAGAGCCTCTGCTCTTACAAATGTAGTGGACTTTTCTAACCATGTTTCTGTACAAAAATAATAGTAAAAGCAACTCCATAAAAACTAGAATTTGGCATTTTCATTTGTTTCTTTTCACTGTCATACTACATTTAAACTGAGCCCCCACCTTAACAATTACAGATTTACCAAACTGATTTCGATGACCACTTAGACGTGTCTGTTTGATGAATTTCCATTCATAGAAGTATATATTGACTGTGTGAAATTGCTCCTCGAAGAATTACCTGTTAAATTCTTTGCAGCTCGTCTTAAAAGGGTTCTTTCATCTCAATTTTCAGCTTTTAAAACTTTCACATTTAGTACTTATACCACAAGTAATGAAATAATGGCACTGACACAAGGGGGGAAAAAGGGCCAAAAAGAATGTCTCAAGCGTTGCTGCGGTAGAAACACATACAAAGGTCATAATTTGCTGCTCCAATGAACAAAATCACTGAAGTGTAAAAATCTCTGTGCTTGTAAGGCAGTCTTTGTGTGGAAAGCATGTTTCTCTCCTAATAGTATTAATTTAGTCACACTCCTTGTCTCTCTTTTACCTCTGATTAAAAGCCCATTCCCAGCAAGCTCATCCGAGACAAAAAAAAATCCTAGATGAACAGAGTTTCTCTAAGATGTTTGATAAAATTCTGCTTCTTATCCTTCCCAAGAAAGATGTTATGATGATTGGAGTATTAGGGGGAAGTTGAGCTTTCATCATGCTGCCGCTGTCACAGTGGGCATCTCTCCTCAGAAATCTAAGTTTGGTTAGATGATTGCGTCCCATTTAGTGGCCCAGGCAAGAGGAGTCTGTCCCACTTCTTAATATGTGTTGACTCACTGATGTGGAGATCTGAGGGGGGTAATTAAACATGGAGGACCCAGGGGGGAGCACTATGCCTGTTTACGTATAGCAGAAACGTTTTATCAATGTGCAATATCGTCTTCTGACAATAGTAAACAAACCAGTTTGAGCTCTTGTTTGGGTCCCAGAAAGCTGAACTGACCTAATCTGATTTCTGAATTTAGATAAGAAGTTGGTCAGACAGCTGCAAATGGGCCAATAATGCAAACACAAATAGTACTTTAAAGTAGGACACTGACTGCCAATGGATTTGATTCTTCACTCAGTTTTCACATTCAAAGCCAGAGAGCTGCAGAATGAATTCAACAGCAACAATCACTGTAAATACAATCCCAAACAGGACACAACAACAACAAAAATCTGAAAAGTTCTCAACGCAATAAGGGTTTTCTTGACAAACACAAGGATAAGGGCTGGACGATAATTCAACAGCAATATATATCGATCGATAAACGTATATCGATGATAGAAAAAAAGGTCAATAAAATGTTCAATAGAATAAAAGTTTTCCTTCCTTTTGCATTCTAGCCTATCCTGTAGTTTAATATTACAGTCATTACATCCTCCCAACCAATCAGAAACGCAGACCCAGGAACGCTCTGCCCCCTTCAACAAGTTCAGAGATGCGTTCTTTATTTTATTTTTTTAAACTTGCAGTTTTTGTAAAAATTTGGTAGAACAAAGGGTTGAGTTTGAATTAGGTGTTTGTGTCTGTATCTAAAAATAGGTCGCTAACCAACAGCATAATATGGCCAGGGCAGCACTTAAAATATATGTTTTTAATTTGTTGACAATTATCGATATCGATCAATATGATTTCTATTTTATCGATATGCTTTTTTTTCTATATCGTCCAGCCTTAACAAGGATGACTGTGAATCAATTCACCCAGGTTGATTTGGTCCATCCATCCATCCATCCATCCGCCACCTTCTGTTTATCCAGGAGGGAACCCCAGACATCCCTCTCCCAAGCAACATCCTCCCTTCCCCCCTTCTGAGGGATCCAATGCCATTCCCAGGCTAGAAATATAGTATACATAGTCCATCCACTGAGTTCTGGATTTTGATAATGTTACTCATTAACCTAAATCGCAATAAACTAATATAAAGGAACGCAAAAGCCCAAGCTTGGAACTGCGCCATTCAAGCGACTGGACAGTTTATGATGAGCACTTAACAGTGTCACTAGGACAGCGGTCAGCAACCTTTCCCACTCAGAGAGACATTTTTGCCCTTGGTCCATCAATACAAAAGTTGTTGAAAGCCACACAAAAGCTTCATGAAACAAATGACCTTATATTTACCGGATCTACGATAGGAAATGTATTATGATTTTAAATTTAAGAACAACAGTTTTATTTTTGTTTTTAGGTTCTAAAATAAAGGATATCATCAAACTTTTACATAAAAATGAATTCATATATTTTCTTCAATGTAACATTCAAGTTTTATAGAGAAATTATATCAAAAGAGCATGTGGTTTGCAAGCAAAAGACAAGAAAAATAACTTCTTCCACTGTTTATGACATTCTTTGTGGATGTATTGACCTTTATGAATAAACTGTATGAAAACGCATCGGAAAAACAGCTAAAGCCAGAATATTTATTATTGTTACATTAAATCATTCAGTTGCCTAGCATTTTTGGCCAAAGTTATTTAAGAGCCACTATGTAAGCCCTTGAGAGCCACATGCTGCTCCTGATCCTCACGTTGCAGAAACCTGCACTAGAAATACAGCCAACACCCTTTGCACTAAAGAGAAAATGACTTTGACAAGAGCCGCATAATGCATATACAATATGCTGTTTGTCTAAATCATTTCACTAAGGCTCCATGAAATTAGGAAAATGTTTAATTGCTATGCTTTTGAAGAAAATCCCCAACCAAATGTTCCAGACCCTTTCATTCTCTACCCTCTCCATGAGCTACAGCAATTCAGTCGCTAAAAGCCAGAGCAACAGGAGTCTATCCAAATGGCCAAATATACTGTTGATTATGCGGAGTGTGCGGAGTGCTTCAATATTACATGTTTTCACCTTGAAGCCAAAGAAAAACAGCTGCCTGTGACTGTCACCATCAATCTTTCAAGGAACAATTCATACCCCCTTTAAGAAGTTAAATCATTTATTACCTCCTATTCAGCTTTTCTGTATGGGAATGTGGTTAAGAAAGTCTACTAAACGATTTTTAGATAGTAATCACATTTCATGAGAGCTTTCAGCTGTTTATTTTTTTCCAAGGATGAAAAGCAAAATAAATGAAGAAAACAGTACGTGATATGTTTTCAGAAAACAATATACAACTGAATCAAATATAGGATTTGAGACTTGTATTGTCAGGAACCAGAGACAGAGGGACCCAGTATTCAACCAGACAAGCAGAGGTTAAGTTAAAGAAGGTTTATTTTTTCAAAAACAGATGTGAGCAGAAACCAAGACAGGCAGGCAAAAATGAAGGGCAGGACAAAAACAAAGCTTGTGGTAAAAAACAGTCCAAGGCAAAAAAGCAGGCAATCAGATAAGGGAGGAAAAACACAGTACAGGGAATGCTGGCAAAACTCACCCATGGACATGGCAGAAACAAACAATGATATGGCAGAGGCAGGTATAAGTAAGGGAGTGATCAGGTGAATGGAGTGAAACTAATTACTGGAATGGGTGGAGCTAATCAGGGGAAGGGAAGTGACAGAGTAGTGACTGAGAGGCTGATGGGCCAGAAACTAAGATGGACAACTACAGAGCCAAAATAACCATAAAGACCAAACCCAAGATAGAAAACAAAGCTAAGACTGAATAGAACAAAAGCTATAACAAAAACTAATAAAGGAAACCAGATAACTAACACAGTAAACAGGCTAAACATGAATCCAACACAATACAAAACAAGAAACAGAAATAAACCCTAAGGCAGGAAAGCCAATATAACCAAAATAACAACATCTACCAGAACCGAATCGTGACATGTATAATATAAGGCAGAACATAAATAACTTGAAATAAAAACATATTGATAACCACTAGTGTAAGTATTTTTGATTTTTCTTTCGTTTTTTTCCCCCACCAAGTACGACAAAGAAGTAGGATGCAACATAATGGGAAAATGTTGGTTTTAAATAGGGATGAAACTTGTCAAAAGGAGAGATTCACATTGAGCCTGGTGTGAATACAGGTTTTAACTAAAGTGTTTTCAGTTATCAAAGGATTTTAAATCCAAGTAGAGTGTACTTAAACTTCCATCGTTGGGTTTCTAATGGATACTTTCGTTGATTTAATTATCTAGATTTACAGTATTGCCTTCTTTTAACTGGATAACTTTTAAAAAAGAAAGTTTCCAAATTGAGTTATCACAATAATAGGCCTACATGAAAAGTAATTTTCTTCTCTTGTGCCCGGTTGAGGCATTAATGTTTCTTACAGGCTTACAGGTACACACGCGCACACACACACACACACGCACGCGCGCACGCACGCACGCACGCACGCACGCACGCACACACACACACACACACACACACACACACACACTTGCTTTAACAGCTTATGAGGGCCAAAATTGTCCTTACTTCCCATCATAGTCCTCACATTACTAGTTCTATGTGCAAAAGAAGGTTCTCACTGAGCTGCAAGTACCAGTACACACATACATTTCAGGGTCAAAACCTCAAATTAGCCTAGACCGCAACCAAACAATCAACCAAACAATCAACCAAACAATCAAAGTGGTGGGCAAGATGATATCGTAATCAACAGCTTGGATACACATGACAAAACTCAACACTGATTTAAAAGTGGGGACATGATTTAATTGTCAAAATACAAGATGACTATATCCTAAGGGATTTGTTGCAACTGTTAGTTTCAGTGGTCATAATGTTATGCCAGGTTCATGCATTTTAAAAGTTGGTAAAGCTCTTTCCTATCTAACCTAATTGTCACGTAGGCCTAACTTTTACTTTCTTACTTTCTTGCTTTCAGGTAGAAAGTAGAACTCATACATCCCATTAGGATGCTTTCTACTTCAATCAGCAGAGGGGCAAAGTTTCTCCACGTAGGTAACATTTTAATTTAAAGCATCGTTTTGCACAAACTGAACTTCCCCCCCCCCCCCCCCCCCCCCCCAGATTTCACTTTACATAACTATTGGCTGGATTTTTCTGCGAGGAGGAAAAGGGTAATTGGTTGCATTTCCACATCCCTTTAAACATGTCTGCAGGGGACCATTAGCTCATATTAATGTGAAATCCTTGTAGGCATATCTGAGGACGGTTCTGCTGCAGCCTCTTTAAAAAAATATCCCACTTCACCCAATCTTCATAAGTTAAGAGGTATGATGGTGCACAGATGGTGCGACCCGTGGCAGATGCCAGAGTGATATTGCTGACAGCTTGCCTCTTTCATTTTTAAGATGTAAAAATGAAAATAGAAAGATTCAGATTCATTCAAGTTAAAAGCCTGAGAAGAAAGAAAGTTTCACATTCAAGAAGCGAGTACAGATCCAAAGTTTCGTGCGTAGTTGTTTTCCACTGCCTCGCAGTCGCATCTGAGGTTAATCTGATTTTTTTTTAAAAGCGCTGGCCTCTTTAACAGAGCTTCATCCGTTAACGGAGCTGCTTCTGACCCGCTTAGACCCTCAGCAGAGCATCACTGACCTTTGATGTGCTCGTTCACGACGCTCTCCAGCCGCTCCAAGCGCTCCATAATCCTCAGCGTTTCTCCTTTCCCGTCCTCCTCCAACTTTCTGTCCGTCTCCCCAACGCCGCCGCCGCTCTCCGCAACTTTCCCTCCGCTGTTGGCCACATAGTTGGTGATCCAGCCGACGTACAGGAGGCACACGATGTTGGTCATGCCGCTCAGGATGACGCACGTCGACACCAAAGTTTTAGTTCTCCTTGTGCACAACATCGCGACATCCCTCCAAGGGCTCCCCTGCGCACAGGCAGGTGGATTCAGGAGGAGACGCGCTCGGGATAAACGTGTCCAAACGCAGCCTCAGCTCGCCTCTGCGCACTCCGCTCTCTGCTGCATTACAGAATGCTCCAAACGCTTTCGGCCGCCGTGATGAAAGTCATCTGACTATATGATTCAGAGAGATCCCACGCTGAGCAGGCAAGAGCCACGCTGCGCTCAGCCGCTGCAAAGATGTGAAACACAAGCTATGGAAGCCCCCCTGTTGCCTCCCGACGGCCCAATGGCAGCAGAGGAGGCGGGATCTGCCGGCCTCTGCCTGTCCCCCTCACAGCTGGAGCGCACAGATGAGGGCGCAAGGGAGGAGGGTAATGTATGGAGGCAGAAGTGCAATCGACCGCAACAGATATGAGTCTACTGGACTGAGTTTGGAGACGTTCCTGTAAGTGGGTTAAAAAAAAAAAACATGGCTTTTAGAAAGCCAAAGTGCGCTAAAGTACTGGAACATCTTTAAACATTAAAACTCCGAGTAATTACCACCCCATCTACTTTCATCAACACAATAAAAACTGTTGTTTCTGATTATTTGTGTATATAATGTAAATAGTGATTAAGTGGTCTGATGTTGTTTAATGTGAATTGTGTGTGTGTGTGTGTGTGTGCGTGCGTGCGTGCGTGCACGCGCATGTGTTTCTGCTGTATGATGATGCCTCTGGACCAGGTCGTCGTTGATAATGAGAATTCGTTCTCAATCGACCTAACTGGTGAAATAAAGGTTAAACAAATAAAAAAACAAAATCTCACAAAATGGGATTAGAACAGAAAAGTGAATTCATTTCAGAAATGTGATTCAAAAGCTTAAACGTTTGTACTATAAAGATTTATTCAACAATTTTAATAATTATGGCTTACAGTTGATGGGAACAAAAAATTATTTAGCTGAAAATTTATATATCAACCCCAACAGGGATAGACGTGATAGAAAATGGATGGATGGATGTATATATTAGAATAAGAGCAATAAAGAAAAAGAAGTTTAAAGTCATGCATCCTACATGCTGGCAATGTTATGGTCAACACAATCACGAGGAAGACTCCTAACTTGACAGTCATCCAGTAGATTTTTGCGCTCCTAAAGGAAAGTAAGCCACAAACCATCATTGCTAGAGAAGTTGGCTTTTCACGGAGCACACTAATAGGAAGTTGAGTGGAAGGAAAAAAATGTAAGGAAGAAAAGGGGTTGCATGCAACAGGGAGCATTGAGACCTGAAGAGGATTGAGACATTCAAGTGTTTGGGAGAGATTCACTTGGCACTGTCACACCTGCTGCTGTGCTGTGACCTTCACACCTGAGCGTCATCGCCTTGATCAGCAGCTGCTGCCATATAAGGACGGCTCCTCCACCTGCACGGCGTCAGATTGTTGTCTAACCCCAGTGGTAACGCGGTCAGGCTGTTTGTTCTGTTTCAGTCATGTTTGACATATTTCCAAACGGCCTGTTTCCTCCCTTGTCCAGTTCCTCTGCCTGCCTGAGCCTGCTTCCTCACCTACCACCTTGGCTTCGACCTCCTGCTTGTCTGAAACCGGTTACAAAGATTGTCCTAACCGCTGACTGAACTTACAGATCTGACCACTGCCTGTCTGACCAAGGGAACCACAAAATACACTCAGCCTAACCTTACCAACTGCTGAGTCTCTGCGTCCAACCGTGCCTGAAGTGTGACAAGCACAGAGTGAAATTAGTGCTACAAGAGCCAAAAGTCACACACTTCTGGAAATTGCTACAAACTGTCACATCTTAAGTTAAATCTAATTCAATTTGGTTTATTTATATAGTGCCAATTCACAGCACATTGTTTCAAAGCACTTTACAGCAACAGCAAAATATCTATTCAGTCAAATCCTACAGACAGATTCCACATTTTTATTTTATTTTTTAGCTTTATTATAATTTATGCAGAGAATATTTCTTGTTATATGGACACTAAAACAAGAAGGTAGAAGAAAAAAGGTTAAAGAAAGAGGAGAGAAAAGGGAGAGAACGATACAACATCCTCAGTCTGCTTCTTCATCTGCAAAGAGAGATGACAAAAGAACAGCACAACCAGCTGATCAAGTATTAAAGATATAATCAACCAAAGCCTTGATACCATCACTGACGAATATACAGTATTAATCAATACGACATGTATAAAGTGACAGCTGAAGATCATAATAGGGGTTTTCTGTATGGAAGTGACTCTGTAAGTACCTGAATCCAAGCACATGTAGGTGTTTGTGATAGTGCGCTTGTGTATGAAAGGTTTATCCATGAGAAAAATGCTCAATAGTAGTTGTGAAGAGCCAAAGACCCGCCCCCCCAGAGCAACGAGGCAGACAACAGGGGACCCAAAACCCCTGACGTCAGATTCCAACTTAAGTACATACATTCTGATTGATCCTTGTCATCAAACAATGCAATCAAGTTCAGTTTATTATTCAAATAGTTAAGAAAAATCTATCTAAGAAAACCCAGCAGATTGTATCGAGTCACCGACTTGCCGCAGTCACTCTTCCTGGATGAGCATGGAGCCACAGTGGACTGTCACTTGCATTGTGTTGTTGATTTTGCAGCAATCCCTCATACCGGGCATGCATGTAGCAACAGTGGAGAGTAAAACTCCCTTTTAGCAGGAAGAAAACCTCCGGTCAAACCAGGCTTAGTGTGAACGGACGTCTGGGTGATAGACAAGGCAGAGCATACACACACATGCAGAACACAGAAGCACTGATCAAGGAGTACTTTATGTGTGTGAGAGAGACACAAAGGGTAATGGCAGCACCAGCTCCTTTAATGGATTCATTTAGGAGCCCGAATCCCAGCATAACCTGAGCCACTGCGACCACAACCTTTATCAAAATGGAAGGTTTATGGACAAGGAACGTGTTACAGCCAAACACCACGTCAGAAATGTCTGTGAGCATTTTCAGGGAGCACTAAAATAGATCACTTAGGCCTCCTGCAGCGCCAACAATAAAGTTAATCAGAAAACTGTTAAAAGCACCTGCAGTGGGCCCTGAAGTGTTTTCCACCAGAGATCTGTTCAGTTTCGAAGAAAACTAAAACCAGTTAAATATGTATTGAATGACAAATTAAAACGTTCCATTTGCTCAATTTTTCGCTGCCTGGCTCTGCACAAATACTAATTTTCAAACTGATCTTTAAGCATTAGCCACACCCCTCCAAAGATTAGAAGTAATTAAGGGATAGACCTTTTATTTACAAGTTGTCTTCCCAATTTAATTACAAAAAAAAGCAGTTAGAATAAACTTATTTTTGTCGTCTTTTTATGCAGTAGTAGAAACTTCTGATTCAGCAGTGACGTACAGTAAATTTCTATCTTTTGAAATACAAAATTATACTTGTAGGATATTGAAAAGAAATGGGGGGGGGGGGAATTAAATATTCATAAAATCCTCATATTGTTTTGACTTAATTGCAAGAGGCTAGTAACTTTTTTTCCAGGGTAAAGGGCAATAAAAATATGGAGCAAGATAATTTTTTAGACGAAGTAATGCTCATTCTATCCAGTCAAACAGAAGTTATGCCTCCATGACTTCACTGCGAGCACAAGGTTTGCCTAAAACCTTTTCTTTCATTTGCATCCACTTCTGTCCTCCCTGACTTTTCATGAGCACACACGCACACTATCACTGACCACCTCGGGAGCTTACCTGAGAGCTAAAGCAACTTCAGAGCCACCACCAGCAGATGGATCTTGCAGTTAGGCCCTCCAGGCTGCAGCTTTCATCTTTGTCTTTCATCCACAGCTCCGCCAATCACACAGACATCCTCGCAAATTCACTCACGTGGTGCAGAATCGAAAAACTCGCCATTCACCCAAGAGCGCCCTGGCATTTTCCGCCGCCTCGCCCAGGGTGTAAATAATGCATTAGGTGTGAAATATTAAGGCTCTCTGTGCTGCGCTGCTTTGAATCTCATCTGACCAGCTGACTGTCAGTTTGTGTGCTCCTTTTCTGTTTCCCTGCTCATTCACTTTGGCCAGGCAAAAACATCATAGATTGATTTGTGCTCGAACAAACACAAGTCACCATGATGTATATGCACAATGTTGTCAACCCCCCCCCCCCCCCCCCCAAATAAAAACATGGAAGAACAGCAATCAGTCTTTGACTCGCTGTCTGTCATATCAGTTTTAACTTGAATCTTAAGCAACAAGTTCCCCCACACATGTTTTTCAGAGGTTTTATGAATTAATGAAATAAAGAGTTCCTTGAGGAAAAAACTGAGCCCTCAGTAAATTACAACTCCAGTTGAAACATAAGTAATTAAATATTCTGAATTCTACTTCAGTAATTTGAATCCTGAATAATTGCTTCAAAACCCTTGATGCCTTCCCACTGCAGCTACCAAGCCCTGCCTCATAGAAATAAGTGCCTTGTTAAAGAATGAAACCTTTTTCCCATTTTATCACGTCATATCGATACAAACGTCTATTTTTTGCTCTACATCATTTTGAAGTAGGAAAAAGAGTGGTAGAAGACTTTCTTTTTGTTCTTTTTCTTCTCAAATAAAAATCTGAGGCGTTGGACATTTGTGTTCAAAATCTTCGTTCCCCGCGGGCTCACACACACAACCACACAATCATAGAGGACAATTTATGAACGGTGATTGTCACGATTCTATATTTTGTCTGGACTTTGACTAGGCCATTCTAACCCATGATGTTCAGTCTTTCTCCTGTTGGAAATCACACCTCTGCCCTAGTCCCAAGTCTTCTGCAGCTTCTGACAGGGCAGAGGCTTCCCTGCCCCTGCTGAAGAGAAGTGGTTCCAAAGCCGGATACTTAAGTTTCACCGTAGAGTGGGTGTGTTCAGGGTGATGTCTGCGCTTTGTATTTTTGTGTCGGAAATGGTGTTGTGCATTCAGGCCAAATTTTTTGTGTTGTTCCTATTTAAATGGCAGATTGCAGAGTAAACAACTAATAATTGTCCTGTCAACATATTATCCCACCTGAGCTATGGATATCTGCAACTGCTCCAGAGATGCCACAGGCCTCTTGGCTGCTTCTCTTATTAATGCTCTTCCTGCATGGCCTAGGTTGGCAGGGGGACTCCTAGGTCTTCATGATGCTATTTTGAGATTTGCATTACACTGAAATTACACAGAGGTGGACAACATATAGTAATTAGGCAACTTCTTAGAGCTTTTGTTTTTTTTGGTATTTTATATAGGTGTATCATAGTACATGTGGCTCTTATGTATTCACACTCCATTTGTTAGGTCTTTGTTTGCAAAAACTTTAAAATCCATTTGCCAGTGTTACGCCACCTCACAGGGATTCACTACTTTGTGTTGGTCTAGAATCCCAATAAAATATGATTAGTTTTAACATAAGTTTTAACATAATAGTTTTACACATTTATGTTTTCTTTGCATCTTGTGATGGACTGGCGAGCTGTCCAGGTTGTACCCCACCTTTTGCCCAATGAAAACTGAAGATTTGTAAAAAACATGCTTTATGAGGTAAGCTTTAAGCATGAGAAGTCTTTATCATGTAAAATTCCATCCATATATCCATCCATTTTCTATACCTGCTTATCCGTGCAGAGTCGCAGGGTGCCTATCTTCAGCAGTCACTGTGTGAGAGGCGGGTTACAACCTGGACAGGTTGGCAGTCTATCATGGGGCCACATAGAGACATATAGGACTAACAACCATGCATGCACACTTACACATAAGAGCAATTTATAGTAACCAATTAACCTAACCGTCATGTTTTTGGACTGTGGGAGGAAGCAGGAATACCCGTGTTAGAGTCAGAACAGGTGGACCCAGAATTCAAGGCAGACAAGCAGAGTCGTTTAAACGGTTTATTGAACTCAGAAACAGCTCGGGTGGCGTCGGCTTCTACAGCGGGGACTTCTGCAGGAGGAGACAAAAGGTTAGTGACCACGTTTAGCTTGGAGTGCTCGAACACAAACGTGTAGGTCACTAACCTGGTCTTAATGTTCAGTTCTGGTCCGGAAGTAAAGGT
The DNA here is from genome assembly GCA_037039145.1 of Fundulus diaphanus. NCBI lineage: Eukaryota > Metazoa > Chordata > Actinopteri > Cyprinodontiformes > Fundulidae > Fundulus > Fundulus diaphanus. The sequence continues at coordinate 10,933,444 of CM073134.1, read as the reverse complement.
CGACGGCAGATGGCGGATAGCCAACCCCGCACGGCAGTTGCCGCTCAGAGAGTTCCTGGCGGAGGTCGGAGGACAGGCAGGAGGGGGAACCGTGAAGGCAGACGTGAGCAGGAGGAGACGATGAGCAAAGCTGATGGTCCATGCCAGGTGATCAGAGAGCCGGTGAGGTGCCGAAGGATAATCCAGGACGGTACACAAGCAGAAGACAGGCAGAATGAGGACAGGCAGGCTCGGTAGTCGCAGAACGGTTCCGGTCGGTGCACAAGCAGCAGGGGTCAGGCAGAAGTCAGGAAACGGGTCAGGCAAACAGAATCCAACGGGAACAGGCAGGCTCAGAGGTCGAAAGGCAAACAGGTCAGGATCAGGAGTTAGAACAAAGAATGCTGGAATAAGTCTCACACTAATGGCTCAAAATAATCTGGCACTGAAGTCTGGTCTAGAAATGGGTTATATACTAGTGGGAGCAGGTGGAACAGATCTGAGGTAATGAGGAATGGGCGGAGCTAAACAGGTGTTTGACATGAGAAATTAGACCAGACAACAGTGCCGAGATCATGACAACCCGGAGAGAACCCATGCATGCACAGGGAGAACATGCAAACTCCATACAGGAAGACCCCAGGTCGAACGCGAGGTTTGAATTCAGGACGTTCTTGCTGCAAGGCAACAGTACTGCACCACTGTGCAGCCCACTTATAGAAGGTCATGGTATAAAGGTAATACCTTTACCTCAAAAAATATTTCAGGTAAATGTATAACATTTTAAAAAGTTGTAGCTGTGGATTACTGTTGAAACTGCTGAAGGCGAATCTTGTCTAAAGAGCTTCTTATAGACCACAGTTTTTATGTACAGAGAATAACTTAAATTTTACTCCCAGAACTTTTTTATCCAGTCTTTGATTTTGCATTTATTAAAAAGGGAGAGAATGAACAAGAATAACCCAAACTAGCGGAGCTTTGATCATACAACTCACAGCCATCTAGAGTGAAGCTAAGACTGCATAATCTTTTTGGAAAAAAAGACAGAAACCAGCACTTTAAAAATCATACTTAATCAATGGCAGGAGAGTCTGAACAGGAGGATTTCTGGCCCTTTAAAAATGGCTTGGGGCTCTGTGGTCAATCAGGACCAGGAGCAGGATTTATATTAATTAAATTTTGTTGTTTCACAACAAAAACTGTGTGCATAGAGTTACGAACATGCATAAGCAGTCTTTTTAATATAAAACTGTGCAGGCTTTTTATTTATTCATTTTTTGCAAGGGGAGAAGAGGATTAAGCAAGCTAATTCTATGTTGGACAAAACTTCAACAGTGCTTTGAAAATGTATGTGTTCCCCACATTACAACCACATTCCAAATGTCATTTTCTTTCCACTTAACAATTATGCACTATTCTGTCTGTCATTTAAAATCTCAGAGTAATGCATTTAAGCTGTGGTTGTGCTTGGACAAAATGTGGAAAGGTTCAGGGGTAATGGATGTTTTTTCAAGATAATGTGCTATAGAGGGGCTAAGGTCTCCTACACTTTTATTTGCTCATGAAAATGACTAGTTTTCAATTATTTTTCAGTATGCCCTTTGTGTAACATATTAAATATATTTTACAGTGATTTAATGATTCAAATTAAAATATTAAATCTATATTGTGCGGTCAGGTGGATCCCCAGTATCACAGAACCTCAGGCAGCTGCCTAAATTTACATGATTGGGTTCACTGGTTCACTGTGAGCTACATTCATGATACTTTATTAAGAATGCTGAAAAACAGGAGCTTTTACTGCAGCACAGATCTGTATCTCTGGTGAAATGACAGATAATTGCGAAGGAGGAACTGTCAAAATTTCCTTTCCATTTTGGCATGACATCTCAGTTTGATAGCAGCAGATGCCATTTCTCTGAATTGCTCTGACAATATACAGCTGATTATGTGGGGCCATGCCCGAGTGCAACAAGGGCTTAATTAAATCAGTTTGTGAGTGGATCAATTGAAAAGCCCTCTGTGGTGAAAACTGTTTGCTCTGATGGAAAGGATGAGGGTTGCAGCCCCCTGTGCAGCAAGCTAATAACTACATAGGCTCATGAATGACAAAAAGGAACCGAAGCATGAAGGTTGGACAATGGTCCTAAATTTAAATTTGTTTCTTTACTTTTGGAACTTGACTTTTCTTTATTGGTTTTCGAGAATAACTATTAAAGCTTGGCAAAAAAAAGCTTTAACTTTATTGAAACCAAGGAAAATTCGGCTTAAAGTTTCGGGTTTAAACATGTCATCAATGAATCCGTTAGATATAAAAGTACAGATTTAACTCCAAATATTTCTGCATCACAGTTGTTCTTTATGACCCGCAGCAATTTACATCCGAAACATTTGCTTCCTAATGGCATTGGAGGATGAACAGGAGGTTTGCTCCGAATTTAAAGGTCCTTTTGGGCACTGAGGTGAATCACAGAGTGAGACTGAGGGCATATTTTATAATTATCTTTTGTATCATTACCAAAATAGTGTTTATGCACAGATGGGCAACTGTGCATATGATTCTTTTCACTTCCCCATGAAACCAGCCAAGCTGTGCAAACCCTATAATTTGTAGCCTATAAATGTTATAAAATGTAATTTTCATGCACAAGTATGAAGTAGCATGAGAAGACAGTTCATGACATCAGACTTGCTTTAGAAATTGTTGAGCCCTTGAGCACTGAAGGTTTTGGTTTCAAATCCCAAATATCCATATTACTGTGTATGATTTTCCCTCACAGGCTTTTTAATTGGGGGGGGGGGGGGGCACCAGAGGGGCCCGGCTATCTTGGGGGTGGAGGTTATTTGTTGTTACTCAAACAATCGCCTTACAACCCCTCCATAAGGGTGTGCAGCAGAATGGACAGATAACTGGGTTTGATAACTGACAAAGGTTATCTAACCAGATCAAGCTAGGAAAACGGCCAAACTCGCCATCAACCCTTTAAAATTATGTACTACATCAGATAAAATTATTTCTTAAATTTACCCGTCTGTACCTTTAGGAGGGCAAAAAGAAATATAAAAAAAATCCCTTACCAGAAACCATTAAGTCACATTTACTAAAAAAAGAAGAAAACATAGCTTAACATCCCTTAATAAATGGGTCTCTGCTTAAATTGCGGTGAGCCAACACACACACAGTTCCACTCAGTCAAGTTTAGTACTTGCAAGACCAAGTCAATAGGACTACCCGTTAATACCTGTCCAAACTTATGCTGGTTTAGGATATATTCTCAAACTTTCATTATTTTTTTTCAACCCTCTTTCCTTTCTCTGGATAACCTATCTTATTGATTGTTTTGACTTATTGAATTTCTACCGCCCTTTTCCTGACTTCACATCCCCCATATGTCACTCTGTGCTTACCAGCACAGTTACAGCACTTTTCCTGCACATCATCTTCACATTCTTCAAATTAATGATCAGCACCACATTTGGGACACCTCTGGCTTCATTTTCAGGCAGCAACAATGAGCCCATATGTTTGACATCTTCAATTCAGCATAATCATTCTTCTTATTTGGATTGCAAACATTAGCGGTGCATACCGCCACCTACTGTACATGAATGTGTAACTATAGCCTTCACCTACTATACTCTATATATTACTTTTGTACTTTGTAAAAATCAGGACAATGCTTTATTTATAATCCGGATTTCCTCCCTTTCCCCTTTGTTCCTAAGATTCCTTTTATTCCTTGGCTCCTCTTCTTCATCCCTTAGTTCTTTAGAGGTTGGCAAAAAACTGGAGGGATGCATTACTGCCACCATCTGGTTGGAGTGCGGTTCTTGATAGTTTTGTATCTCAAGTGTGTATGTATGGAGGGAAATTTGTCTTTTTCTTATTCAATCCAACAAAAAGTAATTTCTATCAAAATATGTGCACAAAATGAATAAGAAAATTGATCAAAATAGATGAGAAAAATTAAAACAATATTTTGTCTAAATAGACATAGGTGATCAGAACAAATGTCCCTCTCTATGTATATAAAAATTCTAGAAAGATCTAATTCTGTTATTCCTTTTTATAATAATTTCTGATTGCTCTATTAATTTACAATGTGCCTATTATGTTTAACTTTTATTTAATCTTTTCAAATTCTAGCCTACATACCGATATAACAAGTTCTACTGTGTCATCCTCCCCACAGTGGTCACAGCTCCCTGTATCATACTTTTGTATTCTAAAAAAATAAAAACAGGTAAAGTTATAATCCTACGGAGCCCCTCTGGTGACATGGACAGAATTTTTTTTTTAAAGATGTTAAATGCTTGGCCACGCATTAGTAACGAGTGGCCACGACTTACTAATGCGTGGCCACGAGATAGATAAGTTGTGGCCACAAGTTATTTGTGAGGGAGCTCCTTTATGGTTGTGTAGCATACATTCAAGGAATATGGAGAACATAGACTTGATTTCATTTTATTTCAACCTTGGAATGAACTATGATGACATCCTGCGATCTCTTGCAATTAAACACAGAGTGGTATTAAGCAAAGCTCTCAACTTACACGCATTGACCGTGTGACACACGCATTTCACTGACTTCACACGCTCACGCGCAACAGACCTCAGTCTAAACTCCGCCTTCTGCAGAGCTGTTTCAGCTTGTTTCACAGCTTGTGGCCATCAGTAATTATTCCTGCTGCAGTTCATGTTAACAGAGCAGCAGGAAGAGCGATCAGAGTTATAAATAATTTTGGTCTTAACCAGTGGTGACAGTAAGCCGGTACCGTCCGGTACTGCAGAGGGAAGTGGGGAGAGCAGCTGCCAGATACAGCCATCATTCAGAACCAGTCATGGCTGCATGCTGGATCAGAGAACAGTTCTGCTAACCAGATCCAGTCTAAAAAGCCTCTTATTCTGTGTCAGGGTGCTGCGGGCATGCCTGGGCTGGGCACTGCCTTTTTTCCCTCTCCCTTCTTCGCAGGTGGCGGCTGACGAGCGGGGAGGTGCCGCTTATTGTGTCTTTACTCCAACATAGTATAGTAAATAACGATTCAACTCGGAGGTGAAAAGAACGGAACTTTACTTAGCTTTCGGTAGCGTTCAGTTCATATCAATGCGCTGGCAAACAACCAATAGGCAAAACTCAATAGCTAGGGGAGTGCTTCCGCTGAAGTAAATAGATCCACCTTATATACTACACCGCTCGCAGGTGATCTGCGTTCCGTCGTCAGCGGGGACGGTTCTTAAACAGGCTGCTGTCAGCACCTCATCGCCAGAGTGTCAGCCTTAAGTGGTAGGACTCAGTAGGCCAGTGTACGCTTTGGAAAGTGCCTAATTTCTGTCTCCCTGTTTCCCAGGTGGAACCTGCCTCGGATCCCGCTCCGGAGAACCTCTTGCCTCGGCTGAACCGGCCAGCTCTCGTTCTAATAAACAGGCATGCTGCCTTGCGCTTGAATTCAGGTGCGCAAAATTATGTTGCATGTAATTTAGGTGTGCACTTTTAAGGGTCATTTTAAGGAACTTGTAACAGCGGGGCTTCAGCTCAGATCCATTCATCCTGTTCCCTCTAAAGGAGCCCTTTACAGTCTTTATTTATGCATTTTTCCCACCACGCAGCGCACCAATCGGGGGGAAAATCTGCCCACCTCACCGCCTCAATCCGGTATCATCAAGTATAAATTATGCTGATACCAGCATCGTTTTTCCACTGTCACTTAGCGAAAAAGTAGGATGTACAGTTAATCATCGCATCCCTGGATCCACTCGTGTCTGCTGAACATCAAGCCCGAAGGCAGTATTTATCTTATCTATCTCGTGGCCATGACTTAACATCTTCAAAAAAAAAAATATGTCCATGTCACCAGAGGGGCTCCGTAATAATCAGGTCCGGTATGCTCAAATCTTTCCTCTGTTTCCTGCCTTTTTAATCCTTTAAAACCATCTCCCTGTTCTTCCACACCTCATCTTTTCTGCAATTCTTTCTTCAGTTTATTCCCTAATTTACTTTTATGTACTGTAAAGTTCTTCCTCTAGTTAGTTGGAGTGCAACCATTTGTGTTATATAGCGCTAACTACTGTACAAGAGTGACCTGGTATTATGACATGTCAATCATCTGGTGGGGCACCCAGGGGGAGCCATCAGATTTCAGGGGGGTGGGGGCAATGCCACCCCACCCCCTCTAGCTCCGCCCCTGCTCACAGGGAGGAAGAAATGGAAACATTTTGTTCAACATTGTGTGTGGATGATTGCACTAATACCTAGAAACAGCACAAAGTGGACATTATCTCTTTCTTGAGAAAAGATTACAGCTAGTGACCCAAGGATAGTGATTGTTGTGCTTGTTGTTGTTGCACATTGAGCAACAATAAGGACACCATAGCACCATCAGGTGGCGTTGTGTTCTGTTCTTAAGTTTCATCACAACTTGATTTTTTTTCCCGACCTCTGCTTTTAACTTGTTTGTGCTCGTTCTTGCATTCTCCCTCGGTGCTTCAGCCCTTACTCTCCAACCGCTGTTCCAAAGTCAATTAATCAAACTCACCAGTTCATTGTTCCAGTAATGGAGTTTTTATTCCTTTGTTTTATTCTTTGTTTTTGTCAGACTCTGCTGTTATTGTCTGGGTATCACCAGTTGCTCCTTGTTGTTTCTCCCACCAAGTTTGCAACTGTTTTTGTATTTGTTCCTTTTTTATTAACTATATCAGCTCATCACAATGCTGCGTGCCTCCTTTCTGTGTTTAGGTCCTCTTCACATCAACACATCACACTTCTGTTTTGTAATAGCGCTGCTGGTGGACTTTCTCAGGTTTTTTTTGCCATTTGTTCCTCTGTCATCTGCACACCTGTATTATTAGATAACCCCCATTCCCAGTTCCCATACTGCCCATTTCTCCTAGATCATTGTCATATTCTGTGTACCATTTCCTTTATCCATGGGTTACTGTCCATTTACTTTAATTATGGACGTACAGCTGTGTTCTTAAAATAACTTTTCAGAGTATTCGGTCATTATTTTTTCAAATTATGGAATCTTTATTTTCTAATTATTTAAATCTGATATGTGATTCCCTTCAAAAAAGCCAAAATAATCCAACCTTCTCACTTGCTTGTTTTTCCTTGAATGGTAAATCTACGGCAGCTTTATTCTCTACATTGTTTATTTAAGCAGTTCTTTAAAGTGGTTGGCACTAATTATTTAATAAATAAAGTACATAGCGCGCTTGAGGTTGATTGTTTTTTACATTCTTTATTGGACTTCAAAACTCAAAGCTCGATTTTGTCATGAGTTGTCTTCGTGAACCCAAGCACGACCACACAAACTGAGCACAGTTAGAGAGAGTTTATTTAAGAAGGTGAGTATGGAGGATGAAAACCTGAGACTTTACAGAGCTGGAGCAGACGATGAGTGCTGGAGCTGGAGAGAGAGTCCGTTAAAGCTGGGTGGCGTGGCATAGATCTGAGCTTTCTCAGAGCGGCTAGTCAGGTTAGCTGACCACTGGAGACACCATGGCACAGAGCAGCGCTTCTCCAGAGCAGCTTGTCAGGTTAGCAGTTCACAGGAGACACCTGGACAACAAGCAAAGCTTCTCCAGGAACGAGCATCAAAATACAAAGACTTACAGATGGACTGGCATGGAGAGGGTGTAGAATGATGACAGACCGGCAAAGGAGTGACAGCAGAGTGAGGCTTAAGTAGGGAGCCTGGCAGGTGAAGTGAGTCTGGCTAATTAGTGGCTGGCAGGTGTGACTAACTGCAGTAGGAGGGAAGGCTGAGTGGGAGTGGTAGGAGGAAACTGAATTAACCAAAACAAAAGCCAGAACCTAACTAAACCCAGACAGGAGGAAGAACTGAAAAATAGTAAATAAAAACCCAAATCAAAACTGAACCCTGACAGATTTAATACAACATTAAATCAACAACATTTCTAGTCAACAACCACTCAACCACAACCTCTGCAGATTGTTGACAACAGCTGTTTTCTAACTCAGGCAAAGGGACACTCTAGCAAAATCCTACTTTTTATGCTAAAGTTTTTAAGAAGCTACATGATTCTGCACACAGTTTGGGAACTGTTATCTGTAGTTTAACATCTATTAATTTTAAAGGGTGGCCAACTTGCCAGCAGCCATCGATATTCCAAAGTAGATAAACATCAGTGTAATTAACCTTTCGGTGGGAGTTGGCTGATGAAAGGGTCAGCCGTTTACATTCAAACCAGTCCTCCCAGGCACATCAAATGAAGTTTCTAAAGCCAAATAATAAATAAGACAACTTACAAAGAAAAGAGTGACACACTTCAAGCACTGATAGACAATGAGACTGAGCAGTTGGCGCAGAATAAACTTTCAATTCAATTCAATTTTATTTATATAGCGCCACTTCATGAAACATGTCATCTCGAGGCACTTTACAAAGTCAAAATCAATCATATTATACAGATTGGTCAAAAATTTCCTATATAAGGGAACCAGTTGATTGCTTCAAAGTCCCGACAAGCAGCATTCACTCCTGGAGAAGCGCAGAGCTACAGGGAGAGTCGTCTGCATTGTCCATGGCTTTGCAGCAATCCCTCATACTGAGCAAGTGACAGTGGAAAGAAAAACCACCCATTAGCGGGAAGGAAAAACCTCCAGCAGAACCGGGCTCAGTATGAACGACTGGGGGTTACAGAAGACAGAGCAGAGACACAACAAGAGAGACAAACAAGCACAGAAGCAAACATTGATCCAGTAATCTGTTCTACATTAGATGGTAATAGCAGGTGAGCTGTCTTCTCTGGATGATGTCTCAGATAACAGAACGCCAGACCAGATGTACCTACTATGAAGAAAAAAAAGAGAGAGAACAAAAAGTTATAAGCAGAGATGATGACAAGCAATGCATAATTGAAGAACAGTAGAACTCGATAGAGTGAGAAAAATAGATCCTGATGTCCTCCAGTAGTCTAAGCCCATAGAAGCACATCCCCATAGGTAGGTCAGGGCAACATAAGCCACTCTAGTTATAAGCTTTGTCAAAAATGAAAGTTTTAAGATTAGTCTTAAAAGTAGACAGGGTGTCTGCCTCACGGACCAAAACTGGGAGTTGGTTCCACAGGAGAGGAGTCTGATAGCTAAAGGATCTGCCTCCCATTCTACTTTTAGAGACTCTAGGAACCACCAGCAGACCTGCAGTCTGAGAGCGAAGTGCTCTGTTAGGAACATACAGGGTAATAAGAGCTCTGATATATGATGGAGCTTGATTATTAAGGGCTTTATAAGTTAGAAGAAGAATTTTAAATTCTATTCTTGATTTAACAGGAAGCCAATGAAGGGAAGCTAAAATTGGAGAAATAGCTGATAGGGTTGATCCAAGTTCCCAAGGCAAGACAGACAGAAGGTCAAAGCCAGGGAATCCAAGACAGGCAGGTGGGAATCAAGTTTTGGTAGCTGGATGGGGGAGAAAACAGACAGGTTAATAGCTAGTCAAACTTGACTGGAGCAGATAAATGGCCTGAAGGTGTAGGGTTACACAACAATCTGGTGCCTTGCAGGAGGAAGACCCGTCTTTATGTGTGATGGGCACGGCTCAAGTGCAGGCGTGACAAAGAGTGACAAATAAAAGTGGTGGAGTTCACTGAAACGATTGAAAGAGCTTGTAAAACATTGCAGAGTTTTCCTTAAATGGAAATCAGAAGACTTGAAGATGGAATGCTTGTGCAGACTGTCAGGGTATATCTTCTAGTAGACATATTTCCTATTTGGAAACTAACATTCTGGCTCCAGACAATATCAATCTTATTGATAAACAACTGGTTTGACCAGATAACAGAACGACTGAATGACCCAATGTTTGATGGCCCAATCACTTTTGAATGTTATTGTCACAATTATATCAACCAGGAGAATAACACATGATCATATTCTCCTTTCTCAATGAAAATGACCAAAGACAGATGGCTGCATTCTCTAAAAATGCCATTTTGTCCCATGCCAGAAGGATCTGTCACAGGCCTGAATAACATAATAATCCTTGTCCTGTTAGAAAGATCGACACAACCTTCGGCAACAGTTGAATTTCAAGATTGACTCAAAATTCATGTTCTCTGTTCACTCATCAGTTTCGACCGGATGTAGTAAGACTAAACCATGCATTAAAACTCCTTTCTGCTTATCTAGACTCCTGGGCTGTTAAAACAGATCCTTTTTCTTTTTATTTCATTTTCTCAGATGATGACTTTCAGCTGTCTTCATTGAAACGAAACATTTTCAGGGTTAGTTAATTTTTCTTGCTGTTTTAACAGCAGATCAAGCCAGTACACAGCAAAACAGTCAATAATATGAAATAAATAGCAACAACAAAAAAGTTTCTGCTGACTTGAAGTTGATCAAATTCTAAAATCTTTCTGAAAAAAAAAAAAACAAATAAGATCTTGGTGCCATAGGAGCTGATAAGGAACGACCTGGAATATTTATTACTTGACATGCGTTCGACCCCTTGCAAAGTTTTTACTGGCTTACTTTCGTTAAAATCAAAGGAGAGTAATTTCCTAATATGCTGCTAAAGTTGATAAAACCTTGCCGTAGTTTCTTTTCTTCATAAAAGAAGAATCAAAATGCAAGATACATCCAAGGTAAGCATTCAATCTTTATTGAAGGCCAAACTAATAGAACAAATAGGCAATCACCATGGTGACCTAAAATGCAAAAATTAAATGAAGCTACAGACAAGGCAAGCAGGGAACCAAAGAGCCGGCTAAAATGCTCAGTAACAGGAAGTAAAGAGAGAGTTGAAAAATCAATTGAAAAGTAAAGAAGAGCGAGAAAAACAGAAAGAAGCCTTTACTTTTCCAATGTTAGCCCCCTCACCTTCTCGCTCATTAAACATGATGCCAGTGACCTCACAATCAATCTTAACCAAACCAAACACTCAACAAAAACATCATCATGTCATGTTAATTTTAAACATTTGACAATGTATTTGAACCCATTTTTAATGCATCAAGCAGTGGTAATGATTTTTCTAAACTAAAAATGGGTTTACTAGTCTGAATTTATTGTGAAATTTCCAATATTACATGCACAGGTTCATGTATACACACAGCCCCCTAATATATGGTTATATATACAGTGAATTGATGAGAGACCTGAAATTTGAACACTTTACTCTCAGTTTTTACAGTGTACCGTAGATTGGTTGATTTTCTGAAACAGGCCAGATTTTTGGCCATAGTACACACATTCTTACCAAGGTTGGGGTTAAAAGGTCATTATAATGACTCAATATGAGCATATTTTATTTATTCTCAATTCCAGTTTGAATGTGTGTTTGGAATCATTTTTCTGTTGCATAGGCAGAATTGGTAAAAACAAAAAATTTTATATTGCATTGTTTGAACCTGCATTTTTTTGTCTTACCAAGGTAAGTAAAAGGAGCACAAAATAAAGGAACCCTACAGGTATTAAGGAAGATAAAGCAAGATGTCGAACTAGAGTCAACTTGTCAAACAAAATAAAATCAGTACTTGACATCCTGGTTTTTAAGATTCAATTCAAATGAAAAAAATAAATAAATAAAACTGTTCAGCCTGAAATACTGACTGCAACTAAGAATATGAAAGCAATGAATTATCTTAGTTATATCAGTTTTATTCTGTTTGAGCTTGTTCTTATAAAGGCTAAACTTACAGAGCAGCCCTGTATACAGTATTGGAATTCATTAGCTTTCATAAAAAATAAGTGAATAAAAAAAGTGGTTGCCTGCCAAGTTATAGCTGATTAGTAAGATGAGACACATACATATTTGATAAAATCCCTCTGTGTTATCTGTCAGCTTCTGTTCAATGCAGTTCAGACCAGCTCCAACTTTGTGAGTCCTTCCCTTCACAATCAGACGCAGTGAGTGATGAGTACACGCTGTTAGAAGGCTGTCATGCAGTGTATAACGGAAGGAGGATTCACAGAAGATGATAATGTTAAATTGTTAATACTCAGGAAATTTAATTTAAGCTTTTAACCCTCATTACCACTTGCAGACATGTTGACATGGCCTAATCACATTAATTAAACAACAGAGCAAGAGTTCAACAAATGTATGAGTGCAATGCCTTAAATTAATTACTGAATTATCAGTCTATTCATCTTACTTATCTTTATTTTAGGAAAAAACTTTTCTCTAGTTTCAAAATAATCTCTTAAAGGACTACCTTTGCAGTAAATACGTCACTTGCAGCACATCTATCTATGTATCTATCTATCTATCTATCTATCTATCTATATATAATTTACAAGAGCTAAAAGAAATTAGTTTGTAGTTATTTGATAAAACAACAAATCGAACACAAAAAATTTACACACATGGTAACAATAACAAATATTAAGGTAACACATAATTAGAACATTTGACTCAGCTTAAATAAGATCCCTCCTAGGGTTCGGTGGGTACTACCACTACAGCAGATAGTTTGCATCTAAGTGGTCCCCAGATGTCAGATTTTATGCCATCATCACTGCATCAATGTTTTGGGGACATGAATGGCCCAAGAAGTAAATCCACATTCAATCAGAGAACACAGCAGTGGTGGAAATCTTTAATAAAGGCCATTCTCGCTCATCAAATGAATTACTCAATTCATTCGCAGACTTACTCTAATCTCTGCTCAACATCAATTCATGTTTAGCACAGCTCATGTTCCAGTAGATGAGAACAGAATTGCTGATTGTTCCATCGCTTCTCTCTTCAGATATTCCGACATTTGAGACCTTGATTCAGAAACCCATGCATCTCCAGTCCCTCCATTTTCTGCAACGATCTTCAACCAACTCCCCGGTCAGTCAAAGTCTCCAGCGCTTCTCAGGAAGCCATCTTAAACAGCCTCACTCCTCGCTTTCTCTCTCTCTGCTTACTTGTCAGGCTGGGACACCTTCAGGTCCTTTCACACATCTTATCAACTGCACTTTCCTCTCTTCATACCATGTCTATCAGTTCATTATTTACTCTCTTTCAGTCTTCTAAATTCCTACCTGTACCATGCAGATTCAACTGTCAGGCATCCATTTTTTTTTCTTCAAAATGGTAATTGGTAATAGATGTTCCTGTTTTACTTACTGCCACACAACATAAAAAAAGTTTTTTTTTTTACTGAAAACCTTTAACAGCTGTGGTTACCAGAATTTTTCTGTAAAAAAATACAGTAACATGTAAGCAAGGTTACCAACCTGCCTGTAGATTTTACAGTAAAAATGTAAACCAGTTTACAGAACCACCGTTATATTTTACATGATAAAACTCTGGACTGCTTGTCATCTTTAAATGTATATTCAACAGCTATTTTATTAATTATTGTTATTATATATATATTTATGATTTTTTGTCTTACCAGTGAGCCTTTTTGTTTAAGGTTGGCTGACAGGAAGACCCAAAGGACTGTAGGCTGGAATTGAACCTGGGTCAGGTTGGCCAAGGACTGAGGCCTCTGTACATGGGCCACGTGCGCCACCCCTGTGCCATCAGCGTGCCTTAATTAGTAATTTCAAATACATAAACTATTATTTAAAAAAGTGTAGTCATTGCACTGGTCATAATCATAAGTTATGTATTTAAAATAACAATTAAGGTGTGCTGGTGGCACAGAGGGTTGTGTGGCCCATGTTCAGACGCTTCAGTTCTTGGCTCGCCTGACCCAGGTTCAATTCCGGCCTCCGGTTTTTCCCCCTGTCTCTCAGCCCCCACTCCTGTCAGCCTACCTTCAATAAAAAGGGGCCACTACTGCCACAAGAAATCCTAAAAAATATAATTAAAAGGAATTGCTGTTAAATTTACATCTAAACGTGGAAAGATAACAAGCAGTCCACAGTTTTATATAGGTGGTTTTGTATATAGGTTTACATTTTTACCGTGTTTTTTACTGAAAAATTCTGGTAACTACAGCTGCCAAAGTTGTTCAGTAAAAACAACAGATTTATTTTACAGTGAATGTACACATTTATTAAAAAGGGTTTAAAAAGTATGAACCCTCAGCCGTCACTCAATGCCAACCACTCACATCATATCTTCTCAGTCGTTGCATCCTTCCACTACACATCTCCTTCCACTGACCCGACTCTACAATCCATGGTCACGATAGGCTTTTTTGGCTTCCAACAATGCTTAGAGTTTGCCCCATCTTCATCCAAGCATAACTCTCCTATTCATACATGACATTCAGATGTCTTTCAGATATATAAAGTCATAGTCACAAATATCTCTTTTTCACCAGAAAAGTAAAAACGAACAGCCAGAGATCTCTTTTTTCAATCCATCACTTCCGCTCTAGTAAAGGCTTTAGCTCTTTTCTCAGCTGTCATGAACCTATCTCTAACTACGTGCAGTCCAGACAAGCCACAAATGCCTCACCTCAAGATCCACTCTTCAGGGAGTCCGGTCTAGCTAGCTTCCTGTCCACTGCCCTGGAAGAAACTGTACTGCAGCAATGACAGATTTTTTCTAAGCAAACTAGTTTCTGAGGAGTAATCGGAGACAAAGAGGAGAGGTGAAACCTTTTAGCATTTACCGGTCAAGATCACAAATCTGACTCAGTAATCAGACCATGATGCCCTGGTTGTCATGAAATAGCACTGGGGATTAACATGCTTCATCACCTCATTTGTTCAGAAAATGTTATGTCACGTCAGTTCCTTTCTGTCATGGTTTTAAGGTGTTTGGCCCACATGCAGACAGAATCGGATTCAGAAACAGTTTTAAGATGTTTATTAAAGGCTCTGCAGGTTCTTTGCACACAACGTGAGCAACAGGCAGGAACGGAGGGATTGCACACAACGAGAACGAAGAGCTAGGTCAGAACGTAAGGGACTGTGGAGAAAAGGGAAACAAGATTAACTCTAGTCGAACCAGGGGAAGTCTCCAGATGCTGCAATGCTTACCGCTTAGTTGAGAAGACCTATCCGGGGAGGATGAGTGGGGAAAGAGTTCTGTGGCCGTGAGCTCACTGATGGTAGTAGGTGGCTGAGTGACGGGAGGGCTGGCAGATGTTATTCTGGCGGGGAGCTCGAGCAGCCCACAGCAGCGGAGGAGAAAGGAGCAGCTGGAAGAAACAGGGTGAATCAAGAAGTGCCAGGGTGAATCCAGGAAGGGGAACCTCGTGCCCGGCTTGGTAACACCAAGGGAGTTTGAGGGGGAGATCGCCAGAGCAGAATCTGAGCAGGCAGGAATTCAGAAGACTGGTCTTTGGAGCACAGAGTCACACGGGTGAGTAAATCCACAAAAACACGATGAACTGAAGAAGACAGGAGACAAAGTCAGATCCAAAAACAGGGATTTGAAAAACTCACAGGTACAAAGCTCAGGAGACAGGACTATGGCCTAGGCATACCACAACGGGGTAACACTCTGGCATCTTCCAGCTGAGTGAGCACTCCTTTTATACCAGAGCCGAGCAGCCCTGATGAGCCGCAGGTGTGGGCCACGCCCACCCGTCAACTGCAGCCACCTGTGGAGCAGAGTTAGTAGTGCACAGACGAACAGAATCCTGAAACTTTCACTTAGTCTTTAGTCGGAGGAGTCCTAGAAGTTGTATTTTCATATAACAATGCATTCTAAAGCTGCTGTCACACATATTGGCATATATCTAAAAATATGTCTTATCTGGGTCCAAAACACAGAAACACATTTTGTGGAACAGGAAGTTTTGTCACATGTAAAAGGTGTCTGTGTCACTTTTGATGGACCGCCGTTTTGTAAGGATGTGAAAAGGATTATTCTACTGCATAAGGATGGTGTGTGTTACAACGTTTTGTAATCTTTTACATAAAAGGGAGATATTTTAAGGTTTTATACATGGCCTGTACATGTTTTCTCTCAAGTGTTCAAATTGTTATTTTCTGAGTTAATCATAAAGTAGGTCAACATCTCAGAGTAAGAGGATTTTCATTGATGAGAAATGAGTGTTTGTAGAGAGTAAAATTAGATTAAGTCATGTTGTAAATGGGTAATTGCTGTGACATTTATGTACAACTTGCTTGGATTTTGGAAGTGGTGTATATGTGCTTTGGTCATGCTCATACCAGATAATTCTTCAGCACATCATCAGAAATATCAATGGGAGCCTTGCTTAGCTGGTCTTGCTTAGCAGGGCTGATGGGTCAGAGCCAAGGCAAGGCAAGGCACATTTATTTGTATAGCATATTTCAGTACAAGGACAATTCAAAGTGCTCTACATGATTAAAACATAGGAAAATAAAAACAGAATAAAAGCAAGTTGGAATAAAATGTAGAAAAATTGAAACAAAATAAAACATGGGAAAGTGGAAACTAAGAGCAAATATTAAAAACAACTGCACAACAAAGTTAAACTAGTGATGTTTCAGTCAACTTTTTAACTAGAACAGACAAAGGCAATCCTAAAAAAATATGTTTTAAATCTTGAATTAAAGGAACTCAGGCTTTGAGCACTTTTACAGTTTTCTGGAAGTTTGTTCCAGATAAGTGGAGCATAGGAACTAAATGCTGCTTCTCCTTGTCTGGTTCTGGTTCTGGTTCTGCAGAGTAGGCTGGAGCCAAACGACCTTAGTGGTCTGGAGGGTTGATACACTGATAACAAGTCTGTGATGTATTTAGGTGCTAAACCATTCAGGGATTTATAGACTAACAGAAGTATTTTAAAGTCTATTCTCTGAGATCCAGGGAGCCAGTGGAAGGACTTTAGAACTGGGGTGATGTTCTCTACTTTCTTAGTCTTAGTGAGGACGCGGGCAGCAGCGTTCCAGATCAGCTGCAGCAGTCTGATCGACTTTTCTGGCAGACCTGTGAAAACACCGTTGCAGTGATCAATTCTACTAAAGATAAACACATAGATTCGTTTTTCCAGATCCTGCTGAGACATCAGTCCTTTAATCCTGGAAATGTTCTTCAGGTGATAGAAGGCCGACCTTGTAATTGTCTTTAGATGCTTTTGGAGGTTCAGGTCTGAGTCTATCACTACATCCAGATTTCGGGCCTGATCAGTGGTTTCTAGCTGAAGCGACTGAAGCTGTGTGCTAACTTTTGATCTCTCCTTTAATGTTCCAAAAATTATTACTTCAGTTTTGTTTTTATTCAATTGAAGAAAATTTTGGCACATCCATGCATTGATTTCTTCTAGGCATTTACTCAGTGCTTGAACTGGTCCATAGTCACCTGGTGACATGGTGATGTAGAGCTGTGTGTCGTCTGCATAGTTATGGTAGCTGATGTTGTTGTTTTTTATGATCTGAGCTAGAGGGAGCAAGTAGATATTGAACAGGAGGGGACCCAGACTCAAAGACTCATTCAAATGCGGGCAACGAATGTGTCCTTCTTTTCCCCGTTTGAAGGATGGGTCCGGTGTATCCTTCATTGCTAATCCTATGCCATAGGTCATTGTGAGTTGAAGAGAACTTTTTAACCGGAAACAGCAATAGTGGAGGGGAGTGAAAAGCTGTGAAAAAAGTTGAATATATTATGCTTTCTGTGACATAGAAGTAACCTTTAAAAAGTTTTTAGGTATGAAGTACCCTATGTTAAACTGAAATAACTGTTTTGTGTAGTGTTGTTTTGTGGTATATTTCAACATAAAATTAAACATTTGGCTGATTAAAAAGTAATAAAAGATGACAAAGCAACATTTAAAATAAAAGATTGTGAGCCTTAATGAATATATATAGGGGAAAATAAAAACCATGTACAGTTATTTTAAGAGGAGACAATGAGATTTGTTTGGCTTCAAAGCTGCTTCAGGCTGTCTCGGTTCCTAGGCAACAGCAGAAATGCTAAGGTAAGGGCGATGACAGCCGGTGGAGGCTAGACCGTCCCAATTCACAAGCCGATCTCTTCCGGTCATCTCTTTTTTGGGGAACTCAAAGGAGCTGGCCCACAGACCGGGTCCTTTGAAGGATGCAGCCCCTGAATTGGGACAGACCCTATGTGTTGATGCATTGATGGTTCTTGATGCTCAGTCGTAGTCCACACATTGTAAAGCTCCTCAAAATTCCGAAATTGCTGTGTTATTGTTATTGCTGTGTTCTTTGTTGATTCTGTTTTGAGTTGTAGTTTCTGTTTTTATCAACTTAACTTCATGTAATTTGTTATCTGTGGCTATGCATCTTCTTTGTACTTTAATTGTTGTTTTTTCTCTGTTAATCATCCCCACAGCCTTCTTACATTTATTCAATTAGTCTCACCAGTTTTCATACCAGTAACCATCTTCTTAGTATTCATTTTTTGTAAATCTTTGTCAGATTCTTCTGTTTGTAACCTACTCTGGTGCCAGTCACACTCATGATCCCTGTGGTCTGGTTTTACTAGTTTTCTAGTTGCCACAACTTCTGCATCCATGGAAGCTGAACATTATTTTTATTAATAGATACCTTCATCATGACCCTGCCTCCCTCCTTTCTTTTTTTCAAATTAGGAAACACTTGAAGCAACGATACCTTCAGCAAAACCATTAGGAGTGTTGAATTGCATCTCTCGATTGGAGAATCTCCAACAAATGCAGCAGAGAACCCCAGATGACCCATTCTTCATTTGCATGACGGCGTTGGGCAAAATGAATTTCATTCTGGATGTGTCACAGCTGGCTGAGCCCAGTGTTGACCCCTGTGGATTCTTCTTTTCTACTCCTCGCATTCTCCCTGCAGAAAAGCTGTCTAATCTAAACTCCATGATCTTTCTGAGAAATGTTGAACATGCGATTCCCTTTTCTTTTTCTTTGTCACACTGTCCGCATCAGACACACACATGAATATGCTGCTCCTTTTCTCTTCATCTTTATTTTGAGTCAGAAATGTGACAGTCCTTTGTTCAGCTCCCCAGGCTCCGACAATGGCAGCCGCATGTGTCAGAGGAGATACACTTTAGAGCCTTGGAGAAAGACTGAGTTCACCATAAAGCTCCCTCTCCTGTGCCATTGCTTTTTTAAACCCTTATTTGCTTCTTTCGTTTTTGTTCTCCATTCACCATCATAGGACTTCTAGACTCAGAGAACTGCTCTCAGGGATATAGCTGATTAACAACATTTATTGATGTTTCTTGTCTCAGAAGACAACAAATCAAAAATCCATTAATGATGTGAAGATCAACCCCACCATTTCAAAGATTCTGTCCTTGTAAGTTATTTGTTTCCAGTGCTCAATTATCTCATTAGGACTTAACATTTTATTGACCAAAGACAAAGACATTCTCTCAAATACTTTAAATAGTCAGATGTACAATTTCTAAATAAAAGACCTCTTTTAAATTTTCCTTCAGTTCTAAAGTTTTTTATCACTTTACAATCCCCATTTAGACAAAAATAGCAACACCCAATGGTCTTAGTCATCTTGCAGTTAGCCACATCCTCAAGCACTTTACTGAAAGACAAGATACATTATCGTTGAAATGTGTCCCAGGGCTGTGCCAAGATCATTTTTAGGTTGCAAATACCCTAGAAGGAGTCCCGGAGGCATACTTGACAGATGCTTCAACCACTGTGGTTGTTTCTTTTGATGTGGATAGGAACCCATTTTAAACTGAGGATCACTTCTCTTGTCACCTGTCCTGACTGACATATTTATCTTCACTGAGATGCATTTTATCACACTCTAAAGTTTTAAAGTGTAAGTTTCATCTGGAATTTAATGCTTTGTATTTCAATGTTCAAACTTGAAAATATGTGCCTTTTCATGTCTATGATTTTCTTTACAGTGTATAGAAAGTTCAAGAACACACGAATGATTCAGCTGTATGATATTCTTCCTCCTTTATATCCTATTCTAGCAAAATTCCTGAGGTGCATTTGATTTTAAACAACTGTACAATGAAAATAAAAACACAGCAGGATAAGAAATTATGAATTTTCTCAGCATGATTTCACAACAAATCTAATTCTTATAAAGCAGTTGCTAAAACACCCTCTTATTTCCATATAAGGAACACCCTTTTTATTGATATCACAGGGTAGGGAGTGATATTTTCATGTTAGTTGGTGAGAAAAGTGGTGAATAACTGTGCTCAATAAACACATGAGTTTCAAGGTTATTTTAAATCAGTAAACATTATCCCAAATGTATTACTTTTATCAGCAATTTCATGTTTCTGACACACCCTTTTGTCAGAGGAATACAGTTCAGATAGAGAACAATACAAGGGGAGCTCAACCTACATCCATCTGAATGACAATTCCCACGCAAAGATGGATGTTAACGTGGATGTGGAGACTGAAGAAAACATTGACAGGGATAACAATCATTGTCAGAACTTAAACTGGTATAAATCTGTTTGTGATGGAGAACAACTGCATGATACAAAAATAGGTGCAAATTGCTTCCATCTGTCTGTTCTGATAGGTGGGATTGCCCCTGCATGTATTTAGTGCAAACTCCTTTGTAAAACAAACAGGTTAAAATCAGTTGTATCATAAAATTTAGTACACCCAAATTTGGCAATTCACAACATATGCTATTTGATGGCTCTTTGCAAAGTCGATTCACTTGAACCATCCAAACAGATTGGTTAAAAAGTTTTCTATCTAAGGAAACCCAGCTGATTGCATTGAGTCATTGAATTTTAGCATTCACTCTTCCTGGATGGACATGGAGCCACAGTGGACAATCACTTGCATTGTGTTGTTGACTTTGCAGTAATCCCTCATCCGGAGCATGCATGTACTGTAGTAACAGCGGAGAAGAAAACTATCCTTTAACAACAAGAAACCTCAAGCAGTACCAGACTCAATGAAAAGCCTATTTATTCTTGTAACTTAATCCAAGTAAAAAACACAATGGAGTTTAATAACACACAGGCTTGCAGATCTTTATTTCTGGTAATTATAAGGATTTTCCTCTTACACCTGATGAAAACATGACCTTTAAGATTAGAACATAACGGACCAATAAAACATTTTTTAATACAGACATGTGGTCTTACTGAGGAGTATGTTTAAAAACTACTTAAAATAATTTTCAAAAGTTACTTTTAATCTGACAAACAAGCTTCATCAGAACACATATTCTGATTAATTGAAGTAGAAACAAAGAAGACAAATGATGTTAAGAACTTGTTTTCAGCCAACAACAGATTTTTTTCTGTTAATTATCTCAGATTGAGTTCATATGTTTCCTGGAGGTGTTTATTTATGCAACACAAAACTGTGAATGCTTGGAGCATAATGGTGTATTGCATGGTATGAATTTCTGAGTTTTAAGTAAAAAATGTCAACTGTAACAAACTTTGTAGTCAGAATTCTGACTACCTAAATCAGAGGGTCTTCAGGAAACATGACCGTGTATAAAAGGTAACGGTAACTCCTGTAATAACCTGTTAATTAGTATTTATGATGGTTTGAATCCAACCAAATATGTTACACACATAATATTGTACAAATTTTATTAGTAAAGCTGTTGCCACAGTGTTTGAATGTACAAAACAAAACGCCCTTAGGCGGGTGTCTTGACGGGGCCTCGGGGGCTTGTGTTCTGTGGAGTTTGTCGCTGGGGGTTTGGCCCAGTGTATGCCTGGGTGTCTGGCCCTACCTCTGGTGCGCTGGCGGGCCTTGGGGTCTGTCAAGCTGGGTAGATGGGTATGTACATTAACATCTCATGGCAGATGCTCTCCTCTTTAGGGGTGCATTCTGCTGGTGGGGGGATGGAAGGGATCCAGCCTGGGTGTCTGTCGTCATGTGTTTCCCCCTTTTTGGCCATCCCAGTTTTAAACACGTCTGAGAACAATATCCAACAACCCAACATTTGAGCAGACAGATGCAGGCTCGGAGTCTCTTTCACACCCCTGTTCTCCGATTGCCATCCGGAGTCCGGGGCCTGGAGGATGAGCTGGCCACCTGGTCGGAGTCTGGGCTGGGGGTGGGTGTTGGGTTCCGAGGGTCGGCTGGGGCTGTCGCTTTTGCTCTCCCCTGGAAAATGGGGGTAGGGCTTAGCTATGGAGGGCAGGGTGTGGGGGAAGTAGCACCTCAGGGTTTGTGGGGTGGGCTCTGGTTGGTTGGCCCGTTTGGTTTGTGTTGGCCCCAACTCCGGGTGGATGGACCCATGGGTCATCTGGACCTACGGGCCAATTGGGGTGGGGGGATGTTAGGGTTCACTTCCCAGGTCCAAAGGCTGGATACCCCTCTGGGGTGGCGGTGCCCAGACCTGGGAGTATAGGATGTGTGTGGTGAGTCCGAGTATGTGTACTGCATCTCCTTTTTTTGGGTAGGAGTGTTTGCATGTGTGAATGTGAATGTTTACGTGATTTTCTGTTGGTCAGGTTGGGTTTGGACTGCCCCCTCTCCTGGGACATCTCAGGTCCCAACTAAGTGTGGAGCCATGGAGGCTCCACACTGAGTTGAAGCCATGAAGGCTCTGTACAATATTTTGTGTAACATGTTTGATTGGATCCATGGCTCTGTTGGGGCCCCAGCGAGGGGGTGCGGGGTGCCCCTGGGCCTCGGGTCTCTGGGCCCATGGCTGGGTCCACTCTGGCCCGCGGGCTAGTCCTCGCAGCTCCCGGGGGCTTCGCCATTGTCGCTGGTGGGGGGTTTCCTGAGGCTCCTCTCTGCACTTCCCTGGGATGGGAGAGGAAGCTTTCCCTGTGTTGGTCCCTCTTGGGCACCTTTGCTCTGGGGGTCCCTTCGGGCATCTGGGATTCTGTTTCCCCTGGCGTAGGCCTCAGTGCTCTGGGTGGGGGGGGTGGGGGGGTCTTTGGCTCCTCACAACCACTATTGAGCATTTTTCTTATGGAAAATCACACACACAAGTGCACTCTTACAAACACGTACAGGTGCTTGGATTCAGGTACTCACAGATTCCTTTCTATACAGAAAACCCCTATTATTATCTTTAGCTGCCACTTTATACATTTCGCATTAAATAACACTGCATAGTCTTCAGTGATGGTATCAAAGCGTTGGTTGTTTGTACCTGTAATACTTCATCGGTTGGTTTTGCTGTCCTTTTTATATCTCACAGGTGTAGAAGCAGACTCAGAGGATGTTATATTGCCCTTTCCCTTTCCTCTCCCCTTTTTCTTTCAACTTTTCTCTCTTGTAGCATTTTGTCTCATCTGTTTATCTTCTTTTTTCCAGTTCTACCTTCCCCTTTCTGTGTCCATTGAAATGGTTCCAGCATAAAATCTAATAAAGCTTCTTGCATATATAAATCAAGCGGAGCACTGTGGCGAAAGCAGTAAGGCTCCACTTGTGAAAGTAAAATCTGTTGGGCTCTCTTTGACATTAAGACAACAATTCTTAATGCTACATTGCCAGACAGGACACACACACACACACACACACACACACACACACACACACACACACACACACACACACACACACACACACACACACAAAGAATGTACAACGCAAAAATATGTATATTGTGTTGGCAATTTGTAATTCTTTAATTCAGTTCTTTAATGCATAATTTTTTGCAAACATCTCTAAATGTAATCCACTTGGACACTCTCTCAAGCATTGAATTTACTTGACAACCCCCAAATGTTTGCTTTAATTTCCCTCTAAACCTGACTTTAATGGAAAAAACAGAGGTAAGAGATTGGATTCCATGACCTCCAGTGGCCTGTGAGGAGCCAATATCCCCTCAATGTTCTGCCAATGTCATGACTCTGACCCACAAAGCCTTTACTATGGCGGTCAACAACAACAAGGCACACACGGTTTTGCTGTTTATTACTACTGCCAGTCGGCAAAGAAGCACAAATTTAGGTATTATACATTCTGGGCTCAGCTCAAATGTCTGCTCGGGTTCATGCTGTGTTATTACAAGGTGTAAACAAGACCTTGAAAAAAGAGTGTCTAAAGAATTAGATCATGGCCCGTGTCGGACTTTTATAGCTGGTATATTGTACTATAATTTGTGAATGAAAGTCTGCTAGTAGAAGAACAATATTTCTAAAATGCCTGTCATAGAGCAGAAAAGCAAAGAGGCACAGACTTGTTGGATTTGGCTTGCTAGTCATCTTTTGGACTGTGCAAACTTACTTACTTATCACTGATGTCTGCTACATTGATTTTAATATTTTGAGCAGATTTAATCACCAGTAGGTCTTTCCTCGGGCTTCTCCAGAACAAGCAATTCATAAAGGCAGAAATGTGTGAGTTTCAGAAGACCACAAAATGTTTTCTCAGTTTACTTACTCAGTTTACTCAGCTACTTTCCGTTAAAGAAAATTTGGAGCAGTTCACCAAACGAACGTCCAATCAGCGTTGGCTTTGAGGCGGGTTGAGGTGTGACGCAACGAGAAGCACGACAGTTCAGTCTAAACAACATGGCGGCTTCAGCCGATGAAGCTAGCGTTAGCGTGCAGTGTTTCCCGCAGGAATTTGTTTAGGCGAGGCGCTGAGTTGTTGTTAGCCGGCAGACGACTGAGGGGGGGGGGGGGGGGGGGGTTGAAGAAGACAAGTTTTGCGCGGACGACTCGCAGACCGGGGGTGGGGGGGTTTGTATCCACGTATTTTCGCCTGTTTCTTCCTTGCCAATCACTTTATGCACGCGCGAACGCAACAACAAACAACCGCGTCAAATAAACATGCAAGCATATCGAGTTTTTTTTTTTTTTTAATCTTGGCGAGAGCGCTGCGGGAAACACTGGCGTGGCTATCGAGCAAGTTTTATCAGAATTACAGAGTATTTCTTCACTGAAAGAAGAGCAAAACACTGTTCTGGAGACTTTTCTCAGAGGAAAAGATGTTTTTGCTCTTCTCCCGACTGGTTTCGGCAAGAGCTTGTGGTTGTGTTTTCGTCGTCGCTGTTAGTACGTCATATGCTTCGTTGATCTGATTGGTTTATTTGGCCCGTCTATCACCAACATAGGCCAATCAGCTAACCATTATTTTCGCCCCTTCCCAAAATTACTTCAACGGAAGGTTTTCAGATGGATATGCGGAGCAAATCCATCTGGCGGAGTCAGGTTAACAGGTTAGTCCCTCCAGATAAGATTTTGCCATTCTGCCATAACATAGCCTCTGACCACCTGTGTCTGTTCCAGAACTGTGTGGTTTCTGCAATCCAGTGTCCTGAGCTGCCGTTTCCCTGGATTCTAAATAAAGACCTTTAAAAGCTTCTTTTGATTTGTTTCCTGGTCTGTTACATCATCAGAAATTAATGGACTTTATGGACGTGCCTCCACATTGTCCATTCATTTCTGATTGGGCATTATCCCTTAAGTCACCACCATTGAATACTACTTTATTTTTTGTTTGCTGTTCAAGAAATTGGTCCGACTGGAACTCATGGACAATCAATATCTTATCAACAGTGGACAGCAGGCAGAGCGAACCAGTTGAGGAGAAGAAAAACAATTTCATAGGGGACTAAAACTAACTGCGACTAAAAGCCGAATCAATGCAAAGAATAAATTCTGAAAATTAAATAACACCATTTCAACAATTTCCAAAGCATGCTACATGAGGCATTTTGACACTCTCATTTTGGCTCTGAGACAGTGGTGTTCAAAGGTGTTTGCTTCAGACCCAAACACAGAACACTGACTGATGTTAATTGAAGTATTTTAACTTTGCTAGTAAGTTACACACAACAGAAGCCTGGTTCA
The DNA here is from genome assembly GCA_037039145.1 of Fundulus diaphanus. NCBI lineage: Eukaryota > Metazoa > Chordata > Actinopteri > Cyprinodontiformes > Fundulidae > Fundulus > Fundulus diaphanus. The sequence continues at coordinate 10,907,938 of CM073134.1, read as the reverse complement.
GGTTGGTAGGGAGTATAACATGTATAAGAAACAGGTTAGCTGTGTCTTTAAAATCGGTCTTGTCAATGTGCCACCAATGATGGAGTCTGGAAATGTCACTGTAGAGTTCTCTTTATGCCTTGGCACACATTCATACTGTGATTGCAGTTTTACGTATTATATCTAAAATTAAACCAGTAATAGCACTATGGTTACCAAAAAAGTTTCCTTTGGATATTCCAAATTTATGTTATTGACATTTGCAGTAATATATGACTGTGACTCCAATACTTATCTCCTCTTCCCTCCTGCAGACATTATATGCTGACAGACTGTGGTGATAAAAATGTCTCATACCCCAAACTTCTGCAGCAATTTACTTCTTCAAAAACACAACATACAAACTATAGAAATCCACACGTCTCTGGACGGTAGCTATTATTTAACACCAGCATCCAAACAGAACATAAGACAATCAAATACGTTGAATTTTGTTGCAGTTTTATTCTAGTTCAAAGTTTTATTTAAAACACACTCATGAACTGCTGTATCAGGTACACTTGTTAATTTGCTTGTTAGAATCAGCCGATCACATGGCAGCAACTCGGTGAGTTTAGACATCTCAAGTAAGCAGCAATGTCTTTTTAACTTCAGAGGTCAGATTGGGCACATTGGTTTAGGACGATAGAATGGGAACATTAGCTCAGACAAATTTCTGAAGGCACAACTCACTTAATTTTGAAGAAGAGCTACAGCAGCAGTAGATTTGTAACCTGACTTCCGCTAGATGCATGTCGCTCCGCCTAGCTTCAATCACATACATCTGGCACACCTCCATAGGAATTGCCTTTACAGAAGGCTGGGCCTTATTAAAAATTCTTGCATATGATTGGATAAGCCACTTGTCTGTCATCTTTATTGACGTGCTATTTCAACCACTCACGCCGAAGCTAACCCGTGACGCTGATGATAGCGACGCAGAAAAAAAAAAAAATAATAATAATAATGTGTTTGCGGCTCTAGTGGCATGCGTTTTATTGACAGTGAGCTGACAGGAAGAGGGGGGAAGACAGGCGGCAAAGCGCCGCGGGTCAGAGTCGATTCCGGGGCGACCGCATTGAGGACTAAAGGCCTCCTAACATGGTTCCCGCTAACCGCTCCGGGGCGCTTCCGCGTCCGCCGCGGACTTGCCCCGGAAAACAAAACTTGCCAAATCCGGTCGGGAGAAGGGCGAAAACATCGTTTCCACCAACAAAAGCCTTCAGAGGCGTTCTCTGATGTTCTTTTAATGAAACAATATTAGGTAGATTGGACAACACGGAAGAAATAGCAGCATCGATGTTAACGCTTGCTTCCTCGACGAGCCGCCATTGCTATCAAAACAGTCTCACGTCATGGTCGCGTCTCCACTACGTCACATCTATGAAACTCCAGCCCTGCGTCCTGATTGGCCAGACCATAAATTTGGTTGGAGAAATCATTCTCTACCGGCGGTGTCCCAGATGTATGTGAGTGAAGCTAGGCGGAGCGATATGCATCTGGCGGAAGTCAGGTTAGTAGATTTGACCCGACCTCAATCAAAAGCAACAGGAGGTTAGAGCCAGTGCAGGCAAGTTCTCAAGTTATACCTAATAAATGATTACAATCCTGCAGTGTGGGCCACTTTAGATTGAAATAAAATAGTATAATAGTATAAAATTTTAGTAATACTTGTTATATTTGTAGAAGAAGAAGTAGGATCTGTAGAGAAGACAAAGGTAAGAGCTCTGATTACATGAAATATGCAGGATGCATATTGAAGCTACATCCACCTCTCATCCAATCAGTCTAAAATCCATTCCATATATTCAGCAATCACTTAAAGAATTCTGCAGAAATTATAGTTAATCGGCCATGAGATTCTAGTGGGGACATTTTTTTGTCATCATCTTAGAGCTCTGACAATGTCTCTGTCCATCGTAAAATAAATTACAATGTATGTTGATCAGGAAACATTTCTATGAAGGGGATTTCTGCGAACCGACTCAATTTAATCATCTCTTCTTGCTACCCATTGTCCAGTTCACTCATGCACTACAGTACTTTCACTCGCAACAAGCGAGAACAGGTGCAGGTGCTATTACATCAACCTGCCTAAGAGGAAAACAGGACCTGTGCAAAGGAAAGATCAAGTCCTTGTGATGTTGGAAAATCAGAGTGACGGAAGATGTTGCAACAATGGCACAACAATGAAAAAAAAAAACAATAGGAAGGAAATGGTGGGGAGCAACAAAAGATAAAAAAGAAAAGCTCAGCATGAAAAGTTAATAAGAGGATGAAATAGGTATTTGTACAAATGTGACATGGTCTATTGAGATATTATCCATAAAATGAGCATTATGTAATGAGATATAAAAGACTAATTGCCACAACATATGTAAAATTCTTTAGCTATTCTCCAAACTATTTAATTCCCACAGATCTTAAAAAATGTAACGGGCATCTGTGAGTGGAGGCCAGAGGACCTGGAGAGAACCCACGTATGCGCTCCATGCAGAAAGACCCCAGGTCAGACCCAGGACCTTCTTGCTGCAGGCCAACAGTGCTACCAACTGTGCAACAGTGCAGCCCTTTTTGTTAAATGCTGGCAATAAAAAAAAAAGACATTTAAGGTGGATGTGTGTGGCCTTTAACAAAACTTTAATGCTCTGTTCATACTGTTAATTCAGTTTTAATCTAACTCCTGACAAATATAAACAGAGAACATGCCTGTCGCGATGAACAATAAATCAATTAACCGCACGATAAATTTTAATCACATGATTAATTAAATTAATCTTGATCATTTGCGTATGCATACTCCCGCTGTGTTTGGAGACTGGATTACAAAAGGAGGAGTTAAATCTTTGTCAGGGTTTCCCCCAGAAAATGGGTTAATCGTGGCAGTATTTGTCACAGTGGGTTGCGGGTGGTGCGTGCGGAAACATTGAGCGGGGAGATTGGAAGTGCGAAGAGCTTTGCGTGATGCAGCTCGAAGGAACGGTGCTGCCAATTAGCCCATTAATTAAGCTGGTATGTCGAGAGAATATACTTGCGTTATTATGCCGTTATCATATTAGTTGACAAAGGTCTCCAAATGACAATATTATGGTTTATTGTGATAATTTTTAGAAAAAATTAGCATCCAGCAAATGCTGACAGGCTTAACAGAGAGGATGATTTGATGTTTGCTGCTCGAATGTTCTAAGGATTTTAACATTTGAGGGATTATTATTAGTCATCTATAAATATCTGCCATGGGACGTACCACTGACAAATTGCTGAAGTGATTGACCAAATTTCACCAATGGCTATAGAGGGCAGGTCTGAAGGACAGCACAGAAGGACTGATAATGGCAGCGCAGGAGCAGATGTTGAGCACCAGAGAAGGAAGTCAAGATCTACCACAAAAAGGCAAGATCCCCAGGTGCAGCATGCTAAAAAAGGCCACAGAAACAGTTTAGTACACAGCAAATTTGCTGAGTAAAATTTACTCAAATGGAAGAAAACTTACTCAGAAACAGACATTTGGTCCCACTAAAAAATATTTTCTTCAATTTGAGCACATTTTACTCAGACAAATTTACTGTGTATTTCACAGCAGGGTGTAAGATACTAGTAGGAAAGGTATGCAGGGAATGCCACAACCAAGTAACCGGAATAGGCAACAGAAACATTTCTGCAGTATACAAATTGAAGACTGCTAGGTCAAAGTGGGAATCACCTCCAACGGTAGTGGAAAATAACCTCTGGGGACTTCCAGACACAAACCAACAAAATGGTGATGGCCAACCAACTGGACATTGTGATCATTGATAAACAACAGAGGACAGCCATTGTCATTGATGTGGCCATCTCAAAAGATGAATTTATCACGACAAAGGACCCCAAAACCGGAGAAGTGACTGCAACAATGTTACCGGGAGGAACATTGAAGCTTTAAGCTCAAAAGAGTGCAGTCCTAGGAACAGCAAAGATGAGAACAGTTTTTGCAAGAATTAACTTTTCTGTTTTGAAGTATACAACATTAGTTAGCTATTAACCAAACCAGCTTTACAATAAAAATCTTTGTCATTGCAACTTATGTTCCAATGAAATTTGTCCTACATTTAATCCATACCTTAGGGAGCAGCATCATTGTGCAGCACCTGAGGAGCATTCAGAGGCTAAAGGTTGTTCAGGGACCCAGAGTGGCAGTTAAACCCAGGACCTCCAGGACAAATGCACAATGTTCTAACCACTAGGCCACAACTCGCTGGCAAAACACTCATGCTAATGATAGTTTGAGGGCTGCTTTTGTCCCAGATGTCACACTTTGCTCAAGTGTGTGACAGAGCTTAGTACTGCAGGGGTTGCCACTCCCCTATGACTGCATATGTAAATTAAGGAATAGAAAACATCTCCCTTTTGTCTAATATATGTGGAGCCTCTTTCTAATAACTTTTATGCATGAAAGCATTAAAATTTGGGCTTTTAAAAGCATCAGGTTACAAATCAAGATGTACCTGGGTCCAGAATTTGTTTTTGTGAGTAAGTTTCAAGTCAGATTTTAAAAACAAATATAAATTTGTTATTTACACACTGTCATAAAATGTCATAAAATACTCAGACCCGGCTCCAGAAACAAATTACGGGGGGGGGCATTCCATTTTTTCAGCGGGGCACACTTTAAAAAAAAAAAAAAAAAAAAATGTTATATGCTTCAGGCTGAACAGTTGCTCTCTGACCACTCCTACAGTGTTGAGAAAGAAATTCTCAACAAAATCCTAACATCTGAAAAAAATCAAACAAACAAAAAGCAATAGTGTAGTCAGTGTTGCCAAATTAGGCAGGTTTCCACCAAATTAGGCTTCTTTTGAACACATTGAGCTGGAACAAAAATAACTTATGGGCCGGTTGTAAAAATTTGGGAAGCTTTTCATAACATTTGTTGGGCTTTTAGAAAGATTTACTGACAAAATATATCAAAATAGTTGTCTGTCTGGAAGAAAACTAAAACCATTTTAATAAAATGCTATCTCCTTGAACTGATTTTACTGGTCAATTTATTTTTTAATTAAGTCAGATCTGACAGCATCAATGAATAATAGTTATAATGAATATTGATTGTTATAATAAAACAAGAAGAGAATAATGGTTAATCAAGTGTCACTATGAAATTGTATTGGTCAATGTAAACAGCCCAAGAGGGGTTGAGTTCTACTGATCAACTTAAAAATATTTCATGGCTGTGAGAAATGTTTGAGTTCTGTAAGATAAATGAAGTTTATATTGAGGTAGACTTACAGCTCATGTTGGGAAGCTATTGATAAAAGGGTTTTTTTTGTTTACTTTCCGGTTGATATATCATGATTGTTAAAGCGATCTTGCGTGTTATTTGGTTGCCTGATTTACATTTTGTGCGGAGCCCGTATGTGCAAAGTTTTTTTCTTTGCTTCAGCGCAGCAGTGTGCTAATGGCATGTTCTCATGTGTTTAATAGTTCTATGCTATTAACATGAGAGTTTGAGATTTGGGCTTGTTTTACACGCTGATAAACATGAGCACTGGTGTCAGGCTGAACACTGACTGAAGTAAAAAGTTCATACTAGAAGAGGTTCTGTAATGGGGTACCGCGAGCGAGCTATTTTTAGAAACGTAACGTCACGATGACGTCACATCACGTGGTACGCAGTAGGACAAACTCCCAAACCCGCAGCTGTTTTGCTGTGGAAGAGACGTGCGTTAGCCTTGGTTTTACTCGTTTAAAAGACTGCTTTTTCCAAAATCTAAGACCATGGTTTATAAACATTGTTGCTATGGAACGTGCAACAGCGACTCGAGGTACGCTGAGCGGCCGCATATGAAGGATGTTTTCTTCATTACTTTCCCGAAATTCAAGAGTGCCAAGGAGAAATGTGTGCGCTTGGTCCATCGGTGCGGTCGGCCTACATATGTAGCAAGGATTTTGTCGGAGGAAAGGGCACAACCGAAGAACATCCTGACCCAATTCCAGCGACATCAAGTAGTGAACAGGTAAGATTATTTTGGTGGCCGACATGTTAGTAATGAAGCGCCTGCTACCATGATAGCATATAGGCTATCATAGTAGCAGGCGCTAACATGATACCCTGCTACCAGGATAGCCTACTCAAAAACATTTCAAATGAGACAAACATTAAACATATACCGATCCCTGGACGGTGATTACAAACAAAAAAACGGCCGACAACGGCATGACCGCCGCGCAGGAAAAAAAAACAACAAAGCTTACCGTTCGATCGACTCGGCCCGTTTTCCGGTCTTTTTAAGCCCTCGACACTCAAGCCATCGTTTGAGCTGAAGGTTGGTGTGTTCTTCGACAGTGCGACCAGTAAACCGTGCGCCTGGGACATCGTTTTGGGAAAGTTTAATGGCTGCAAAGTCGGTCATATCGCTGGTTCTGTTGCTGGTTGCTACGTGCGTTCTCTATCGGTTTGTCCTACCTAAGCGGCAAAAGGGGCGTTGCTCTTGAGGCGGTGACGTCACGTGCGCGGTACCCCATTACAGCAGCAAGAGAGTACAAGGATCAGAAAAAAGCAGAGTTCCCTTCTGCCTGCAAGTAACCCAAGTTTCTTCAGTTTGGCAGTTGTCCTGCTTGGTTCTCAGTGGCGGCTGGTGAAAAAAAATCTTGGTGGGGCTGGCCAATAGATTTCGCTGCCTAACCCAGTACATGCCATCAAATTAAAAGTTGGAAAATTACTACGATTCCACAATAAGCATTTAATTCCCTTCTCAGAATCAGCAGCTTACAGATACATTCAACCATTTACAGCTATATTAGGTCTTATTTTGGAAAGGAACAGTATAAAATACAACACTAAAATTCACTATTTGTCACCAAAGTAGGCATACACCATACTGTAATGCCATTATCTGCAGGTAGTTTCATAATGACACAATGGGTTTCACAACAGAACAGAAACACAACAGAATTTCAAAATATGAAAAGAATTATCAGCTGACAAAATTATGTACCTGATACAATGTTCACAGCACCTTCCAAAATCCTTTCAACAAATAGCCCAACATTCAAACTCACTTACCACATGACAAATTGTGTGTCTCTCTCTCTCTCTGTCGTGGCCATAATCTCTACGTCACTGCCTGACTGACTGCTAGCTGTCAGGGTTCTGCTGTGTGCCTGCTTTGATTGCCTTCACAGGTGGTGGCTGAGGGGGCGTGCCCCACACCTGCGGCTCGTCAGAGGCAGCTTCCTCTGGCTTCTTAAGCGGAACATGGACAGATGGAAGATGCCAGAGCCTTAACCAGTCGTGGTATGACGTGGCCCTGTCCAAGCCTTAGTTCCTGCTTGTAATTCTTCGTTTTTGCTTTGGACTAACTTTGGTTCTCCTGTTTTTTGTCGCAGTTTTTTGTGTGCATGGATGCACTCACCCGTCTTGAAGCTCCGAAGAGATTTTTGAACCTGTGGAATCATCAGCTCAGATTTTGCTCTGGCGTTCCCCCTCGTACTCCCTTGGTGTTACCAAGACGGACTCGAGGTTCCCCCCTCCCAGATTCCACAGGCTTCTCCAGGACTCCTGAACTCTGGTTAATCCGTCTGTCGTCCCGTCAGTTGAGGTTTGCTTCGGATTTCTCGCCAGCTCCATCTGCCGCCCTCCAGTCACCACCTCATCATCTAGAGTAGGCACACAAGGTCCCGAGGCGCTACTCTTCCCCAGTTAGGTTTCTCCTGCTACATGGTAAGCAGCGTATGATTCGGCACGTTCCTGGCTCTTGCCTCCTATTCATTCTCTCCCCTTCTCTTGCAGTCAACCCCGCTCTGACGTTCAGGCCTCGTCCAGGCGATTATATTCTTGCTTCATTTATTGCCTTCTTCTTAATAAATATCTTAAAAAACTGTGCTCTGGTCACCCGTTATCTGCATGTGGGCTAAGCATCTCAAAAACATGACACTAGCTACATTACTTTATGTTAAAACGACTTGCCATATACCTACAGTATATCACTGTGTAGCAAGGGCTATGATTCCAGTAGCCCCAAAGCCATTCATTTTGGCAATGCTGATTGGCCAAATATTTATAAATTTTTCCTAGCAACATTATACGATTGGTTATTTTGGTGCACTTTGAGTGATAGCCCTACGGGAGAAATGCTACGTTCTGTCGGTGGAAATGCACTGTTAAATGAGAGTCAATTGGTAGAAGTGTTTTAATAATTGATATTACATGTAGCCACATACTATTAAGTAAAAACTGACATTAATAATACTTTTGAAATCTAAATATATTTTGACTTTTCCCCTCCACATCTAGGGAGGGCAGCGCCCCCTATGGGCCAGTCACCACTGTTGGTTCTGCTCCTGGTGCTCCTAGCTGTTTAGCTAACCCTCCTAGCGTGAATGTTTATTCTAGTGTTGACTTCAATGCTGACGTTTCAAACAAAAATTAATAGCGCTGCTTCCAGCTCGCTCTCGTTTGCTTCGTTGTCACTTCTTGTAATTGTTTGGTAATCAGACCGAATATTCATCCCGCTCTACCGACACTGAGCCGCGGCGTTTCTGAAGGCATTTTGTATGACCAAGCGACCCGCCCCTCTCCAGCTGTGATTGGCTAGCATGTTGCCTTCAGTCCTTGATTTGATTGGTTCAGTTGTATAACTGACACATCAAAGATAGTACTAATAGATCGATGGCCACTCCGAGGTTAAAAAAAGGAAGAAACAGCTTCCAGTCCAGTCCATGCCGCCGGGTCTGAAAATACTGAGTATTTGCTGTGCAGATATTGGAATTTAAACCTTAGAAAAGACAGATGGAAACAAAAGCATTGCTGTTGATACCTTTCCCTGTAAAACCTGTGAAAAAATGCAACTAAATAACAATGCCTGTGTCATTTGATGTGTGTCAACAAACACTATCTGATGGGATGCTGAATACAGATCACAGTGGGAAGTTTCTCAAGCTTTGTTCTCTTCCAGCTGCATCACAGATTATGAGTCTTGCACAGTAAGATTGAGTCAGATACAGACAGGTACTTCATTTTCTGAGAGGGAACATATTTACTATTCCAATCTGGCACTCACTCATGAAATCTATTAGATCTCTCTCTCATACACACAACCACACAGTCACACACTAACGTGAAGGTCACTGATTTTATCGACTCAGCCCTTCAGATGTGTATGGTGCCACTTGGTGGTAAATCTTGACATTGTGTTTGATTAGGTGGGCGCATCTGTGGGCTGTACACTCACGCAAAGGATCGCAAGCTGCTGCCTGAACAATAAACACAACATAAATTAATTCTGATGGGAGAAAACTGAAAGAGGCAAACAAATTACATCTTTGTTTTTGACATGGCAACGTACCTTTAATTCCTAATAACGAAAAACACAGGATTTGACTTCTATAGCCAATATGCTCTTTACAGTATTTCTGTTCTTGTTTTAAAATAAAACTGAAAAAACCTTATTAGAAATGTCACACAGAAGAGTGAATAACACAATCTGTTCAATTAGTTTTATTTTTAATCAACATGTTTAATCAGTTTCAGAATGCTGATTAAAAATGACCAGACTTCTAAATAAATAAAAAAAGTCTTTTGACATGATTGTTTTAAAAGTTTCAAAGTGCAATTATGATTTGCTTTATTTAATAATGTTTTGTCACAAACCTAAAATAAAAAACAACAAACTGCATTAAGCCAAAAGCATCTGTCCTTTTGTACAATGATGAGGTAAGTTGGACTTGAAGAAAAGAGGAAAAATGGTCAACGCAGAGGTATTCTGAATGCAATGCACCCGAAAAACGAAATGCTGCAACAGCACATCAATACCAAAACCTGATTATTACACCAGATTGTTGCACTAAGCATGTTAAATTGGATCAACTTTGGCAGTTTGAGTTGATATTTATCCAGAGTTGATGTGATCAGTGAAATGTTGGTCTTTTTGAGATTTAACTTAACCCATGGTGTCATCAACATACCTGAAAAAGACACTAAAGCTCTCTTTTCTACCTCCTCCGTGTAACAGTTTGCAACAATGGGAGAAACTGGGTATCCCATAGCACACCCAGGTTTCTGACTCTAATATTTCCCCTTGTATGTGAAGTAGGTTGATTGCAGGTGAGCATAACTCAGCTCCCTGGGAACACTATGTGGCCACCAGAGGACTAACAATTGGTTGCTGGCCTGGTGGTCCTCTTTTACATATGAACAACCAGTTTTGATTGTCACTCTTAAACTTGTCGATTTACCAGTTGTATGCCTACAACTCTACAGACTGAAAGAGTATCTCGTGGAAGAGGCAAAACGTTTCCACAAAGTAGAACCTGTCCAGAGGGCTAATAAGGCGGACTCTCGATCTTCCTGGCTCATATTTGGCATCAAAGGAAGAAAACAATTATTAGAGACAAAACACTTGGAATACACAATATATTTATAACAATTGGAATTCCAAGGGGAGACACACACTTACAACTTTATCCTAAAGCCCCCATGTAGTAAAGCACGGAGTCCACCCTTCCGTGTCGGCTGCAAGCGCGTGTCTGAAGAACCGTCCAGGGGCGCATCTATTCATAGTCCGGCCCCTCACTGTGTACGTGACTGACTGATGTCGGGGGCTACATACACACTCACTCCTGTCTATGCTTGTGTTCTCACAAACAAAACAGATCCGCATTCCAGTGCCAACTAAGGTGCTGGGTTCTTGATACATTTCGCCAGGTGTTTATAGGAGTCCACCAAGATAAACATTAAAGAACAATAAAAAAAGCTTTTAAACCATAAACCTGCTTGAAGGTTACCCACCATAAAACCTCATGTGACTCTTACTTGCCTGGTATCCCACAAGAAGGTTGAGTGAATTTGTAGCCTTGAGTGACCCTGCAGACTCCATCCTATGAGAACTCCAGGCCCCAAAGCTTAACAATAGTAATTAGAATTTAGGTAACTTCTACTGCTTATACAAATATATGATTATTACAAAAGCTGATTATATTTTTCCATAACAGAACCTATCCAGTTTCTTTTTCGTGTGTGACCATGTTGGTCCTCAGGGGGAATTGCAGTATTGTCGTAACTTGTAATTTCAATCCTACGTTTTATTTGGCCTATTTGGCTTGGAAAACTCATGCAGAAAACATTTACATCTATATGCATTTTGATGACATTTCTAATGAGAAGTATGAATACTATTTTATAATCTTTGTTCAGGGAATGTAGACAATGTTTTAGTTTTGCCAAAGATGACAGTGTTTCCTCAGAAAAATGTGAGAATGTTCCATTTTCTGCTGTTGTTATGGTGTGCAATGCTGTCATTGGTAGGGGAGACACTTGAGAGCAGTGTGCATACTGCCTAACTAATGAACCTTCAAGATGGCAGATAATAACGTTTTATTATTAATAATATTATCCTCTACAAATAAAGTAATTTTAGTTTTGTTTAGAAATTAGGTTTAGGTTTTGTAAACATATTACTAATAAATTAAACAAATTATATTTGTCATTCATTAATTTCATTTGGAGGGGTATTTTTAATTCTATGAGTATATACTGTAAATAACATTGAATATTTCAAATAGCTGATTAACGAATGAGCGTAAAATGAAATAATGATAAAACAAGATTTTTCTTTAAACAAAGCAACATTACGCCATCAGGAATATGTAGGCCTAAGGGGGAAATTAAAAACCATGTACATTTAGTGCAGAGAGTGAGATCAGCCTTCAGCCTCCATTAGTTCAGCTTAAAAGCTGTTTTTGATGTTGTCTCGGTTACTATGCAACAGACGTTACGCTCAGGTAAGCGCAGGGACAGCCAATGAAAGCCTAAACGTCCAAATTCACATTGTTATGCCATATTACCGCCATGATCATCGAAATGGTTGGGGTCAGATAGAATTCTGACTACACAGCCACGAGGGAGGGATAATCAGCTGGGACAGCCCTTCTCCCAGCAGGGGTTCCCTCTTGCTATAAAAGTTTTCCCCCCACAGACAAAAACTCTCGCTCTTCAGATTCTGCAGCAACACACTCTCTTCTGCGACTCCTCTCCTGGGGTTCCCAAGGAGAGGGGGGGTCTCCTTCCTCAGCAGCCATGTGATTCAAGGCCGAAAGCCCACAGACCAACCGTTCTGTGGAACTCATCTGCTGCTTCAGTGGAATGACCAAGAGGGAGAGGAGGACCTGACTGAATCCAGATAAACAACACACCGACCGGAGCTAAGTTGCACTCTGACTGCTGCGCAAAACAGCCGCAAAGTACAGATTGCCGAAACAGCTTTGTTGTATTTCTCCTCAGCCTTTACAGAGAAGCGAACCCCAACTGGAGCTGAAAAGCCGACAAAGAAGGACCCATTTGTATGCCGAGGAAAACCTGCCCTAATGGTGACTGCAACCGGGTCAGAGGCTGTCTGGAGGACCTACAGGCCTCCATTCCCTCCACACGCTGTTGGTTAGCTCATAGCTGCAGAGCTAAACGCTAGCCTGCCAAGAACAAACCGACACTTTTCCCGTTCTCCTTGCTCCTTCCTGGGATGACCAAAATGGACTGGACTCACATGAGGCACCAACAGGTTTGGGCAGAGAAGCTGAGGGAGAAGTTAAAAGGTTTATTGGGAAATGTTTTGTAAATCGTTTGGACACATGGGTCTTTGAACAAAGGGCTAACGGAGGTAGCTCACGCTAGCCTTCGTTTCAAGGTATTGCTAATATTTCAGTGTGTCTTTATGGTTATAACAAAAGGTTATCTCCACAAGGGTTTCATACATTGATGGGACATTAATGTTTACGTTATCCGGCCCACTCATGACTAAAAATAAAGCTAAAGCTTTTATTTGTTAGCGCCAAATACCCGCTAGCCAAAAATGCTATTAGCTCCTGCTAATATCCTGTTCTGGTAATTCAAAAGGAGCTTGTTTCTAAAGCATAACCGTTCTGCTTGGCTATCCTTCGATGGTGCTATGAGCCTTATTCCCACATTAATATTGAATATTAATGTTGGCTTAAAGGCAATTTTGATAACTTTTTAGACTTTAACCTTTTTAGCGACCCCTGGCGCCCGGAGGGAGAATCACATTAATAAGATCGGCCGTACATAAGGGTTAAATGATTTTACTGAGCAAACCAGTCTTTAGAATATTATTTACCCAAAATAATGTTCTGGTTAACTGGGGCTTTGCATTGTGAATGGGTTGAAACACATGTCAAATGTTGTTCTGAATTAGTTAAGCTAATTTAACCACAATTCACATTCGTTAAGGTGAACTTTGGTTCTTTAACTTAAACAAAATATTATTTTATCAAATAATGTTTTTTTTAACTTGGGCTTTGCATTGTGAATGGATTGAAACACATGTTAAATGTTTTTAACTCCCTTCCATGTTTTTTAATCAGATCTGCAGTGAATAAGGATTCACCGAATTATTCTGATTATGACCAACCACTTTTGTTTTGTCTCTTGTTTGTTTTTGCATGTAAATAGTTCCTTAGCCTAGCTTCTTTTTGTCAGGTGTGTTTACCGATGTACTCAGGACGACCACACGGGACTAAAAGTTTTAAGAGTTTTATTATGAAAGGTTGCTGGAAGGTGGGTAATGAAGTCCGGAGGATCAGGGTTGCAGAGGATCGGAGGTGTAGGTGATGGCAGGGGCTGACGGCCCGGAGCGAGAGTCCATAATAACCGGGTGACCGGGAATGCTCAGTGCTGCTCGGCTAGCAGGCCCCGTAGCAACACCAGGGCACAGAGCAGAACCTCTACAGGGCAGCTACTCAGGTTAGCAGTTCTCTGGAGACACAGAGCAGAGCTTCTCCAGGGTGGCTAGTCAGGTTAGCAGTTCTCTGGAGACACCAGGACACAGAGCAGAACTTCTCCAGGAACAAACAGCAGAGTACAGCGTCTTTCAGAGAGACTGGCAGGACTAACTTTAAACGAGAGAGCAAAAACACATCTTCCAAGGCAAAAAAAAAAACGAGGACTGGCATCGAGAGGTGGATGACAGAAGACGGCCCAGAGCTGAACTGAAGACAGAGGGAGGTTTAAGTAGAGCACTAACAGGTGAAACAAGGGTCTGGCTAATTAACTGGTGAATGATTATCAGATGTGACTGACTGCTGAGGAGGGGAAGTGAAAATTGACAGAAAATAACTGATGACTGAAAACTAACAATAAATAAAGTCAAACCTAACCCAAAAGAGATGAAAAAATGAAAATAACAGAAAAACAAAGCCAAACCAAAACTCAACCATGACACTTTTTATCTTCATTTTGCCTAGTAGTTTAGTTAAGTTTCACTAGCCTAGTAGAGAGGATTTGTTAATCGAAATATTGTGTTAATTCAGATAAACAGCATTACATAGTGATGTTCTCTGGATGTTCATTTTATTTCTGTTATAAAATTCTTGAACTTGAAGAAGTTGTCACTCCTTTATTCTGTGTGTGCAGGGCTTGCTGTTAAAAGATCGCTAGTGCTCGAATTCATCCCTTTCAACCATTGTCTTGATATCAGTTTAAGAGCTGATCATCGCCAGACAATACTTAACAGACAGAGGGTTATTTAATAAACATTAAATAACTTTAAACAGTGTATAATTGCACAACAACATCCAATCTCTTCCGGTTTTTGTTTTTTCGTGGCTGACGGAGGACTTGATCTACGTGGGCCGGGTCCTTCAAAGGCTGCATCCTTCATAGGCCATATTTGTGGGCCGATTACGTCATGACGAGGCATGTCTAAATTCATGAATCCTTGTAGACTCCTTCAAATGTGGCCCAAAATTTAAATTGCGCTTTGAACGATGGGTGCGGTGTGTCCTTCATGGCTAATCCTATCCTGTGATTCATTGCGAGTTGCTGTGTAAGGATGTTGACGGTCCTTGTTAAAAACAGTGCTGTCTAATTCCAGTCCTCGAGGACATACATGCGTTGGTGGTGTCTCTGCTTTAGCGCACGGGGTAAGACCTCCATTGTATCCAGCTGTACTGGAGCAGGGAAGGACACTGGCCTTCGGGGACTCGAACAGCCCCAACGTGGTATGAGCTAGATGTAAAGTGGCCACAGAAAGTGGTCACAGAATATGGATACAGCAGGGTCTCAAGCTTTAAGCTCATTTCATCAGATAAGTTGTTTTCTCATAGATTTATTTTGGTAATATATAGAACTCACCCTGATGGAGGGAATATATGTGAGACTGGAAAACCTTTTTTAGTATTTTTCTTAATTTTGTGTCAAATGTCACACAACCTGTAATTTACAAGGTTAAAAGGAAGTGGGAGTTTTTTTATTGCATATTTTTGTCAAAATTCTCTGATAGCTCGATCAGAGGATAGTTGTATCATGTCCTCTTCAAAGTAAACATAGACAAAAAAGACTAAAGACAAGCTGAAGGCTACAAATAAACCAGCTCAGTATGATTTATTGAGTACTTCTCGCCCTCTCTTCCAACAATCAGATGTTCCTGCTGTTCAGCCAGCTCTAAAGGCTTGCACAGACAGCAGTCATTTCAGAGAGTTATGCAACTAAAAACACGGCAGAGGTTGGGGTTGTGGAAAATACAGAGAGATACTTTGATCAAGTAAAGAACCCAAAGGGTTACAACACGAAGAAAGAACTCTACATGAACTGGTTGGTGAAAAAAAACAAAAACATTCAGGGACTTCTGTGATTTTTTTATATCTTGTAGTCAGAGAAACAAGGTAGCTGAATTCATTTATCTTCATTTTAAAAATACAAATTTCTCCTTCTGGCATTGTAATTTTCTGACAAAATAGAAAAATGAACCATTCATGAACAGAAATGTGTTAAAAAAAATCATAAAAGTTGTTTGCCCAACATTTTGTATCCCTGTAAAAAAACAATCAAGTTGGAGCAAAGGAAGGCCAGTCTGATAAATGAAATATGAACACAATTATTTTATACCAGTAGCCTTTCACTTTCTTAAATCAGGCAAGCAACATAACCTCCAAATTCTTAATTTGTGTTCAATTTAATGTATATGGTGCTCTAAAATACATTTAAACTGAGCATAATACAACCCAGGTACAAATCAAAGTTATTGGTAATAAATGACATACTTTTGGTGGAAGTTGTAGTATCAGCCTTAAAATGCATTTTAACTCGTCTGTAACAACTGTTTAAACTGCAACATTGACATAAAATAATCATTAACTGACCTAAGATTTAAGTTGACTAAAATGTATCATTTAACTATAACACACCTATTTGGTTGTTTGCCAAAGCTTAATATAAGTATCTTAAAATCCCAACCTTTCTTATCAGGGATTGAAACTAGTCAACAACCTCATAGATTCTCTGATGCTCCCAACAAATATAACAGGGAAGCAAAAAATATGTATCAAATCCTGTTTCAACAATTAAGCGATAAAACTTTACCACGGGAGACTGAACAAATATACAGAAATAGATCTCAAACTGATTCTGAAAGCAAAATTACAGAACTTGAACAAATTGGGTAAAATTTTGCTGAAGTATTGGCAAAATGAGAAATATCCGCAGTAAACTTGATGTGAAATATTTGTGTTCCAAAGCACGGAGACATTGATTTCGGATTTCACAGCAGCTTTCTGCTTTTGCTCTGTCAATAATCTGAACTTTGAGCTTCTGTTTGCAGCAGTAGTTTCTGAGCATCACCTGAGCTGCCTGATGCCTCCGAATGCCAAACATGACACATTCGGCATGTTAATGAGCTAATTAATGAAACTCATTATTGTCCTCATTAAAAAGCATTTCAGTGTCAGTTCGAGTCTCTGCATATATTACAAAACACTGAAATAAGAGGGATAATGTGCTCTGCATGGTAATGCCTGTCTTATTTTATAAACAGAATAAGTGAGTTCAGTGAGATAGAGAAATTCAAAGACTATAAGAGCCAACTGGGACTTTCAGTCTCTGTGTGTATTTGAACTGAGTGTCTGTGTGATTAACATGACGCTACTATCAAAACTGTGCATATTCCACAAACTAACAGGATATCAAAGAAAAGTCCAATGATTTATTTAGTTCTGCAACATTTCATCATTGTTAACATTTTAATAACATGAAAGAGTTGCAAGTTATATCAAGACCAGAATCAGCCATCAACGTATTGTACTATGTGCCCCTGCTCTGCAGAGAACCAAAACAATCTCAAGTCTCAAATGCATATAAATACAGTAGAATGATACATCACATTTCATCAATATTACATGCTCCACAAATTGTGAATGTTAGGACTTTCCCCACTCACCAGTGATTTTCTAGATGTTGTAGTAGTTTTCTATTCATTTTTTCTTCACAAC
This sequence comes from Fundulus diaphanus, assembly GCA_037039145.1. Lineage (NCBI taxonomy): Eukaryota > Metazoa > Chordata > Actinopteri > Cyprinodontiformes > Fundulidae > Fundulus > Fundulus diaphanus. Next base: position 10,890,670 of record CM073134.1, on the reverse strand, counting down.
AACAGATAATTTATCCCAAAGGGAGTTTCTGCCATGATGTTCTTCTTTAACACATGGTTAACTTGTTTCAGAATACTACTATAATGCGCTGGCGTTACATTACCCGAGACTGGTACAGTTTTATAATTAATCTCTAAAGATGTGGCCTTGACCTTACAAGTAACTCGATCTACTGGTCCAAAGTGGTCTGCTATCAGATTCCAAATTACGGAGGGAGACAATTTAATTTTGCGACAGTGCAATGCTGCCTTTGGCCTTCAGGGGCACTGACCTGGGGTAGGTCCCCCAGTGGTATAAAAGTTACATTTCGCTGCTTTAAGTGTTTTAATTAATTAATTAATTAATTGAACTTTATTGATCTCACAATGGAGAAATTCACTTCTGCATATTAACCCATCCATTGGGGAGCAGTGGGCTGCCACTGTGTGGCGCCTGGGGAGCAATTGAAGGTCTTGCTCAGGGACCCAGAGTGCAGGCTGTGGGGATCAAACCGGGTACTTGCAACCTTCTCAGAGCGCAAGCGCACGGCTCTAACCACTAGGCCACCACTTCCCCTTTCAGCTTGTTAGAGCAGCTATTATGATAGACTGCTGGGGCTGAACCAGCCAGTACAATCTCACTCCTACTCTGAATGTCACTAAAGGGTAAATAAATGCTTATTTCTGTAGACTTTCTTTTTTTTTTTTTTTTTTTTTTTTTTTTAATTCTCCCAGTGTCCTGTCTAGCAATGTGGCAATAACAATTGATATCTTAATGCCAAATACAGCTCGACAGATTTTACTTTCACAAGTGGAGCAAACAGCTTTCGCCATAATGCTCCGCTTGATTTGTGCGTGTAAATAGCTTTATTGTGATTCCTGCAGGGAGAATTTCAGATTATGTGGACACTACAATGGGAAAGTAGGAGAGTAAAAGAAAAACAAGAAGAGAAGACGAAAAAAAAAGAAAGAAGAGGTGAAAGAAAGAAGAGATAAAAGGAAGAGAATGATAAAACGTCCTCTGTCTGCTCCATCACCTGGAAAGAGATACAGAAAGAACAGCACAACCAACAGACATAAAGCAACAGATACAATCGTGTAACACCTTGATACCATTGCTAAATCATATGTATTATTATTTAAGCTGACATGTGTAATGTGATACCTAAAAAAGAAAGTAAAAGAAAGTAAATAAATGAATTATGGCCTTTCTGTATATAAGTGAACATTTAATACCTGGGACCCGGCACCTGTGGGAGTTTGTGAGAGTGCACGCTAGGTGGGTCCTGGGTGGGTCTGGGGGCCTGGGGTCCCTGGGGCGCGCTGCCCTCGGGCGGGGGCCCCGGCGGGGCCTCGGGGGTTCCGGTTCCGGGGGGTGTGCCGCTTGGGGTCTGGGCCGGCGGGCGCCCGGGTGTCTGCCCCTGCACGGGGCCTCTGGTGCGCTGGGGGGCCTCGGGGCCTGTTGAGCTGGTAGGGGGGCATGGTTATTAACATCTCAGGGCAGATGCTCTTCCCCTTGTTTGGGTTGGCACTCTGCTAGTGGGGGGAGGGGAGGGAGGGGGAGTAGTGACTTACCCAGCCTGGATGTCTAGTGTCGAATGTATGGTGAGATGTTTGAATGTTAGTGTTGGGGAGGGGTTAAATCTACGGGTGGGGGGGATTGGTGGACGTTCTGGTGGGCTGGTGTCCGGCCCCCTGTCCCGGTCCTGGTCCATGTGGTCTCCCGGTGCGGGTTTCACCTCGGGGGTGGGGTTTGGGATGGCTCGTGCGGGCTGGCTGGCCAGGGTCCCCCCCTCTTATTAACTTAATATTTTAATTTATTTATTTATATAATATTATTATTATTATTATTAACTTTTTTGGGGGTGGGTTAAAGCCAGTAGGCTTGGGGGGTGGGCTGGGGGAGGTAGAGGTGTTGGTCCTGGTGGGTGGTTGGCTGGCGGGCCCTGCGGCCTCTCCCCGGCCCCCGGGCTATGGTGGTGCCGCTGGAGGGGCCCCTTTCTCCGAGTGGAGCTTTCGGGGAGCGGGGGTGCCTATTGGAGTCAGTAGGGGAGCTGGCTCCCTGGGTTGGCTCCCCAGTCCTTTGCTCCCCATCCCCGGACTCCTCCCTCTGCCTGCTCCATCACGCCGCCACACATGTAGGTCCTTGGGGAGAGGGCGTTACTGGAGGTTGCCACCTTTTGGTGACGTCCCTCTCCCCAATTTTATCATGCATTTTAGACACTTTCACTCCAAACATTTTCACAACGCACATTCATGTAGGCCACAATATGGGGGGGGTGGGGGGAAGACGTCTGGGGGGGGGGGGCTTATGTTGTGTGGGCCTCGCCTCGGGCGGCTCCCTTCACCCCCTCTCGCATTTAGACATTGAGGGTTCTGGGTAGTTGCTTGGAGGGTGGGCGCTGGCACCAGCTTCCTTCCGGAGGGGGGGTGGGCTGTGCCGTGCACCCCCTTCGGTGCTCCCAGTTTTAAACACACCTAAGATCAACATGCAACAACACAACATCTGAGCGGGCGTAGGGAGGATCGGGGGTCTTTTGCACACACCCGATCTCTGATCGCGGCACGGAGTCTGGGGCCTGGAGGAGGTGCGGGCCACTCGGTCCGGGGTCTTGGCGGGGGGCTACTGCGGCTAGCCAACGGCTTACCGGCTCTGGGGCTGACGCCTCTGCTCTCCCCAGGAAGGGATGGGGGGCAGGGGTGGCTAGGGTAAGGTCGGGGTGGGAGGGGGTTTATTAGGTATATAGTGGGTGAGGGGGGCTCTGGTCGGGTGGCCCGTACGGGTCGTGTCGGCCCCCCCTCTTTGGGGGGCCTGGTCCGGGGGGCATCTGGTCCGGGGGCAGGGCCGGGGGTCGGGCACAGGCAGTCGTATTGTTGAATTGTGGTGACTCCCCCCCCACTTGGGATTTTTGGATGTGAATGCTAAGTGGGACTGTGTGTACAGCGTCTTTTTTTTTTTTTTTTTTTTTTTTGTGTCTGAGTGCGGCGAGTGGGGCACAAGGGAGGGATGGTGTGAATGAGTTTGTTTTTTTTTCCAGGTTCGGGTCCGGTCCGCTCCCTCTCCCAAGATCACCTCAAGTCTCCGATAGGTGCGGAGCCCATCTCCCCACGTCCTGCCCTCCTCCGCTGCGTTGGCAGGCGCCTTGGCCCTCTGGCGCGTTGACGGTCCTCGGGTTTGGGGCGGGTTCCCGGGTGGGCGCCGGCCCATTCCCGGCGGTGGCTTCGCGGGGCCTGGCCCCCCGGGGGGCGGCCGGGGCCCCTGCCGCGGGGGCGGGGCGCCCCTGGGGCCTCTGGCCCCCGGGGCCCATGGCCGGGACCACTTCAGCGCGGCCGGCTGCCGGCGGAGCCCACGGGCTCGTCCCCGCGGCTCTTGGGGACGTCGGCATTGCGGTAGCTGGGGGATTTCCTCGGGGTCGTCTCTCCTCTTTCCTCGGGGGGGGGGGGGTTGCAGATTTCCTGTGAAGGCCCCTCTCGGGCGCACTGCTTTGGGGGCCCCTTTGGGAGTCCGGGGTTACGGGTCCCCTGACTCCTGCCTCTGTGCTTAGGGAAGGTGGGTCTTCGGTTCTCCACAATCACTATCGAACTATTTCCTTCTGGATAAATTTTCACCTAAACTAGTGCACTCTCACAAACTCCCACAGGTGCCGGGTCCCAGGTATTAAATTTCTATAGACTTTCTATTACTAAAAGAAAAATGGGGCTCCACATTTCATAGCATGTCAATCTGAAAATACTTTGTTGTATTACTATCCCCTAGGAGTTTATGTCTGTCATGAGATGGGCATTTAAAACTGATTAGCTGCTTATTAATTAAATTCAATTGAATTTTATTTTTATATTTACTTCAAAAAGTCAAATTCAATCAATTCAATTCAATTCAATTCAATTTTATTTATATAGCGCCAAATCATGAAACATGTCATCTCAAGGCACTTTACAAAATCAAGTTCAATCATATTATACAGATTGGGTCAGATTATACAGATTGGTCAAAATGTCCTATATAAGGAAACCAGTTGATTGCATCAAAGTCCCGACAAGCAGCATTCACTCCTGGGGAACCGTAGAGCCACAGGGAGAGTCGTCTGCATTGTACATGGCTTTGCTGCAATCCCTCATACTGAGCAAGCATGAAGCGACAGTGGGAAGAAAAACCACCCATTAACGGGAAAAAAAACCTCCGGCAGAACCGGGCTCAGTATGAACGGTCATCTGCCTCGACCGACTGGGGTTACAGAAGACAGAGCAGAGACACAACAAGAGAGACAAAAAGCACAGAAGCACACATTGATCTAGTAATCTGTTCTACATTAGATGGTAGTAACGGGTGAGCCGTCTTCTCTGGATGATGTCAAAGTTAACAGAACGCCAGACCAGGTGTACCTACTATGAAGAAAAAGAGAGAGAGCAAAAAGTTAAAAGCTGAAATGACGACAGTCATTTCAATGTAATACAATGGAAAACTGGAGAACCGTAGAATGAAGAACAGTAGAAATCAGTAGAGTGAGAAAATTAGACCCTGATGTCCTCCAGCAGCCTAGGCCTATCACAGCACAACTATAGAGATAGCTCAGGGTAACATGAGCCACTCTAACTATAAGCTTTGTCAAAAAGGAAAGTTTTAAGATTAGTCTTAAAAATAGATAGGGTGTCTGCCTCACGGACCAAAACTGGGAGTTGGTTCCACAGGAGAGGAGCCTGATAGCTAAAGGATCTGCCTCCCATTCTACTTTTAGAGACTCTAGGAACCACCAGCAGACCTGCAGTCTGAGAGCGAAGTGCTCTGTTAGGAACATACGGGGTAATCAGAGCTCTGATATATGATGGAGCTTGGTTATTAAGGGCTTTATACGTTAGAAGAAGAATTTTAAATTCTATTCTTGATTTAACAGGAAGCCAATGAAGGGAAGCTAAAATTGGAGAAATATGATCCCTCTTGTTGATTTTCATCAGGACTCTTGCCGCAGCATTTTGGATCAGCTGAAGACTTCGAACTGCATTTTGTGGACTTCAAATCCTCCAGACAGAATGGTCAACAAGTTTCCTCTCTAAGGAAACCCAGCAGGTTGCATCAAGTCTTGACAAGCAGCATTCACTCCTCCTGAAAGAGCGTAGAGCCACAGTGGACAGTCGTCTGCATTGTCCATGGCTTTGCAGCAATCCCACATACTGAGCATGCATGAAGCGACAGTGGAGAGGAAAACTCCCCTTTAACAGGGTTGAAAACCTCCAGCAGAACCAGAACCAGGCTCAGTGTGAACGCGTATCTGCCTCGACCCACTGGGGGTTAGAGAAGACAGAGCAGAGACACAAGAAACAAAACAAAACACTGAAGCACACATTGATCCAGGAATCATTTCTATGTTATATGGTAACGGCGGATGACTGCCCCCGACCCAGTTGGTCAAGGCCATCTGCCTCGACCCAGTCGGCAGAAAAGGACCTATAAAGTGAGAAGCTGATAAACTATAAGAAGAGGTGAAAAAAAAACTAGAGTATGTTAAAAAAGCTGAGGAGCGGAGAGAAAGATGTGTCTTTCACTTTCACACATTATTATTGTAAAAGAATGAAAAGACAAAGTGCATCTTTATGTTACCTAAAGATATTAAAGATCATAGCAGAGATATGCAGTCTTACATTTTTTTAAAGTGTGTGTAACAAAGAAGACAATTGACAATTTTAACCTTTACTTGGAGAACCTTGTGAATAAGAGCAGGGATTTTTTTTTTAGTCAAGGTTAGCTTTTATGAGTTTTTTCTTCCTCTCCGTTGTAATTCTTAGTTCTTCTGAAGCATGTCTCTGACTCAGGTACCAGGAGACCACCAACTCATTACGCCTTAATATCATAGTGATTGATGCCTTAATATTAGAGCTGCAGATTGCAAACCGTGACAAAGACAGTAAAGCAGAATGTGTGGACACAGGGCTGCTCCGATGTGCATTGATGAAACATCAGCGAATCCATTAATATTACAGTTGGTCAATTTAAGGTAATAATGAAAACAACAGCCAACCTAGTCTGCATTTTTCCCTTAAGTTATTTTGTTTTGTGTGAAATAAGTGAATTTCTCTGAAATAAACATTATGCACACAATGGGCCGAGTCAGTAGGTTTCAAATATTTACAAAGCTTTGGGTTATGTTTGTGAAGCTTTCCACAGACACCTCAATCATAGTTATTTTGATAATTAATTTGATTTTAACATCTTATCAACAGCTGTCAGACATTTTAGATTTAGTGGATTAATTTCCAAAACATTTGCAGGAGATAAAAAATAAGAATCTATACAGATTTGCCCTTTCACACAAATATTACATTTTGAATGTCCTGATTAAGGTATTTTTTGCTAATTTTCAATAAAACAGTCAAACTACTTTGGTCTTCCTTAGAAAAACTAAATCACTAAAACTAAAGCACCTATCAGTGCCAGCTACAAATGTCATTCAGCTGTTTTATGGCACTCAAAACCTTGAGCTCATCGCCCACGGTAGAGGGACCATGGTGAGTGTCTGTCTTTCCTGGGTTTATTACTTACGCCTTGTTTTTATTCTTCCAAATATTACTTACTACCATGTGTCTCCTCCACAGTGTCCACTCAACGATGTCACCGATTCCTAGTTTAATCCATGACTACAACACACCATGGAAACACTCATCTACAGGAGCTTGCTACTTATCCTGTACGTCTACTCTACTAACACAAGTTACCTACTTGTCTGCTAGAGAAAATCCCTAAAAGTATGTTTGTGGCCCAAGAGCTAAAACCGTTCAATAAACAATTTATGACTTTTTTTTTGTCAACAGAACCAGCATTATATTCACACATTCATGTTTAAGGTGTCAGTGATCCTACTTCTATGATACAAATTTGCATATTTGGTTTAATGTAGGAAATCATTTGAAAAGAAGTCTTATTGAGCATATGGAAATATATTTATTTCTGTTGATTTTAATTATTCTGATCCCAATGAAAACCCCAAATTTAGTTTTATGACATGATTACCAATAAAAATGTATTTTAATCGCAGATTTTATTCTATGTCCATGTTATAGGCACGACTTATGACTTGACAGCTGTGTCTGTCGACACCTTCAAAAGGATAATAAAAAAAGAAACTGGATATTAATGGAAAGTTGAGTGGAAGAGGACAAAAAATTTAATAAGAAATATCAACAAGCAGCAAGAATAACCACAACCCTGAGAGGACTGTGAGGTAAAGTCCCTTCATGAGTTTGAATAAATTCACAAAGCGTGAACTGTGGCTGGAGTCAGTGTCTCATGAGCCCCAACATCCAGATGCATCCAGGATATAAGATACAACTGCAGCATTCATTGTGTTAAGCCACCTAATTTGATTTTTCAGTAGGACTTGGCACCCGCCCGTGCTGCCAAAAGCTGGTCCAGTGACAGTGGTATTACTGCGCTTCACTGGCCAGTACACTGGCTTGTCCTGAACCACACAGAGAAAGAGTGGAGCATTGTGAAAATGAAGATGACAGACAAGAGAGCCAACAATGCAGACAAGCTGAGTGACGCTATCAAAGCAGCCAGGGCAGCAGAGCCCCGGGCTGATCGCCTCAATGCCACGTTGCGTTTGTGCAACATACGGACTGGGTGTTGACAGCACATTTACAGGGTGTCGTAGCTGTATTAAAAACCTTTATTCTATTTGTATCCATGTGTAAAATTCAGCATTTATGAGAAACCAAACTGTACTGGCAGGGGATGGAGTTATATGAGTTTTTATTAAAATGCTGAAATAACTTAACTTTTTAATGATATCCTAATTCGCTGAGAGGCACCTGTTGTTTACTAGGCATGGGAATATGTCTTCACTAAGACTAAGAAAGTAGAGCACATCAACCCAGTTATAAAGTCCTTCCACTGGCTCCCTGTATCTCAGAGAATAGACTTTAAAATCCTTCTGTTAGCCTATAAATCCATGAATGGTTTAGCACCTAAATACATCACAGAATTGTTATCAGTGCATCAACCCTCCAGACCACTCAGGTCTTCTGGCTCCAGCCAACTCTGCAGAACCAGAATCACGGAGAAGCAGCATTTAGATCCTATGCTCCACTTATCTGGAACAAACTTCCAGAAAACTGTAAAAGTGCAGAAAGCCTGAGTTCCTTTAAATCAAGATTAAAAACACATTTGTTCAGGATTGCCTTCGACTGTTCTGGTTAAACTGTTCTACTGAAACATCATTATTTCCGCTTTATAGTCCAACTGTTTTTAATGTTTGCTTTTAGTTTCTATTTTTCCATGTTCTATTTTGTTTCTACATTTTATTCCTACTTGCTTTTATTCTGTTTTTTTTCCTGTATTTTAATCATGTAAAGCACTTTGCATTGTCTCTGTACTGAAATGTGCTATACAAATGAATTTGCCTTGCCTTGCCTTACAGGACTGGAATACATTTTGAATCTGTTGCTTCACATCGCTGTTGTTGCTTGCCATAGTTAGTCACATAATATGTGCTATTTTTTTTTAAAGTTGCAGCTCAGGAGACGTCCCTTTAAGTCTTTTTAATAATATGTATCCCATGCTGTAAATGCCTCATCTATTGTGTTGTCAAAAATTAAGGCCTTCTTAGCTTAACACACAGGCTTGCGCCCTTCAAGGACAAATGATGACAGAATGTTTCAAGAATTATACCCCAGAACAAAACACCATAAACCCCTGTGAAGGATTTTCAAACAAGCCCTGACGCTGAGTAACTGAGTGATTATATAATACAATCGCTCATTTTAAGACGACCTCTTCGTCGTCACACCGTATAATTGAGAGTGTTTATTTTGAAGCACTGCTTCAACACACAAAGCCCACAGACCCTTTTGCTTGACAGCAAGCATTCCAACTTATAATTCAAATAAATTGCTGTCCTTGACTCCTGCATGGGATTTGCAGTTAAGGTGTGAATCTCAGCCGAAGCTGTGTCGTCGAAAAGGAGAAAGAAGAGAGGAAGGAGGTGACACTATAGCTCCTTCCTGACTCCATTCAGTTCTGGAAACTGTAAAATGTCATAAACGTTTCATTCTTCAAGGAAAATAATGGCCAGGCCAGCAGGCGCAGCTTTTAGAGAGGGAAAAGAGAAGGATATCTCTTCCCTAAATGCTCTGGAGCTGTTCAGAAATTCCAAATCATATAAACATGAAAGTGCAGCAATGCTTACTTCATCTTCACAAGTGTTATTTGCTCTTTAACTTGTTTGATGTTTTGATTAGTACTATTTTAAAATGGGCTATTTTTAATGCCCTGATCTAGCCTGATTGAAGACATTTCCTTAAATGCTATCATACCTCATATTCACATTATACTGCACATGTGTCTGCTGCACATTTCTCCTTGCACTCAGATGGTCTCTCTGCTCCCAGGAAACTGGAGTCCCTACGACGGTTTCCTGGTGTACTCTGAAAGTCTGACGACAACTGATGCCATTGGTCAGTCGATTCTTTCTTTTACATTTTATTCAGATTTTTTCACTATCTGTAAACAGGATTAGTGCTGCAATTTAATTAATTAAGAAATTGTCAAAAGATCCCTTGAATTTGTTGTTAACTGAAATTGAAAGACGCATAAATTCTTCGTAAAAAATATATTTGACTATGTCAATAGTATAGGCATCGATTTTATTTATAATGATGGTTTGATGAGTAAAAACAATGTAGGTTATTTTTTCGATTCATACACAGGGTAGTTCAAAGTACTTCACAGGAAGAACAAAGAAATTAAAAACAAAAAGAGAAATAAATCATATAAAAGCATAGAAACATTAAACATAACCCCATAAAAAACATTAAAGGAACACAACAACAGCAAATGACCTGAGCCATGATAGAAATGATACAACAGCCGTTGGATTTTGTGGATAATCTGCAGTAAACGGTAATGTCTTCAGACCTAAATTGAAAAAGCAACTGTTAATTCCAGAGACAAGCTGCATAGAAACTTAATGCTGCCTTGTCCTATTTAGCCATCGACCTGAGGACACAGAGTGAAGAGGTTTCTAAAGATTTGAGGGGTCTACATGGTTCATACTTGACCAGCAACACTGAAACGTATTTAGGCCCAAAGCCATTCAGTGCCTTATAGATTACAGACAAGACTTTAAACCCTATCTAACATATAACAGGGATTCAACACAGTTATTGAAGAAATGGTGTAATATGATACATTTTCATCAAGACTCTGGCATCACTATATTGCATGAGCAACAGCTGCCTGATTTCCTTTTTTACAGAAAACTTCAAATACATCATTACAACGATCTAACCCAGTAAAGCTGAAGGCATGCGACAGTTTTTCTGTGTGCTGTTTTATTAAGAAATCTTTTTTTTTCTGGCAATATTTTTGGAGATGGCATCAGGAAGATTTGTTGATTAGCTTTAGTCAGTTGAGTTCTGGTCTGAGTCCATAATTGTACCTATCTTATCTGATTGCTCTCAGATATGTGGCACCATGGTCTAGTTTAGCAATTATTTTTAAGCTTGAATTCTGGGACACAATACAATGAGATATGATTTGAAAACACTAGGAGCCATTCCCTCGTCTATACTTTGGACACACTAAATCACTGCCCGTGGAGGACTATGATCACGCAGGGACACAGAAAGTGGGATCATAAAGGTGTTGAATGAAAAGCGGCCAGATAATCCCTGGAGTTTCTAAAAGTAGAATGGGAGGCAGATATTTTAGTTATCAGGTTCCTCTCTTGGGAAACCTGTTTAGTACTTGAGGCAGACACCCTGTCTACTTTTTAAGACTAGGCTTAAAACCTTTCCTTTTGAAAAAAAAATTATTGCTTGAGTGGTTTAGGGTATCCTGAACTGTCTCTGTAGTTATGAGGCTGTAGGCTGAGGCTGCTGGAGGATATAATTACCACTTTTTCTCAATCTGCCACATCATTCCCTTGCTACTCACCAATTTTTTTATAACTTGCTATTATTTAAACTTTTATATTTTTGTTCTCTCTCTGTTTTTTTTCTCTTCATAGCTACATCTGGCCTGGCGATCTGTTCAGCTGTGACACCGTCCTGGAGAGGGTTATAATGCTGCCAGCAACTTCATATTCTCCTTCTATAGATGATACACCTGGGCCTGTCTCAGTGTTTAACTGTCTCTCGCGTAGATAAAAGGAGTTAGTCCTGCCATAACCCTTTTACCTTTTACCTCTTAGAAACCAATCTATTTTGGATCAGTACTTCTGTGTGTCGGTATGCTCTGTCTTCTCAAGCCCCCAGTCAGTTGCATTTGGCCATTTACATCAAACCTGGTTCTCCTGAAGGTTTCTTCCTGTTAATGGGGGAGTTCTTTCTGCTGTTGCTACATGTATGCTCGGGATGAGGGATTGCTGCAAAGTCAACGACACAATGCAAGTGACTGTCCATTGTGGCTACATGGTAGTTCAGGGGGAGTGAATGCTGCAAGTCAACAGCTATGTTTATTCCTTTATTGAACTGAAATGTGTCTGGATTGAAAAGAAAAAAATAATCCAAATATGTTGTTCATATAGCCACCAGATCAATTAATCTGACCATGACGTGCAATTACATGCACCAGGCTTTATTCACAATAAAAGCACTTTGATGTGTGCAGACTTCCCTAAAAACGCACAAAGGAAGTAGTCCTATATCCATCTGCGGTTAAAAAAAGTGTTGTTCAAACTTTATTGAACAATAATATACAAAGAAACTTTTGAGCACCCAAAATGGACCCGTGGCAGGTTCTAAGAATGGTTATGATGGTGATGTAATTAAGATACAGGCCAAAGCAACACATGCTGTTACACGTGTTGCAGGATGAGGAACATAGGGCACACATGTGCAGTCAGGGCAGTTTGCCCCAATCTGAATGACATGATCGGAAGTGTTAAAACGGACGCTGCTTGGATTAAGGATCGGCATAAACCTAAATCTTAATACAATTGATCTTAATCTGATCACAAAACTCCGACTGCCGTGAACCATGTTTACATGACACATTTTTATTCTGGCCCTTTATTCAGATTAATTTTGTCCATGTAAACATAGTTTATGTTTAAAATGATGTAAATATAATGTAATCTGTTGAGTGTCTTTAGATAACTTTTTTGTCTGTCTGTATGAATTGACTTTCTAAAGTGATTTGAGATGACATATTTTGAATTAGCACAGGCAAATAAAGCCTGTAGACATTGACCTCAGTGAAAAGATGTACTAACTATGTGGAAATTCAGGGAAATGTCTTTTCTTATAAATATGACAAAACATTTAGCAAGGACCCAAATATAGCCGTATGCCTTTGCCCCATGTGTAACTTTGCCGAACGCTCTGCTCCATTTAAGTGTCCCAATTTAGCAAAGAGAGACAACATGTACCTTTTGATAACCCTCTTTGGCTCTATTATTTTAGCCTGTGTTATCCCAAAAGTGACAGAGAAATATGGTTTTGACATAAAACACTTTAAGTAGATTCTAACAACACTGCAACAAAAAAGCCTCATATTCTCCCAAAACTCACCATTAAAATAACGAACACATGCAACTGTTACACATATCCAATTTACAGGGCAAACCAGCATTGAATAGTTTCATACTGGAATAGTTAACTCACTCACATGTAATAATATTATGGACAAGGAAAGGATATTGTAAAAAGTATACAAAGTCAGCATCTCTGATTTTACAATACACAATGAGCTCATCAAAATATGAATTTGCACTTTAATTTGACATCACTTACTAAGAAATGACAAGGTACAAATGACTGTAACATCAATCCTATTTAAAATCTTAAATCTGTGCAATATCAGTTGGAAGGAGGTAATTGGGCAGGGTTAAAAAATGGTATTGAAAAAAGATCAAATCTGACTAAAAAAAACAGACAACTTTGAACAAAAAGACACTGAAGCAGGGAAACACAGGATATAACAGATTCACAGATATAACACCTGGGAGAACTTCCACTTTCTACAGGATCTGATCACAGCGTAAATTGAACCAGGAAGCTTATATGAGGGGGATGTGATTGGAAAGTGATTGCAGCTAAAGTTGCAAATGGCTGAATCAACTGGTGGAAAACAGCTGACCAGAAAACAGGAAAATAACGAAGATATGTCAAATTGCATATCTTTAAATAGCTTTGTAAAAAGTTATGTTTCAAGGCGTATAACCAATCAGAAAGAGCAAATGAATAGCAGCATTCTCTCTTACTGAGCAAACAATTACATTTTAACAAGAATAAGAGCTCAACCAGGCTTAGAAGGAGCGGAAAGCTTCTGCAGTTGGTGTGAGATGAGAAGACAAGGAAGGAGACCAATGGAAAAAAAAAACAGCAACACAGAAGCAATGGCTTTGTTGGATGGGAACAAACAAAGAGAGCATGCATCCCTATTAGCAGCAAAGCTCTGTCCATGGCTTTGCAAAAGAAACGGACGCAGCTAAGGACAGAAGCCGTGGTGTAATTTTCTAAGGGTAAGTAGTGGGCTTGTCTGGATTCTGTTGATTCTTTTTGGTCGTTTTGCACCTCTGTGACTCATTTACGGTTGCATTGAGGGATCGGTTTCAAGATGTTTCGAGGTTTCAACTCTTGAAAAATAAACAGTTTGGATGGCTGCTGGTTGAGGAAAGACCCAACCCAAATTAAGGACTGGTGAACAGTTCCCTTTGGGAAAAAAATAGAAGATTGTTGCAGATGCAGTATGTCCAAATATTGGTAGCCAGAGTAACTTAAAGAAAACTAGAAACAAAACCTAAACGTGTGTGCATGATAACACACATGCACACACGTAAGAATCTGACAAAAGAAATCTGAAAATCAGTGCCATGATCCTGGAGGTTTGGGTTTTGTTTGTCAGGAATGAAATACACGGACCGAGAATTCGAACCCGACAAATAGGTGATGTTTAAGACAGTTTATTAACGTGAGAGGCAATAGTCGGAATCGGGATGACAGGCATGATGGCAAAAAAGAGTAAATCAGAGCCCGAGGTCAAAAACAGTCCTAAGTCAAAACAGGTGATCAGATGTGCGGGAATGTCCAGAGCAGAATCCGGAAGCAGAGTCAGAGAACAGATCCAAGGTCGGTAACGTGCGGACAGAACAAACAGACAGAGATCAGGCAGGCTCAGCCAGTCCAGGGACAGAACAGGGTCAGGCAACAAAGGCAGACAGTCAGATCAGAAAGGGGTCAAGCAAAAACAGGCAGACTATCAGCTCAGGCAGAGGTTGGGCGAAACAGGCAGGCAATCAGAACAGGCAGGAAAATGGGCAAATCAGGGGTCAGGCTGGCTCAGATATCCGGAGGCAAATGGGGTCAGATCAACAGGCAAACAGAGAACAGAGAATGCTGGACTAGACTCACCAATCGGCGTGGAATAACAGTTTTCAAATGAATAACACTCTAAAAACTCACCCGGCTGTGATGTAAAAAGGAAAATATGTCCCCAAAACCTAATAATCGGTTGTGCGACCATGTGGCCGCATAATCACGTGGCACTTGGCCAGTGGGTCGGAGCGGATGGGGTAGGGTGCATACACAACCTTAACAAAAGGAGCCTTAGTTAATTGCCTCTAAATATTTATATTTATAACTTACTTCCTGTGTTGAGTAAGCTCACCCTGTTCATAGCTGACATTAGAGGAATACAGTTCCCTGACTAGTTTGCACAGCATTTTCCCCTGCCCCACATCTGAGAAAATTTTTTAATTGGTTCTGTCGGAAGCCTGTTTAGTGTTAGTCACACTGAGCCTATGTGGGCTGCAGGACAAGCGAACCTTCGACATCCACTCTGCCTTTAGCAAGAGTGCCTGAGCGTTACCTTTAACAGGAGATGCGTGTCAATTTCCATCGTTGATGGCAAAAACTACCGTCAATTCCCCTTTTCAGAAATGAAAATAAGAGATGTCCACCACACCTTCTCAGTGCCATAACCTCAACGGCCAGAGTTGCCCAAGTTTTATTGGGGTGGGAGTCCAAAGCAGTGGTATATTTCATTTATGCTGGTGTTTTTTGTAAAAGGGTTATACATAAAACTTGAAATGCTTTATATTCAATGCATGCTTAGTTATCAAAAATCAAAAACCATCCAGTATTCTGTGTTTTGCATGATCCTATTCTGTTTTTTGAGTCTGCCTGCACCCTGTTTACAATTTTGTTTTTTTGCTTGGATTACTGTTTTGAACTCGGCTCTGGACTATTTTTCTGTACACCTGCCTGATCCATCCTCATCATCCCTTCAATAAATCATGTCAAGCATTACTTTAAGTGTCTGATTGAATACCGGGTTCATCTCCACCCCAGTTCTTGACGGGCCATGCACGTGGGCATTGTTGCTTCAGCAATAGCTCTTGGGAATGTCAGTGGTGAAGTCCTCTCGAAATCCGAAATAATTATTGATGATCGCAGCTGTGTAGAACGGCTCCTATTGACTTTGCATGGAAAGCGGGGAGAAATGCTGTCGCCGCTTCCGCTATTCTACGTCACAGGATGTGATGTCAGACGGCCATTACTGCCCAAATATGGGCATTTATGGCCGCCTCCATACATAGAGCGATCGAGACGACAATTTATGTTTTTATTTTCTTATTGATTAAAGATAAGTTCATTAAATAACCACGAACGTATTAGTTTTAGTTATAGCTAATGGTCCCCTGATTTTTCCTTGTTGACTGGACTTCTCCTTTAAGGCCACTGGACCTCTTCTGTTGTTTTTTTACTTAGGTAATAAAATTTGTTTGGTGATCTGAAACGTTTAGGTATGTAAATGAATCGAAAACAGAAGAAATCTGTAATGCAGCAAAAAAAACTTTTCCACACTTTTTGTGTACTCCAAGTACTGAAATGTGACATGGATAATAATTTTTCATTAAAACTATGCATGAAGATGGTGAGAAGATTTTCCGGAGAATTAGAAGCATCTGCAGCACATCTTGTTAAAATCCAAGGCCTTGCTTATTCAAGATGTTACTCAAAACCAAAAAAATTTAATCCTTTCAGTGAACCCTCTGAGTAATTGAAATTTTTATTTTGTAGGAAACATGAAGGTCTTTTACAAAAGGTATTTATCAAACTAAATGAGCTATAGTGCGATCTGCAGTTTGAGTAAAAGCTTCCATTTCCACAACACATTCAAAAATGGGTGCAAGTGCAAAGTTTTACAGGGTTTGCTGCGCACCTCTGCATGTTGGAGGCAGATACAGAGCCCTTTGATAGAGAGCTGTCCTCAGAAAATGAAACAACACAAAACTGAGTGAACATTTTAGATAACAATGTGGCTGCTCGAGCTCAAAGGCAACAAAGAGTTGGTCGGGATTTTAATGGATGAAGATTTTTTTTCAGAGGCAGTAAGTTTGTAAGGACAAGAATGAAAGCCAGAGAGAAAACGCAAAAATATGGCGAGGGTAAGATAGTTTTGTTGGGTCCGGGACTGACTGAGTAGATGCCAGAGCGGATAATTTGTTGTTGTCAGTCTTGATATTGGAAATGTTTTTTGCTTCACACTACTTTGAAATTAATAACGGCTCCCAAGTCATGTTGTGGTGGACGAACATAACACAGGATATATTTCAGTACAGATGCTGCAAGATAACTACTGCAAATACATAATCGTGACAGGGAATCAATGGGAGTAAGTGATAGAGATGAAAGGTGTTGCTGTTTTATTCTGTTTGAGGTGGGGAAAAGTGCTGCTTCTTAAGAAGTTTAAGACATTTTTCCTGTCACTCTTCAGCAGCCGCTGACTAACATTCGCAGTCAGTAGCGACAGCCAGGTCAACAGGGTCTAGTTGTCTTCTCCAGCTGCCCTTCAGGTGGAAAACACCTCCAGGACTAGTTTGCCTTCAGTCATTTTACTGAACTGAACCAGTTTGTCTGGATTTGATCTTTTTATCGCTTTCTGCTCCTGCCTCTCCCAGGGCCTCTTAACACCTCCAACTCTTTCTAAATTCAGCAGATGATGTGGGATTTTTAAGTGATGCTTGAAAGCAGAGGGGGAAAAATCCTGCCATGTTGGTATTTCCACCATAGTGAGCCAGTGCTGTAGGGTTCAGCGGGGAAAAAAAATACTCATCATTTTCAAAGCTGTGCTGTTGCTGGGTTTAGTGCCACTGAAGATCTTTAGAATGTGATATGTATAATCTGTGGTCCAGTCCAGTGGTTTTGACTTACGGTCCTCGGACCCCCTGTTCTGCATGTTTTAGGTATTTCCCTGCCTCCACACGCCTGTCTTTAATAAATCGCTGATGAGGAGGCCTCTGCAGCCCTTGATGGCTGCTGAGGAAGTAATGCAATCATTTGATTCAGGTGTGCTGGAGCCGAGAAACGTCTAAAACATGGAGGAGAGTGGGTCCTGAGGACCGGAATTGAAAACTACAGGACCAGTCTATTGAAAGGGCTGATTTTTTTTTTATTCTTTTGTTGTGCCTCACATCTGTGAGAGGAAATGTGCATTGGATGGAGTATGAAATATGGATGAACCACTGATGGAGCCCTGTGTTTTCAGACTGTAGACCAACCTCTCTCGGGACAACCCTGAAGGAGGAGAACACATATGTTTCTGGCAGGCAGATACTTCTTCAATCTTGGATCAAAAGTGAAGTATGGTCTGTTTCTCTAAGCAACGAACAGCTGAAGCAGACTCTAGCTATGTTTACATGCGCAGAATTTCAAGATCAGATTAAAATATATTCAAATTAAATAATCAGATTGTACCGTTTATATGGGCACACAATCAATTAATCCGATCATAATGTGCATTTATATGCACCTGGCTTTATTCAGAATAGAACCACTCTGACATGTACAGTTATCAAATTCCCCAAAAAAACACAGAAGAAGAAATACTTCCATCTTTGCTAAGCAAACAAAGCAGTATTATACGAGTTTGTTTGTCATCCGAACGCCCAGGATGGATTTGCACAATGTTCTAATTACGGCTGAAACGTTACTGAGTAGGCAATAATTTTAAGCATTGTTTTTTTTTTTTTGGAGATTTTTTGCAGCTCTAGTGGCTCGCTTTTTAACACAGTAGGCTGACAGGAGGGGGGGTGGAAGAGGGGGAGAGACATGCGGAAAAAGACCATGGGTCGGAGTCGAACCTGGGTCGGCCACGTCAAGGACTAAGGCCTCCATACATGGGTCGTGCTACCCGCTGTGCCACCAGCGTGCCGAGCTTTCATTTATTTGAGCAGATAGGTTGAGAGGGGTGACTGTTGCTTGATGGGTTGAGTAGTTGTCTTGCAACTGGAAGGTTGTGGGTTCAATTCCAGCTTCCCCCTTGTCACATGTCACTGTGCTAGTGGGCAAGGCACTTAACCCCAAGTTGCTTATTCAGCGGTGTATGAATGTGTGTGTGTGTTATAGAGAGAGTGATTGGGTGAATGTGGCTCTAGTGTGCAGTGCTTTAAGTGGTCAGTATGACTGGAAAAGCACAATATAAGTGCAGTCCATTTATCTGGAGCCTCAACAGTTTTGCTTCCTGGGGTCCGTTTTTCGTACGTCGCTAACTCAGTTAGCTGGATTTGATTGTTGACGATTTGGCATGATCTTGGATCGTTTGGTTCTTCGAAACTCATCCTGGACTTGCTGTCATAGCAACATGTGCGCAAGCTTAAACCTGCTCGCGAGCAGGCTTATTTCATGTAAACAGGATTAGATCACGGCTTTATAAGGGGAGGAGATGGGAAGTCTGCCGTAGCCATGTCCATTTTTACGACAGCAACCTGTTGCGGAAGGTGCAAGGATAATTTCAGAGCTTTTCGAATTAATTGCGTATTGCGCAATAGACAGGATCCTTTAGTGCAGCGCGACAGTGTAACTGTAGAGAGATTTTCTTGGTGGCTGTTATAAACAGACAAACATCATTTAACGGCTTTTAAAAAGAGGAAAAAGTTGTGTTAAAGCCATAAATAGAAAATATTTAAGTTATTTATATGATGGTTTGCTTTTTATTTTCATCATATTCAGTAAGAAGATTTGTTCAGGCCATTTTATTGTGAAGTTTAGTCTTAATTTGAAAGGCTTGCTTCCTGTCGAGCCGTATATTGTATTAGAAAAAACTATGGACGGATTATCTAGACACGGAGCAATACAGTTTTACCGTGTAAACTGTGGATGACTTAGAAAAGGAAAAACTTCATTTTTTTATAGATAAAGAATTTTTAGTTAAAATTCACGTTTTGCACACGTCCTTTACTTCCAGTGTCTAAGGAATGACACTGATATTGGATCTTTGCCATAACAAGTGACTTTTTAAAATAAAGTATAATAATTAAAAGCTACCATTTTGTAGAATATTCTTGTATTTCACTTTTACTTGTCCCCATGTTCTAGTGGCTCCCGTGGAGGCTCTGACATAAAAGAACAAAGTGAATATGAAATTAACATCTAACATAATTAAACATAAATTTCATTCCGTTTGAGCTTAATCCGATCATTATATTCCGATTGGCTTGTTTACATGATGCATTTTTATTTCGATTGGCCTTTATTTTTGCCTGGCTTCCCCAGTGTGCAGGCGCCAGATTATCAAAAACCATTGGTGTGAGTAGACCTTCCAGCGGTCCTTGACTGACTGCCTGTGTGTGACTCTGATCGTCTTTGTGGATTCCTGCCTGTTTGCCTCGCCCCTGTCAGACTCTCTCGTTCTATTCAATTCAATTCAATTCAATTTTATTTATATAGCGCCAAATCATGAAACATGTCATCTCAAGGCACTTTACAAAATCAAGTTCAATCATTTTATACAGATTGGGTCAGATTATACAGATTGGTCAAAATGTCCTATATAAGGAAACCAGTTGATTGCTTCAAAGTCCCGACAAGCAGCATTCACTCCTGGGGAACCGTAGAGCCACAGGGAGAGTCGTCTGCATTGTACATGGCTTTGCTGCAATCCCTCATACTGAGCAAGCATGAAGCGACAGTGGGAAGAAAAACCACCCATTAACGGGAAAAAAAAAAAAACCTCCGGCAGAACCGGGCTCAGTATGAACGGTCATCTGCCTCGACCGACTGGGGTTACAGAAGACAGAGCAGAGACACAACAAGAGAGACAAAAAAGCACAGAAGCACACATTGATCTAGTAATCTGTTCTACATTAGATGGTAATAGTCGGTGATCTGTCCTCCCTGGATGATTTCACAGTCAACAGAACGTCAGACCAGGTGTACCTACTATGAAGAAAAAAGAGAGAGAACAAAAAGTTAAAAGCTGAAATGACAACAGTCATTTCAATGTAATGCAATGCAAATCTGGAGAACAGTAGACTGGAGAACAGTAGAAATCAGTAGAGTGAGAAAAATAGGCCCTGATGTCCTCCAGTAGCCTAAGCCTATAGCAGCATAACTATAAAGGTAGCTCAGAGTAACATGAGCCACTCTAGTTATAAGCTTTGTCAAAAAGGAAGGTTTTAAGATTAGTCTTAAAAGTAGACAGGGTGTCTGCTTCACGGACCAAAACTGGGAGTTGGTTCCACAGGAGAGGAGCCTGATAGCTAAAGGATCTGCCTCCCATTCTACTTTTAGAGACTCTAGGAACCACCAGCAGACCTGCAGTCTGAGAGCGAAGTGCTCTGTTAGGAACATACGGGGTAATCAGAGCTCTGATATATGATGGAGCTTGATTATTAAGGGCTTTATACGTTAGAAGAAGAATCTTCAGATTCTGGACAGTGAACTGTACCTGACTCATCCTCTCTGCCTAGCCTTCTCTTTTACCTCTGGCTATCTGTGTTTGTGGAACAAGACCCATGACCGGATTCTGGACAAAGACCTTTGGATTGCCCCTATGTTACTTCTGCTTGCCTCCAAATAATCATGTATGACCCTGGGCTGTCCCCGGACCATTCTCCCAGGATTAATCCATGTGTGGGATGCATCTTCAGCTTCTAAGAAGCCATCCAATACTCTACTGGAGACCAGCTTCACCTTTTGCTTCAATAAACCTTTTATTTATTTATTTTAGCCCTACTACCCTTTTCCTAAGTGGTTACTCCACTTGTCAGGCCGCCATTGTAAATAAGAACTTGTTCTAAATGACTTGCCTGTAAAAATAAAGGTATAATAAAAATCTGTTCTTTGTGTACGGGTGAATTATCGGGTCCTGAACACAAATCATTACAGTTAGACCCTGTGTATTAATATGTGTTAATTATTGTTATTGTAGTTTGAGTTGTATGAACTGCTAGTCAAGGAAGAAACATAGTTTAAATAAAGCAATGGAGTATTCTTTATGGAGATAAACTATTTGGTTTAAATAGATTACCAAATAGATTACCAATGATAATGTAGCCATAACTATAAACTCTGATAACACTGTAGCATTAATGAAATTAGCCTCAGTACATGCAGATGTTGTTTTTTATTTTTTACAAAATTGTGTTTATTAGTGTGATATTTCCCTCAGGAAAATAAATGGGAAAGCAACAGGTCTCTGTCGTTCTCAAAAATGCATGGCTAAAAATGTTTCTTAATTATACTGCATTATCATTTATGCACTCTGAATAGAACAATTCCTGCACCAGCCACCTATAGGTGGACTTAATGAATTCAGAGTGCGGAGCCGTTTCTGCAGATGTATGCAAACTGACTACTTTTCAGAGTCTCTTGGCACTAACCTCAGCTTGTCAGAGGAAATATTCCCCAGCAAGTTCGGCTCTCGTTTTCCTTGACGGTTACTCTGAGCACTTTCTGTTAGGAGCAGTTGATGAGCTGCGCTGAGAGTCGAAGCTGGAGTATGGGATATTCATTCAGCAGCAGAATCATTACCAGAAATGGTCTCAGGATTTCTTTAAAAAAAAGACGTTAGATAACAAACACATAATATGTAACAGTTGCTGGAAAAAAAGCTGCACTTTAAGAAAAGGTTCTGTATTTTAATGTATGTCTTTACATAATCAGTCAGATTTGCAAATATTGATGTGCTTGGTAACAGGGCTAACTAATCAATAACAATGTATTCCTCTTCAGTAAAGCATTCAATCACACCAGCCTGCTCACTAATAAAGTGAAAACTCATGTAATGACATACAAACTGCATCAAGACTTGAGTACATGTTTGCTTTACACATATAAATCCTCCCTTGACACCCAATGCTTGATAATTTATTTTTATTGCTGTTAAGGTATGTACAAACTAATGCCACACATTATGGAGGAAGAGGTGAAAAGGAATAAAAAGACAGGGTAAGAGAAAGGGAGAGGACAGACGAACAAAATGTTTAGACAAAGATTACTAAATCCAACAACCACCTGTTCTGAAAAAGCCTCCTATGACCTCCATAGGGAAACCGGGGAAAGAGTCATGAAAAGCTGCAAAGAAACAAAACTAACAAAAACAAACAAAAACAAATCACAGACAGAATCACCAGTAGCAAGGATATGGAGCAAAACTGGTGATACTAATAAAGAGCCCTGCAGGGCAACACAGCTTCTGTACGATGAGTGCATAATTGTGAGTTTGTGTGTGTGTGTGTGTGTGTGTGTGTGTGTGTGTGTGTGTGTGTGTGTGTGTGTGTGTGTGTGTGTGTGTGTATGTGTGTGTGTGTGTGTGTGTGTGTGTGTGTGTGTGTGTGTGTGTGTGTGTGTGTGTGTGTGTGTGTGTGTGTGTGTGTGAACCACAGTGTGACCATGTACCCAGCCAGATGAGAGCCAGGGACAGATGATCACAGACTCTTCAAGTTCAGCTGCAACATTTTTAACTAAATCCATGTCTGGACTTTGACTGGTCAATTGACCCAGTTGGTGCCCAGCTTCAGCTGTTGGACTGATGGCATCACGTTTGACCCCGGAATAATTTAGTATACAGGGAGGTTTAGGATCATTACAATGACAATAATGTCCCCAGATCCTGTAACTGCAAAAAAAGGCCAAATCATCACCATTCCAGCACAATGCTGGCAATTGATACCATTACATGGTCTTCTCCAAACATCCTATGGCCATACAGCTGAACTTTGTTCTCGACTGCCCTAATGACATTGCTCCAGATGTCTGGGGGTTCATACAGATGCATCTTTGCAAACCTAAATCATGCTGCCGTATGCTATATAGAGAAATGAGGCTTCCTAATTTAACTCCCTAAATAAGCCATACTTATACAGCCGTTTTGTTATTGTTCTATCATGAACTTTAACAAACTGAGCCCTGCAGAATCTAAGGCGAGCCTTGCATGGCGTGACCTCAGAGTAAATTTGTCAGGACATCTATTCCTGTAGAATGTAGATTGATGGACGCCCAATTATTTGGAAACTGGACCTTCCAAGTTTCATGGGTGTCAGCAATGAACTTAGAACAGTTGCTGTTCTAAGTTCATTGCTGATGTCTTTATGTCTTGACATTGAGTTAATACAACTGACTGTCAAACTGCCTTAACATCTGTTTTAGAGATGCTCACACTTGACAATAATCAATTAATCAAGTGCATTTGATTAGTAGAACCTGACTTCAATGTTGCCTCTTAAATCTGAGGCAGCAAGGTTGTACCTCTTTTTTGCCATGATTGCACATACAGTCACAGAAACCTTCTTTGAGTGAAGGCATACTGTCTTTCTGAACAAATAAAAAATATCATAAAGATCTAACCTGATTTTTTCTATTTTGTTTTACAATGTAGTAATAATAGGTGTTAACCTGATATTCTATCACACTGTATTTTTCCTGGCATTTTGACTATGTAACAAAATGGAGAAGAGGTTTGATTCTGCTAAACACACACACACACACACACACACACACACAAGTTTTGTATTTCCAGCTGGATACATGCGCTTGAGAACCAGATCGTAGAGGATAACTACATTTATCATACATGAATGTATTTGCTTCACACCTAAAAATAAACCATCTTTTTTTTTTACACCAAACACAAATCCACTTGTGGTTAAAACAGACTTGTAAATGCAGTGAAGAGATTGGTGTCTTCTGACCTTGGGAATGGTGAGAGGTTGCAGCCCTCTTTAACTTATTCCGAGCAATCTATTTCAGCTAAAATAAACATATCTTATATAACCAAGTATTATTAGATGTAGCAAGCAGCCATCAGTAACTTTCCATCTGCCTTGCAGTGATGTTGTTGTTTTCCTTGCTCCCCTAGCACAGGTGCTGGTTCCTTGGGGCATGGTTGTGTGTTATAGGTTGCCTAATCAAGAGGCTGAGCTGTGCTTGAGGGACTTTCTAAAAGTAGCACTTAGTTTGTGGGTTGCCTTTGCTGTCACGTCTGAGTTGATTGTGCCTTGCTGCTTACACAGTCTCAAGGGCTCAGCGCCAAAAAGCATTCACCTATAGGAGTCTGTGGGCGTCCTCGTCTCTTTGTCCAGCGTTCCTCCAGGTTTTCTTCCGTTTCAGATTAACTTTGACAACGTAATTCACCTGAAAGGAGGGAATTCATTACTAGAAAAGTAAGGCTGCAGAAGGTTGCAGGCTTAATTACCTCTTCTAAAAGTGCAGTAGTGTAACACTGTTTCCTCAAAGACAATGTGGAAAAACCTGTTTTGTGCTGTTTAAACCTTGGTGTGTTATATCTGTTTAAAATGATGCATACATATGGTAAGCAATAGCAACCTCATGCAGTTTTGACAATAGCTGCACAGACATTATTTTATTTTGGTTATGGTGTTGAAGAGGTTTAGTTGTCCTGACTATTCCTGCTTTATTCATTGCTTTATTAAGAAATAAAAAAAGCACTTAAATACGATCTGTATCATTAGTGCAGTTGAAGTTGTGGAATTATACCAAATGTTCTTTCCACCCTATGTGCAAAAAGTCTTCAAAGAAGTTAATATTGTTTTGCATTAGTGTAATCTGACATTTGAATAATTGGAAAAATACAATCTTTGATTTGACCACACTTGTAGAGTAGGGGGGAAACAAGTCCTATTTACCTGAGTTGAAGGAGATGTGGGACCCAAGCACAGGCAAAGGTCAGGCAAGGTTCCCTCTAAATGGATTTTAATGACAAATAAAGCAATTTACAGGAGAGGATGCAGAGGAAAAAATGCACAGGGGAGTTCTATGGTGACTGTGAGAAAACTAGGTGTAAAAACACTGGGACAAGAAACAGGTGAGTCTGATAAATGATTGTGGAAGAGCTGTTAGGGGAGCGTAAACTGAGGCATTAAGAGATAATGGCTGGGGAATTGACACAGAAACAAAACAAACCATACAAAGGAACACAGGAGAAATGACTGACCAAGATGAGATCAGAAAAAAGACAAGGATGACACAACAGCCACAAAATAGAACACGAGAGTAGTAAAGGATCTGCTAAAATGCTAAATATATCCATAATGGCACCTGAGTCAAAACAAAAGTCACACGTTTTATGATTATGACTGCTGAAATAAATGTTGTTTACAAAATCCTCTTACAATTACTAGAAACTCAAATAATTCCTATAATTATATACAATATCACCAAAGCATTTTTAATACATATTTATCTTCCTTAGGTTTATCAAAGCATCCTTAAATGTTTGAATTAGTAATCCATTATTTTCTGTTTCTTTGGAGCCTAAGTATGCTATGACACCTTGATGGCTCCTCAAGCTTTTGCCATCTCATTTTGTGAAGTTGTTTGTAAGGGAGGAAAATCATACATACGTTATTCCTCCACCATTAAGTGTGGAGGGGACCGAGTGACCTCTGATGGTTTGCAGCCAATATCTTTATAGTGAAGCTTTCTTTGAGTTTTTTTAAGTTTCTGGTGGTATGCAGTAATGGATCGGATTTTAAAAAGAAAGAAATTATGGACAGAAAATCAGTTCCTTGTATTCATTAACATCTCCTTCAAGTGTGCTTTTCTGCTGAAGGAGGAGGAGGTCATAGGGCTGTCCAGAGCTAATCGAGTTCTTGGCTTAGCAGATTGCTGAAATATTGGATCCATGTCGAAGAAGAAAGCCCAGAGAAACAACCTTTAAAGTCCCCAGCTAAACTTTTCATCAAAAGGAGAGGCCACTGTTTATAACTGATGGACCTCTTTTCTGCAAGTTCTTGTAGAATCTCAATCATTTTGAATTCCTCAGAATTACCAAAGTCTGTATACTATTATATTTAGCAAGGTGACATTCTTTCCAATCATTCCTGCTCTTTCCACTTTTGTCACATCTTTACCAGGTTTGCTAGCGAAGGTACCATTGTCTGTTCCTCGGGGTTTGCATGTATAGAGAGTAATTTAGCATTTTAATGCAAAGTTCTGACACAAATTACAATAAACATCAAAATGAGTGTTGTCACATCCATCCTGCCAAACTTATACTAACTAACTGGGATATATTTGACAGTTTATTTCTTATATTGATTCCACTCATATGCAGATCAGCCATAGACAAGAAATCTATTTCTTATATACACCCGAGTTATGCATTAAACTATCCCAGGTTATTAAAAGACTAAACTGCAGATACAAACTCTGAGCAATCTATTGTTTAACTTTGCAGTCATCATGTTGCTGTCTGGGCAGTTATTATTGCCCAGACAGCAATTCTTTTTAATCTTAATTTTTTAAGACATGTGGTACAGCATTGTGAAATAGTGTTTATATATAGTGAAATAGTGTTTATTTAATGAAAGATTTCCCTTTATTTTTTAAGCTTCACTGTTTCAGACCATGAAAGATTATTTTTTATCAAAGATATCCTGAGTAAAGGAAAAATGCAGTGTTCATAGGATTATTGTTATTGTCACCTAAACCAGTTGCACCATTCTTGGTGAAAACAATTCCCATTAAGTGATTGCGATGACTGGGAATACTTTTTTTCATCACTGCAGATAATTTTGTGGGGGTTTTTTTACAGCATTGTTTTACAGCCACATTGGAGGGTTCTAGTTCATG
The DNA here is from genome assembly GCA_037039145.1 of Fundulus diaphanus. Classification (NCBI taxonomy): domain Eukaryota; kingdom Metazoa; phylum Chordata; class Actinopteri; order Cyprinodontiformes; family Fundulidae; genus Fundulus; species Fundulus diaphanus. Next base: position 10,863,881 of record CM073134.1, on the reverse strand, counting down.
AATGGCACGAAAAGTCCAGCCTGTTCATTAATTCAGAGATATGCTTTGAAATGTTGGCAAGTTGCAGATGCCTGTGCAAATTCTCAGTTATCCGGGTCATCGCAACAGCAAACAGGATTAAATCGGAGGCAACCAGACTTTCGCTCAGTTCTTTCTGAAAACGTTTCCACACCTATCCAGGAGTCTTTGTCAGTTCTGGTGGCTTGAACTTGAGCAACCTGCTGTTGTAGTGCTGCTGTTTTTAAGGACATGGAGGCTCATCCTCCTAGGTGCATTCTAAGTCAGATGCAAATCATTGACCCACCATCACTACCCTGGGTCGTTAGAAGCTATTGCTTGGTGTGAGTGGAGTACTTGGTCACCTGAATCATGATGAGATGCTGATGTAATTTATCTGGAACGTGTTGGAGAACCGAGCTGTAAACACTGGGGAGTTGGAAGCTCAATCCTCCCCCTCTCTTAAGTGATGGCTTTTCTCTTTTGACCAAGATGGCTTCTTTCATCCCTCTTTCAAACCATCTATTATTCTCCCTGTCCAAAATCTAGAAATCATTGTTGCCAAAAGAGTGCCCTTTGTTCTTGAGGTGCAGGTGGACTGCTGAGTCTTGCCCCTAGCTGCTGGTCCTCCTGTGCTGCTCCATGCGTTTATGTAGCTGTTGTTTAGTTTCTCCAATGTAGGAGTCTGAGCCGTCCTCGCTGTATTGGACACAACGCCACTCAGCTGTGGTTTGGCTGTTCTGTCTTTGGGATGAACCAGTTTTTGTCTGAGAGTTTTATTAGGTTTGCAATTTGCATAACCCAAGTGTGCTTGAGCTTAAGCTCACAAACCCAAAGTTGGAAACAGTTTAATGATCACATTAGGTTTTTTTCCTACAGATGGTTCCATCAGTCATAGCAACTCTTCCCGGACCTGAATGAGTAAATTCACCCCACACAATCACCCCATGGTTAACCGCTGGCATGATGTTGTTTTTCCTAAAGTACTGCGTGAGTATGCACACCTTTGTAAAAGTTCCCCTTTTTTCTCCTCTACAGAATATATCCTCAAGAGTCTTGGGGCTCATTAAGATGTTTTCATGGGTAATGTGACAGAGCCCTTTGTATTATTTCTACCTAGCAGGGTTGTACACCTTTGAACTCTCTCTTAGATGCCATTTTTGCCTATGCTCTTTCCTATAGTTCAATCATAAACAGTGACCTTAAGTGCGATAAGTGAGGTTTGCAGAATTTTAGATGTTGTTCTAGGTTCTGTTGCCACTTCTTTGGGACTTTTGTTTGTAATTTTGGTTGGCAGGCCACTTTTCTCCATATATGCCTAAAGGCTTCGCTGTGCTTCACTGGAGTTTCAAAGCCTTATAAATGGCTTGACACCCCTTCCAGACTGATAGAAGATACAGGACGATAAAACTACTGTCATTTGTTTTTTAATTTCTTTAGATTGGGGCTTAATGTTTTGCTCTTAACGTTCTTCTATGCTCCTTCATGTTGTCAGACATTTTGTGATTCTACTGGTCTGGAGGTAATCAGGCATGTGTGTGGCCTGAATACTTGTAGTGAGGTGAATACTTGCTCAGAGGCCAAAACAGCTGCCAGCACCTTGATTGATAGGTGATGACTCTAATGCAGGCTCTGAGTCTTACATGTGCCCCGTATGTCAGCAAGCTATCTGAAATAACGGACAGTCTGACCTGCGGAGATCAAGATTAAGCGGGTAAGATGAAGTCATGGTCGTTTCCCCCAAAAGAGGGTCTGTAAGCCTCACCTAGTTAATCTTTAGCTCACAAAGAAAAATTAAGTTTGAACATTTAAATCATATTTGTAATTGTTTCAATAAGCCAGATGTGTTTGGCTAAACTCCCAAATCCTGTTTTATATATGCTTGTTTACCACCCACCTAAGTATAATTTGGATTTTATTCACTGTTCTTCTGGGTTTTCTCAGGACAAACCCATGAACTAGGACATAGTTCACACTGTTAAATTTCTGAGACTGCTATGTCAGATAATTTCCCCATCTTTATTGAATTTACAGCTCCCTCTACAGCCAGTTGAGTAGACCATTGGTTGCCATCGTCCCTTCCTCACCTGTGCTACTTCTGAACAGTTTACTGCTGCTTTTATGGATTTGCAGTCCTCTACTTCAACGGGTCTGGATACCCCATTATATTCTAATGACTTTATTTCCTCTTGTTTATGACACATGTCATAAGATTCTGGACTTTGTAACACCTGTTAAATTTTAAAAGTCCAAACCCAAAGTTGAACCCTGGTTACGCAACTGTACCACACATGAACTTACACAATAATACCAAAAGGCTGAACGACAGTGGAAGAAAGACAGACTGCATCTACTTCCGGTCTCTTTGAGAAACAGTCTTGCTCAGGACCAGAGATCTGTTAAAGAAGCAAAACCCCAATTTTTGTCCAACATGATAAGTAACAGCAGCCACTGCCATAAGGTGTTGTTCAATACAATTATTTCTCTTTTAAAACCACCCACGTCTGTTTTGCTTGAGGCCTCCGTTGCTACTTGTGAGAAATGTCTTTACTTTGACATAAAAAATGGCATTTGTTAGACATGGTATTGGTAAACCTATTAATATCATTGTCTCTGCTCTCGTTGCTGGTTTGGCTGTTTTTGAGCAGTTTGAATCAGTGTCTTTTTCTTGTTTGAACAAATCTCTGCAACACATAAGAAATACTAATTGCTCCCTTGATTTTTTTTCCTACCATGCTGTTGAAAGAGGTTTCATCATTGGCCCTATTCTCTTGTCTTTTTTTAACTCCTGTCTCAGGAATTGTGCCAACCGTTTTCAAACATGCTATTGTAAGGTTCCCTCTTAGAAAACCTCACTTGGACCCCTTTGATTTTAGCTCATTTAGCTTAAGCCTATTCCTCATTTGCACTTACTTCTAAGGTTTCAGAAAATTGTTTTTTTCCCCATATGCAGTAGTTTATAGAAGATAATTCACTTTATGATTTTTTTTTGTCTGGCTTTAGACTGCGACATAGTAGTATTGATAAAAGTACATTATGAAATGGATGTCCATTGATGGCAAGTGCTATGTTGTCCTGGTGTGGCTGGACATCATGACAGCCTTTAATATTGTTGATCATTCTTTCCTTCTGTCTTCCTTAAAGGAGCAATAAGCGATATTTCACTACTAGGTGGTGCTTGAGCACTGACTGTAGACCAAAACAAGATGGATGACAAACCGCGCCTTTCTACCTTGCTCCAGCTGCAACCCGTCGCCACCTATGCACATATTTTTAAAGGATAAATGTACATTCACACGTATGCGCGTACATGCACACGCGGCCGGCCCGGCTATGTAAACAAGAGAATGGAGAACAACACAGACAGATGCGATGTGACGTCATACCATAGTCCATCTGAAATATTACCTTTAGCTCTTCACATCACTGTTTTTTAGGTTTTTTTTATCTAAAATAATGAAATTTCACTTCTTGCCCCTTTAAGTCACTAGACCAGATCCTAGGAGAGAGAACCTATGACATATGATGGAGGAATGATGATGGTGGGTTCTTCTTCTGAAGAAAACTATTTGGAGAGGGCGACAGGCTAGTTCTTAGAACCAGGTCGGTAAGTAAAGGTGAAGTTAAAGCAGGAGAAGAACAGGGACCATTGAGATTGAGACATTTGACAACTTGGAGATGGGCCAGGTTGTTGTGGTCTGTCCAGATGTTGATGGGTTGTCGTGTGCCCTCCAGCCAATGCCTCCACTCTATGAGGGCCAATTTCATGGCCAGAAGTTCCCAGTCACTGACATCATAATTCTTCTCTGGAAGCATGAAGCATTGGGAAAATAAGGCACAGGGATGTAAGTTGTATTCGTAGGGGGAACGTTGGGTAAGGACGGCGCCTATCCCTGTGTCCAAGGTGTCCACCAACAAAGTAAACTGGGTCTTGGGATCTAGATGGGTGAAAATGGGAGCTCTAGAGAATCTGTTCTTGAATTCCTGAAAGGCATTATCTGCTTCTGAGGACCAAATGAAAGCATTTCTTGTGGAAGTGAGGGCGGTGGGAGGATAAGAGACTTTACATTTTTTGGCTTTGACAAACGGGCGGTTCTTCAGAAGCCCTTGCAACACTAGCCTGACATGCTGTCAGTACTTGTTAAGGATTTTGCAAAAAATAAGAATGTCATCAACATAGCAAGAAACAAAAGTGTTAATGAAATTTTCTCTGTGCCTCATATTCGAGAGTCATGGTGGCAAAACCATGCACCTGACAGACACATCTTCATCCTGTGTTCATGAGGAGTGCCACAAGGTTCCCTTCTTGGTCACTCCTTGTCCCCCTTACCTGCTGCCACTGGGAGTGATTAAAAATGGCACTACTGTTATGTCAATGATATTCAGATTTAGCTTTGTCTTTTAAAATCAGATAACAGTCACATTGAACTATCTCTCCTTTTTAGCATCTCTCAGTAAAGCAGCAATTGAACCAACATGTTTTTAAATTAACAAAAAACAAAACACATTTTGTTCAGTGAGAATGCCACCGCTGACATCAAATCGCTCAGTTTTAGATTTAATGACACTGTAACATACTTATTTTTGGAAAGGATTTTAAATTCCATAAACAAGTTGATCCAGTTGTGAAATTGAGCTTTAACCATCTTGATCTTTTAGCTAAGGGATGCATTTTTAAACTGTACTGATCTTGTGAAAGCTACACACTTTTACCAGCTCCGGAATTGAGAACAGTAGGGCTCTTTATGTCAGTGTCTCTCAGTCGTCCCTCAACAGGCTTCAATTATATCCTTTCTCCATTGTTGCCTATCTGTTTTAGAATAGATTTAAAACATTTATTGTTTGTTTTTAAAGCTCTTAATGGCATGGGCCCACCATACATTTCTTATTTATTGGGTCTCTGCGTGTGTGCTAGATCCCTGAGGTCATTGTCCTAGTTCTTCTTGAATGTTCCAGGAACTAAATATAAACATTGTGGTGACCGGGACTTCTCAGCCGTGGCACCCCACTGACCTGGGGCTTTTTAAATCCAAACTTAAGTCCCTTATATTCAGGACAGCGTTTAATATTCAGAAGCACTGTGCACCTTTTATTCAGGATTTCATTTTTTAAATATTGTTTTATCTTTCAAATATTTTTGAATGATGTTTATGATTTGACTGTAATGCATTTTGACTGTCTGTTTGGCTGTTGTAAAGGACTATATAAATAAATAAAGGAATGAATAAATTAATAAGGTACAATATTTTATTTTCTGATTCTTTTAAAAGTCAGAAAAACCTGAGTCATTTTTGGTTATTAACACAGTTTCTGTCGCTACCCTTTCACTGTGCTGAAATATGCCTATCCATATGTGCAGAGCTCTGGCCACTCCAGTGATTAGGTTAACGTAATGTAATCTTCTTCTTGTAATTTGAAGTCCACAATTAGATTCATGCTTCTGATTTCCCCCCCCCCCCTTCTTTTATGAATGAACTGTTTAAATTCAGTCTGACATGCAAGTGTAAAATCAAAGGCAAATGTTTCCCCGACCTGAGGCTGAAAGCCGTTCGGTTTCTTTTTTTAGCTCGGATTTATCACATACAAAGGTTTCCTGCTAACGTATTCTCCTCCCCAGAGATTGTTCACAAGGTGCGCATTCTGTGAGTGGAGCTATTCAAAGCTTTACATATTTATGATCTCAGATAACTTGGGTGTTGCTTTTATCTGTGTAGGTCTGTGTGTTTTCACAGGAATATTTTATAGTAACATATTCAAAAAGATTGTTTAGATAGCTGAAAACAGCAACGTTAGAGGCAGACTTCTACCGTATGGTTCACCCTTAAGATGCGTTACTGTTAACCAGCCTGTACATTGAATTGCTATTCAAGTTGAAGTTTGCACATCTACACAAAGGTAAAAACATAAAAACAAAAAATAAGCATAAGAAATTGTATTGTTGCGGCAAATTTACAGCAGAAAGAAAAGGCTCTGCAGGTATTAAAAATAGTATACACAGATTCAAAGAAATTAGCAACCGAGTAGAATAATTTAAAGAATTCACAACATGTGCACGTACAGTTATGCATAAAAAAGCAACCAGCTAGCTACAGGAAATAAAAAAAACAGTGCAAATAACAGCAGGGATGTGGTTGTGAGCAACAATGGTTAAAAAGTCTAACAGCTGCTTTGAGAATGGATCTGAATTTAAAAAGTCAAGTTAAAAAAACAGTTTGAGGTAATTTCAACTTTATAACTTGGAACATTTTCCTGCTGGAAGTAGCCGTTAGAACATGGGTGTCCAAGCTGTTCGGTTCATGGGCCAAAAATTATGTAAATGTTTTTACCTGTTCTACGAAATACGATCATTTTAAATAAATAAGTCACATTTTCTGTAGAAAATTAATGTGTAAATAACTGTAGATCCAAAGGTTAAAAAAAAAGGTTCTGCTCATCTGTCGTATTAAAAGATGGTCATCCGGTTTAGAAATTATTTTGAATAATTTAATTTCACACTAACAATAATAAACTGAACTCTTTTTGCTCTAGCAATATAAGAACAGTTTTTGGGTCAGTTGTTCTTTGAAAAAACTTGCTATAATTTGCCCATTTTAATAACTGAATTCAAAGCAGATTTTAATCCACCAAAGTCTGCATTTGAGTAATTAAATGTCACTGGATAGATGAAATTAAGAGAATGTCAAAAATGTGTTTATTAAAAGATGAATTCTTTGTGTTGTACTGAAAATTTTCAGTTGTAAAATTTTACATTTTCTGTAATAATTTTCCTTAAATAAAAACTAAAAGTTTCCATGTGCACCAGCCATCTGTGCTGGTGGACCAAATATTTCTTGAAATGCAGCTGGGGGCCACCCAAAATCAGTACAGGGGCCACAAATGGCCCCCGGGCCACACTTTGGGCATACCTGCATTAGAAGATGTACACACTGCGATGCAACCTTTCTTACATGTTGTCTATGCCAAATTAAAACCCCACCATTTGAATGTTTCATCAAATGGTGGATTCCCCTATTAAGCCAGGAAATATTTCTTTCCAAACTGTCATTGTTCAGTTTTGGTGAACCTGTGTTAATTGTAGCCTTCAGATCCTATTCTTAGCTGACAGGACTGACAGACAGTGTTTTTTCTGCTCTGGTAGCCCATCTGCCTCAGGGTTCAACATGTTGTGGAGCTGGAGATGGTATTTTTCAGACCTTGGCTGTAATAACTTGTTATTTCAGCTATTGTTGCATCTCTATCATCTCTAATCAGTCTGTCCATTCTTTTTCGACAAACTGGATTAGATTCTAAACTCAAAACATGTATAATTTATTCCCATTTATTTATAGGAATATAAATTTCAATGTGTTTTTTTTTTAAATCTTCATTGCTACCTGTAATGTCACACCAGCAGTTTTGTTGTTGTTTTTTTGCAGAATATCTTTTTGTCAGTGGTCTTCACCTATACTTTAAGTTTGAGAGCAATGAGAGGGAGGAATCTTTGATCATTACTGTTTTCACAATCTCTCAGGACAATCCAGAGTCCTGGATGCTCTCTCATACTTTTGGGGTCGTAAAGGATTTAAGACTGGGGACTGAGATACCCATGGAAGAAGCCTGATTTTGTGTTTGATGATTGATGCCTGTTTTAATCTGGCACATTGTTTTGTATCACTATCCCCCTAAAACATCCCATGTCGTCCTATTTCTCGTTTTATCAAGATGACACCAGATTTTTATTTAAAATCTCATTGTTTGAAATGTTTCCAGAGAAGTAGACCCACAAGATCACATATCCTCCACCATACTCCACCTCCAAATTACGGACTTTTCCACGTAAAAAATATGCCTCTTTGTCATTTTTATACTAAAATATAACAGGAAGTAAAGGATAAAGACCTTGAAAAATCTATAATTCTTGCATTAATAGGGTCTGCAGCAGATCTGAGTACAGAAACACCAGATGCTCATAGAATAGTAAAGAGTCAGTTTGTAATTCAGCTGCTGGGCTCCGTAATGACACCAAGAGCAGATGCTGATAACTCTCTGCTCTCTGTGTGACACACTCCAGCATTTAGGAGGGAGAAAGCTGCAAAAAGCCGCCGAGAATGAGCGCCACAAATGAGAGACCAGATAGTAATGGCAGGGCTGAAAGGGAAGCAGGAACAAATAAACAGATCAGAAAAGAGACAGAAATGGTTACTTAGCTCGGAGAAGTCACTTGAGAAGAAAGAGCTGTCAGTGGAGGTGAAACTCTGGAGCACAGCAGGAAGAATAGGTGGGTGAAAAAAAGTTTCTTTGAGACTCTGCTGTAAACTTTTCACAGTCGGTTTTTTACTTTATACTTTTTGTTGCTGGAGACAAGGAAGGAAAATGTTCAATTTTAGAGTTTTGCCCCACTTGTATTCTTCATCTCTCTAACCTTGCATGACTCTGAGCATTCGCCTCACTCTCTTTCATTTCCATTCCCCCACTGAAGACTTTAAGTCCCTTAGACCTCAGCACAAAGCTGTGATTTTTTTTTTCAACAAAAGCCAAAATTTTGATAGAATAAAGCAGTTGCGACTTCAGGCCTGACAGAGTAGTGTTGCAGAGCCGTCACATTTTTGGCCAAGTGTGAATATCTGTGAGCAGCAGAAACCTTTGGTTTTAGTTTTTCCAGACAATAAACTGTTTGGTTTGGATTCAAAATGAAAAATACAGTCACAGTTCACATAAAGGGATATTATGTAGTACCCACAAAGCAAAAGAGTTAACAAAAAGCATCTAACGCACCTCAGATTTTCCACACTCTTGTGGAAATGCCAGATTATTTGATGTAAAATAAGAAACATCAATCAATAATTTCAGAGCTTTGGCCATCATCAAAGTAACACGGACATCCCTTACAATACAACCTTAGTCAAAACAACTCTGTCAGAGACAATGGCAACAATATCCTGGTTCCATACATGCGCAAAACCTTGGACTACAACTCCACTGAAGCACCTTTTAATGCTTAGTTTAGTCCCGTGAAAATATTTAGTATCGTCAAGTTCATCAGTCATCAGTTATATTGACTGAAAAAGCTGTCATAATGTTCAGCTGTCACATTAGCGACAGTTCCCTGAGGGGATGCACAGGCTCAAAAGGCACCAATGTCCCATACCACCATTTGCAAGTAAGTCTAAAGCAATAGAGAAAAAAAGTTATCCTGGTTCTCCTTGGCTCTCAGCTGCCAAAGAGTGAAGATTTGGAAGTTTTTTAGTCCTTTAGGTCTTGGATTTTATTTTTATTTTTTTTATTTTTGCCTGAAAACCAAATCCAATCAATGAAAACTCCTCAGATGAAAATGTAAAAACCTTGCTGGCTTTACTCAGTTAAAAAAATGGGCCTGGCAATTGCAGCTTAGATTTCCTATTGTAGAACATAAAACCTTTCCCTGAAATACACCCAGTAATTGCTTCAGCTGCCCCCAAATAACGATAATCATTCTACTAGATAATTATGCACTTCACTGAAGGAACGTTTGGCCCAGAAACACAGGCTTGACTGACGTAATGGCAGCGGATATATTCCAACACCATCACCAAAAACATGGAAACACCTCTACAATGCCAGAAGATGCAAAATAAGCATGTTAATCTTTACATGTTTAAGATATAAAGAAGCTACAAATAATGTCAATGTTTAAGGTACAAGTCTTTCTCTGTAGGGACAGAAAATCAACAGAGGAAGCTAAAGAGTAGAGTGATAGCAAGTACACCTTTCAACCTCTGATGCTTGGCACTTATCACTAAAGATACATTTTTAAAATACCACAGGAAACATGAAAAAGCTGCTTAGCAGTTAGAAAAAGGCAATGATTGCTGTAATGCCAATAAAGACTTTGATTATCATAAAAGATGTAGATTTTTTCCATACTCTTTTTTTTCATACTAATGAAATACTAATTAATTTTGTTTTAAATTTTTATGGACACATATTTTGGCACCTTTTGTACATGTTTTAAATACAACATAAAAACAAAGAATAGAAACAGAAAATCTAGGAAAATTAGTTGCATATTTCCTTGAATATGCCATTTTAGTGACTGTGCAGTATATTTTTCTTAGATTCAAAATTTACCCACACTGTGAAGTATGTTATTCTTATTTTTGTCATCATATTCCACCTGTGTGAATCTGCATGCGTCACTTTGCTGCTGGTACAGCAGATTTACCTCACTGAGGGACAGGAAAACACGTTCAGACACTATCCTACTGTTTTTAATCAAATGAAAAAAACAAAAACTTTTATGTGGTTTTCATATCATTTGAGAGATGCTTGTCACTTTTCCAAACAGCAAAACATTCTTGGTTGAATGAATTTGGATTTATATATGTCTAAATCTAAATCTATGAACAATACTGGGCACAACTGTATGTTTAAGGCAAGGCAAGGCAAGTTTATTTATAAAGCACTTTTCAGTAACAAGACGATTCCAAGTTCTGTAGAGGTGTGATGAGTTAACAAATTGTCCCTTTAGGAGTGAGAAAGCTCATCAGTGAGTAGCTGGAAAGTTGAACCATCTAGGGGCTGGTACGATTACAGAGCCAAACCAAAAAACAAAAATCACAACAGCTGGAAAACCAAAATGAAGAGTATGAACACAACTAGAACAGCTGTACATACTAAGGCAAGGGTCAAGAATAAATTCAAATCATGACACCAGTTCCTTGTGTAATTAATAATGCTCTGTGGTATTCAGTGTCTCACAAACCTTGTTTTCTAAATGCAGTCATTTTGTCCAGTGTGATATGAAAGAAAATCAATCTGATGCAAGAAAAAGAAACTAACTGGAAAAACTGGGATTTTAGTCCATAGCCATCTTCCCATGCATACTCAAAGGCTTCTCTACAAAAAGAAAACAAAGAAACAGATACTGATCCTCAAATAAAATTTTCCAAAAAATAAAAAAAACTAGCATTTATTGACAGGGTAGATTGGTTTACAGTAAAGATGACCATTTTCTACCCTGCATTCGTTCCATCTTACTTTCTTTAAGACTATAGAAAGCAGCCTTTTCTTGTTATATTGCCACATGCACATACCAAATCTGTATCACAGTTTTTTCAACAGTAAATATTTCTCATTTGCCTGAGGGCTCCTTCCACCTCCAGGTTATTGAGGAGAATTCAGGAGCTGAAACCTCTGGTGACAGTGGTGACAGCTCTCTCCTCCACACTGCCACCTCGGAGAACCCTGACATGTTTATAGGGCGTACTAAATGTGTCTCTATGTGTGGGCCTAGTTCTTTTCCTAATGGCTAAAACTCTGCACAAGAATGTTTTGACATTCTTGTGAGCCAAAAAAGCCAAAGCACTTTGTCTCCTGCCTGTCTGGTCAAGAAATCTAAAGTGATCGCAGAACGCTGATCTCATTTGAGTCTTGTCCACCGCCGATGACACCAGGCTGACAGAAGTTGCTTTTCCAGGATCGATTGTCTGCTCCTGAGCTGCCAGCAGGGGTTCGACTCGGGGCAGTTTCATTAGTTTCACTTTGATGGTGGTTCGCTGCTTGTACCTCAGATGAGTTTCTGAAAACCTATTTGACTCCTTTTGTGCATCTTCAACAACAAAAAAACAAACAAACATTTAACTCTGTCCTTTTCTTGCCATCTGTCAACAGATCTTACATTGTAGACTACACAGTTTGAATGGGTGAATTGGTCAAGCTTGACTTCTTGTCTGTGTTAGACTTTTAGAGACAAATCCTGAATATTTAAACTCTGAAATCAACAGTTTGATCCACCTAAATAAATGCAATTTATCACAGACTGTCACACACAATGTAGAAATAATATCTGGGGGCTTATATGTCAATGCAGAGCTGCATACGATGTATATATGCTTTTATCTGCCAAGTTTTCCTTGAGGTCTCATCTCGTTATCTTGGTTTAGATAAACAGATTAGTTTCCTTCCCGTTGAGTTAGTGGGTAGTCACATGGGGGGTGCGGTTAGTTTCAAAACCGAATTCTGCTATTTTAAAGGCCATTTAGGCTCAATGTTAAATACACATATGCATGGGAAGAGAATATTGTCTGTTTTCAACATTCTGAGATTATACACTATCAACATTTCCTCCACTGTTGCAATATTTGCTGTTTCCTCTGAATTCGGAGGCTGACTCAGAGTTGTTCTTCTAAGTGACTAAACGATTTAGCTGCCTTTAGAAACAAAATAACCGAACTGTATATGTTAGCTGGCTTAACCTCCAAGACCCCAGCTAATGTGAAGTCCTGATTCGTAAAGAATCATAAGACTAAAAGTACCTCCTAATTTTTCCGTAGCATTTTACCTCAGTAAGATAAAAGTTGTTCACATCACATCTTAGGCCGTAAGAGAGCTCCTAAAGTGAAAAATGTGAGGAGTAGTGAGGATGACTTTGGCAGCCTAAGAGTGTCTCAAGCAGAGAAGATGGTGGAAACAGAGAGAGCTGATTGGCTGATCCCCCACCTAAACAATGGAGGAAATGGGCACATAAACTTCTTTAACAATCATACAATTATTTACAGTGATTAATCTATAAGTTATGTGCAGTCAGTTCATTCTTTCAGTTATTTATAATACTTGAAAATCTATATATGCACATCTATGTCTAAATACAATAGTCTTTACTGTATGCAAGCTAAAAACCTTGAAAAAGAATGGTCTTGCACAGCTTTTTCCTAGTGTTGCCACTCTGCAGCTTTAGTGTGTCCAGTTTTGATTTTTAAGGGAGCAAACATATTTGAAATGAGCAGCATTCTTTCTGAAGAGCTTACATTTTCCTTTTCAGCACATACAGATGGCGGGCACCTTCTTAAATTTCTTCTGAAATTTTCTAGTTAATATGTATAATTGTTTCCCCATAGAGGGAAATTCATTAATTTCAGTGGTAATCCGGCGCGGCAGTTGCCGCCCAGAACGTCCCTGAAGCAGAAGTATCGGTGGTCGGAGGACAGGCAGGAGGTCAGAACCGCTAGGACAATCGTGAGCAGGAAGATCAGGAGGACGAACCAGAAGCCGATGTCGGGGACGAGATCCAAGGTCAGAGCCAGGTGGTCAGATGTCAGCTGAAGCGCCAGAGGGAGATCCAGGACGAGGTCGGGACACAGACCCAGGTTCGGTACACGGTCAGACTGGAGGGCAAGACGAGGTCAGGCAGGCTCGGTGGTCAGGTAGCAGGTCCAATACGATACACAGACAGGCGGGGAACAGGCAGGCTCAAAGGTCAGGAGGTAAAACAGGTCAGGATCAGGAAATCAGAATAAAGAACGCTGGAATAGATCTCACCACTGGCTTGAAATAAACTGGCACTGCTGTCTTGTCAAAGAGCTGGTTATATACTAGTAGGAGCAGGTGGAACAGATCTGAGGTGATGAGGAATGGGCGGAGCTAAGCAGGTGTTGGGACATGAGAAACCAGACAGCAGTGCCGAAATCATGACAGAATATAGTAGAGAGGATTTTTTAAATATTACTTACAGTAATCACAATTACAGTAATTTTTATTCTAGATAATTATAGACTTCTATGTTAATCATCAAATAATACAAAAGTGATGGTACCTTGAAGATAAACAAAAAATAGCTTTTTTTCTAGATTTGTGTTTTTAGATGGTTACAGATGTTATCTAAATGGATGTTAGCTAGTTTATATAACCTTAATGTCTTTATTATACAATTTAAGGTTTTTCAGACAAGTTTTCTGCAGGTATGATATTCATTTCTTATGGCTTCTCCACACAACCCCATTTGAGTCATTCGGTGATTATCATCCAAATCACTAATTTCCTTTTAAAATATACAGTTGCTGGAAATTAAACTGAAATACATCTATGAAAACAAATTCATGATTGTATCTAAAACTATTTTTGTTTGCTGCCACTAGAGGCATAGAAAAAAATTATATGATCCTATAAAATATTTTTTTATTTCCCCAATTAAACACAGTTGACAATTATCAAATCAGACCAAACCTCTTACTAACATGTTTCCTTTATATAGATCCACAAAGTCGGTTGAGATTAGGAATAAAGATGCCAGCCTGTCATTCATAAAACATAAATCATAAAACATAAACAGATAAACCCTGTTGTGATTCTCTTCTTGTGTTCTTACCAAGAAAAACAATATATTTGTAAAAGGGGTGAAAGTGCATAAGAAAATGTGTTTACTTTTTATATTAACAAGTGTTAAGAAATAGTGTTTTCTTGCTTCATGTACACTAAAGTGAACACGTTAACTCCACAGAAATTAAACTTTCATAAATGAGGACCATACTATAATCCTGCCATTTGCTATGAGTTAAAAGCCCTTCTCTTAGAACAACAATCATCCTCACTGATCACGATTCCCTTCCCTGCAGGGCAATCATACAAAGTGATCACACCTGTGAGCAGCAGGCTTGAATGACCCCGCTCAACTTTTCATTGAGTTGCTAGATTGATAACCCTGGGAGTCACCAGCAGGTGGGGAACCACATAAAACTGGCAGCACATGAGTCTTTTCTTCAGCTTCAGGAGGGAAGGCCGTCTTTGGCTGGGCTCTGTTTGTGGGCGTTGGTGTTTTGTAACACCATAGACACACTCAGTACATGTGGTCTATGGTGCAGAGTTGCTGCAGTCATGCCTGCTGGGTTCATGTAACCTCTTTAATTTGTTTTAAAAAGAAATTGACCAGTGTTTTTTTTTCTTTTATGTGCTTTACAGTATATTTTTATTGTTGATGAATGAAGTGAGTTACTCTTTAGCTGTCTTACGAGGTAGGCCATGTAATACTCAGGTGTTTCATGTTTGCAGAACTTGAAGTGAAGCTAAAGACGGATGAGCTGTAATAAGTCCATTTAAAAGTAGATATTTTGATCTGGGTGAGTTGTGGGGGGGACTTTTAAAAGGGCTACATCATATGCTTATTGGTGTGAAGTCTGTGCTAAACCAAAAGCCAATCAATATGTCTGCTGTTTAGGCTATTATAATAAATACTGAGTGCACAGTTTCAGCAATTTAATGTCTATTCTGCAACTTGGGGATGGGGATCTACCAAAGTACTGCCAGGAATCTGATTTTTTTTTCCCACCCCAGCCGCCAAAGCATCCGTGTCCAGGACCTCATCCGCCTAATTCTCATCATCCAGGACACCCCCATCCGCCTAAACATCCTTGCCCTCACCCCATATTCCACAGTGTCCTGAACACCCCAAACCACTGTGTCCTCCTTGCTGGCATCATAACCTAATTTTAAAAGTAATAAAGTGTGTGTGTGTCACTGCTTATGAAGGAAACTCATCCAGAAAACCTGACTTCATTTCGATCAAACCGAGGTGAGAGCTGCAGACAATCCACCTGAGGACCAGGAGATGGGAGAATAACAGCAGTACAGCTGCTCCACCTACACTTCCCACATCCGATGTGGACGAAGGTCCAGCGGCAGCCATGCAGAGGGGTCAGAGCAACATGGGACCTGCATTTTATCTAAATTTACATAAATGTAGTTTTTTTTCTGAAAATTAAAAATGTCTTTTAATCCTCATATTATTTCTATAATTTATTCTCTTTACAGAGACGGTTGATACGACTCTGCCTGTTATAGGAAACTTAAAATTCAGACTACTTTAATTAGACCATGACATTTACCTATGCAATGCCTGACCATTTATTGTTTTAAAGTCTTTATTACAATTCTTGTGCATTGCAGTGACTTTGTAAAAGTCCATTGAATGGTGAAAATAAAGTCCCAGCAACAAAATACTGTGCAAAAAGATAACTTTTTTCTCCCTTTTTAGATAAGTCTTATCTGCTTTACAGCTTAACTTTAAATTTAGCATTTTATTTTTCTAGTAATTAATCGTGTGTTGTATAAATCCAGTGTCTTCTGTCTAGTTGTTTTTGCTATTGTCACACCCGACTTTCTCCATAGTGGGAAGGTATCTCTATTCTATTTTAATATTGTTGAGATATCAAAGAAAAATATTATGTGCAAATCCAGATCAATATCTTTGTTTATAAGGAAAAGAAGATAAATATACTATGTGCAAAGCCAGATATGAAAGACAAAAAAGCTGTGCAGAAGATTTTCCAGCTTGACGAACAAAGGAGTAAAACCAAAGGCAAGTGCAGGTACTGCTACAATCTTCCACAATCCTTGAGTTTAGTATGCTGCCTCTTAAGGGCATGTTTTTAAACCCCTCATTCTCGCAGCTACATTACTCCTGAAGTGCAATGGTGCAAATTGTGAGCAGGATTCAGTCACAGTGACCAATGAAGTAAAAGAAAATCTCACTACATCATTTTTTTCCTGAAGTGATTTTGCAACTGTGTGTAAATGACACAACACGTTTCCACAATGTTTAACTTGTTACAACAAAAAAGTGAACCCAACGGCAGCGTCATGCTTGCAGTCGGGTGTAAACAAACTATTCAGATATGCACTGCAGTTTTAAGGATAGTTTTCCACCTGAGCTGAATGTCCAAGTAAATATAGGTGGGTCTTATAAATAAAAAATGCTAGATATTATTTTTTTCCACCGAAAAACATATTTGCCACTTCAGCAAGCTGAAGATTCTGAAGAAAACTCAAATGGCCCAGCTTTCCAACAGCATTTAAACGCACCAATCTGAAGCGTGAAATGAGTCTCAAAACCCCTGGTGTTGTGGTAAAGTGATTTGTGCGTAGAGGTAGCTTTGTCTGTGTGTATCAGGCGATTGTGCAAACATATACACACTTGTGTGTGTAATTCGTGATCATGCGTGTGTACATTTATTTTGTATTGATAATTTTTGTAGTATTTGTGTGTGGATTTGAGCAGACATTTGCAAGTACCTGAAGTTACACACAAAATGTGTTTTATGGTTTACAAATCATGCTTTACACAAACATGTTGTAACCTGCGTAAAAAACTTATCAAAGGTTACAAATCTATTATTACAGTTTCATGCCTATATTGAGTCAACAGCAAAATATCTAAATGCAATCTATGTATTGTTGCTTCTTAGAGTGAGATAAGTATTTCAACAACTCATAACTTGCTCTGTATTTTCTAACCTGTGATCTGAAAACTCAGTATCTGTTTACTGGCTAAGCCAACAAGTTCTGATACCAAGCAGGAACATTCCCTATTTTTACTATGAAAATCATTAAATGGGCAACAGCTGACAGATGCTCAAACTTAAAAGCTCTGCATGTGCTTAAATTCTTTAGTGCTGTAAAACTATATTCTAATTAGTATTGGAAGCTGCACACTATTAATTACAAAGGGTAAGCTGAACTGTTAAACTCATGAACATTTATTACACCAGAATGTAATGATAGAAACTTCAATTTGTTTCTCAAAAGTTTGACAGAGCACACGACACTGTATTAATAGCTTATCAGTGATGCTGAAAAACTAGTCCATGCATTTGTTACTTCAAGGCTGGACTATTGTAATTCTTTACTATCAGGAAGTCCACAAAATGTAGTTTGAAGCCGTCAGCTCATCCAAAATGCTGCAGCAAGAGTTCTGATGAAAATTAACAAGATCATATTTCTCTTTTATCTTCCCTTTATTGGCTTCCTGTTAAATCAAGAATATAATTTAAGATTCTCCATCTCGCATATAAAGCCCTTAATAATCAAGCTCCATCATATATCAGAGCTCTGATTACCCCGTATGTTCCTAACAGAGCACTTCGCTCTCAGACTGCAGGTCTGCTGGTGGTTCCTAGAGTCTCTAAAAGTAGAATGGGAGGCAGATCCTTTAGCTATCAGGCTCCTCTCCTGTGGAACCAACTCCCAGTTTTGGTCCGTGAGGCAGACACCCTGTCTACTTTCAAGGCTAGGCTTTCCTTTAGGATAAAGCTTATGGTTAGAGTGACTTGGGTTACCCTGAGCTATCTCTGTAGTTATGCTGCTATAGACTTAGGTATTCTCCTACTGTTCTCCGTTTGTTCTTTTAACTTTATGTTCTCTCTGTCTTTTTTCTCTTCATAGTTGGTACACCTGGTCTGGTCTTCTGTTAGCGGTGACATCATCCAAGGGAAATGATCTGTCATTATTCTCTAACATAGGGTTCCAGGATCAATGTGTGCTTCTGTGCTCTGTCTTCTCTAACCCCCAGTGGGTCGAGGCAGATGAGCGTTCACACTGAGCCTGGTTCTGGTTCTGCTGGAGGTTTTCCTCCCTGTTAAATGGGAGTTTTCCTCTCTCCTGTCGCTTCATGCATGCCCAGTATGAGGGATTGCTGCAAAGCCGTCAACAATGCAGACGACTGTCAAAAATTCCCTCCACAGCTTTCCTATTTTTATCAGTATAATCAGTATTTCTTTTGTCTAGTTCTTGCGCAAACAGTGCAGATACTAGTAATTAAAGTTAGCTGTTATGTGCTACAATAATTAATCCTAAACATCTGTGATGGAAATGGCCTAAACACGGATGTCTTAGTGTGGAGTTCTTGCAGGAAAAAGTTTAGTGCATTCTCCATTTAAATCTAAATGATAAAACGGTTTTAAATAAAATATATAACACATAATGATTCGTAATCACTTGTGAAATGCTTGATTCAAAATGTTACACTACCGAACAGGTCGTACAGGGACATTGGAGTTGTTAATAAAAAGGAATATCTTTCCTCAAACAGTATGTGAAGACTTTGGTGCGTGTGCGCCCCCTTCTGGTTTATACACTCATCTACCTCCGATGTATATTTGTATTATGCTTAAACCTTTGAGGGTCATGAGGGCCTATCACATTCTTCTGTAAAATATTGTACACTATTGAAATTTTGTTTTAGCTTTCTTTTACAAGGAACTCTTTATTGTGTTAAAGTGGTTTTAAATGAAGGCTTTTCTGGAGCCTTAAGCTTATAGATTTATGGTAATGTAATGGTTAGTATAACTGAAGAAATAATTCAAATCAAATCAGTGGACAGGGTTTCTTTTCCCAGATGTTCATGAAAATGGAAGAGTTTAATGTTAAAAAAAGTTAAATAAAAGTTTGAATTGTATATACTCTCATTCTTTAAGGAGTACCACATATCTGCCACCACTGTAATTCACAGTGCAGGGCAAAACAAAAAGGAACACACATAAATGTTCAGTTCAGTAACAGTGACATGTGACCTAAGATCAGAAGACTTACGTCACTGTGAACGCGTTTACATGCATAAAAAAAATTGCCATTTCAGATCATGAAAAATCTAAATATTATGAAAATGTTTTATAATTTTTTAAATATTTTTTTCACTCATTTCAGAAAGTGAAACACATAGATTCTTTACAAAAATATCTCACGCCTTTTTTTCTTTTCTTTTTGCAATTTTGATGATTGGGACTTATAGATAATGCAAATCCCAAATTCAGTGTCTCAGAAAATTTGAATATTACACAAGATCAATTTGAAAAAATCTATATTTTAAACAGAAATGTATGAATTCTGTAAAGCCAGCTCATTTCTATGCACTCAACACGTGGTTGGGGCTCATTTTGCATGAATTACTGCATCAATTGGCAATGGCATAGATGCAACTAGCCTATGGTTAAGCTGAGGTGTAATGGAAGCCTAGGTTGTTTTGATCCAAACCTTCAGGTCACCATTGTTGATTTGGTGTCTTTCCTCTTTCTCTTGACAATACTCTAAAGATTCTCCACGGGTTCAGGTCAAGACAGTTTCACAGCCAATCAAGCACCGTATCACCAAGGCTCATTGAACCAGCTAGTTGGTACCTTTGGCAGTATCGGCAAGTGCCAAGTCCTGCAGGAAACTAAAATCAGCATCTCAATAAAGCTCATCTGCAGAAAAAAAGCATGTGGCGCTCTTAAATGTTTTGAAAAAGTGGATCTTCAAAGTATTGAGTCAGAGGCACTGAAAACAAGTACGTGTCACACTTTGAAGATGTTTATTTGTAAAACTTTTTTTTTTTAAAAAGCATGCATAATTTTCCTTCTTGGTTATGTTCCACTTTGTGTTAGCCTATTGAATTAAAATCCCAACAAAAGACATTTGAATTTTGGCATGCATGAACTATCGCTCATTTTTTGTTTAACAGACTCCATGCCATTCTGCCAGAAACCAGCACAGATGCTGCTTTTCATGTCTGTAACCAGGTGTAACTGTACTTTACCTTCCACCAGCTAGCGTCATCCACTAAACAGATGATGCAAAGCACAGAGAGCTGTGCTTAGTTGAATCAATCTCATTAATCAAACAGCAAACTCTCCAAGCGTGGGTGCCTCACATCCTCGGGTGTAAATCAACTGACAAATAAAAGAAGGAAGCATAAACAAGGGAAAGCCTACAGGCTATAAATCATCATCATTCATCCAAAATGGTGCATGGTCAGCTCATCACAGCAGAATACATGACCAAGGCCGGTGATCAATCTTTGATGCACCATTGACTCACCTTGGTGTGACTGGGTGAGCCACACAGCCTTTGATCGTGGAGATCCTAAAGGTCTGGCCGCTCGCTGTGACGACTGCGGCAGAACACTGATTAATTTTCTTTCAAAATCCATTTCTTACCCTCACTCAGCAAGCATAGCTCTTTCGAACTGGATTTAATAAGAGATGGAGTGACAGTCCAGTGTGCAGAAATAATTTCATGCTGCTGGCTAGTGGCAAATTTCCACAAAAGATGTTTACAGTGAAAGGATTCGTGATTTTATTACTGACGAAAAGAAATGTGCATAAATCATCCTGTTTACACGTTGATTGTTGTGAATAATATGTCACATCAGCCTGAGGCCACTGAAATATCTCTCCATTATAAGGCAGCACTGCGCGCTGATGTGCAGCTCTTATATGTGGGTCGAAGCAGGCGACCTGTTAGTTATATTGCTGCCATCTTCAGGAATGAAAAAACTGCTTTTTAAAAAGTCCATCTGATTGCCACTCCTTGGCCCTCTTTTCCAAGACAATCACATCAAGTGATTACACCTGGTTATCCCTGGTTTGGATTCCAGCCCTTCTTCTGCTTCTAACTGGTTTCCCCTTAATGAAGTGGATTGTCTGCAGCTGAGAGCCCCCAAAAGACAGGAAATCCCACTCCTCACAAAGGTTTTTATGCCGTGCATGTCTTTGTGGAGCAATCAGTAGGTTTGTTTGTGAAAAGGGAGGTTGAAGACAGCTCACATCAGCAAAAGCAAATGGTTGGTTTGAGAGGTGCAGCAGCTGCAGCCATGTCTGCTGGGTTCCTCGTTAAAAGGTATCTTTTTTTATTTAATTTTAAAACTGTACTATGAAATGTAAAAAGTAATCCTGATCAAGTGCCTTTATAATTTCTCTCCAGGCTACTGCTGGTTTGCTTGTTAAATGAAGTTGCCCGTGACTCCATTGTTGTGAAGGGTAAGTTTGGGTTAAACTATATCCTGAAATGACTCCAAGTAGCAACATGCCTCCCTAATTTAGAACAATTTAAATAAAAATGTATTGTTACCATGGCTTACAGTTAATGCAAACTCAAAATTGAAAGTCTGCATTTCCTCAAACTGTACACTTAGGTGATCATCCTGTGGCTCTACAACCTTCTGTTTTTGGCAATTTTTCTTTCTCTCTATAATACTTCCTAAATTCTCTATGGTATTTGGATAAGGCCAGTCCTGTGGCGCACACATTGGCAGCTTGAAAGCAAAATTGACATCTGTGAAGCAAAGCACAGATTCTGGCTACAGTCCACGCCTACTTGATCTCACCCAAACTCTTCAATTGGCTCTGCTTCAGTTCTCTTTCAGGTTGTGGTTATCCTTGTTGCTTTTCTGAAAGGTCTGTCATTTATTTTCCACCTATGGTTTGAAAACTGTTAAATCAGCAGTCTCCCATATGATTGTTCAGACCTGAAACACTGCAATAACACTTATGTATTGTCTTCTGTAATTCCTGCTGTACACCAAAAACAATCTGCTGTAATCTTTCACTACAACTTTTTATTTCTTTCTGTTTAATGAAATTACCGTTTTTGATGTTATGGAGGCATACCTAGTACAGGGTTTATACAGGAATGAGTAACTCTAATTTAATGTGCTCTTAGAAATAATTTTATTGCCATCAACAAGTACCCATGACTTTTTTGTTTGTTTGTTTTTTTTTTTTTATCTCTGAGAGATATTAAACTTGACAGTCAAAAAAGGACCTCAGTCAAGATATATATATATATATATAATCTCCTTTTTTTTTTTTTTAAGGAACAAAGCAAAGGTAAAACCTTTTCTTTCAAGGCAAAAATATGGAAACACTACTCCAAGCCTTCATTTCATCATGGCTGGATTAGTGTAATTCTCTGAATTGGTCAGTCCTCACTCAAATGTCTGCAGCTGGTTCAAACGCTGCTGCACACCTTTTAATGGGAAAAACATAAAAAGAGCACATTACCCCATCCTGGCCTCCCTTCACCAGATACCTGTTTATCTTGGAGTTCAGTTTAATTAACTTGTTTTTTAAGGTTTTAAATAGCTTTGCCCACCTTACTTAAATGAGCTTCACCTTTACACCCCTGCTTGCTCATTCACGTCTGCTAACCAACTGCTCACGGTCATTCACAGTTCTGAGCAGAAGCTTAAAGGGAACAGGGCCTTCTCTATTGGGGCCCCCTAAGTTATAGAATGACTTACCTTTGTACATTTGACAGGCCCCTCTGCTTTCCAGTTTTAAAACCTATTTTTACTCATTGGCCTTCAAATCTAGCGAAATTGTATCTTTCTCAACTTTTCTTGGTACTTGTATTTCTGCTGTGCCGGCTGGTTCTATTATGTTATCAAGTTTTTTTATTATTTTAAACTGAGTTGTTACCCAAGTCATTTTATTAGATGTTTGTTTGTTTTTTACCTCATGTTAAAGTGCTATTTAAATGATGATTATGATCACAAACTTTTGCATCACATCCCAGAAGCTGGAAAGAAAAGAGACACAAACATTTTTCACACCTCGCTTAGTAACTCAAGGAATTATTTTAGGCTAAAATAAATTGGTTGTGTGTTTTTTTTTTTTTTTTTTTTTTTTTTAAATCAATCCCACCGTTATGTTTAGTAATTTCTGCCAAAATCTGCAGCATTTTGATTTAATCCATATGAATGCAGTATCTGCAAGCAATACTGATTGGATAGAAAGACACCTGTCTGTGATTGGCTGGTGAGGTGGACAGTTTTTGAAGTCACGAGCGCACAGAAAGTTGAGCGTGGAAGGACCAGGTTGAGCGCGTGCGTGATGTTTAAACGCTGAATACGTCTCACTGCGCGCTCAAACAAAAGGCACAAATATCGCTCCATAAAGGGTATACGCACTGATGACTGAAATAAGTGGGTATACGCCATATACCCTGGACTACACCACTGCCTGTCCGACTTCATGTGAGATCGTAAAGCATTGTGCAAAGCTTAAGTTTTTTTTTTTTACAAACACGGCAAAATTCTTCATCTTCACCGTCGACAGGCTGCAGCCATATCCCAAATTCCTCGTTTTCCATCCACTTTTGTTGAAATTTGCATTTTCCCATTCTCTAGCTCCTCCGCCTCGAGCTTCTTTTCCCGAACATTGTAAAAAGATATGGCCTTACGATCAACCGGAAGCAGTTCAGCGTGTTTGGTTCCGCGGAATCAGTTATATTGCTATAATATATCTGACGAAACTGTTATGTGTTTTTTATTTTTTTAGAAAAACATTTTCAATTTTATTTATATAGCGCCAATTCATGAAACATGTCATCTCAAGGCACTTTACAAAGTCAAATTCAATCATATTGTACAGATTGGGTCAGATTATACAGATTGGTCAAAAATTTCCTATATAAGGGAACCAGTTGATTGCAGCATTCACTCCTGGAGAAGCGTAGAGCCACAGGGGGAGTCGTTTTAAATGCCACCGATGGTAACATTTAATATCAATTAAGACCTTAATTTAAACATTTTAATGGCCCGCGGAAACCCTGTAGCCCTACTGTTTATGGCCAACTAATGAACCTTTTTTTTCCCCATCTAAAATGTTTGTTTGCAGCCAGAATATAATTTGTCTTTTATCTGTAAACTCACTACTCTTTCTTTTCCCAGTTGATGGATCAGAAACTCAACCATGGCGAGCTGTCCAAGGCCCTTATCACAATCGGAAACACCCCTCCCAATCTGTTCATAATCGGATTCCACCTCAAGATTCTCAGACCATACCTTGGTTGAGCCTCCTTGAACATGTTATGAAGACCTATGGCCAAATAGACTCAGATCATCAGAAACCATCCCAAACCCCCCCACAGCAACGGTTCCGTCCCTCTCATCAGCAGACGGTTTGGAGCCCCCATCAGCAACCGCATCATGGTCCTGTTAAACGCCCTGCTGAATCATTGCCATCACAAGACCGTCCTGTATTGGGCCCTGAAAAGATTAAAATGAGCCTGAATTTACCTCCTCACTACTTCCCAATGTTTAAAGATGTTCGTAAAACCAATAAAGGATCTGAGGACGTGAGGGTAAGTGGCAGTGATAGAGCTGCTAGCCGTTACAGGCTTGATCCTGAAGGGTTCACCAAGGATCCACTTGTAAGTAGGCTTGATCTTGCCTTAAGTCAGTCTGCTCCCATCTTAAGTCTTTTACAAGAGAAATATTTCAGACCAGGATCCCTCCCTTTTCTTGGCAATCAACAACAAGCCAAACAACATCCAGCTCAGGTTAGACCAGGCTGGACCCTCTTGCAACAAGGTCCAGGACCTCAACACCCCCCTAAAGGTCTGGGGCATCCTCAGCCCCAGAAGACTCATTCAGGCTGCCCAATGGGTCATCACTGCCCAGAACAAATCGAGCCTCAACCCATTTTCCACCATATTCCTGGACAAAGCCGCCAACCCCTGAATAAACCTTGGCCAGAGCAGGTTCCTTCATGGTTGGCAAGTCATCCTACCAGACATCGTAGTTCTGGTTTTCCACAAACGCAGCCGTGGCTCAATGTTCCAGGTCATACATATTTTCGTGACGGCAGTCTGAACACTTACCCAATGGGCTTTCGATCTCTTTCGGGACGGATGGTTCAGAATAAACCCCTGGTTCAACAATGGCCAACATGCCCAAGAAGCTTCATGACAGACCAAAGCAGCTATCTGGGGTCGTAGTAAACACTTGGAAGGATGGACTTTAAAGAACTTTAACATATTTAAATTTGCATTTATAAATGGTCTGGTATAAAATGTTTGCTTCAGCATTTTAGGAGTTAGAATCAAATGCAACTTGTCATGATGTCATTTTTTTTTCTCTCTGGACTCTCCTGTGAAAAGCATGCAACTACAAACATGATGTAAAAGCCAATGTACAAAAAATGCAACTGATCCTAATAAAGTGTTTATAACTATCATTCCTGAAAATACCTAAGTTTCTGGTGGCTGATTAGCACTTGTGATCAGATGACTCTGTAGCTTAATCCTACTGTTGTCTTTGGGTCATAATGACCTGAAACGGTTTAAAAGCAGAACCCCCCCCCTGCCCCCTGAAAAATTAGACTTTTTCTAGCTTGTGCCCAGCATTGGGGAAAATTAAAGTGTTATTCATATTACCATGTAAGCTGTACAAAATTTACAAAAAAGTCTTATGTTGAAATCGCAGTAAATTTCGCACCACAAAGATGTGAACACACAAGATCTATTGCCAGCAGACAAAACATGTTATCCTCTCCAGGATACACTGGCAGAATGTGGCAGCCAAGGGGATGGCACTACAGATGTAGGAACCAAAAAAAATAATCAAAACACACACGTGTATATACAGTACAGACCAAAGGTTTGTACACACCTTCTCAAAGAGTTTTCTTCATTTTCATGACTATGAAAATTGTAGATTCTCACTGAAGGCATCAAAACTATGAATTAACACGTGGAATTATATACTTAAAGTGTGAAACAACTGAAAATGTCTTATATTCTAGGTTCTTCAAAGTAGCCACCCTTTTGCTTTGATTAATGCTTTGCACACTCTTGGCATTCTCTTGATAAGCTTCAAGAGGTAGTCACCTGAAATGGTTTTCACTTCACAGGTGTCCCCTGTCAGGTTTAATAAGTGGGATTTCTTGCCTTATAAATGGGACCATCAGTGTTGTGCAGCAGTCAGGTGGATACATAGCTGATAGTCCCACTGAATAGACTGTTAGCTGCTTTTTTCTTGCCATAATACAAATTCTAAGTAAAGGAAAATGAGTGGCCATCATTACTTTAAGAAATGAAAGTCAGTCAGTCTGAAAAATTGGCAAAACTTTGAAAGTGTCCCCAAGTGCAGTCGCAAAAACCATCAAGCGCTACAAAGAAACTGGCTCACATGACTGCCCCAGGAAAGGAAGACCAAGAGTCACCTCTGCTGCAGAGGATAAGTTTATCCGAGTCACCAGCCTCAGAAATTGCAGGTTAACAGCAGCTCAGATTAGAGACCAGGTCAATGCCCCACAGAGTTCTAGCAGCAGACACATCTCTAGAACAACTGTTAAGAGGAGACTGTGTGAATCAGGCCTTCATGGTAAAATAGCTTCTAGGAAACCACTGCTAAGGACAGGCAACAAGCAGAAGAGACTTGCTTGGGCTAAAGAACACAAGGAATGGACATTAGACCAGTGGAAATCTGTGCTTTGGTCTGATGAGTTCAAATTTCAGATCTTTGGTTCCAATCCTCGTGTCTTTGTGCGACGCAGAAAAGGTGAACGGATGGACTCTACATGCCTGGTTCCCACCGTGAAGCATGGAGGAGGAGGTGTGATGGTGTGGGGGTGCTTTGCTGGTGATACTGTTGGGGATTTATTCAAAATTGAAGGCATACTGAACCAGCATGGCTACCACAGCATCTTGCAGCGGCATCCTATTCCATCCGGTTTGCGTTTAGTTGGACCATCATTTATTTTTCAACAGGACAATGACCCCAAACACACCTCCAGGCTGTGTAAGGGCTATTTGACCAAGGAGAGTGATAGGGTGCCAGATGACCTGGCCTCCACAATCTCCGGACCTGAACCCAATCGAGATGGTTCGGGGTGAGCTGGACCGCAGAGTGAAGGCAAAAGGGCCAACAAGTGCTAAGCATCTCTGGGAACTCCTTCAAGACTGTTGGAAGACCATTTCAGGTGACTACCTCTTGAATCTCATCAAGAGAATGCCAAGAGCCAATCAGCAATCCAGTGAATAAATAGAGATCAGTGGTGCTGACTCACTCCTGGCGGCTTCTCTGTTGGGGCCTCACTGGGGGGCGGGTTGCCACTGGGTCTGTGGGCCCATGGCTGGATCCGCTCCGACATAGTTGGCTGCCGGCAGAGCCCCCGGGCTCATCGCTGCAGCTCATGGGGGCTTCAGGACTGTGGGTTTCCTGGGGCTCCTCTCGGTTTTTCCCTGGGATGGGGGAGGCAGCTATCCTTATCTAGGTTCCTATTGGGCCCCATTACTCTGGGGGACCTTTCGGGCATCGGGGTTCTGGTGTCTGCCTCAGCGCTCTGGGGTGTAGGTCTTTGGCTCCTCACAACCACTACTGAGCATTTTTTTCATGAATAAACCTTACATACACAAATGCACTCTCACAAGCACAGGTGCTTGAATCCAGGTACTTACAGATTCACTTCTATACAGAAAACCCCTATAATTAGCTTTAGCCGTCACTTTCTACATCTTGTATTAAACAACACTACGTATTTAGAGATTTAATCAAGGCGTTGGTTATTTGTATCTGTAATACTTTATCGGTTGGTTTTGTTCTTTTATCTCTCTGTAGGTGTAGAAGTGGACTCCAATGATGTTATCTTATTCTCTCCTTTTCCTCTACTCTTTGTCACTTTTTTCCCTTTTAGCGTTTCTTACTCATCTCTTTCTCTTCTTTTTCTTCTACCTTCCCACTTTTGTGTCCATTGAACGTAAAATAGTCCCAGCATAAAATCTGATAAAGCTTCTTGAATATATCAATCAAGGGGAGCACTATGGCGAAAGCAGTAATGCTCCACTTGTGAAAGTAAAATCTGTTGGGCTCTCTTTGGCATTAAGACAACAATTCTTGATGCTACACTGCCAGACAGGACACGTAAAAAAACCCCACAGAAAATAGAAGATAAAAGTAAAGAGTAAATATTGCACATATATGCTGTCTGATACAGCTATGTATTGTTCAAGACTCTACAGGTTGTTTACTCTAACAACCAAATTGCAAAAGCAGAACAAAGTATCAGTCAGCTAAAGACAATTTAGTGCCCTGGGCAAAATTTTTCATTGTGCCTCCTGTATTATTTTTTAAATCGCACTGCCGGTTTATGTACTCTCGCACAAGAAGATAAATATATTCTGTCTCTATCTTTCATTTAGGAAGATGATCTTCCAAATAAAACCAAGAACAATTTGAAACAGAATATCCAAAGCCTACACCATGCCTGGCAACATCTGCTGCTGGGGAAAGAACACCTGATAGTGAGCACCTACGAAGCACGGTGTCCTGTGGGATTTAGGAACATGACCACCTGGGGGAAAAGAGTAACTCAAAAAGAGCATTTTAAGGGCATTATGTGAAATTCTTATGATTAATAAAGCAACAAAATTATTGATTGAAAGCCAGAACACTGACTCAGAACCAGCCTTTAAGCGGAATATTCAGTCAAATTGGAAACTTACATTACCCTTCTTTTTCTTTAACAAGCTGACCACAATGTGTTTGTGATGACTACGTCATTCTGTAGTTTTATCACAAATCATCCTCTGCACCTTATGTTGGAACAAAGCAGGCTACCCTGACAAATTTACCAGGTAAGTCACACTAAATGGGTTATCCTCATAACCCTGAGTAACTAGTGACTATTTTACAGCTTAAATCAGTTATACCAAGAAAAATTGTTGTAAAAGGGTTATTTGCTGAGTGAAACACGAATGTATATGTGCTCACCAAAATTAACAGATTATGCTTGAGAAACTTATGGAACTACAATTAATTTCTAATAAAGTACTGGAGTCCTCCTGCACTCTATATAGTTTATAAACCACCATGATAAGCACTGGCTAATAGGCTTTCAAATTCTGAAATGCTATTTTGTCCTACACACTATACTCTGTAAAAAATGAAATACAAATGATTTCAGGAGGGTGCTTTTTTTGCCTAGAGGAAAAGGGCTGGTGCTCTAGCACCACCTAGTGTCTTTCCATGCTCATCCCTGGTTAGAAAAACTTCTGAAATTCCAGCATTGGCTTTGATAAAAGGTACCTGCATAAGGGGTCACATGCCTCATGAAAGCTAGAGGTAAAGCTTTAATTTCCTTGTGCAAAGTGTCCATCAGTCTGTTTCACAATTTCCTGACCAGGAACAGGTTAACGGTCAGCCTCGGTTAATGCTGAAGGGTCCTTAAATTCCCTTAAACTTACATTTCTGTTTAGAAATTACACGCCTGGTCCATGTCCATTCAATCTAAGGTAAATATCTTAGATTAAACGACGGTTTTATTGTATTATATTGTTGTTTTTTACTACATATATAGATGCTTAGTCACATCAATTATATTTTGCTCTGTTAAAATAAGTTAAATCAACAGCTTTTTTCACATTAATAGATGTGTGATGTAACTTTATGTTCTTAGAGTTGTGGGCATTCCCTTTGCAGGATTGTCAAAAATGAAATTAGATACCGCGTTAAAACCTGGCTTGGCATTCGTGAAAGCCATGACTTGAAGGTGTGTTGATGAGGTTTGGTGAATCTAATTGCTCTTATTCTGGATTTGGTCAATTCTACCTCCAGTACTAAAAAGATAGCTTATCTGTAAAGCCTCCATGTGGTGTAACAAATCCTAATTTATCATTTATCTGCGTCCAAAGAGGGCTAATTGGTAAGGACTCTTTAGCCAAAGCGGAAGTGCGTCAGTGTTTGCCATGAGAAATGCCGTCCAATTAGACTCTTCTTACATAGCTCCTAATACTTGACCTTTCATGGGATCAACAGTAAGAACACTGTCATGTGGAGGAAAAGTGCTTCGGACTGCTGTGCCGAAGTTGGACAGTCTTTAACTCCAGAGTCGTTACGTGACAGAAACGCACATGAAAGATGCAAGTCAAAACCAGGCCTACAGCCTTCCGAAAATGAGCTACAAAGTTTGCGATTTCTTCTCTCTGGACATTTTAGTTGATTTGCGTGAGGGGGCTGTTCTGATACATCATGTTATGCAAAGAATTGTGGGATATCTAAATGGTTCTTAGTGCCGGTAAGTGACGTTGCGGGGTTCCTGGGCAAAACTAGTCGTGGGAGTGAACATACAGGCTCCATTTCCTACCTCCTTCTTTACTGACTGCACTATTGGGACAACAATTATCATGGCGACCGCTGACGCACTTCTGCTTTGACCCTTACAGGGTATTCGGACACTCATCCTGGCTGTGATTGGTTCTGTCAAGGAGCGCTGTGTTTCTGCAAAAAGCAGTTCGACCACTGGGAGGTGCCAGAGGAGCTTGATTTTTTTCACAGCTTATCTGTCTCATATTACTGTCAGGGCATAGCAATAGTTTTAACAAATATGTAAAAAATATATTTATATAAGTTACCTACTGCAGCCTTAAATGGGAGTGGAGCTTGAAATTATTACCTCTAGGGAAACTTGTCATCACTTTGGATCAAGAGAGCTTCACAGTCAAAGATAAAACGGGTAATAGTATTGGACTCAAACTCAAGGAAACTCCACCAGTGCAAAGTTTGTAAAGTTTTGCTACCATATGTCTAGAAAAGAGTGGTTGGTACACTTAGCAACTACCACAGATTGTAGAATACTCACTTGTAGAACTTGGGGAGAAGAAGAAATCTTAAAGTCAGGAGCAGATATCTTAAATTAAATGCATCTTAGACATCCATCTAAATTATTGGCAGTAATTAATTTCCTTTATTGATTGACACCATTCCAAAATTGCTAACCTTGACCTTTTGGATTCAGTATTTAAATATTAGGTTGTTGCCAAATAATTTTTTATCCATGACTTTGCTTGTTGCAGTGAGCAATATTTAAAGGAACAACGTATCTAAGAAAAGCCTTGACCAACGTGGAAAGGCTTTCACTCCAATGAGAAAAAATAATAATAATTCTGAAAGTAAGAAAAAAAATTAACAGCGCTATGTGAAGCTACATCTTTTCCACACAACTTAATTTAGAGGCTCACAAAATCACTTTTATAAGAAAAAGAAAACTTGATACCAAAAAGGGCAGGACTTGAGTGGGAAGAATCTTTCCTTATTGGTTACTTTTCCCAAAGCAGAGAACATGCTCTCTGCCAGAACAATTACACTAAGTGGCTACACCTGTGTGAGGCTATTATTATTTTTTTTGCCCAATTTTCTGCTCATCTCATTAAAATGAAAGCCTGGTGTCCCTGAAAGCTTTCGCAACTTCTTGTCTGCAGTCAACGCTGGTTGAACTGCAGGTTGGCGTTGAAACTGACAGGGCAGCTCTGCACTTATAGCTGAAAGGCTTCAGGGGACGCTTGCTAAGTGCAGCTGCAGCAGTCATGGCTGCTGGCTTCATGATTTTAAGGTACCAAATCTCCCTGTGAACAAACTGGTTTTACTGAATCCACTGCAATGCTTTGGACTGAAATGTAATCTAATTCTTCTACAGTGTACTGCTTTTTTGCCTACTAAATGAGGTGACTTGTGCATCTGGTTTGCGAGCAGGTAAGTCTGACTTGAATTTTGTAACATGTGAAACTCATTAAATGAGTAATGAAAGGTCTTAGGCCTCTTGACCCATAGTCCATAACGCCTTATTTTCATTGCATCCTTAAAGAGCAGAATAGAACTTTTGGCCAAGAGCTGAGCAGCTGAAAAGGTGCATTTAACAAATGGCCCCTATCCATAAGTTGAGTTTAATAACTGTGTAGGATAACAACTGGAATGTAACCAGCATTTTGAGGCTGTAACATCATCAAAAAAAAAAAACTTGCTTAAATGTTTGGATGAAATCATACTGAGGTCCTTTTGATCAAGGTTAATTGTAAAATCATGGATACTAAATGTATGTATAAGGGAAAATCGATGTGCTAATCTAACTTTATTTATTCATGAATGGGTACTGGAAACCATGCAGGGCTGGCCGGAGCAGTTTATTTATTTTTTTTTAAATCAAAATGCATTGCATGAATTTTATTTTGAGTCTTCAAAGCCTCATGGATGTTTGTGCGGCTCCTGTAACTAATCTAAGATTAAGACCAGAAAACATGAACTTTCTGTCAGAGTTGGATTAAACATTGATTTGTGAATTGTAATCCATGGGCTGTTTGGGTGGTTCTGATTTTGTTGTCTTGAACACAGCAACCTACTCAAAAATATTTTGTAAATCTCTGCAATTAAAATTGCAGCAATGTCTGTCTCTATACACTGCATCCACCAAGAGAAGCTATTTTTTTTTTGATGAGTCTTTGTTTTTAAATTTAATTTAATGCACTCCTTAATTTGTGCATTAATGGGAGTTCTGATGAACTTGGAATTGAATGGGTCCAGGGGTTTTTGCTTTGACTAGTGCCTCTTAAGGCTGTGTGCTAAAGTCCTCTCAAAGTTTAAATCTACATTTGAGTTCCGAAACTCTGGTCTTGCTAAACTGTTTTCTTGCATCGGATCATCAATTTGATTTTTTTTTTTTTTTTAATTGGTAGCTTTTATTACTTTTTTGGTGGATGACTCCTGGAAGTGTTCTTTTGTGATGTAATTTTTATAGAAAATGCAGTCAAATTTATTTTCCACATTCATCTAGCCTATCACTGTTCAAGTGGATTGTAAAAAAAATTTCCTTTGTGCTTGTGACAGTGTACTGCAGTTTTGTTAAAACAAAGATTTAACTTTGAAGTCCAAATATAACTTGAGTCTAACTTTTCTGTAGATGTTACTATAGAATATAATCTCAAATATTGACTTGCTAAATGCATAAAGTCACTATAATCTTTGGTCAAGTTTGCCATGATTTAGTATTAATTGGCTGAAAGAAATTGAGCTCTAAATAATTCAGAGTAACTCGACATGGAATGTTGACTTGAATATCTGTTCTTGCAGTTAATCCTGGGTACAAAGCATGGCAGGATGGAGGACCACAACCTGGCTACCGTCGCCCTCTTCATTATGTTCGCTCTCTGAGGCAGCCAAAGATTAACCCAGTATATTTTAATCAGTTTAATACATGGCAAAACCCCCAAAGGGGCCTTGTCAAAGGTGTGAGCCCAAGACCAAATCTGAGGCAGGTGAGTCACCTCTGGCCAGAGAGGTCTCCCATCCAACCTGCACCTCATAGAAACTATCCTTTGGTTCACCCTCGAGGCTTTAAGGTCAGCCTGGATCTTCCTTTTTTAGAACAAAGTCAAAGTAAAGTGACTGACTCTACTACAGGCTATAGATCAAATGACAGTAAACTTAAAACCATGCCAAGTGTTCAGTTTCAAAATGGTTTGAGCAGTCCTAACATTCAAAGCCCTGAGAGAGATTCCAAAATGGAGCCATTTATTGGAAAGGACACCCAAGCTGTTCCCTCTTCTGGCTTCAAAGTCAACATTGCCATTTCCCCAGCTGAATCTATCAAGCCATTAAAAATCACTGATCGTATTGAATCCCTGGGAAATGTTTTCCAGACTAGTTGCACAGAGCCAGAGAAACAGTGGAGCTCCACACAGACTGGACTGAAATGGCCCACCATCAGCCAGACGGCAAGTAAACCAACCAGAGAGCAGCTGGGTTCAACATGGTCCGATACTGGACCCAAGCAACCTCCACAGCAGCCTTATGAGTCAATTTGCAAACAACCTACTCATGAAAAACTAACCTTTCCAACACTATCAAATCAGCACAAAACTCCTCAGCAGATAAACCAGGAGAAACTTCAAAGGCCAGATCCAACCAAACCTCTATCCCCTCCTGTTAAATATCTTGACCGTTTGAATTTCCACCGACCCCAAACAAGCCCCACAAAAAAAGATGATGAAACTGTTCAATCACATTTAAGACCACAGCAATATTTTTCTCCGTTACAACATACCTGGGAATCTCAAAGTCATGAATATGTTGGTGCTGGTTCTCCTAGTGGTCAGACCCAAAGTAGTCACAGTACTTCTGGTGCTGATATGTTCAAAGATTTGACAAAGAATCAAAAAGTTGAAAAAGACCAGGAGGCTACAGTTCCACGCTTGCAGTTGGAATTTTCTTTCCCACTAAATAATGTATTGCCAAACTTTACCAAAGGCGAAGGTGGCTACTTGAATATCAATCCTCAAAGTGTTGGGTCTCTTTTTAAACATTACATGGAGGCAAAAAAACTACCATCAAATACACCTCAGACTGGATTGAATCGGCCAGTCTCAGAATTTGATTCTAGGCGCCAAATGTCTGGGCATCCAGAGAGGAAATGGCCAATCTTAAATCTTGATGTAGAACCCCAACAAAAGAAGCAGACTCGTGTGCCTGTGCCTTCTAAACCTATAGACCGTAAGCTGAACTTTTCATCCTGGTTTCCAAGTCAGCAAATCGGCCAGGATGAAACTGCAACCACACCAAGTTGGGGACCTCAAAAGCCAAAAATTGAAAAGCCTTCGTTTCCAGTGCTGGCCATCTCAAAATATCTTGTTGATATCTCACAACCCTTAAAAAATGACAAAGGAAAAACTATCCAGCCAAAACCATCCCTATCTGAAACATTTCAGAGTTTGTACAGTTCTCTGCAGCCTGGCACCAGCAGCTATGTTCAAAGTCAGAATAAACCTTCAGTCGGTCCCCTTGCTGCTTCGACACATGACAGCAGTCCATTTGAGCCATTCAGTGATCTTCACCTGAAAGCTGAGAAAACGGATTCAAGTTCATCTCACCTGCCTTTCACTTATGGCCTCTCACCTATTAATTCTCTAAAATTAGAAGCTGTTCCTGCAAAAAAGCCACAAACCTGGAAGAAACCACTTTCTTCTTCTTATCAACATCCATACAACAGTGGGAGAGAAGCATCTTATGGCACTATTTTTGAAAATGAACCAGTTTTGCACATTAAGCCAAGTGGCTATGAAACGCAAAAACTTCCTGTTAAAGACAGCTACAGATACAACCAAGATGGCAAAGGTAAATTTGCAGACCTTATTGCCACTGGTGGAGATGCTACATTTGGGCAGACCAGCTGGGATAAAGGGAATGGGAAGAACACTGCAGGAAAACCTTTTGACAGGCAACCCATGTGTGGACCTTCATCCTCTAAGCTTAGCCATCAAGGTTATTTTACAGATCTCCGATACCCTAACGAAAATCCAAAACCCCAGCCTTGTCAAATGCCTTGCATGGACAGAGAAGGTAACTGTTTAAAAGAACCCAAGAAGAGCTCTAATTTGCCTCCGCGTGTCAATTATTCACCCAAGGCAGAGACCACTTCCATTTCTATCCCTTATAGTACTTTAGAACAAGTTTTTTCCCAATCAATGAACCAGCCTGGTCACAAGGGCTTTAAGCTCCAGCAATACCCGGTTGGACAAGGACATCCCCAGCAGCCTACAATGTTCAGGTGACTGTTTATGGCCATACACAGTGATGTTGGAAAGGTTCTTGACTCGCTAGTACCAACAAGTTTGGCTCAAACTGTTAAGTCTGTATTCTTTTTGCTTGTCCTCCTACAAAACTTTCAAAAAAAACTACTGATTTAAATTTTAAGCTTTTTCAGATATCATGACTAAGCTGTTTCCTCCTTTTCATCAAACCAGGTGAAGTCAGTCAACAACATGGCCATTGCATATCAGTTTTGGATCACTGCCATCAGCCAGTTGCAAAATGTCCCAATAAAAGTTTAAAATAACTTTTGCGGTTGTAATTCCATTTTTACTAAGGTTCACGGATTCTGATCCTACAAATCTTCCCTCAGTAATGTCTCACATTAAGCCTGGTTTATCAGGGAGTATTGTTTAATAGCCCTGTTGACCTCAAGTTACTATATTTCAGTGCTCCAGATTAGTGGAATACGTCTAGACATGAGTACCAAGCCCAGTAGGACGGATCTGTAGATGATTCCATGAATAACGAACCTGCTACTTGTTGGAAGACAAACTGGTGGTCCAGGAGCTGTGTTTTTGGTGGGCCTCTTCTGCATGCCAAAGGCTTTTGCTAGCTTAAAGGTGAAGCAGAGCAGCCACTCCAGAGCATGGTGCAGGTGAGTGTTTGCACTTTTTTTTTTTTTTTTTTTATCTCAATGTATTTTAATCTTATGTCTAATTTCTTTTTCTTTCTTCCAGGCTACTTGGGTTAAAGTGATGCAGTGCATGAACCAAATAAAATGGCAAATCTACTTTGATACTGTGAGGGTTGCTAAACTAAATCAATGTTGTGTGAAACCACTGTTAAAGGCAAATGTAACTTCAATGGTAAACAAACAAAATGCTATAGATTAACTTTAACTCTTTAGTTTATACCATTAGCATCTGGAAGAAGTCCATGGCTATATAGGGCTACTGACTAACCATTAATCTATAGTTTTCTATTAAATTAAGGCTGAGTTGAGTAGTTTTAGACTGGTAGCCACACAAAAGTAGTTCTCAGTGCTGCAGATAAAAACAATCTAGTTTAACATGATCAGAGGCATTAAAAAGACCCATATTTAGAGAATCTTAAATTGACTGGGCTATCTGAACGTGTCCAGGAAAAACATGAGGGGTTTTCCTGATTTCAGCCCCAGTAAATCTTTTACTTTGAAGCAACACCTTCCACCACGAGAATGACAGGGCAATATTACTTGTTTGCATTTTAAATGGTGCCTTCTTATAAAGTGACTTAGAGAAATGGGTGACCTAGGTTTCTCATGGCACATTGTCATGTCTGTCTTTGTAAAAGGTCATGTGGATGAATACACATTTACCTGAATTCAATGATTAGAGCTGCAGTTGTGTTTGAGTGATGCAGAGTTGCAGAAGACGGAAACAATACAGCAACTGATTTGGAACAAATGTTTCAAAGCCACAAACTGCAAAGGCTACTCACTTCTGCTTATCACTTTTATTGGTTCAAGGAAAGGAGTTTCAGGTTCAATTTTGAAATTCACAAGCTGTCCCTGCTGCAGCCCAGTTTAATGATTTAACAATATTTGAAAATTCAAAGCAGTTCAGAGTACCCAATCTACACCTTTTAACCTGGAATTGTCTTTCATGGTAATGTGGGCAGTGGTGGAACGACAAAGCTGCAACCAGTGGATGGGAGCCAGTCGTTTGTGAAGCTCAGTTCGTCAGATGTCGCTTATAAAACGACTTAATATGCCACAGACCTGTGGCTCAGAAGAAGCTTTGTCTAGTTTGAAGCCTTGAATAATTTTGAACTCTACTGGCTACAACTTCAATGTTGGAATTTATGAAACTGAGCAGCTGATGTTTGATCTGTTTTTAGGTGGGAGACTTCATTATGCATGAAAATCCTTTTATTCACAAAGATAAAGGTTAAGTTTAGCTATAGTACCAAATTGTACAGCACTGCGCTCTAACAATGTAAAAATTATTTTTAAACCAGGAGGGTAAAAAAATGTGTACTTTCAATTAAGTATAAGGAAATGGTAATCTGATTTTGTAAATGGATTAGGTAAGATCTGAATGTTAAGTTCATAACCATAAACCAAGGGAAAACAAGTCCAGCTTGTTTGGTGGACTGATATGGGCTTGTTTTGTAGACCAATCACAAACTCATTTATCAAAGTGTATTTCAGCTGATTGTGAAGCAATCTGTAAAGAGACGGGGCTTTAATGGCAGAATAAGGATGCCCCAACTGAACATCTCAATCGGGTTGCAATTTACAATAGATAAACTTATTTGAGATCGGTTTAAATAGTTTTAACATAACTGGTTCATCATAAAATTGAAGTTCTCAGAGTATAATTTTATGGGACTTATTTATCTTGTGTTTTCACTGTGCAAGTCACTTTACCCATTTACTTTTACACCATCTCAACAACTGGTAGCACTTCTGCAAGGTCTTTTGGTCATATGGTTTGGGAGGAATTGAACTGACAACCCCATAGTTGGCATAGTTTTCTTTTGTACAGATTTCCACAAACATAATGCCTGGATATTGTTTTTAACTTTCAGAAACATACAATACCTTTTTTGTATTGATGATTTCAGACCCATTTGGCCAATAGCAGTCATGAATATTTAATGAAATTAGGAACTCTTTCATGCTCTGTTAACAACCTTGGTCGGTCTCAGTCAAGGTTATTGTAAAGGTTGGTTGGTGCTAGTGTAATTATGCTATTTACAACTAACAGTGACCAATTTAATATAACACCGGAGATTAATTATTAATAGCTGCAATGAGATAACCAGTAAAGGAAAACATGAAAGTTCTTAAGACTTTAATTTATACCCAATTATACATTTTGTAAGGTTTGGGTAAAATCAAACCAAATCTGCTGAAAACCTTGTCCTTTTCCAATTGAATACCTGGCTCTTTTGCATCCTGAAGGATTGCTTGGCTGACCCCCTCAATGTGAAAGCATTTCTGTCAGGTTTAATAATTCCTGTAATGAGTCTTGTTTGACTTTTCACTGAACAAGTGAACATGTTATATGGCCACAGGCTCTTCCTGCATTGCTGCTTTGAGGTCACTTTTAAACCCAGCCCTTCCAATAAAGCTTTACTCGTTGAGCTGAAACTCCAGAATCACCTTCATTGACTCACTGACTGCTGTAGGTGAAGGAAATACTTCTTCACCAAAACCGATTTCAAACTTTTTCTGAGATCTCCATGATATTTTTAAATGGAGCTTCCAGCGGCTAATGACAATGTTAACCTGTCAAAGTACAGACCTAACCTTCCGCTGTCAGTACTTAATGGTACAGCACCCTCTGAGCGGTTTGATGAGTCTTATAGGCACTATGGTGACGGCGGCAGCATTACATCCCGTGCGTCTGGCGCTATGACGGGCTACGAGACCCTAGATGCCCCACCACATTACGATTTTTATGCCAACAGTCAGGCGTGGGGTCGGCGGAGACGCTCCAGGC
Organism: Fundulus diaphanus; assembly: GCA_037039145.1. Taxonomy (NCBI): domain Eukaryota; kingdom Metazoa; phylum Chordata; class Actinopteri; order Cyprinodontiformes; family Fundulidae; genus Fundulus; species Fundulus diaphanus. Next base: position 10,824,995 of record CM073134.1, on the reverse strand, counting down.
CGTCTCTGTACCAGCTGCATGGAAATCCCGAGGTAAGTAATATCTACCTTTTATCAGCTCTGATAATTGATAGCTTTTGAAAGGGTAAAAGAAATAAGGAAATCTAATATCCTTATATACGTATGACATAAAAAAAAATCTTATTGCTGCAAGGGATGTTGATTCATAGCAAATTTGTTATATTCCAGGTTGTTTTATAGTAGATAAATTCTTGTTGAAAAATTACATTTTTCTTAAAACATTTTTTAAAAAAGTAGTTTGTTTCCTTTATCCGTGCTGCACACGTTTTAATACATTTTCCTATTACTGTAATTATAATATAACTAAGAACTTTATTTGAATAGGATGACTCCAGACCTCCCATGTATGAGGAGACAACAGCTGGACAGATGGAAGGAGACACGTCTGAGGATGATGAGGACCAAAAGGATCCGCCACCTGAACCTACCCGTTTTGGTTGGGTACAAGGGGTGATGGTAGGTACAGTTGAGGAGTTGCCTAATGTAAGGTTTGCTTCCAATGGGCATTATAAGTTCAGGGAAAATAAAATTGGTTTCAAAAAGATGCGAATGCAACAAAAAACTAAATAAAACTGAGCTATAGAAATATTTTCTTGTTTCTTTTCAGTCTGTGACTGGTTCTTTTTTTAACAATATCTGTTGCCCTATTGTGTTTATAACCTCTTAAACATCCAAAGCTGTGGAAAAGGTTTATGGATTACTGAAAGGGTCTACATCCAAGCTTATTTTGCACTGTTTTTTTTTTCATTCCTTGTAGATTGTTGTTTTATAGGCACAAATGTGAAGCACATTTTGTACCTTTTTTTTTTTTTAATTATTCAATTTTGTTGCATATTTCTTCAAATCTGAAAGTGCTATTTTTAACTGTACAGTGTAAATATGTACAGTTATTAAAAATTCTTATTTTCTGTTTTTTATACTTTTACCTGTATGGAAATCTGCATGCTTCAGTTTGCCTGTCACTTTGCTGCTGGTACACCTAAATGTCCCCGTTGAAGGTCAATAAAGGTTATTTCTAGTCTTAATTTCTCGTGCGCAGAGAAACTACAGTTGCATCAGAAGGTGGCTTTACTTGGTATCAACAAGTGTTTTTAAAACAAACCCTATAAAATATTTTCCAGAAGGGATTTACAATGTAACCACTTGTAAAAATGTAGCACTCAGTAACTTTATTGTTGTCCAGTCTCTACATCTTAAAGCAGATAAGCTGCCCAAACCCTGAAGCAACATCAAAAGGCTGTGTTGACAATTAGTTACTCCTTGTCTCTTGCCCCATCCTCCTTAAGGACGTTTTATGCAGAGACAAAAGAATTAAACTTTAACTATGTTTGTCCATGAATTAAAGCACTATATATATGTTGAGTCCAAGACGGGCAGATCCTGTCCTTGGGGGCTTGTGTCCTGCATTTTTTTTTTTTAACATTTCCGTGTTTAAGCACAGCCGGTTTAAAGCAACGGGTCATTAGCCGGGTTCATTCAGGAATTATCTTAAACCAGCCTCTACAATTACATTTGAGTACTTTATCTTTAGAGGCATCTTATTTTAATGTTGCAAGCTTCCATTAAAATTAGAATCAAGAAAGTTGACAATTTCTGCTAATATGATGAAAAGTGTGAATATTTCTAATCTCCAATTAGTTGTTTTTGCCTCTTTTGTAAGGACAGTGTCTGAATTTAGTGAGACAGACCTATCAGCTTTCATTCTAACGCTCAATGCTTTGAATATTTTAAGTGCATGCAAAAAACCTTCTCACACATTTTTTCACACTCTATTGAGCTCTACTCCTTCAGGCAGTCATAACAAGTGTACAGATCCCTCAACTGATTATACCAGAGGTACCTTATGTATCCCTCGATTAGTTACTAATTTGTTTAAATGCTCCTCTGTGGTATTTCTGTTTCTGTTGGCTTTTTTATTAATGAATTGGTGGTCTATTACAACAACCTGTTGATAGAATTAAGCCCATCACAATTTTTTAGAAAATAAAAGCATTAATTTTGGAATTTCATCTTTGATGTAATATTTTACTTTTTACATTAACTGCTCCCTAATAGTAGTAAAAACCCTATTTTTATTTTTATTTTTTTCTGTACACAGATTCGCTGCATGTTGAACATCTGGGGGGTGATCTTGTACCTGAGGCTGTCTTGGATCACAGCTCAGGCTGGGATTGGTATGTCAAAAAACAACCCTTCTTAACTTGACAAACTTTCATGTGTTTGCTCTTGTGTGGATAACAAATCCTATATCGTCACTTACAAAACAGCAAAAAAAAAAAACAATTCCAACCAAACACCATCAAGTGCTGGCAATGCTAGCACTTGATGGTGATAAACATCAAAACACATCTAGAAGCGATTTAGGACCTTAAAACACTATTTGATGGACTGTTGGACGCTTCGGCACCTGTCTGTACCACCATAATCCACTCCAGAACTGCCTGCTCATTGAGAGTCAACTTATTAACACAACCTTCACTGGTCTGCATGTGTCCCAAATTACATCTGAATTGGACCCGGCTGAACAGTTTTTCTTCAGAGGGTGCTATGAAACTTTGCTCTGACTGCTTTCCACCTCTGACAGGTTTGACCTGGCTTATCATTTTGCTGTCCTCTACTATAACTGGCATCACTGGTCTCTCAACCTCAGCCATAGCCACCAACGGGAGAGTCAAAGGAGGTATGTTTGATTTGTTGTCTTAAAGAACAACCCATATGAATTTTCACAGTAAAAGAGTGCAAAATGTATAACCATCTCTCTCTTTTTCTTTCTTCTTTCTTCATATTCCCAGGTGGTACCTACTTCCTGATAAGTCGCAGCCTTGGTCCAGAGCTGGGTGGGTCTATTGGTTTGATCTTTGCCTTTGCCAATGCTGTAGCTGTGGCAATGCACACAGTGGGCTTTGCTGAGACGGTAACAGACCTAATGCGGGTGAGAAGCATTCTCCACATGCATGTCCAAAGCTTTTACAATGACACAATAAAGTGAATAAAGACCCCTTTTCATATTAAGTTCGTTTATTTTAATTTATTTATTCATAAAGCACTTTTAAAAACCAATAGACCACCAAAGTTCTGTACAGGGGAACAGAAAAATAAAAATGACACGACAATAACAGGAAATAAGCAATAAAACATATTTTTCACAGTACACACAATACAATCAGGCCAGTCCTTGTTTCATCTTTGTGTTTACTCCTAACAGTCGTGCTCTCTGGAATTAAAAGCCAGTTTAAAACATTTTTAAAATTATTTAAAATTATTTTAAATTCTTTATCTCTTCCTCAGGAACATGAGGCTGTCATGGTGGACCGAACCAATGACATCCGTATCATTGGGATCATCACCGTGACATGTCTGCTCGGGATTTCAATGGCTGGAATGGCGTGGGAGTCAAAGGTCAGATCAATATAAAGCCTTTGCTTAATTTTCATTGCACTTTAAAAAAAATGGGTGGGTGGCATGAGTAAAATTTTCTAGACAAAATATTGCGATATTTGCTAGGACCCTTTAGTGTACACCAGTAGTGCTTCTGCTATTAGCATAAGACAGCAGATGTCACATTCCAAGCGGTAAGATCAAAATTCACAGGTAATATTTGGGATTATAACTGATTTAGGATTTGACTAAAGGATTGTCTGGATTTGGATATAAATGAAAAAAATAAAGTAAAAAGCCAGAATACATAAATAATTCTAGGCTTTGTTCCCTATTCCATAATCTAAACGTTTGAACCATACCTTTTGTCTGCTGAGCAATCCTTTGATGCATCCATCTCTCCATCTATCCGGCTACATGTTCCAACCTGACCCCTGTCAAAATATCTCCAACAAATTTAAAGTTCTCTTCTTTATTTACTTTAAACACACTTTCTAAAAGGACTGGGAACTCTGGAAATTTGTTTTAGGTAAACCATGGAATCAAGACATGACTGCTGTGATGCAGCTAACAATGACAGAGCTAAAAACAAAAACAAAGTATGAAAAATACTAGCTATTGCTTTAAAAATGGTAGGGCCATTTCTGATCACAATTATGCTTTTAAAACTTTGCATAAAAGATTAGTAAAAATTTGCATAAAAATTTAGTAAAGATTGGCTGGGATTCTGCCAGTTAAACAAAATAACAATAAACCTCATTTGTGAAGTCCCTCTTGTCAGCATAACAAATGTTGTGCCGCATTCCAAGCTTCAGACAGCTTGGGTACAGCAATTCGTTTTTGATCAAAGTTATAAAAGAGGTAATTATTTGATATTTGGAAAAAAAGAACGGTGATCAATACAAAGAGGTTTGGTTGTGTTTGCACAGAAAGTGGGAAGCAGCCAATGCTTTGTGTCTTGTGGTTTCTGAAGGTTAAAGTAACTTAGTTTAACAATCATTCAGGTTTATGTACACGCAAATGGAAGGGCTTGACTTGGGGTGAAAACTTGAGACGTTACTTGGACTTTTTAACTTAAAGGTTTGTGAGCACACTTGTAAATCAGCTTGTCACAATAAAAAAGTAGAAGTTTAAAACCACCATGAGCTATTTCTTTTAAAGTCCATGTTATTTAGGATCCCTTTTTTGTTTTTGTTGCTTTTAGGCAATCTGTTTGGACAATAATTCTTGTAGTCAGTGGGTTGGTAGTATTCATTGTAGGTGTTTCTCAGGATGTAGCTTAATTAGCTTTGTGGGCTATCACATTTAATTTTTTTTTAAGTAGGCTGTGAATAGATGAGACGTGCAAATCATATAAATTATGCCTTCTTGCACTCTTTAGTGGCTAAATTCTCCTAAGCTTAAAAAGATAAATAATAATAATCCATATAAGACAGTTTTATTCAATAAAACTTTCTTGAACAATGTTTCCCTTAAATATCTGTTTCCATCGTACACTTACAGTACTTTGTAATGTGCCTTTCACAGGCCCAGGTTTTGTTTTTCCTCGTCATCATGGTCTCATTTGCCAGTTATATTGTTGGAACCATCATGCCTGCTTCATTGGAAAAACAAGCCAAAGGATTCTTTAGCTACAAAGGTAACTATTCTCTTTTTGAACCCACTTCTATTTATTAGCTTTTGTCGTATTCTACAGTTGTTTTGGTCTTCTTTTGTCTGTGCTTTGATCCTTTCCTTGTTGTTTATGTTCTATATATGGTGTTGTCTTATTTACTTCATTCCTTTGTGTTCATTCGTGTCACAAAGGTCTTGCCATATTAGATCATTCATTATTTCTTGTGTTTTGATCCCTGTGTGCTCTGGTGTGTTTCCTTAGGTGAGCACCAGTCTTTTTCCCCTTGGTTTGTAATTGTTTTGTAATTCTAGTTCTATGTTGGCCATCTGGAGCAAATCCACAGCACACGGCTAAATGTGCCACAAATGGCCAAACAACCTGGAGACACATGAACGATGCAAACTCCAAAGCACACAAACACAAAAATCAATCGCAACAGAAAAATGCTGCAATTATAGAAAACTGAAGCAAAATGAAAAATGCTGAAAGTACTGAAAACAGCGAGATAAAAAAGGCTGCAAATTAGCTCTAAAAAATAGAAGTGTACCGGACCACTAGGGTAGTGGGGGACTTCCCCTATATTTACATAGTTTATTAATATTACCTATGTAAATATACTGATATCCTATAATATTGCAAAAGATTATGGCAGCCTCTTTAAAAAAATACTTTTTTTTTTTTCTTTACTGAGGGCCTGGTCCTATATGACTTGGTGATTGACTCCTCCTAGTGCTCTGCTGCACTTGTGTTTTTTAGGGCAAGTTTGCAGCTTTTTTTAAAAAAAAAATTGCTGTCGTGTACTTGCAGCAGTGTTTTTCTTCATGTGATTTTTTTTTTGTTTGTTTTTTTGTGTTTTTGGAGTGTGTATCATTCTATTTTCTGTAATTCAAGCAATTCTTATGCAGAGTTTTTTTGTTGCACTGCATTCAACGGAGTTCAGTAGCTTGCTGTGTGTTTGCGTCTTTCGGCCACTGTATAGCCACTATATGGCTACTGTATTTCATTCTGCCTCAGCTGCTGCACACAATCCCCAGGTTGACACTGCATTCAGTGTCATTCTCCACTCTTCACTCAGTATTTAAACTCTCTGATTGTCATTGTTCTCTGTTGGATCCGCTCATTAAACTGCCAGCGTCTCTGCCCATGCTCTACATGTTCATCTCAAAAAATTAGAATATTGCGTAAAAGTGCAATATCTTTTTGCCAGTCATTTCAGAAACTGACTGGGGAAACGACATACTGGGCTTGAAGCAACATGGATTTTGTACCTCTCCACTCTTTCTCCAGATTCTAGGAACTTTAACTTCCACATAAAATACAGATATCACATTCATCTGAAAACAGAACTTTGGACCATTGAGCAACAGTCCAGTTTCTGTTCTCCTTAGCCCAGGTCAGACGCTTGTAGCCTACGTAGCTCTTGAGGCACTGACTGCAGCCTCAATCCACTCCCTGTGAAACTCCCCCAAATTCTTGACTGGATTTCGCTTGACACTCATCTCAAGGCTGCGGATCTCCCTGCTGCTGGTGCATCTTTTCTTACCGCACTTCTTCCTTCCACTCAGTTTTTTATTAATATGCTTGGATACAGAACTTGTTTCTTCGGCAATGACTTTTTGTGGCTTACCCTCCTGGTGAAGTGTGTCGATGACTGTTCTCTGGCCGTCTGTCAAGTCAGCAGTCGTCCCTGTGATTGTTTAGCCTGCTAATCCAGATCGTTTGAGTTGATTAGCTGATTAGAGTGTGGCACCGCGAGTTTCCAATAATGAACTTTTTCAAAGTATTCTAATTTTCTGAGACTATGAACTTTGGCTTTTCATTATCTGTAAGCCATAATCATCAAAATTACAAGAAACAAAGGCTGCTATCATGTGTAATGATTCCGTATAATATAGAATTTTCACTTTCTGAGATGCCTGGCAAACAATATTACTGTTTTATGCAATTTCTAAAGTTTTTTGTCATTATTAAAATTTTCACTATGTTCATCAATTCCTGTCTGCACTTATGTCTCACTCCAAGTTCATACTACATTGCACTCTGATTTCTGGCTCAGTTTTCGAAGCCCACGCACAGTTTTATGTTTCACAACAAACACCTTTGATAATCAAGAGACAAAAGATCAAGTTAAGCAACTCTTGCAGGTCACTCTTACTAACTATTATTAGTAAGAGTCCCTCCTTGCCCCAATTCTCCTCTAACTTTACTATTTCGCCTTTAACAGCTGAGATTTTTGCTGTCAATTTTGTACCCAACTGGCGTGGCAAAGAAAGCAGTTTTTTTGGGATGTTCTCTATTTTCTTCCCATCTGCTACTGGCATCCTGGCAGGAGCCAACATCTCTGGAGATCTGAAGGTACGTCAGTGCATTTTTCTCTGCTCTTTCTTCTGTTCCAGCAGTGCATGGGGGGAAACATGTCTGATAAACATGCACGAGTCATTATTGACATGTGGTTGGCAGTATGGAGAGTTATAAGCAGTTAAATTTTCATATCCCATGTATTCTCCTTCCCAGAATCCAGCAGTGGCTATTCCTCGAGGGACATTGCTGGCGATTTTCTTCACGACCATGTCCTACCTCATTATCACTGCAACAGTTGGTAAAGCTCTTTCCTACTGTTCATTAGCCTTTCACTGCCCGTGAAACATGAGGCAAGTAATCAAAATAAGACACTGCAAGTGAAACATAAGCTTTTCAGTTTACTTTGTGACATCTGTACTGTAAAACATGGAGAAATGGATGTATAGTCTAATTCAAGCAGAGTTTGGGATAAGCATTCGTTGTTAGTAGTTGTTCTTTGATAGAAGTCTGACCAAAACTCCAATCAGCAGGTAAGAAATGTACAAAAAACTATGAAAAGAATTAAATACTCTGAGTCGAGGTGTGAAAAATATACCACTAAAGGAACATTATTTTTTAAATTTAGTAAATTTTTGTTTGGTTTGTCATTGTTTACTCTAGAAAGAAAGTCCCAAAACATTTTTATCACCGAATTAATAAACCTGCTGAGTTTTAAATTAACTCAATTTAAAATGCTTTTCTAAGGGACCAGAGTGGCGTATATTTTTCCTCTTTTGCTTCTATCTTCAGGATTTATCAATGGTTGTGAACGATGGAATTTTCCCCATTTTATGTTAACTTTTATCCAGGATCCTGTGTGGTCCGGGACGCCTCCGGCTCTCTAAACGACACATTATCTGCTTCTACACCTATTGAGTCCTGCGTTGGTTTACCGTGTCAGTATGGCTGGGACTTCTCAGAGTGCTTTAAGAATGGAACCTGCGTCTATGGCATCAGTAACTACTATCAGGTCAGTACTAACCCAAAACAATCATGGCACTTAGCACCAATGGGTTATAAGGAAAACTGCAAAGTACTGATTTTTGTCTTGCCATTTTTTAAATGGAATGAAAAAGGAAAGAATTATGCATGGCCAAAATATATCAAAGCTAAGTGGAGAGTAGATAGATGATCTAGAGCAGGGCAGCGATGTGGTGGAGTAAAATCAGTTTACATCTATGCAGGAACATCATAGCAAAGACGTAGCAGTATCCTTGATAGTTCTGTTATCTGACTTGAATTAAATATAAGAATTAAACTACTGGTTTCCGATCAAAAATAGATTTTCTAAGCTATTTTTGTGAATCATATACAGCAGGTTGTGCTTTGATCCAGGATTTCTGAGTGCTTAATAAATGAAACCCTTTCTGTGTTCAGACCCTAAGCATGGTGTCAGCCTTTGCCCCTCTCATCACTGCTGGAATCTTTGGAGCAACTCTGTCCTCAGCTTTGGCGTGCCTGGTATCTGCTCCCAAAGTCTTTCAGGTGCAAATACATTTTCTCTAGCACCAGCTTACCGGTGGAGTACATGTAAAAAAAGGCTTACTGCATATTGTGTGTGTTATGACGGTCTGCTTTTTTTCCTCTTTATCATATTCTGTGTTGTAGTGTCTCTGTAAGGACCATCTTTACCCTCTCATTGGGTTCTTTGGCAAAGGTTATGGTAAAAATGACGAACCGCTCAGAGCCTACTTTCTCACATACATCATAGCTGCCTGTTTTATTATCATTGGTAAGTCAAAAATGTTTAAATGATCAGTTATTCTCTTTTTTATTATTAACCTCTGAATTGAATTCTTTCTGTTGCACCATCTTAAAAGTATTCATCAAAAATATTCACTCAAAAGAGAAACTAGAAGCCAATATTTGTCACATAATAAATGCATGACAAACATTATTTTCTCTTTTGTCATTTCGTCTTTTGCCAGCCGAGCTGAACACCATCGCTCCGATCATCTCCAACTTCTACCTCTGCTCCTACTCTTTGATCAACTTCAGCTGCTTCCATGCTTCAATCACCAATTCACCAGGTAGGTCAAAACTTATTTACGCTCTCACAGATTTCATTTGCTGTCACTTGTCTCGCGTACTTACATTTTTCACATCATCCAAAATTCCTCGTATTAGACAAAGGTAACCTGAGCAAATACAAAATGCAGTTTTGAAAAAATTATTTCAGTTATCAAGACTTAAAAAACTATCAAAATCAACCTGGCCCTATTTGGAAAACATGTACCAACCCATCTTTTGTTAAATAAGAAGTTAGTTTTAATAAACCAGTTTCTTTTCGTTTAATTTTTGCTACCCATACTCACTCCTGAATAAAGAAGAACTCATATAAATAGGACCTGTCTGGCAACATGAAGCAAGCTAAAAAATCTCTGAAAGCAATACATCATGACGCGATCTAATAAAATTCAAGAACGAATCAGGAACAAAATTCTTCACATCTAAAAGTCTGGAAAAATATTACTAGTGCATTTCTATGTTTCCAGGTCTTCACTGAACCACAGTGAGAGCAATTATGTAAAAATGAAAGAAACGTGGAATGGTGGGACTTTTAAAGAGAGCATACTGACAACTCATCTAAGAAAGCTGCTGCGCTCCAGCTGAAGGAGGATGACTACCTGTCAGTTTGGGATCTGGAACATAAAGTTTGACTAAAAGGAGAATCAAGCAAACTGAAAGGTTTAGATTGGCCTAGGCAAAGACTGAGCGGTTGTTTATGCTTGAAAACCCTCCAGTGTGGTTCAGTTAAAACACGCATGCAAAGGCTGCCCAAAATTCTTCCACCGTGATACAACTAAGTTAATGCCAGTTTTTTCAAATGTTTGATGTCAGTTGGTGCCACAAAGTGTGGCACAACCAGTTAAACAACCTGTCTGTTATATTCACCTTCTTTGACTAAAAACATTTTCTTGACGATCCAAAACATTTCACAGCGGCAAACAGACAAAATCTGCTAGGTGGCGCATACTTTTTCACGGCCTACTGTCAAAAGCCACATGTCCCATGAAAATATGACTAATATTTAAGAATTGCACGCATATGAAGCCGCGCCATGGAGCAATTAATCTTGTGGTTGAAACCAAAGGACCGTTGTTTTCACAAACTGCAGTTTGTGCTAAATTGTCAACAACTGTGTGCATTTGCAGGTTGGCGTCCGTCCTTCAGATTCTACAGTAAGTGGCTGTCGCTGCTGTGCGCCGTGGTTTGTGTGGTGATCATGTTCCTGCTGACCTGGTGGGCGGCTCTTATCGCGATTGGTGTCGTCTTATTCTTCTTGGGATATACTCTGTACAAAAAGCCAGGTAACCTGACCAGCAGTCAAAGAAAAAAAAAAAAGAAAACTGTAGCATAGTGCCATATTAGGCGTTTCATTCATATTCTTGGCTGGGTTTAGATGTGAACTGGGGCTCATCGGTGCAAGCGAGCTCCTACAACCTGGCTTTGAATCATTGTGTGGGCCTGAACCTTGTGGAAGACCACGTCAAGAACTACAGGTTAGTAATATGTGTGGTTTTGCTTGCATTGACCTACATAACAGCTTAGAAGTCATCCCAATCTAGCTGTTTTTCAGTTTTTATACCCGACGGTTTTTCTTGAAGCAGTAATAAACTTACCGTATGTTTCAGACCATAAGGCGTACCTTCAATGTTTGAGAAAATGTAAGGATTTTAAGTGCACCTTATAGTCCAAAAATATGTTAATTAATTATTTTAAGGTTAATTGATTTCCTTTTGAAATTAACTTGTCAAGCACAGATGTCGTCATCCTACTTGTATTTAGAACCTGGCATAAAATCCATTTTGAGTACAACCTAACAAGCTTATTTGCGAGGTAAACCATTGTAGACCACGTGTGAAACTCAAGGTCCGCGGGCAACACGGCCCATCAAGGCAATTTATCCGGCCCTCAAGATTTTTTTAATTGTGTAGTAACAGCATCCTGCCACTAGATGTCAATTTTCCCACAACACATTAAATTAACCTAGAAATGTCCAAAAAGAGAAAAAGTGATGAATAATGATGAGAGTTTAAAGTGGAACTCATTCCAATATCAACTTTTTTTGAAGATAAACTGTATAAACTGGGCCTAAGGGTGCTACTTTTATGTTATTGTTTATACTATGTATACTGAACTGAAATGAAATCAAAAGTATTATCTATACACGAGCAACCGGGCCTTTTAATGACTTCATGATGCCAAAGTGGCCCAATATAGAAATGAGTTTGACACCCCTGCTGTAGGTAGGTCTAAATGTCGTCTGATTTATCTTTAGAGTATCTCTTCCCTGTTGTAATATTTGCTCCGGACTGTCGTTGCGTCTTTCAGACCCCAGTGTTTGGTGCTCACGGGACCCCCCAGCAGTCGTCCAGCTCTCTTGGATCTCGTCAACTGTTTCACAAAGAACCTCAGTCTGATGATGTGTGGAAATGTGGCCACTGTGTGTACAGATTTAAAATACCCTCGCAGAACCTTTTTCAATCAGTAAAACCAGGAATGTCCTTAGTGTTTGGCTATGGAATTTAACTAATTACCACTTGTCTTCCCTTATTTTCAGGCTGGTTCTTCCCCATCAGCCTTAGAGAAGGCAAGCAGCAACAGTCACGTCTACTGGTTGAACCAAAGGAAAATGAAGTCATTTTACAGAGGAGTTGTGGCTTCAGACTTCCGTTGTGGGGTTAACATGCTGCTTCAGGTCAGAAAGTACCCAGTAAACTCCCTAATATCCTAAATACGACTTTAAATGGTAGTAGTGCCTCCCATGAAGTATGTCCTTCTATCCACCAATGTGTTTATGTGCTTCTATTCTATCTATATAACTTTTCCATTATGCTCTGAGTAATAATCTAGAACATGTTTTATTCCGTTTAGTTTTGGGTTTCAGTTTTCAGTAATCAGCGTATGTGACACAATGTTTTGCTCCTTACAGAACTGATAACGCTAGACTGGGGTTTACCGACATTTTCTTCTGTAAAACATCTAGTTTACAATTATTTATTGACGCGGACATTTTCTATGTCTCTGTCCTTGTCGCTTACGGCTTACCAGGGGGCAGGACTGGGTCGAATCAAGCCAAACGTTTTGCTGATGGGGTTCAAGAAAGACTGGCGCTCTGACTCAACTCAAGTTTCAAACAACTACGTAGAAATCCTGCAGTGAGTAAAGTTTTTTGAGCTAATCTACAGAGCATCAAACAACCTGTGTCTGTCCTCCCGTTTTCATTCCAAACAAAAACTAAATGAAGCTTTGCTCCATCTAATTGTCCGTGCCCTCCAGTGATGCCTTTGACCTGCAGTATGGTGTGTGTGTCCTGAGGATGAAAGAGGGTTTAGATGTCTCCAATTCATCTCAGTCACATGGTGAGGGCATTATTGAAGTCGATTCTTAAAGTTTATAAAATGATCAATTAAGTTGTCACAGCTCCAGCTGCTAAAGCAGATCTAACGTTGGTGTTTTTCACAGTTAATCAAGGTTTTGAAGGAGGACGGGAAAGTATTTCCACCATCTCTCCTTCTCCCATCATTCGAACGAGCACAACCTGTACGTACCTTGTACATTATCACATCACAAATCGAAGGATGCTTTTTTACTGGTCAGTCTCTACATGTTGAATGTGCAATAACTAATGTCTGCAGCTTCTGTTGCTGTTGAACTCGAGCCACAGCCCACCACCGTGTTCCAAAAAAAACAGGGCAAGAAGACCATTGATGTTTACTGGCTGTCTGATGACGGAGGTGGGATCATGTCTGCAGTCGGCGCCGCCATCTCTCGCTGCTGACGTTTCAGCACGTCCTCACGGATATCTTTCTGTCCTCAGGCCTGACGCTGCTTCTGCCGTACCTGCTGACGCGCAGGAAGCGCTGGGCCAGGTGTAAGGTCCGAGTGTTTGTTGGGGGAGAAACGGACAAAAGGGAGGAGCAGAAAGAGGAGTAAGAGCAGGGATAACTTGTTATAATTTGTTTTGTTTTTTTATTCGGCTCTTTGACCAATTTTTTTTTTTTTTTAGATTAGAGGTTTTGTATGTATCCCAATACATAAGCATTATATTTTGAAAGACGTCCATATTGAATAAGTCTTTTAACTTTAGCCTAATTAATGCAAGCTGGAGGCTGTGGTCAGCTCTCCTTGTTTTGACCACCTGCTTCCCAACTTTCTCATTTTGACCGATCATATTTTAAGGATCAACCACATTCTATTTTGGACAGTATTCAAAAATTTACTACACTTTGGAATGCTGCACTTCTTGCCTTATATATACTTTCTTTGACATGAATTAGAACATATAAACAATAGGTCTTGACTAAATCAGGGTGAAATAAATGGGCTTTAGACACAACGCTGACATGTTGATATCTCAAAGAACCACTAAATGTTTGAGCAAAGTAAGGTTTCATGTTCATTTTAACAAAATCGTCATCTAGATGTTTGTGGCTTTTGTGGTTTTATTCTTTGATTTTATGCATCTGCTCTACATTTTACTGTTTGTGTTTTTGTTGCTTTTTGTTGTTGTGTTTTTATTGTTTTTACATTTTGAATCATTAGCTTTTTAGGGTCTAGAAAGCTCTGTTCCCAACTGAATGGTTTGTATATATATATATATATATATATATATATATATATGAACTTGACTTAAGTCTGCACACCAATAACTGGAATAATAATAGACAACCTAAAGCGTTGTTTTCATCAATTACAACATAGCCAGTCTTGTTTCAGCTCATTTGTCTTTAGAAACCATTCTGAAAAATTATTTGACTAAATTTATGACTTCATCTGATATGATTTGTTTTAATGCTTTTGTCTTAGGTTAATATTAGTTTAGAAAATCACAATGTAAGTCTCTCTATTGTTTTAAAGAACAGAATTTTTATTTTTCATAATTAGATTATGGGAAATAATTCAAGGTGTACATTTGTTTCTAGGGTTTTGTCTCTCATCAAGAAGTTTCGTCTCGGTTTCCAAGATGTTGAAGTGCTTCCTGACATCTATCAAAATCCTCAGCCTGTGAAGTAAGACTGCTAGCTTGTTAGAATGATGCAAAATAAACAGAAAAACATTTATTTTATGAAGTCCTAAAAACAGTGCCCTGAAAACTTGTTTGCACTCCTGCTGAACATGCGTGGAAAGCCTTAGAGTCATAATCCTGAGGGAAGCAATTGCTGCCATCTGTCAATCTGGGAAAGGTGTTAGGGTCATTTCTAATTATTTTGAATTGCAACGTCCTCTAGTAAGGAGAATTATTCACAAGTGAAAAATAAGTTGACAACCTTTCCAGGATCAGGTGTTCAAGAAAATTTGCCCAAGATCAGACTAATGCAAGAGAAATTGAAAAAATAAACAATCTTAAACATAATCTAATCTCTAACACATGCTTTTCTCCAGTGTCCATCATTTCGAGAGCATGATAAGTCGCTTTAGGCTGGACCAAAGCCCCAAACAGGACTCGGACGCCGATCCTCCAAGACAGCAGGAAGCCCCATGGATGATCACTCACCAAGATTTTGAAAGGAACATGGCCAAGGTGTGAGAAATGCTTACCACTCTCATTTTATTCATCCCCATTGTTGTCTCAGTTCTCTTTCATTACGATTAACGCTTTGTGTGGACTTCAGACCCTCCGTCAGATCCGTCTGAATGAGGTGCTGCTGGATTACTCAAGAGATGCGGCTCTGGTTGTGATGTGAGTGCAATGCTTCTTCCTTTTGCTGCTTCTTCCTTGCAAAATAGGAGATGAAATCGTAGAAAACTGAAAAGAAATCCAATTATGCCCTTCACTGTGTCTCCAAACAGCACCATGCCGGTGGGGAGGAGAGGAGTGTGCCCCAATGCTCTGTACCTGGCATGGCTCGACATCTTGTCCCGGGATCTAAGACCTCCGGTACTGATGGTCAGAGGAAACCAGGAGAGTGTTCTTACTTTCTACTGCCAATAAGACTTTCCAGTTATATGGTTCCAACAATGAAATTATGAAACGCTGCAGTGCCTTAAAAAAAACATGGGATGTTTTGAAGGAATGGTTTTGCAATTAAATTGAACATCACAGTAATATAAATGTTTGAAAATTTCCAAAGAAAATGTAATTTATCGTCTTTCTTTTTGAAATTTTATTATTTGTTCCACTTAATTAATTTTTAATAGAATAAATGAATTTAAATTAAAATATTTTGGGTAAAAAGGCATGGCATATAAGGTACAATTGCTAATGATTTGCTTCTCAAACTTAATTGTGTAATAGCTTGAAACATATTACATTAGAAGCACATTTTAAATCATTGTCTAATTCTGACTTACTTCGCTTTACCTTTGTAACTTTTTCACTGTTAGCCAAAAACGTATATATCATACATGAGAGAGAGAGAGAGAGAGAGAGAGAGAGAGAGAGAGAGAGAGAGAGAGAGAGAGAGAGAGAGAGAGAGACTCTTTCACATCAAATCTTGAACAAGATACTTTAATTTAATGTAAAAAAAAAAGGGTTAAGGGGGTTTGAATACTTTTATAAAGCACTATTAGATGAATGTTTTTTGTTCAACTGTGTTACACGATGAAGACTTGTTTTTTTTAATAAATTGATCTTTCTAGCTGTTGCATTATAAGTTGTGGTTGTTTTAATTGGTTTACTGCTCCTGCAACTAATTCTGTACAAAGGTTATGGGAAATCAACTGTTTATTTAAATTAAATAGACTTCAATCAAAATCTTTTGTGGTTTCCTTTGTAATATTGATATATATTTTACATTATGAGCATGACAGTCTTTTCCCTTTTTTAGTACATTAGTATATTTGATAATCTTCAATTGAGGAATGCCTTATATTGAGATTATATTTTATTTTACCGGCACAAAAAAATGTGTTCATATATATATGAAAACAAACCAAAAGAATTAGCGATTATTCTTATCTGGAAGTGACCAGAATAATGTAATATATTGTCTTCCACTTGAAAAGGTAAGAAGTTCAAGGGAAAACCTAGTCATCCCTTAATAATCAAGCTCCATCATATATCAGAGCTCTGATTACCCCGTATGTTCCTAACAGAGCACTTCGCTCTCAGACTGCAGGTCTGCTGGTGGTTCCTAGAGTCTCTAAAAGTAGAATGGGAGGCAGATCCTTTAGCTATCAGGCTCCTCTCCTGTGGAACCAACTCCCAGTTTTGCTCCGTGAGGCAGACACCCCGTCTACTTTTAAGACTAATCTTAAAACTTTCCTTTTTGACAAAGCTTATAACTAGAGTGGCTTATCTTGCTCTGACCTACCTATGGGGATGTGCTTCTATGGGCTTAGGCTACTGGAGGACATCAGGATCTATTTTTCTACTCTATCGAGTTCTACTGTTCTTCAATTATGTATTGCTTGTCATCATTTCTGCTTATAACTTTTTGTTCTATCTCTTTTTTTTTCTTCATAGTAGGTACATCTGGTCTGACGTTCTGTTATCTGAGACATCATCCACAGAAGACAGCTCACCCGCTATTATCATCTAATATAGAACAGATTACTGGATCAATGTTTGCTTCTGTGCTTTTTTGTCTCTCTTGTTGTGTCTCTGCTCTGTCTTCTGTAACCCCCAGTCGGTCGAGGCAGATGACCGTTCATACTGAGCCCGGTTCTGCTGGAGGTTTTCCTTCCCGCTAATGGGTGGTTTTTCTTTCCACTGTTGCTTTATGCTTGCTCAGTATGAGGGATTGCTGCAAAGCCATGGACAATGCAGACGACTCTCCCTGTGGCTCTACGCTTCTCCAGGAGTGAATGCTGCTTGTCGGGACTTTGATGCAATCAACTGGTTCCCTTATATAGGACATTTTTGACCAATCTGTATAATATGATTGATTTTGACTTTGTAAAGTGCCCCGAGATGACATGTTTCATGAATTTGCGCTATATAAATAAAATTGAATTGAATTGAATCCCTCTCATCAGCGAAACGCTCCAGCTCATTCTGAGGGATCACAAGGCACTCCAAGTTCAAAAAGGACATATAGGCTGCATCCAAAACTTTCTAGTTACAGCTCCAACCTCCCGTTCCTAGCTCCTGTTCCTCGACCTTTCATGAAGTCACAGTAAGAACTCTATTGAGGGTAGGAAAGGAGCGTCGGACAGCTGTGTTGATTTCAGGCAGCCTTTAACTCGTCATTACGTGCCAGTAAGGGACATTGCAAGCTCCCTATGCTAAAGGAGCTATGATAGGGAGCATATCGGCTCCATTTCCTACTTACTTCCTTACTGTTTGTTATATTTGGACTTATCATGGCAATGCTGATGAACTTCCACTTTGGCTGAAGCATCCTTACCGATTAGATCCTTTCAGATGCAGCCACTGTCACCTCCTCACAAAGTTACAGGTTTGCTAGAGGTCCTTCCACTGGTGCCCATCTCCAACACTCAACGGACGAGAGGCAGGGTACACCCTGGACAGGTCACCAGTCTATCACATGGCATGAAAAAAAAAAACAGAATATAGATCTAAGCTTTTCTGTTTGAATCATGAGTATTTGATAAAACATTTTATTCATTGCTCAGTATTTGTTACCATGTCCTTCTCATTCCGCAACCTTCAGTCATGTTTGCTATGTCTTTAACAGTTTTATTAAATAATTTACAGTGAACTAACTGCTCAGCCAGTGCCTAAATCATATTCCGCTGTCAAACCCTGTGTGGTAAACCGGAGTGCTAGAGGTGAGAGCTGGGCTTCAAGGGTTTTTTATTGTTTTGTTTGGTTTTGGTTTTTGTTATTGGAACAAAAAAGTTTCAGCACTTGTATTCACTTGCTGATTTAAAGGACCTGAAGCAAAAAATAATGTCCTTACTAAATGTAATGAGCAATTTGGTTATCTCACCCATTTGTGCCATTTACCACCATTGCAGTTCATATCCCAGTCATTAAAGCTTTTATTATATGGTTTGCTGTTTAGAATTATTTGCTATTCTTATGTTTGTCTCTCTTAATGATCTTACCAAATTCCCCATGAAAATGCCCACAACAAATCGGTAGAATATAATCAAATAGTTAATTTATTTCAGTATTTCACTTCTACAAGTAAAACTTGTATAGGTTCATCATGCACTGCCTGGTAAAGTGCCAGCATGTATTTCTATTAAGTTCGATAATTACTGCTTATAGATCCAATATTTGGAACTCCAATATTCAGTTTCAATGGTTGTAATTCTCCCCCATGGGCTTTCCATCACTATCCTGTTGAGGCTTTGGTTATGTTTAATGCTTTTGCACCTTTTTTTTTTGCTTCCACTTTCTGATAACATGCTGTTAAATTACATAAAAGGACATTTTAAATTCAGTTAATGAAATAAATTAACTGTTCGATGTCACTGTAATATATTGAAATACACCCATTCTGGAAAACTCCTTTAGACTGAGAAAGTTTACAGCTGATGTAACATTGCTGATGTAATTTCCCTGAATAAACAAAGTTCAGAATACTTACTCGGTTGACCATAGAGGGGTGAAAAATGAAGACGTACTTTGTTGACTTTTCAGAGACAAGCGAGGTAAAAGAAGCTAAAGTGGAAAACCCATTAAATAGGTCTAACATTCTATAAAATCATTCGCTGAATGATCTATTCATGCTAACTGGACGTTCTCCTTTGTGTTAAAATGTGTATGATGTGTTTTAACAGTTGTCAACTTCGTGTAACCCCTAAGGATTAAAGTAAGCTATTTCTGTCAGTTTTGTAAAATAAACGATCTTCGATCCACGAACCAGATTTCTGCGCATGCTCTCTGTGTAAACATTCGATGAGCCTCCACGTCTGAGCGCAAGTGGCGTGTAGCCAATCAGGGGCAGCCACAGTGTGTTTGGAAACAACATTGTTCCTGGTAAGCCCCGTATGACGGACCACAGACAGACAGTTCCAGACGCTGCTCGGTCAGTAAAGTTTCTGCATTAACGGGAGGGTTCGCCCTTATTCCAGCCTTTCTTTCGACAGTTACTGCGTAACAGAGCTTCCTTGTTCCTGACTGGCGGTGTCGTAGCGACTGCCTTCATTCCTCTGCTCGGAAGCCGCATCAAGTGCCTGAGAAAGTGAAAATGGATTTGGGCGAGTATCAACAAAAGACGACCAGTCTTCTCGTTAAAACGCCCAACCAGGGCCAGGAGGATCAAATCGTCGAAGGGGTCGATGTGAATTGGACCGTAAAAGACCTCAAGGCTCATTTGTCGAGGTTTTACCCGAGCAAACCGGTGAGTGTTGAAGGAGTTGTTGAAGTTAGCCGGCTAAATGTTAGCTAGCGGCTAGCTGTTCTGGAATGTAGACACACCGCAGGTACGCGCTAACAGCTATCAGCCATTTCCTCTGTGTTGTCTTCCTGTCTGGGTGTGTTTTCTACACTTCAGTCAGTTACTGTATAAATAACGATCGAAATTCAGTTTGTACAAATGTTGCATAAACTAAACTTGCAACACCGAACTCGCCTCAGGGCGCTGTAAAAATAAATAATAACAACTATATACAATGTTACCAATGTACATTTGAGCCTACCTACCTATAATAAATATGTTCACAAGAAATGAATTAAGAATAAACTATTTCGTTGGCTGATTTAAACGGAGAAAGCTGTTATTCAGGTAGGTCAAACATGCGCAGCACATTGCTGCTGTTTGATGTTAAAAAGTTAGAGGATTTATGCTTCCGTGGGATTAGTTGATACCGTCAGGCGATGAGATGTGGCCTGATGTGAAACAGGGGGAAGAAATGCCACCTTTTTAAGAGAAAAAAATTGGCGTTTCAGTTAATGATTGTTGAATAAGTCTGGGAAATTAGCCATCTGGTTTTTCTTTGTTTTTTGGATCAACAGCAGCAGATTTATGTGGATTACACAGCAGACACAAAATATATACCCAAGAAAGGCAACTTTTACTTCTGTTTCAGTTGTCAGTCCTGAGAAAATCCCGATTAGTTCGACATTATCATCACGGACAGTCCGACTTTTCGGGAACAAGGGATGCAGGTGTTGCTAAAACACACCCTGAAACTAAAAAAAAAATGTAATTTGGCATTTTCTTAAATTCTTTGGAAGAACTCGCGCTCAATGTCCTCAACTGACTGCAGTAATCATGAAGCAGCTAATTTTATCTGAAAGAATCATGTTATCCAGTTTTTAAATAACATTGGTGTACAACAAAAAAAAACGTCTAGAAAGTCACTTAATAACAAAGGATTTTGTTTGAATCTGTTCGTTTGTCAACCAAAATGCACATTATTTTATTATTATTTTTCCAAGGTGGTTTGCATTTGTTATTTCTTCTTACAACGATTGGAGAGATATTTAAAGTTTTAAAGCATAAAAGTTGTTAGAAAGGATAGAAAACCGGTTAAAGATTTATTCCCCAAAGGTCAGTTATCATCCAGCTGAAGCCCCTGTGGATATAACGTGCGACTGTCTTCATGCCGAAGGTTTTAATCCCTGAAATGTAAACTGCTTGTTTTTATGTTAGGCTGTAAGTGACCAGAGACTGATCTTTTCTGGCAAACTGTTGCCCGACCATCTGCACATCAAAGATCTTTTCAAACAGGTATGTTTTCATGGTGTTTATATTTTTTATTCATTACGTGTCTTATCTAAGCTTTTTGAGAACTTAGAAATAACCCAGATATACCATTAAAATTTCAAATCGGTAAACCATGTAAAATAATTCTGGGTCATGGAGGATAAAGGATGTCTGCCCACTTTTCTCATTGGCTGTCGTTTGATATTTAATAGCCTCCGCAGGAGTTCCTCAGCCTGTGAACTTCTATTCTTTATAAATCTAGTACAGGATGATATTTCATGTTTTAGTTCTGGTCTTCTTTGTCTTTGACTCTCAGCAGACTCTGCTTATCTTACAACTGAACCAGTAAAACAACATTAATAACAAGCCTTGTAAAAGAGAGATTATTTGGCACTGTTTTTATGAACCAATATACACAGTTTTGTTTCGCCATGTTGATCCCAGTGTGTTATATTTCACGCCATCCGGGTTAAGTTTCATCAGCGTCCTTACCCACATGCCAGTGCTGCAGCTCTCTAAAGATGTAGTTCTGCTTCGAGAACAGGAACCTCAGCTCTGTGTTCAGTAGACGCAACAGGTGTGGCCTGGAGCTGCATGCAAAAACTGTATAAAAACAAATACTGTTAATAAAAAAACACAGCACGGGATTATTCCTGGGATTCAACACGTAATGTCACTTTATCAGCAAATGTTGAGTCTAAAGGTCTTTGGCTTCTTATTTCTTAATTTCCTGAAGGATCATCTAATGGTTTGTATTTATTTTTTCATTAAAGACTGGTTATAAAGGCGAGGCAGACGAAGGGCAGAGTTTACATTAGGTTTTTAGCAGGCACCGGGTGGTAAACTAGGTTATCTTTTACCCCGTTTACACTATCCCTTTTTACCCGTGCCGAGACCAGTCCGAGCTCGGTAACCAAGGTAACTATCGAGTGTAAATGGAACATGAACTGAACCGAGCCAGACACAACCGGACCACGCTAAATGCAGACCAGTTCCATCGGTGGGCTCGGCCCGGTTGTTCAATAGCCCGGTTTTCTAATGACAAAGAGCGCATGAGCAGACCGCGTCATCTCCTTACAGCCAGCTGATATTTCAGACATTCATAAAAATACTAGCTTCCCTACCGTGACACACGGTTTCCAGTGATGATTCTGCTCAGCAGTGTAATGAACCTCAGCGTCTGTTGTTGTTTCCTGCGTCTGTAAATCCTGATTAGACGTTCGTTTGTCTTATCCACTTCCCAAAAGCCGACTCTGTCAAGTAAATTCACCAAAAGTTGCCGTCTTCGCCTGACTCTCCGCAAACAACGAAATATAACCAAACATAAATTCCTGAATGTTACGGGCGCCGTCATTTTTATTTGCTTGATTTCCTCCTTCAATCCCAGAGAGCAGTAGTACCGCAGATCGTCACTAGGTGGCGAGGAAACCAAGGAACCGAGATAGCGTGATGTGTAAACGGTCGTCAGAACCAAGCTTGGCTTGGTTAACTGATCCGAGCTCGGCATGGATCGGTTTAACAAGGGTAGTGTAAATAGGATTTTGTGTACCTGTGACATGATTCTGCTTGGTGGAGGTTTAAGGTGACCTGGAGCTGGCCCCTGTCAAATCAACACTTACATAAACAACCAAATGCGTGTTGTGGCCACCATGACTGAAGGAAGAGCAGCGTTGTGAATTTCCCCCGGCTTGTTTTTTTAGTTGTCATTGTTGTCCCTTTGGTGCAGAACGTGGTTATCGCCGTCTCTGTGAGGAAATCTCACTTTTTATCTTCGTTTTTGCAGGCGGACCTAATTCCCACTCTGCACCTGGTGTGCACCATGAGGAATCCACCCCAAGCAGCAACAAAGGTGAACATTCATTAAAAACTACAAACTAAGTCTTGATAATAGTGGTATTCTCTACATTTTCTCCAGAAATATAAAAGTCTAACCTATAAAAGGAGTTTGATGTTGGCAGATATTTGTGGGATGGGGCCTCAGTCACAAAGACAGGGCAGCTGGGTAAAACCAGTAGTCAGTAAGAGTTTTGAAGCTAACTGAGAAATGTGTTGTAGTTGTTTTTTTTTTTTTACTAACGTTGGCGTGAAAGCCACGGAGTCATACGCAGCAGCCAAACCTTTGGGGATGCAGTGTTTTTGTAACTATGCAATTCTTAAGTTTGCCCAACAATGGCCTTAAAATTCCAAATTGAACTTGCTGAATCTTTGAGAAACCTTGAAAGAAGGGTGGTGAAGAAGGTGTTTATTGTCATACTTTTTTTGTTTTAGTAAATAATGTGCTTCCCATGTTGCAGCTCAGATGATTTTAAATGCAATAAATGTGCACTGAAAGTTACTAAAAGCATATTGCAGTTTAAACTGTAGCTTTACTTCAGACGTGCGTATTTATCTAACTGTCACATTTCCCTTTTTCGATATTGTTGCAGACATTTAGAGCAGCTCTAATCTCCGTAGGACAATTTGTTTTTACAGCTCATAGTGACAGGCAAACAAACAACACTGACACAGACACACAAAACAACCAAACTGGCTTCTTAATTCTTAATTTCCGGAAGGATCATCTAATGGTTTGTATTTATTTGTCACTCATATCATATGTGACACACCTACCACACCGGGCCCCGGAATACAAACATGCAGTAGATCCAAGGCAAACATCTATACATGCCGGAATGCCAAAAACCACTTCATGTATGCAAAGGGAAGTCCTCCTTCAATAAAAAGGTGCGAGTGTGCGAGAACGAGCAGCAGCAGTTAGTCTGCTATCACAAATGTGTTTCTGGGGAGCGTCAGGAGGTTAATATGGAGCATTTGTCAATTATGAAGGCACCAATGTGTCACCCTAAGCATACAGCACGTTTTACATAAAAATGGTCATGTCTTGTGAAGCCGTTTCTGAAGGTGCTTTTTGGACAAACGGTTGATCCTCTTTCTATAACAGTTTAGGCTTTTAAGACTTTTCTAACCGTTAGGGTCTGTTGTCATTTAGATCAAGTTAAGTGAAACTCTTGACCAGATCTTGTTAGACAAAGTGTTAAGAGGCTCTTGAGAGCAGGTGCGCTCCTTCTGTACGAACGTGCTGTGAAGTGGAACCGTTCCACTTCAGCCGATCCTCCTTCAGAACCATCTCACAACTAAAGATAGCTCGCTGCAGTTTCACCACCTTCTCGGCTTCAGTTCAAGCTCTGGACATCCTGGTTTTTCAGCATCTGATCAAATCAGAGGTCTGCAACCTCCAGTGGTCCTTTGGACCTTCCACGATTACTCTTAATAACTTTGGCTTAAAAGGATAAAGAAACGACTGATGTTTTTTAATATAGATATCATTAAAAAAAACGCATTTTCCCCTGGAATTGCATTGAAACCCCTGGACAGAAAGACCCCTAACGTTCCCAGTAATGTTTTTTAGATCTATTTTTCTCATTAAGATGAAAACTTTTTACCTGATACTTTTAGAACAATTTAAGTTGACATGTTTATGTCTAATTTTATTGCTTGTTCAAACAAAATGTAAACTTATTAAAAAAAATCCCTCAAATGTAAACATCCCATCGAAGAAAATCTATCCATTCTTATTCCTTCAAAAGTTTATTTTTCTTTTCTTCAACCTAAAATATTGGTTAAATAGTGGTTCTTTACAAATGACAGCACATTTAATATAGGAGACATTTATCAATAGTTATGAGTTTGTTTTTTTTTGTAAGGTTTTGCAAAAATGCAGCTCTAAACAAGTTTGATTCAGCTGGACTGAGGGCAAAACTGTCTCTCTGGATTGTAACGGTTGCAGACCCCTGGATTTTACTAATCTACATGTTTTATGTCGCTGCCTGTTTCTCCTGCAGACCAAAGAGACGGAACAACCACATCCTTCCAGGTCGAACCCGCCTCTTCAGCCTCCCAGCACGCCAGAGCTGCGACAGAGGAGGCCCGCGTCTTCAGCAGCTGCTGCCGCCGGCCCCACCCAGACGCCGGGGACTCAACCTGCGCCGCCAGCATGGCCGGCCTCAAACCTGTAAGCTGGGAAGCAAGGCGTTTTAGATTTAAGGAGAATTTTAAACTAAGTGCCTTATTAAAAACGACATGATGCTGGGGAAGAAGACCAAACGTCAACTAAAAACCCCAAATCAGGAGGGAAACTGAAATCAGGCAGCCGCTAATTACCCAAAACATGGGATCAGTTCCATTTGCTGCAGACTTGGGGAAAATTACAGAGGAACTGAGTATTTTTTAAGTGCTGACCATGGAATTTACATTTAAATCACTTGTTTTTTTTTTTTTTAGTTCAGCTAATGCTTTCAGAATGAGTAGATCTTTATGTAAATGTGATTCTGAGCATTAGTATTGACTTCCAGCTGTTCACCAAAGAAGACTGCATATATTTTTGGAGTCATGGTTTGCATATTTTGTAGCTGACGGCGGTGTTTCCTGAACAAGCAATCCAGTTTTACTACAAATATTTATTTATTTTTTTTTTTTGTTTTCCTGCAGAGCTGCAGCATCACAGCTGACCCAGCCAGCCTTTCCCGCCTTATCTCTGTACAGCCCTCAGCAGCTCCTGTGGCTCCAGCATGTCTACGCCAGACAATATTACATGCAGTAGTAAGTGTCGGTTATTAATCCTAACCATTGCTCCTCCATTTTTCTCAGTATTAGTTTGTGAATCTAATCTCCCACCAACAGCCACGCAGCTATGGCAGCGGCAGGCTCTGCTGCCCCGACGTCGGTGGCGACCATCGCCCAGTACCCGCCCGTCCCCGTCCCAGCCCCTCTAGCCAACCAGAACCCCATAGACAACCTGCCGGTGAACCAGAACCCGGTGCAGGACGCCGCTTTCATCAACGCAGGGGAGGTCAATCAGAACATGCGAATGAACGCACAGGGCGGGCCCGTGATGGAGGACGAGGAGGACGTAGAGCGCGACTGGCTGGACTGGTTGTACTCTGCCGCCAGATTCGGCGTCCTGCTCATGATCGTTTACTTCAACTCCAACCTGAGCCGCTTCCTGCTGGTGATGAGCACGCTCCTCGTCATGTATCTGTAAGGGTTGTCTTCTTCTCCTCCTCTTACAATTTCAATTAATGTGGGCACAGATCTGTTTGGCTGCATCTCCACTTAAAGAGGAATGAAGGAACGTGTGTCCTGGGTCCTAAAGGTTTTCTAGTGTTTTGACTTCCTTTAATTATTCAACAGTGGCACCATTATTTGGCATAACCATGAACAGAAAATGAACTTTAATAGAAATTAGTGCTGTCAAACAATTAAAAATTTTAATCGCATAATTTCAATAGTTAACTTGGGATTAATCGCAAATTAATCGCATGTTTTAACTTTTTATTTCTGAAAGTGTAAAAGCATATTTGGCCACTTTATATGCAATAAATGACACAAGTACAAAACATGCTTGTACAAAAAATCTTTTTATTTTTTATTTACAAGCACTTTTCAGAATTGGAATGAAAATATCCTGGTGTCATAAAATGTTAAAATCTGGCCTATAATGGCTAAATCACTACTCATTACGCCCTGATGTTTACACCATGTGTAAATGAATAAATATTTCATGCCGAAATATTTTTTTTGCCTCTTAAACAAAGATAGACATGGTATTAAGCATTTACATACAAAGTAATACTAATTTTACATTTTAATAAAGTCAAGTTTTATTGGGGTTTTTTCACTCTCTCACACACATAATCCTGAGCTGTCACACCAACAACAATAATTTATTTGTATATTTTTGCATGCTGTTTATATCCACATTCATACAGTTTTTTTTTTTTTTTTTTAAAGCCTGGAAAAAGGTTTTAAATTTCCAGGTCATTCCAGAGTCTTACACTTTGCTTGCAACTGGGCCAGGAGTTTTAATACCCTTGAAAGAGAACTGTTTAGCACAGCTTCATGTGCTGACACTCTAACTCCGGGGTACTTCAGTTGGCAACGTGATTCAGCCTCAGTTTGTCAAATACAGATACAACAATTTAATAAGCATTAAAGTATGGTTTATGGGTTGGGATTCTGCAATGTTATCAGGGTGTAAAAACTCATCTTCACCGCGTAATCTGCTTTCAGCAGTTATCACAGGTTATTGCACCGTAAACTGCAGAAAGTACGGGCAGAGCTGCTCCCTCTGCCTTTACTCCCCCGGTTTCTGTGTCATTCCAGAGGAGGATGCGCTGCAGCGCGTTATGAGGCGGAGGGATATTTTCAGCTGGTTATACTCGTGTCTGTTGTGCAAGCGGGTCTCTTTATAACTCGTCTTTATCGTCACTTATTTTAGTGGCCAAATAACCGACTTCACTTTCAGAAACAAGCCCAAAAAACCACAACCCGCGACTCATGAAATTTACAAGCGACTTTAGAAAAAAGAAGCTCAAAGTCACATAAAATAAGCAGATTTGGCAACAGTGAGCGCGGGTCTGTTTTTCTACAGTCTCTAGCATTCTTGGAACTACGGAAAGCGCCGAGGGTAAAAAAAAAAAAAAAAAAAAAACAGTCCGCAGAGCGCTGTGGGAAAAAAAACACGAGGAACGGTGTGTGTGTTTTAACGCAAGTTAAAAAAAAATTGTCGGCGTTATGGTCTAACAAAGTTAAAGCGTTAAAACTGACAGCCCTAATAGAACAGTGTAAATCTACAACTGAATCTATGATTAGTTTAATGTTTAGAAATGTAAGAAATAGATTTAGGCAAATAACAGATTTAATTTAAAGTCTGTCTTTATTAGCTGCATACGATGGCCAAACACTTTCTTTATTCATTAAAAACAGAGAGGTGCTGAATAAACCTTTAAGCTTTTTTTATGTCTGAAAGTCTCCTGCGTCAGCAAAACACACAATTAAAAGTTTCCCAAACATCTGAAGAGCAAGTAGTTTTGTTTTTTTACATACAGGAAAAACTGTTGCTAAAGGAGCCAGTGGCAAGCAACAGATTTTTAATCAGTCAGATACTTTTAGAAATATAATATTTACAAGTACATTCTAATGGTTTAGGACAGAGTTTGGGTTTTATTTATTTATTTTTAATTTACGGGGATTTCTCAAATTGGGCAATCCACATTGTGCCTTTAATAGCTAAAGATGTGACCTTAGAGAACTGCATATATATTTCAGATATCATTCGGTCATGACCAAATGTACATAAATATGGCTTCATGGATGCTTGTTTTTTTTGTATGTTTGTTTGTTTGTTGGGGTTTAGCTTAATTGAAAATATTTGGTAACTTCTAAAAAGTCTTAACACCCAGAAATAAATACCAATATTTATACATTTTTCAGGAGAGGTTATTGATTTACTGGCCCAGACAGTTACTCTTTAGAGTATTCATAGGAACAAATGATACATTTTGACCTCCCAGTACAGTTTATTTATTCTTTTTAGCCATCAGTTGCTTTAAGCATTTCCCAC
Source organism: Fundulus diaphanus (assembly GCA_037039145.1). Taxonomy (NCBI): domain Eukaryota; kingdom Metazoa; phylum Chordata; class Actinopteri; order Cyprinodontiformes; family Fundulidae; genus Fundulus; species Fundulus diaphanus. The sequence goes on along the minus strand of CM073134.1, from coordinate 10,796,729 downwards.
TGATGTTGATCAATGCTGACAAACTCCAGCTGAGACCATTTGATACTGACGGAACCCAATTTCTTCTCTCGTTGCGTCTGCAGGCACACCGCGGGCTGGTTTCCCTTCAGAAGGCCGGCACCGGTCCAAGCACCCAACCCGCAGCCCCCAGAGGTCCAGCAGAACCAACCGAATGAGATCAGGAATCCAGACCTCAATCCTGTAAGAATTTCACATCTCAGTCGCTCAAGTTTCCAGTTTCTGTCTGCGAACTTCAAACAGTTTAAACACGAGCTTTACTAATGTCACCTTGTAGGTTTAGGCCGGCTCAGTAGCTTTGCCAATATGTTGAGCAGCGCTTGAACGCCTTTGACCTCGTCAGAAATGAACAAATAAACTACGGGCGGGGCTGTACCGGGAACTGTTTACCTTTTACTGAGAAACCTTTCTCTCCTTTGACTCTACAGGCCGACGAGGAGGCTGAGGCAGCTGAAGACTCAGAGGAGCCAATGACGGCGGTTTTAGTGCCTCCTCACAGGGTGTCCATCGTGTGGACAGCCTGGGTGTTCTTCAAAACCTTCTTCTCCTCCCTCATACCCGAGCTTCCTCAGGGTGTGGCCAACTGAGCTCCGGGTCGGCAGCGTTTAGTTTATACCTGTAACCGAGTAGCATGCTGGCATCCGACGAGCTCCTGTGCAGCAGTGATTCTTTTAGGGAGTGGCAAACTGAACACCAGCAAAATAAGGCAGCCCTCGAATTGCCAAAAAAAAAAAAAATGTAGACGGTACCAAAGGACTAAAAACTGTCAATTTTTTTTTTTCACTGTTGGTTATACATCCCTACCCCACCATCGTGTTTTGGGCTTCATGAGAAGGTCTTGGAGCCTGACAGTTAAAGAATGAATCGCTGCTTTTTGCGTTGGTTCGTTTTCCTGGATTTCCTCTTCCAGTATGAGGGCTTTTTTTCCAAAATCATTCAAATTTCTTTAGATTAAAAACTGGTCCTCAGGTGGTAGTTTGCCATCAATAGGTTTTGACCTCCTGGATCTGTTTTCAGCCTCTCTGAAACAGGTGGCAGCACAGTTTTAACACAGACGTTTCCCTTTTAAAGCTGTTCTCTCATTGTGGTCACAGAGCACCTCGTGGGATCCTCCGGAAACCATCTGAAACAAATTATGACCTTTTTTAAAGGACCGAGATGAGAGTAATTCAGCTCTTAAGCCTGTTTAACAGGCGAAAGTTGAAGTTCTAATTTTATTCAATTTTATTTAATGAATAAAATTCTGGTTTCAGAATCTCCAAAAAAACTTGGAGTAAAGAAAAATGGTGACAAACGTCTGCATCAGGGAGAGCAATTTTGTGTTTTAAGGGACTAATGAATCTGAACGAGGAATTCAAGTCTTGGATGAAACGAGGAAAACAGTTTAAACAAAATGTTGCGTGTTTTTTCACCTGTTTCATTCCGGCTTTTGGGATTTTAAGTGGATTCTTCCTTTTATTCAAAAGAAAATAGGTATAGATGAAAGAATATGTAATATTCTGTAATAAGGGCAGAATATGTATTTATGTATATAAATATATTTTATGTACACAATGCACTTTACATCTAACATCTATCATATGCAAGCTTCTGAGTATAGACATTAGGACCTCCTAAGGGCTTATAGTTTTTTGCACAAATAAACAGAGTTAAGATTGCAGATTTAAAAAAAAGTGGAAAATATGTGGAAAAAATTAAATCAAGACAACCTTATATAATTGGCTGGCAATTCGTCAATTTTATGTTGGTAGCATTCCAGATTGTGTGACTAAATATGTTATTTCTTATCTTCCATTTTTTTTCTCATTGTGTTGCATGAGAAATAATCAGATACATATATAACAGTATCTTTGTATCGCTTAGCCTTTATTTTTTTGCATGAATTATGATCTGTAACAGTGAATAACTCTGTAAAGCCTTGAAGTAACTTTTAAGTAAAAGGATGAAAGGTAGCTGTGTAATCCTGTATATTTTCTGTACCACATTTAAGATGTAAATGTATTGCTTGCATTCCCTTTAGGGGAAGGATAAAAGATTGTGACATTGCTCACTGTGTATATTGGAAAATTATGTTGTTGTTTTTTTTGTTTGTTTAACCTGCAAAAGTTTGCGTGTACAATAAGTGTATTAATGGGAATTTTGTTATAAATATGCAATAAATATTTGTACGTCAAATGATTTTTTTTTTTTATGGGTTTTATTGTTCCATTTTTTCTTTTTTTTGAAGAGTACTTAATGCTAAAGAGAGCCCAACAGATTTACTTTCGCAAGTGGAGCATAACAGCTCTGCCTGATATGTATGTTAAAAAAAAAAAGATATTATTTTGGGATTATTTCAAATTCAAATGACACAGAAATGGAAAGAGAGAGAATGGTGATGGAAAACGTTAAAAGTTAGAGAAGTAGACAAAAAGTAGAGGGAAGAGTACTGCTTCTACACCTGCAAAAAGAACAGAACAAAAAACGTATCAGGTACAAACACTATGCATATATCACTGAAAAATACACAGTGGTTAATCCAAGTTTACTCTTCTACTTTAATATTGTGCTCTAACTCAGATGAACTAGTGGATAACTTTCAGTCTAAAGTCTCAGACATCATTGACTGCATTGCTCCAGTTACGGTGAAGGTTGTTTCTGGGAAGAAAAAGGGAGTGTCGAAAAGCTGAACACAGGTGGAGAAAGACTAGACTCCAGGTTCACTATGACATATATAAAGAGAGACTTTACAGATATAACTTAAAACTGAAAAATGCAATGGAATCTTTCTTCTCTGAGATCAACAAAAAACTTTAATAATAGCCGTCCTTTATTTGCTACGGTGGACAGGTTAACAAATCCTCCTTTGTCCGTGGCTTCTGAACTCCACCAGGGCCTGCAATGAATTTGCTAACGTCTTTACTGAGAAAACCCTAAAGATTAGAGGATCAGTTTGTACATCCATATGAAGTTCAGAACCAAAGCTGCCTACAACTAGAATTGATCTTGACAAAATGCCTCAATTCAGCCAAATAAACTAAAAAAGCTTAGAAGAAATCGTTCACCAGCTAAATACCTCCTCATGCTGCCTTGATGTTTTACCCACAGCCTTCTTTAAGAAACCTTTGCCTGTCATAGCTTCTGATTTGACTCAGATAATTAATATGTCCCTTCTGTCAGGTGTTTTCCCCCAGTCTCCAAAAACAGCAATTATCAAACCACTTGAAAAATAACAATTTGGACAACCTACTTCTGCAGAACTACAGGCCCATCTCAAACCTCCCTTTTATCAGTAAGATGTTAGAAAAAGCTGTGTTTCAACAATTAAACACCTTCTTAACAACGACCAGCCACTATGATGGTTTCCAGTCAGGTTTATTGTTTTTGGACCTTAGTGCAGCCTGGGAAACTGGGTCGGCCTTTCTGGTACAGCACTCGACTGGTATAAATTCTACTTAAAGGACAGGGACTTTTTTGTGTCAGTAGGTAACTTTACTTCAGAGACGACAAAAATTACATGTGGGGTTCCCCAAGGGTCCATCCAGGGTCCCCTCCTCTTCAATATCTATTTGCTCCCCCTAGCTCAGATCATAAAAAACAACATCAGCTACCATAACTATGCAGACGACACACAGCTCTACATCACCATGTCACCAGGTGACTGTGAACCCATTCAAGCACTGAGTAAATGCCTAGAAGAAATCAATGCATGGATGTGCCAACATTTTCTTCTATTGAATAAAAACAAAACTAAAGTAATATTTTTTTGACCAATGGAGGAGCAATCAAGCGTTAGCGCACAGCTTCAGTTGCTTCAGCTAAAAATCACTGATCAGGCCCGAAATCTGTGCGTAGTGATGGACTCAGACCTGAACCTCCAAATGCATCTAAAGACAATTACAAAGTTGGCCTTTCATCACCTGAAGAACATTTCCAGGATTAAATGTAGCAGTAACTCCTGCGTTTATCTTTGGTCGTATTGATTACTGCAACAGTGTTTTCACGTCTCCCCAAAAAAAATCAGACAGCTGCAGCTGATCCAAAATGTTGCTGCTCGCTTTTTCGCTAAAACCAGGAAGATAAGAGCACATCACCCCAGTTCTAAAGTCCTTCCACTGGCTCCCTGTAGCTCAGAGAATAGACTTTAAAATACTTCTGTTAGTGTATAAATCCCTGAACAGCTCAGCACCAAAATACGTTAAAGACCTGTTGTTGCTGTATCAACCTTCCAGATTACTCAGATCTTTTGGTTCTTGTCTACTCTGCTTACCCAGGACCAGAACCAAACATGGAGAAGCAGCTTTCAGCTTCTATGCTCCACAAATCTGGAACAAACTTCCAGAAAATTGCAAATCAGCTGAAACACTGAGTTCCTTTAAATCAAGGCTAGAGTTGCTTTCGGCCCATAATAACAGGAACACTGATCAACATATTTGATGAGTATTAATGTTTTCACCTGATGTAATTTGTTTATTTTTTTACTGGTCTCACAGCCGATGACTGTTTCGATGTCTTTATGATGTTTTTATGTTTTCATGATGTAAAGAACTTTGAACCGCTTTGCTGTTGAAATGTGTTATACACTTGATTAACTACCGGCTAACACTGCATCCAGCTATATATGCTGTAAACCTAACTACTTGCTAATCAATAGAACAAACTTTGCATTTCTGCTAGTTATTGGTACACATAACACAACCAAGACAGTATCCAGGCAGAGACCTTAACAAGATCAGTAACCAAGTTTGTTATCTCCTGTCTTTGTGTACCCTGTAGTAACCCCCCTTTGCATCCCTTCAGTCTGTACCATTCAGGCCAAATTCATTCACTTGGTAGATTTGGAGAACACATACACAATGAATAACCTGTAGGGCATGAATGCTAAGACTCAGCTCCTGGATCCAGTTACACTGGGAACCTGCACATGTTAAAACCCTCTTTGTACTGACAGAGCTAAGTGGATCGGCGTTGGTAACCAGGACAAAGCAAGGGAAACTGGAGGCTCCAGACAGAAATGAATGTTTTTCCCATTTTTTGTCCTTTTAAAAGCTCATTTTCGAGGGGTTTGTTAGCCGTTGTTTGTTTTTTACGTGTACCAAATTGTTGAAAACTACAGGTGACTTTTTTTTTTGTGTCATCTTAAAAGCTTTCATCTTTGCAGTGAGTCCTGCAGCTCTTACATCAAGTTGTACTTTGACCTGTTTTCTTTGACCAGATCTGAGTCCGTGTTTGTCTCTGCTCTCCTAACCCACTCACATTCTCTTCTTCTGATTGGATGAAAGAGACGGTTTGTCCCTAGAAAGCTGCAGTACACTGAACCGTTCTCAGCTGTGGGTCAATAGGCTGCAGAGCAATTGCTACGGTAATCTGAGAGTCGGAGAGAGGATCCATCCACAGGCAGAATGCCTGGTGATATCTTCCCGTGGCTGCTGCTCCTGTCTCTGTTTGGAACGACCCACGGCTGTCTTCAGGATACCGCTACGGCCTACAAATTCACCGGGACTGTGTGCAGACTCACCCACCCTGCTGCTGTTGTGTGTGAGTAAGGACATCCTTCAATCCAATCTGAAGCTTGCCTGTAGCTCTTTCACTATGTTGAAGTGAAACTGCCAAATAAATGCAGTTCAACCAGAATGGCTTCACACTTCAGATTCTCAATTGTAGGTTATAGGTTGAAGAAATGATGACCTCCTCACCAAGAGCTTGTTTCATGGAGAGGTGATTTATGTTGTGTTGGTGTTTTTCTCTTTCAGAGGTTAGTTCCCACCTAAACCTATTAAAAACAAAAACTTATTATTCTACATTTGCCAGGCTGCTCTAACATATAATCCAATGCGAGACTTCTGATTCATCCATCATTGATTGTATTCTTTCCTTCATGTCGGTTGGTTTTGATCAATGGTTCCCCTGCACTCCACAAGGTCTTTATTGTTTTGCTCTGAACTTTGGCTTCTTTCTCACTTATTCCCAGCACAGTATCTGAGCGTTTTCTGAGGAATGTTCTGCTGTTTGTTTGTTGAGCCACTTTGATACCGACCTGTGAATCATTCTGGCAAAAGCAGGTTCCCTAAAATTAGGGAACTGACTTTTGTTGTTTCAGTACATGTGATACAACTTGGCGAAGAATCACTTTCAGACTGAATCCGTATGCTCTTTGTTACTAGTGTATTGAATTTAGTCCATTTCCTGTAGATAAATATTAAAAATACCAAAAAGTAGAGTATTGCATTTGGTCCAGCACAGTGTGGCATAAAGGAAATTGCATTTTAGTACCAATAAGTACAAGCATCGACATCTGGGCAAGAACAAGGACTCGAGAGGATTGGTGGGTGGTGCTTTGAGTGGCATTCAAACTGGAAGTTATCTACATTTCCACCGTGCTTGAACAACTCGTCTTTTTAACAGTTGCTGCTTAAGAGTTGTTGGGTAAATGTCTCTCAGATCATTATTATGTTGGGCATAGTTGGAGGTAACCATTTATTGCGGCACCACCCGTGGAAAAGGAACTAACAAACAATAATTGTGTGAGTCTCACATCTATCAGTGTTTATGTGTCAGTCTGGTAGGCAGAGATGACACCCAGAAGGACCTAAAGGTCAGATCTTGGAAGGTTTAAATCCAAACAGACGCTGTTTCAGCACACATCCACAAATGATTGCTACTCATCCAGGAGGTCACATTCAAACTCAGTTAAACAAGGAAATCCCTGCAGGCCTCATCTGCTTTGGTTAAGGTCAGTTTCTGTGATCAAATCACATATTTGGCCCTGAAAAACATCTTGGTGATCCCCATGGTGTGATTCCAGACCAGTCAAACTCAGACTTAAATCTGATAGAGATGCTGTGACATGATCAAAAACCCTCCAAACAGGCTGAAAAAACACAAAAGATTTTGCAAAGAAGAGTGACAAACCTCATTCAAATGGAAAAGACCACAAACATGGTAGTGTTTCTCCAACGCGGAGGGACAGCTTGGTTCAGGTATCTTTTTTGTAATTTGCAAACTGCATTTGGTATTTTTTTCAGGTTATCTTTTTCTAATATTAGAATTTGTTTGATGACAGCAGAAAGGGATCGAGTATTTCTTCGCACCACTGTGTATCGCCTAATATCTGCTATTGAGTGTACGGCTCAGACGGCTTTCAGAATAACTAAGGGAAGCCCAATTCTAAGTTTGTCCTGTTCAAACTATTTCTGCGTCTTTATGTTTGCAGTGAATGAGAAAACAACAAAAGTTATTGAAACAGCATTCCAACACGCCCGCTACCCAACTATGCAAGGAGAGAAATCTGCTGGCTTTTTTGGCAAAGTCTCATATGGCCTAGAAAAGTAAGTGATTGTGCTCAAACGTCCACAAAAATGTGTCCACAACATGTTTTTTTGCAGCTCATAGGTTTTTCTCTCTGTAACTCTTCCAGTTTGGAGATTTTTAACCTGTCGATTGGCCGCAGTGAGTTTGAGCTGCGTCCGGGGGAAGGCATCGGTCTGGAGATAAACAACGTCTCTGCCGTGTTCAGTGGGACCCTCCAGTACGGATACGGCAACTGGCTGTGAGTCCAAGCGTGCAAGGTGTAATGAATTTGGAGGAATCCTATATGAGCCAGTCACGGAGCTGATGCAAAAGATTTATTAAAGGAGAAGAAGGGTAATCCAGGCAAAAAACAAAAACACAAAAGGTACGGAGCTGGCATCCAAGTCGACACAAAAAGCTTGGGCAGACTCAAAAACAGAAACAGATCAGGACGGGTAACGGACAGGTAAACAGACGGATAAACAGACGCTGGAGGGCTCTTACCACAGACGGAGTAAGTAGAGGCAAGCAAGACGTCCTGGCAACAAACAGAAAACTAAGGCGGGCTTAAATAGGCGAATGGAACAGGAGAGCAGGGCGGGACTAATTAACCAAAACAGGTGGAGGTGATAAAAGGAGCATACAGACTAATAGACAATAAACCTAAGGTAGAAAACAAGACAAAGACTAAACAGACACGAGCTGAAATAAAAACTAATAACAAAGACCAGATAACTAAAACATGCTAAGCATAAATCCAATACAAAACAAGAAACAGAAATAAATCCTAAGACAGAAAAGTGGCTAAACTGAAAAAATAACCTGAACCACAACAGAACGTTACACAAGGGTGGAGCAGTCGCTACAGTCCTTTATAAACATATCCATTCCTCTCCAGTGGCGTCTCTGGCATGATAAGTTATGTGGAGCACAAAAACTCAACACCTATTAGCAGCAACTAATTTTTCTGTGATTAATACAACCTGACTTTGATCAATGTCAAATGAAACAGATAAATTAACATAAACCAACACAGTAGAAATGCCATTTTACATTAGCTAAATGTAATTAAATGTTTATAACTAAAATAACAAATAAAGGCTCACTAATAATGTTACATTATTGAATAGAAATGATTCACATCGATCCTTTAATAAGCCAACAAGGACAACCAACACTAGATGGTTGCACACTATCCGGCAGAATGTAAACGTAATGTGTGCATTTCCAGTATTTTGATTGGATGATCCGAGCTTGGGGCCAGAGGATTTGTGCTCCACAGCTGTCTATTGAGAGCATGTTGGACATGGGCACTGTGATTTCAGATGTTCATTATTTAAACAAACGTTGGTGGGCCGGCCCCATTATTAAGACGCCTCAAGAGGATTTAGCTACTGAGCTTGTCAGCATTCTGGCAGACATAGACACAAATGTTTCTAAAACAATTTTATTGCTAAGGAAATTGTTTTTTTTTCTCAATATTACTCTATAAAGAACGATCCTCTCCCACTGATTATTGTGAACACAGAGTTCCACGGCGACATCTGGTGGGGCCTGGCCCCACTGGCCCCGAAAGCAGAGACGCCACAGTTCCTCTTCAACTTTTTCATGTTCTGTCACACTAAAACCATAGATCGCACAGTATTAGCTTCAAAAGTTACATGATAGATCATTTTGGAGATGAGAAAAAAGGGATAAACTGGTTCTTTTTCATAAATAGAAATCACATAAATGTGACATGCCTCTGTATTCAGCTCCTGGAGTCAATGTTGCGTAGAAAATTAGAGCTCCCAGTCTTTTATGGGTATGTCTCCGTCAGCTTTGTGTACATAGAGACTTGCCGATTATGTATAAAGCAATCCGAAACAGGTCAGAAAATAAAACAACTGGACTTCAGTTCTGTGGTTGATAACATTTCGCTCTTCATCCAAAGGGCTTTTTTTTTCAGTTCAATGCAAGGATTTTTAAAGCAGCTGATAGTACAAGTGTTTGGGGACATCCGTTTGAAGCTAAACCATTACATCGTAGCTCTAACTAAGTTTTGGGTTGTTTTCCTCGTTCCCACTCTCAGGTATTGTGCATTTTTCATCGTTTTCTTCTTATTCGTTTTTCACAAAGACCAGAATGGTGGAGTGCACCACTAACAGTGGTCCTGTCAAAAGATTCTCCCACTTGAGCCATGGATCTCTGCAGCCACTAGAGTGAGCATAGGCCTCTTGGCTGCTTCTCTGATTAATTATCTTATTTTTATTATTCAGTTTGGGCAAGGCACTGTGTCTTTGTAACAGTGATCTGTGAGATGTTAGCAGTTTTGGGATATCATTTTATAACTTCATTCCACAGTTGGTTGCATTGCCTTTTTGATTAGGGGAATTTGAGCAAAAATGGACCACACTATTCTGAATTTTATTTGTAAAAATGTAACAAAAATTAAAAAACACTTATACTGTTTTTCTATTACATAACAACAAACAATGAGGTTTATGGTTCTGAAGTTGTTTTTCTCTTCTTATTAGTGTAAACGTTGGACAGAAACTTGATTTTGAGGTTGAAACTCAGATCGATCTTGGAATCAACCCCAAACTTTGTGAGTAACTTTTTTCCCCCTTTTAGCATAGTTACAGAAGGTTTTATCCTACTCATTCTAGCTCTTTCTACTACTTTTAAATTTGTGCTCCTAAATGTTCCACTCAGTCTTTTCACATTTGGACTATTCTGTTATTTTGACATAGCAATTTTATGATTTAGAAAATGTGATTAGTTTAAAGCATCTGGTTATATGTATTGAATATGATCATACATTGTTCTCCTAAGTCTTCAAGAAATCCTTTCACCTTTCATTTAAAACCTTTTACAAACATTGTCAATGTCATTTTCTTAGGCCATTTTTGGGGTTTGATACTAACACTTAATACCAGAGACATTTACACGCTCTCTGTCTTTTTTTCTAATACATTCTTCCTTCTGTCCTCAATCCTTTTGTTTAGACTGCGGTAATTCAAAAGTGGCAGCAGACACGTCTGATTGTTACCTGACTTTTCACAAGTTTCGCCTCTACCTGCAGGGAGACAAGGAGTAAGTAATGAAACTACATTTAAAGATGTAAAAAGTGTACCCACAGGTTAAAATCCAAGTTTCTAGGATGTAAATTAATGATTTCAAACTTGCAACATCTGTTCAAGGGAGATGTTTAATAAAATATAATTAAAAAGGTGTTATACATTGTACTTGTAATACTGTACTTTGTTTGATTCACTTTTAACATTTATTAGTCTTAAGCGCACACCTGCCTTTGATTTTAAGGAATCTGGTTTCCATTAAATAAAGCTCAGCTGTCCAAGCAGGATTTTCTTGATGTTTTGACATTTGACCCCTTTAGCTAAATCATTTCCAGAGACGATAAACAATATCTGATGCTTTTTATTGGACACTGGTGTCAGACAGGAGAAAGGTACAATAAACCACAGGATTATATATACAGTCATATTTAATAAACGACAATATTATTGAAAAGCTAATTTATTTCAGGAACTCAATTCACTAAGGGAAACACATTATAGAGATTAACACAGATGTCTTAAAGCCTTTATTTCCGCTATTATGATTCTTTTTCCACCTCCATCCAATAACAAAAAACAACCTTTATTAAGAATCTGGGACCTGTTTTAAGAATTTTTCTTGCACAAACGGGGCGCTTAATGAAAAAGAATGTTTAATACCGACCTAAAGGCTAAGGTCATTTAAATCTGTCTCACGAGCCTTGTAGAAGTGCATATTTTATATATATATATATATATATATATATATATATATATATATATATATATATATACCATTGCACAGTAAAGACAATGATCAATAATTGTGCAAAAATTAAGGAAACATAAGAAAGAGGAGTGAGAGGCTGCAAGGTCCTTCACAGGAACCTAGCCGGAGCGGACCACCTGGTTGGGGTCTGGCTGGGGACGGGGCTGGCACTTCTGCTCTCCCCTGGAATACAGGGGTAGGAATTAAGTGGGGAGGGCAGCATGTGGGGGAGGCAGTGCCTCAGACAGGGGGCTCTGGTTGGCATTGGGTGCACCCCAGACAGTTCGCCAATCCATCATAGGGCAGCACAGAGACACACTGAACAAACAACCATGCACACACAGTCCTCCCTAAGGGCAATTTAGAAAGACTAAATAACCTTCCACTCATGTTTCTGGACTGTGGTGGAGTATCAGGAGAGAACATACAAAATTCATGCAGATTTCAATCCAGGACCTTGTCGCTGCCAGGCCACAGTGCTTCTCTGCCACGTTCTGAAAAAAAATGGAATTTATGGAGGAAAGAGTTTTAAAGTCGTTTTTCTTGGTCTCATTTATTTACATGACAAAAACCTGGTAATTTTAAGGGATATTCGGTTGGAAATAAACTCCATGGCCCGTTCCCTGGTTCTGATGTGTGTTTCACTGTCTGTTCGGTCAGGCCCAACTGGCTGAAGAAGGCCTTCACCGACTTCATCACCTTCACAGTCAAGCTGGTCGTCAAGGGACAGGTGAGGGTGGAGACCACAGGTTGTGTTGTTCTCATGTCGTCTTACAGTCAAAGTGAAATAACGACAAACGTGTCCTCCAACATAGATCTGTAAAGAGATCAACAAGATGGCCGACATCCTGGCTGATTTTGTACAAGACACAGCAGGTGAGCAAGTGTTGAGCAGTGCCTACTTAGACAAACCGATGAACAGGTTTACCTGTTCCTCTGGGGGTCTTTACCTGCGGCTCAACGGTCCAGGCTCAACGGTCCAGGCCAAATCAGTGGATTTTTATCCCTTGGCAATCGATAGGTGCATCGTTGTTGTGAAGAAATCTAACGTAGTTGTAAGCTCTTAAATCTTTATGTTTCATTTGAATGATTTCTAAAACTGTCACAACATCCCAAAGTTTGGCTTTGTGTGCATTTTCAGCGGACTTCGTCAGCGATGGTGGCATCAGTGTGGATATCGGTATAACTACGGCTCCTGTCATCACAGCGAACTACATAGAGTCCTACCACAAGGTTAAAACGATTATTTCTAACTTGTCTAAATAATTTGATTGCGTACACTAAACATAATATCCTTCATTTTGTCAGAATTATATTAGATCATAGACCTTCCTTTCGTGATCATGATCATTTTAACCATTTTGTTTGTCCCCTTTAGGGCGTGACAAACTACCTGAACCAGACCTCTGTGATCAACAACTCAGTTTTTCACCCAAATCTGCTGACTGAAAACAGGATGCTCTACTTCTGGGTCTCAGGTTGGTTTTGGTCACAATGCTTCATAAATTATATCCTGTGGTGTCAGTTTTCTGCTCTAATAAATGCTCTCTGGCAGCAAAAAACACATGAAGTACAGACATCCACTGCAAGATATCCCACAGTAAAAGTTTTTATGAACAGAAAAAGACACAAAAAAAACCCTGGCAGGATTGTGTACATCACAAGTATGTCGCCTTGACCAAAGCTTTTGTTGAGGCTTGTAAATCATCTTAAATGGAACGAAGCGAATCCACAAGCCCATATGGTTTTTTATAAAAACCAGGCTTGAAATGATCTCTCGAGATCTTTAATCAAGAAATCTGACTTTTTAATTGCCTTCTGCTGGAACTGCTTCCATGTGTTGATTTTCCTGAAATCCCCATGTTTTTCCCCACGCACATTTTAGAAGCCTTAGAGAACATAGGCAAACACTTTTGATGGAAGTAGGTGGAAGTAGGTAAAAACACAAACACAAAAATATACAGTTGGAGAAAGAAATCAAGTCTAATCGGCTGCCCTGCGTGCCGTCACCAGAGCTATGCACACATTGAAGCTTTGTTTGCTTATTTGAGACGGAGGGAGGGACCTTATTTTTATTAAATAGCAATTTACAACACGGGAGCAAAACAAACAGAACTGTCCAAGTGTTGTACAAATGAAAAAAGATTCCCAAACTAAGTTTAATTTAGCAGAAAAGTGTTCTTAGTTGCTTTAAAATCTGCATGTAACACAGAACTAATGGGCCTCATCAGTAATGACAACGAGGCCCCCTAGAGAGGGAGGAGGTGAAAAACTTTGGTGCAAAACCAGAATATCTCCAAAGACTCCTCCCACACAACCCACCAACTGCTTTCGCTCCTGGGGTCTGGGGACAGATTATGCAGCCTGCGGAGGAGAACAGCACGGTTCTACAACAGCCTCCTCCCTGAAGCCATGAGATCCATGAACTCAGATTAACTCAATACAGATTAACACAATGACGATACGTCAGAGTCTTAGTCTGAGGGAACAATCTTATACGAGTCAAGTAAAACTGTGTTTAATGTTGCTACGATAACAATCCTGGATATAAATTAACCCCTGTATCTGTACATGTGCTTCAGTTTTATAAATCCTTATTACTTTGGCATTTTGGGATCCACATTATTTACCTTCCATAAAATCCCATCAACTTTTATTTTCTTTTTTCTTTTCTTTTTTTTTTCTTAATAACAGATGATTTTTTTAAACCGCTGGTTGCTGCTGCTCATCAAGATGGACGCTTCCAACTCAACATCTCGTCAGAAGAACTCCAAGTCAGTACCTCACGTTATAAATCTTACTGATTTAAAAATAGTAAGAAAATTCCACATTTTGTGTCACCCTCTGCCTAAAGTGGTAGAGAGTGGTAAAAGTTTAATCTGCTTTAACGTTAGTCAGCAAGAATAAAAACAGACTGCGTGCCTTTTTAGACAGCATATGTAAATAAATGCTTTCTTCTGTATGTTTGTGTTTACTTGTAGGGGTCTGAAACCTGCAGCTCTGGAGCCACATGTGGCTCTTTAAGGCTTCCATAGTGGCCCTTTATTTATATCGTACTTTATAACAAGCAAGTTAGACCAAAGTGCTGCACAGCAACAACAAAATAATGGACAGGTGTAATTAGAAAGAAAAAAAGACACAAATAAAACAATTCATGAATTTAAAAAGAAACAAAAATAAGAAAAATAGCTCTATTTAAAATGATTTGATTCAAGAAAATAGTTTTATTGTCTTTTTATAAAAAATATGAAATTTTTCTTTTTTTCTAAAACTTAAAACTAGGTATAAAGTTTCAGTTCTTTAATTCAACAATATAATATAAACCACCTTATACAGTAGTCGTTCAACAAACCTAATAAGCGTACTTCTTCTTAAATGATCTTTTTAAACAAAGATTTGACAGCTCTAGACAACGTTTAGGCAAAAAAAAATGTCTCTTTGGATTGTAAAGGGTGCTGACCCCTGACCTGGACAGTTAAATTAAATAGAGCGTGAGAAAACTGTCTGAACTAAAACCGTTCCATTTTTGTGTTCGTGTCACATCAATTTCAGATGCTGTTTAAGACAAATCTCTCCAGCATCAAGCCTGAATATATCGAAAAGGTAAAAACAAAGTATTTCAACTCATTCCTGAAAACAATCCTGCTTTTATATTTAGATTTTTTTCCCCAATATGAGATGTTGCTTTGTGTCCGGCTGTTTAGTGTATGTTGGAATCAGCCTCTCCTGAGCTGAGAGTGTGGAGTTCATCCGTTCCCGCTCTGAACACCTCCACCGTGGGAACATCGGTCAGGGCACAGGCCACTGGAGAGCTCTACTGTGGGAGTCAAGACAAACCAACACTCTTCTTTCAAACGGTACCCTGAGATCTCTTTCACAGCGTTGAGAAATGCAACGTCAAGACTTCAGTTCTTGCGCCACCTAGAGGCTCCTTTACTAACACAGGAATATAGAAAGCATTTAGAAGACAGTGTTGTTAAAAGCACAAACAGTTAAAATATTGGTGAAGCTCGTTAATTCAAACCGTTCATTTAATAGTCAGGAAAGCTTAAACAAATAAACGGTCAAACAAATATAATTATGCGAAAAATCGAATAAATCCTTTTTCAGTTGTACGTTTTTGGAAACGGTCCTTACCAGTTTCTTAAAATATTTCAGTCTATCCAAGACAATTCATGCTGTCCTTATTTAGAAAAAAAAAAAAGATGGAAAAGGGCCAAAGTGGAAAAGCAGAGTGTGGAAAAACTTAAGTACACCCTTACTCCTTGCATAGTATTTAAGAAGGAAATGGCAGCCGGGTGTTTCTCATAAAAAATATTTTATTGGCATTTGATTGGTAGCAGTTTACAGGACGGACGGTGATCAGCACTGATTTTAGCTACACAATTGCTGTTGCCCATCAATCTGGGACGTGTTTTAAGACAATTTCCACTCCATCCATGTATCGGTTGTTGAAATTAGTTGTGATTTTATTGTACACTTGTGTTTTGATACAAATAATTTCAGAACCCAGCACAGACTAGAATTTTTTTTTATTATACTCTGAGCTAGAATTAAAAGCCCATGACTGTATCTCAAAAGAAAAATATATCTAAATGATGATGACTTAACTTCCAGATCTCATGATCAATATCATGTTCCATCAGTATGTGTTCCTCTTACATAACTGCAACAAAAACGTTTTTGTTGGCTCCACAACAGCTAAAAGTTAATAATTAACAGTGGAGTAGTGTAACACAGTATTAAACATACTTATGTGCAAAATGTTCAATGAGCTTATCTGCTTTTATTTACATTTTATTAAAAATGGCAAGTGAGAAAATATTTGTTGATCGTCAGTTTAAAAATCTTTATTTGCGTTTCAGCAGGAAAATTATTTTTGTAATTGCTGACCACATTTTTGTATGTCTCCATGGATTTAACCTTAAAATATGAGCAGCAAATCTTTGACCATGGAAGGCCTCATTACCATCACCCTAATCTCTAACTCCCTTCACGGATCAGATTGAAGTTGGGGCTCTGGCTGGGTCACCTCAAGAAATGTAGATCACTGCCTGTCTGTAAAAAGATGTTGGTAAAGTTTAAAGATTACTCTAAACCTATTTCAGCCTGGAGTATGAATGTTTTTGGGCTTACTTGTATATGTATGTAAAGCCCCCTTTAGGAAATTCATTTCTGACCCACTTGTTTCCCCATAGATTTTCAAATTATTGAGAAAAAACGCCAATAATAGCCAGTTTGATAATGGAAACACGATCCACCATTAAAGGAAATCCCAACTTTGATATTTTGGTTGTTTGTTACAGCAGCCATCAAGCAAAGCATTTGAAAAAAACATAAATGGATTGAAAATATAATGGTATTCTATCTCCTTTTAGTAATGATTCCATCTTTTTTACTAATGGTTTCCTCTGTTTAATTGATCTTTGTTTGTTTCTGGATTTATAGAACATTACCATAGACGTCACAGCTTCCTATGCAGACAAGAAACTTTTCCTCCACGGTAAACCACGAGAGTAAGAGTCTTTGTTTTAATGTTTTTATTTTTTTGTCATCGCAACATACATTCCAGTGAAATTAGCCCCCTGCATTTAACCCATCCCGTACAGCAAAAATATGCCTGCTTCCATTCAAATACAGCCTCAATCTTTTTTTTTTTTTGCTTTTCGCATATATGTGCAAAACTGTTGCAATGACAGCATTAATTATTTCTTCTTAGTAGTTTCCCTCACCTTCACTGGAAAGGGAAGTCGGCTTTTCAAGGCCGAATAGTTAAAATGATGAACATAACTTTTTGTATGTATCCTGTCTTCACATCTTTAGGATGACAGAACAAAAAAAACAACATTTGTCCGGTCCCAGAATAGATACTAGAGCTTTTGTCTTGTAGCTGTAGCTACAGATGTTTCCTTGTAGCTGTTCCCTGCCTTATGAAGTTTGTTACCCCCCATGAGTTACTTCAAAGTCATGTTCTATTTCCTTTCCCATTGTAAAGGGTTTCAGGGAGAAATTGGCCTCTGTGTCACATCATGCTTATGCCCCAGGAAAACAGGAAGTCATGGTTTTCTAATTAAAAGTTCCCAGTCACTCTAACTTCAAACTGCTTCATTGAAATTTATTTTTGCAAGAATTGACAGAAATGCCAATGAACAGACCACCAGTGTTTAGTTAAAAAAAACAATTTTAACAATCAATTCTTCAAGTTTATTTATTCAAAATTTCCTTTTGAGAAAAACAACCTCAAAGTGGTATTAGACATATATAAGCCCCCATTTCTGCATGAAACATGTTGCACGTCTTTTGAAGGTTCACCCGTGAGTGTGGAGGGTGCTTTAAATAATTCATTCATTTATATCTGAATTTATAATACAGACAGGGAAGTTTCCAAGCAAAACAAACAGATTTTCTTCAATTAAGAGGTCATTGATAAGAATAACTTTGGCC
Source organism: Fundulus diaphanus (assembly GCA_037039145.1). Taxonomy (NCBI): domain Eukaryota; kingdom Metazoa; phylum Chordata; class Actinopteri; order Cyprinodontiformes; family Fundulidae; genus Fundulus; species Fundulus diaphanus. The sequence goes on along the minus strand of CM073134.1, from coordinate 10,779,191 downwards.
AATATCAGCCCTGATGTGGTTGTCTTTAACAGAAGAATGAAGGGTTTCTGTGAAAAAATCATTTTAGGAGCAAACTGTGTGTAAAACCTTTATCAAGATATCCTCCGTCTGGATTATATCAGGGTCGTTTTTAAACCACAATAAAAGAAAAAAAAAACTTATAATGATGTCTTAGTCATTGTATGCAGATTCTGTTGCCAATTGCAACTAATTGTTTGTGATGGAAATTATATTTACAGGATCTTTGTAGTCCGAGCTGAGCTGCCCCAGCAGAATCAACCGGTAAATGTATTTTCATTGGTTTTTAAATATATACACGAGTATATTTTTATCTGAACATGTTCAAATGCACCGCCTAAGATAAGTGTGCTTGTATCAAGTGGTTTACACTACTTTCAGTCATTCCCACGCTGACAGAGGCGGTGAGCTACATTGTAGCCACAGCTGCCCTGGGGCTGAGTGAGAGAAGCAGGGCAGCCAGACAATTGGGGCCACCGGGCCCTCTGAGCACTGACAGCAGGCAAAGTGGGGGAAGTGTCTTGCCCAAGGACACAACGATTGAAACGGACAGAGCGGGCGTTCAAACCGGCAACCCACTGGTTACAGGACGAACTCCTAGCTCCTGTGCCACTGTCACATACAGTATGATCACAGCCAACAGCACAGGCGATGACAACAATGACAAAATGTGAAAAATGTGTTTTACACGAGGAAAATATCACATGTTGCAACACAGTTCAGTTTCCTTGTCGAAACACATGGAAAAACCTCCAACGTGATCCAAATGTTTGAACACGGGACTGCCTCGTGGGTTTGATGTGGGCACAACACAGAGGGATTGATAAGGGCACAACATTTGATCCCACTGATTTCACACGTTGAGCAAACAAAATGTTCTAAGATGACAGTTCCCATCTGCAAAACAGCCCGTTTTATTTTTATATGTATTTTTATACATGAGTGTTTTTTTTTTTAAACTGAATGTGTCTCTTAGTAGTTATTTGAGTTTTATCTACTTTGTCTTGCTAAACATGAAATGGTTTTCAGAAACGAATGCAGAGATGTTTAAATGTTTTTTTGACCTTTTCTTTCACCCATCTCTCTGTTTCCAGATATATGAAAAGGCACAAATTGAGTTTATAAGAGAAGCTGTGGAGAAAATTGGCATTCCAAAAGTCACGTCTGGTATGAAAGCCCACCCATTAAACACAAACCCCGACCTTCCAATTCTAACCCAATGTTCTCTCCTGATGTACAAAGCTGCTTTGTAGTTAATCTAACCTTTTCTTTGTCAGGAAATTTATAATTTATAAATTGGAATTTATAAATCCCACTTCTGATTATAATTTTGGATATACTTAACATTTACAAGATCCTCCACATTTTTATTTTTTCAACATTTCTCAACTGCATCTGATCATTTATCCACTGTTGCTCCGTAAAATCCTTGTTGCATCTGTGGCAGCAGCTGAGAAATGTGTCGTGTGTTCCAGTTTTGGAGGTGGAGTTAACAAGGTTGTTAGACAAACAGGGGACAAACTTGTTTGACATCATTAACCCTGAGGTGCTTCATCAGGAAGTAAGCGATGCATTTTACTCTTCTTCTTTTTTCGTCCCTGGTAATGATCAAAATATATGCTCACTGTCCAACCCTCTCTCTGTCCTGAAGGGATATGTTGTGATTCAGATGGATTTCGGCTTCCCTCATCATCTCCTTGTGGACTTCCTCAAGAGAACGCTGCAGTAAATAGAATAGAACAGAATAGAAATACCATTATTGTCCCACAATGGGGACAATAAAGGTATTTTTAAGTTCTTGATCTTACTGACCTCATCTGAAAAACCTTTTCCATGCACAGAAGAACCCACTGAACATTTCTTTAGGATTGGTTTGTGTTTACTTGCAGTTTTGTTTATGTTATAAAAATTATACATGTAGATAACTGCTTTGTTTGGTGTGTTTTTTTAATTTGCAAAACAACTGAGTTCTGCACAAATTTGAATTATGGTCGACCAGAAGTAAACAGTTCTTGTTTCTACTCAGGTTTACTACATCCCAAACAGCAAGTGAGATACACCTGAAATAGAGCATACATTTAATTTGCCATTCAACACTTTACTTAATGAAGTTAACATTAACAGCAGTATGAAGTCCAGTTGTGTGTATTGTCATCATTAGACGCATGACTTAATAGTTCTCTAAAAGGTGCGGGTAAAAACCCTTTAAACGAACCAGAACCAGCTTTAATTGCCAAGTCTTCTCATACAACAAGGGATTTTGACTCCATTTCTGCTTTGCGTCCAATGAAGACATATAGTATAAATACAGAAACAAAACAAAATAGAAATATTTTTCCTGTAAAGATGTATACGTACATGTTCCAACAAAAAAGACATGGTAGGACAAGTGCAAATAAGCATAGTATCAATCTGGATACTCTGACTGTTAAGTGTTCATCACCGACCCAGATGACTAAACCAGATTAACAGCCCGGGGAAGAAACTGTCCCCGTGGCAGCTGGGCTTTGTAAATGGCACCTTGTAGCGCTGACCTGAAGGTAAACGGCTCAACGGTTTGTGTGAAGGATCTGTAGGGTTTGATCCTGTCTGCAGACCTTATTGTTTGTTGGAGTCTGGAAGTGTCCTGTTTTGTAAATGAACCGAAGCACACAGGAATAAATGTGCACAGGACAGACGCTGTAGAAAATTGTCTCTGCTGGCCATTCTTCTGAACAGTGTCTGTGTGTGAGGACCATCACAGGTCCCTAGAAGGGGTGGTTCCTAGGAACTGGAAGTGATCCACAGCAGTCAAAAAGTTGTTGAGGATGGCGGGGGGAGGCAACGTGGGGGGTTTTCACCGGAAGTCCGCCGTCTTCTCCACTATCTTAAAAGGTTTCAGTTCCAGGTGGTTCTGACCACGCTGGTGGACAAGCCCTCCTTTATGTATGCAGACTCATCACCATCCTGGACCAATAACAGTGGTATCACCTGCAAATTTCATGAGTTTCACAGATGGGTTTGTGTACAAAGAGGAGTAGGGAGAGAACACACACTTCAATTCAATTCAATTTTATTTATATAGCGCCAATTCATGAAACATGTCATCTCAAGGCACTTTACAAAGTCAAAATCAATCAGATTATACAGATTGGGTCACACATGGGGAGTGCCTGAGTTGATGGTTCTGGTGCGGGTGGAGATGCTCCCCATCAGTATCACCTGCTGCTGCCGTTCAGTCAGGAAGCTGGTGACCCACTGGCAGGTGGAGACTGGCACTGTGAACAGAGTGAGAGCAGGGTCCCTGTGATCTCCTTCAAATGCTTCAACACAAGTCGCTCAAAGGATTTCATGACCACAGATGTCTGGATTACAGGCCTGTAGTCATTTACACCATGGTGGGACCTGCAATGATGGTGAAGCATTTGAAACATGAAGGGAAACCTTTCACAACTCCAGAGACTTTGTGAAGATTTGCATGGAGATGGTGGCCAATTGGCAGCGGAAGGTCTCAGACAGGAGGGGGGAATACCATCAGGTTCTGGAGCTTTCCTGGTGTTTTAACATCTTCCACAAAGATCTTAAATCTGTTTCGGTTGACTAAGGAAGGGATGGTGGTTGTTGCGTGGGGAACTTAGTCAAACTGTGATGTGGACGAGCTTGTGGGAGGTGTGAGTGGCTGCTTCTCAAACCTGCAGGTGGAAGCTGTTGAAGTCATCTTCCAAACAAGGATTATGTTTTTAGGTCATCGGCTGAGAAGCTGCTTTTTAGCTTCTCACAGTAGTTTCTCTGCGCTGCCTTGTTCTCCTCGGTGAGCTTGTTCTTTGCTTACACAGGGCTCAGTCCCGTTTCTCCAGTCTCTCCAAATCCCTCCCATGCCTGAGTTTTTGCTTCTGCAACCACGGAGGCTGGAGTCCTTCTGTCCACCTGATACTTGTCATCTGCTTCAGGAGTCCTCAAGGACAACGAAGCCCTAAATGCCTCTTTCATAACCTTCAGACTACAGCTTCTGGAAGCCGCATCCACAATGGAGGTCCTAAACATGTACCATTCCTACTCCATGTCCCAAATCTCCCTTGGGACATAAAATAAATTCACCCAGAGGTGTGAATTGGTGGAGGGTTTGTGTACCCTTATGATCCTTATGGCTATGTTGTCCAGAGCTTTATCCTAGTAGGGTCTGCTATGGCAAATTCTCATCATTGGAGGGATCAGGCCAAGAGCAATTCAATTATTCAAATGACATGGCTGACCACAAGAGGCGAACCTCACCAGATTAGGGAGACAAGGGCACCTTCCTAGAGCCAGACCCAGAGCAAGGACTCCTGCCTCCTGAGGCCCGGCCGGGCTCAGCCTGCAGAAGCAAGGAGCCCCCATGTGGGTCCCCCAGGATCAGGTGCAGTGCAAGCTGGGTGGCAAGTTTCCTTTGCTTTTGGATCACTTTTTTAACAAAAATCCAGGTTAGTTTGGATAGCAGTTTTCACATAATAAATTAAATCATCATTTTAGAGCTGCCTTTTTTTATCTACTCAGGTTATCCTTGTCCGATATTAAAATGATGACCTGAAACATATAAAGTTGACCAAAAAAGAAAAAACTGAATAAATCTGTGAATGCGGCAAACACTTCTCTCAGTGCTGAGAAACTAATTTCAAGCTTAATTCTAAGAACACTTTAGTCAGATTTAGTATTTACACAATACCATTGAAAACACATTAATTGTTATTTCCTTTACTTTTAATATACATCATAGAAGATCGCTTGATTTCGGTCCTATCTGTTCTTTATTTGCTTGTTTTCTTGGATGTTATAGTGGTCAGCTGCCGCCAGGTGGTGGTATATTTCTTTTGTTGCTGCATTCAAACTCTTCATCCTGAGCCCATTTAGTTTCACACAGCCTGTAGGGGATTAAATTTCAAAAATGTTTTTATAGGAGTTTTTTTATATATATATATTGAACTCATTCGCCAAAATTAGTAGTCCTTTTAATGACACTGAAGCAGTATTTCCTATTTTGAGAGAACATAAATGCCAGTTTAAACGTGCATGTTTTTTTTCACATGCTGTAAAATGTAAAATTAAACCTTTTATCAGGCTAATTGAGTCTATAGATGATAAAATTACGTAACATCTGCATCATTACTTATGTAGGATTTGTGAAACATCCTTTACTGATGTGAAGGCTAATGATGGCAGGACAGAGTCTGCTGCTTCTTATGTGACATTACCCAGGATAGCCGAACATTAATGCCTCATGTTGGAAAAAATAATAAACATATTAAAAATAATGTGACTTTCTTCTTGTTATTGTCAGTGACATATTTAATTGATTTTATATATTTATCAGATGATTTACTCATCTTCAGAGTCCAGTCGGTAATCACCTAAATCGACAACCTGAAAATACATCTTTGAAAAGAAATACAGAATGACAGAATTAAGTAAAAAAAAAAAATTGAACATTTGAAATATTTGTAAAAGTTTTCACACAACCTGAACGATTTCAACCTGACTTTCAATTTACATTTCCAGGGCAATGTATTTTCTGCAGAGTACATAAGTCCGCTCCTCTCTGTGAATGTCCGGCATGTCTGTGGATGGTTTGACTGTTTCATCCGACTGGCTGTCACTGCAGAATCGGATGTAAACAAGCAAATCTCCCAGCTGGCCGTGCCGACCGTTTAGTCTCACAATACTCTTTGTGTTTAACATTCCTGTCCTCCGCATTCTTGCCATGTTGTCGGCCTCCATGTCGGCAGTGGGAACCAAGGTCTCTGCATGAAACTGAAACGTATCCTCACCGCTGCCAACCCAAATGCTGCAAGTTATCACACACAGTGGAGAAAAACAAATACAAGGAGCAGAAAACATTACTGACACCCCAAAAGACACGTTTTTCCATTGATGAACCTGATTTAGTGTAGGCACATGCAAATGCTATTTTCACCCTGGCATGTTCCCTACAGTGAGCTCTGAGTAATGGTCATTGACCCCTGTCCCTTCCCCCAGTCTGCACTTGCTGCATTCCTTTCCAAACAAAACCATAAACACTCATGCAGTCCCACCACCGTCCCTGTCCTCATTTTATCACCTTTTCTTCCTGTTTGACTCTTTCACCTTCCCCTGTCTAGGGTCCTGATGGTAGAGCTTTATCTGAGAACCTTGAAAGTTTGGTAAACATGAAGTAGCAGTGTCTTCGTAGAAAAAATAAAATGTTTATTAAACTCCCGCCGCCACCACAACCACCCCAAAAAGGTTTAACATCAATGGATTATTAAAACTTGTTCTGAAAACAAATCAGCTTAGTTCTTAAAAATCTAGCTTTTAAGAACTAAACTGATTTTCCCATGCCTACTTATTTTTATGGGGTGACTATGTTTAATGGATTTTGTAATACAGCCATTAAAAAACAACAACTCAGTGTTTAATCCTGTTGTGGCCGTCACTGTGAGCAGTTTTATGATAATTGAAAAGATTGTTTCAAGGGAAATTAAAAAAACAAAATAGGACAGGACCATGGAGGAATAACCACCAGTGAGCACTGGTGAGGAGAAAAGGCTGGCCTGTGTGTTATGATCCAACAGCTGAACTGCTGTAGCTCAAATTACTGAGAAGGTTAAGGCTGGTACTGAGAGAAAAGGTGCCAGGATACACAAGAAATCCCAGTTTGATGCTTATTATTATTGCAATGTAGACCAGCCAAGGGTCCCACACTGACCTCCTGTCTACTGCTGAGAGTACCAACAAGGAATATCAGAACCAGACTATGGAGTGATGAAAGAAGGTAGTCTGGTCTCCTTGTATAACATTTTCTTTAATAACACTAGATGGCTAGGTGCATCTGCATCACTTGCCTGGGGAGAACATAGCACCATGGCACACACTATGAGAGGAGGGCAAACTAGTAGGGGCACCATGATGTTTTGAGCTATGTTCTGCTGGAAAACCTTGAGTCCTGGTATCCATGATGTTCAATAAGCACTATTGCAGACCATGTGCACCGTTTAATTGAAATGCTAAAATTATTCATTTATGGTTTGAGAAGCACAGGTCAGTCATTGACTTGAACATCTGAGAGATGTGCTGCATAAACTGGTCCAACCCAAGGAAGCCACCTTATTAAAAATGTATATATTGTATTTAATCTGATGCTAGGGTCTGGTGATCTCAGATACCCCCCCCCCCCCCCCCCCCACAAACCTTTAGGGGTCCAGTGGAGTACATTTCCGAATTAGATCTCGTTTTGCATCAGAGGTTGTACCAAAACACTATCAGGGAGTTGGTCATTACGTTGGACCTATTTAGAGCATCTTGTAATTGGGCTTTCTTCATTCCACCATGGCTTGAGAAAGGGGGCATACCTGTCCACACTGGGCATCAAGTACTATGCAAGTATTCTTTCAGTTTTTATAACAGATAATGATTATATTTAATTATTTATGGATATTAATTGAGGATTGTTATCAAAGAGAAGCTATAAACTCCATTGCTGAGGAGGCAGGTACTTGGGTCCTATTATGGAGACACACAGAATATGGCCTACTTTGCAATGGTGGATCCATTTCCCAAGGCCAGACCTACCGGAAACAACTATACTACAGCTATTTTTGCACTGAAGTTCATCCTTTGGATAATAGGATAATAGGGTGGAGTTTGTCCAAGACATTTATGCCCACAAGTAAAAGATTAGGGTGTTTCTGTTTTGGACAGACTCCAATGCAAGCCTCTACATGCAGTTGGAAGTGCTGGCGGTGCTGCTAATCTATATTCTCTAGTTCAGACAACAAGGCTGTTGATCAGTTGCGCTACCTGATAAAGGGCAACAGTGTGGGCAAAATGCTGAAGACTTTTGCTGCTTGCTGGTTAGTCGGTTGCTGTGGAGACCATGGACACAGGCTGGTGGAGAGACATTGTTGACCAAGCAGTCACACTGATTGCTCTGGATATTTCCCCCAGACAGATGCTGGTTCCCATAAATGTGATGCCAGAAAATAAGAAGCTCTCTATTTGAAATGCATTTCAAGTGTTTTCCATTCAAAATGAGAAAATCTAGCATTGCTTAAAAATAGGCTGTTTTAATTATCTGTGGAATGAAAATGAAAGAATATCTATTCAATTCAGTTCAATTCAATTTTATTTATATAGTGCCAATTCATGAAACATGTCATCTCATGGCACTTTCCAAAGTCAAATTCAATCAGATTATACAGATTGGTCAAAAAGGTTTTCTGTCTAAGGAAACCCAGCAGATTGCATCAAGTCTTGACAAGCAGCTTTCACTCCTCCTGAAAGAGCGTAGAGCCACAGTGGACAGTCGTCTGCATTGTTGATGGCTTTGCAGCAATCCCTCATACTGAGCATGCATGAAGCGACAGTGAAAAGAAAAAAAAAACTTTAACAGGGAGGAAAACCTCCAGCAGAACCATGTATGCCATAGATTGACACAGAACAGATTTCAACGTATTTAAACTTTGTGGTAAATCTAAGCTAATAAAATAACAAATTTACAAAAGTTTACCAGAGCTGTGCTTTGCAGTCAGAAAATACAGTCAAGACAAAATCTCATCTGAAATATTCACCTACTTCATTTAATGCCTGTACATAAAATGTGATGGTTGAAGTGCACGTGTAAAATTGCCTGCAGTTCCTTGTATTCTGTTGACTTTGTTCTGAGATGATGCTGCAATTTTGGACCCTCTTAAAAAAAACCTGCCAAACTCTCAGAGCTTAATTCTTTTCAATTCAGCCATAAACATCCCAACTCACGCTAAAAGATGCTGACCTTGGTTCAAAGTGAATAATATGGTCTGACTGGGCTGTACTTTCAGACTTTTAAAGCTTTTAAGCTTAATTAATTCAAAACGCTGAGTCAGTGGACATATTAATTGTATCTGCCTTTTAACAGGTTGAAGTACAAAGCTCAGATCTGATAAATGCTTAAATGAGTGTAATCTGGGGTTACGTAAGTGAATAGGTTACGTAACCAAATTAAAATCAGACACAGAAACACATTTTTTTAGCCCCCTTTGTTTTACAACAGAGTAATCTTTCACATATAGCATAATAGCATTTGCTGAATAGTGGCAATCACATCAAACTGCACCACTTCTGCAGACTTATTGCTATCTGCATCAGTGGGATGTTGGCTGAGATAATGTTTCCTGTCTTTTATAAATAGTGGATCTGGCTCCATCTTAGCCTCACCAGGCCAAGAGTGACTCATCGCAGCTCCCCGTGTCCATTAACTCAATGAGCATTCTATAAAAAAAACGTCCTGACTGCTGGTACAGTCTGCTGTGAGATCACTGCAGAAAACTCCGGAAACTCATAAAATCCTATATCCTCAACTGTACTTTTATCAACAAGTTCACTTTGTCTCCATCCATTTTTAACATCCTATTAATAGTGTTCTGCGGCCGCACCTTAACCAGTTTTGGCTGATGGTTCCCTTTGTGTTGTACTGTAGGTTTCTTGTCTCTTTTGTAATTGTTTTGGCCAAAGGTAAATTCTGTTTCCTATAGCCACGGTGCTTTAAAATGGACCCTTGTTTTAGGTGTGTCATAAATAAAATTTTAAATTAAACATAGTCAAATAAAAACCAGGCTTGAATTTATTTCTGGAAAGCTTAAATACGGTGCCTGTGAATTTTACAATACAGTCTCTGTAAATGAATATGTAAAGCTAAATCCTAATTAATTTTGAGACTTTTATTTTTTTTTATATTGGTTGCTGGTGCTATTTTAAAAATGTTTTTTTTTCTTTACAAATCTAATTATATATTTTTTGTGTTACTAATAACTCAGACCAACTTGTATGGAATGACATGTAAATAATTTTTATGATTATTACTGACCATACTTTGATAACAGTATATTAAAATTCTCCACGTTGCTGATATAGCTGAACTGGGACAGCTCACCAGCTACTGTCTTCATCTAGCACATAGATGAAATTTTAGTTGGATCTTGACACGTTGGAAGACAGATAATCTGAGCTTTGAACCATGCCCCAACTAAATATACGTCACTGTGTTGGCTAACCTTAACTTCAGGATAAATATTGCAGTACTGCTTGAAGTTTATTGTGCCTAAAAATAGTATTAGAAAAATGCTAATGTACTCTGCGATTTTGATTCAGCAGCAACCAAATGTTAGAAGGACCAGGGGTAATATGTCCAAACAAATGAAAACACTTAATTTCTCCATCTTTTCAGTTTTATTTGTGCAAAGCATAGATTTACAGTCATTTCAGTGCTTCTGACATTTAAAGAAAACCTTTCAGATTACAAAGCATGTTGCTGTGAGTACATATGCATTCAGTTATAGCTGCATAGATAACAAAGGTGAGTAAAATCGTAGAATAGTTGTTGTCATCATCAAAGAATAGAACAACACCATAATGCACAGTGCGGTGAAAAAGTATTTGCCCCCATAACCATTTCTTCAAGATCGAAACAATTTTATTATGAGACAACGATGACCTGAGTAAAAACAAAAAGCAGTTTGAAAATGATGGTTGCATTTTTAAGAGAAAAAAACGCAATCTAAACCAACCTGCCCCTATTTGAAAAGAATAATTTAAATTAAAAAATGTTTCCTAGTGGTCTAGTCAAAGTCTTATTAGTTAGTTTTACAAATAATTGAAATCATCATTTAAAAACAACATTTTAATTTTTTCTCAGGATATCTTTGATATTACAATTTGTTTTATGCTCTGAAACCTTAAAAAGACCAACAAACAAGAAATTTGTAAGGGGGAAAAACTTTTTCACACCACTGCACATTAGCAATAACAATAGGATAAAACTTTGTCATTATTTTTTTATGAATAATTTTCTACATGTTTGTTAGTGAATGTTACATTAAATATATACAGGGTGGGTGTGTTTGTTTAGCGACCAGGGCGTAATTACAGTTTTATTGAAAGAACCATTAGAGTCAAGGTTTATGTCTAACGGTTCGATGTATGTCTAATCTCACATTAAAAATGTATGGAATGTAGCATTTTACCCATCAAGATGCTTTTTTTAATAAACAAAGTCATTACAAGTGAAACAAAAAGAAATGAAATACAATGTGTATAAGAAAGTCATAAATCAAGTTAGCTGGAATAAAATGCCACAAGTGATACAGACAGTAAAGATGTACCAGTAACAAAAACAAAATTTAAATATCTGTCCAGTACAACCCCTTGCACATTCTGACGGTGGACCTCAAGTCTGATGTATCAAAACAAAGATACTCCTACAAATTAAACGCACTAAAAAGTAAATAAGCTATAAATACATAAGTACAAGTACAACTAACATTTAAACAACTTAAAAGTCACAGTTCAGAAACCCTGTTTTTTGTTTGTTTTCTTTTTTTCCTTTTTCTCTTTTATAATTTTTAAAAAGTGCCCCAACAGATTAAAATCGGGTTTCAGTCAGGTGTAGTGACCAGTTTAGTATTATGCTTCACAGTGCTCTAAGAGTTTTACTATTGTCATTGCAGTTTTCATGACTCGGCTTTTTGGTGGTGCCTTCCAAATACCGTATATCCAAGTTATTCACAGATAATATGATGCAGGAGAGGAATGAATGTATGCAGGTTAGCTTAGCTTACTTTGTCGGACAATAACCAGAAATCGGAAACCAAGCAAGTAAATGTTAAAATTTTGCACATATCCAGTTTGATGCATGTAAGCTGGTTTTAATGGTATTGGATTTTAGACTAGCATTATGCTGTCAGCATGTCTTAAATAAAGTAAATTAAAAATAAAGAACTAAAAGATTTGAATTGTAAAAAATGGTAATATACAAAATTTTTAATACTCCTCATTAGAATAATGGTATAACATTCTGTGTCGTTGGGGATGACGTCTGCAACGCCGACAGGGCGGGGAAGGCGCGTTCGGCTAAGCTCAGCTACTACGTTGGGACCGGGAAAATACCTCTTGTTGCTCTGAACTTTTTTACTCCATCATGATACCATGAAATCCAGGAAATTTCCGGGGACAGCTTTTGCCGTGGACAGGTCATCCAAAGCGGGGATTGTCCCCGGAAATCGGGGACATCTGGTCACCCTAGTGTGTATCAACATTTATGCTAGGCTAGTTAGCTTGTACTACTTTTATACGTTAGGACTTTTCCGCTGCTTTACTTAATGGTCCAATTAAAAATGCAGTCACTTTTGAGTTTGAAACATAAAATAATCCTTATTTTGGTGAATTAGGTCAAAATTAGTCATAAATTGAGCTTTAGCTAAAGCTAGAAAAAACAACTAGCTTCATAGCTAGCACAGCTAGCTGTCCAGAGCTACAGCTATGAAAACTCAATAAAACACGAAAATACAAATCTATTGTTAATTAGAAGCTTGATTGTGTAAACTTCAGTTTAAAATTAAAGACCAGTTCATAAAAAGCGTTTGTATACATTCACAATTAAAATGTTGGTAGTAGCCTAATTATTAACTTTACACACTTAAAGAGGCTAAATTTAGCAAGGTTCCTACTTTCTCAGATTTCTCAAAAACTCAAATGAGACTTATTAGCCAACTTTTAAGTTCTGAACTTAAATGTTTCAACAACAGAAAAGAGCAATACAATAGAGAAAGTAGGTTTTTATTGCCTTTTTCTAGGGTGGTGGGTGGATATTCAGATTATTTTTTTAAGTTTCCCAAAGCACAGTTTGTGAACTTTGATTAATTATTCAGTATAAGATTAAAATATTACTGTTTCGCCCCTTTGCATTCTTGATCTAAATTAGACGCAGTTTAAGAAAAGTAGTTTAAAACCTGCATTCAAGCCGGTCTAAATAATTTGGGTATAAATGTTCCTTTTTTGACTTTGAATAAGTCATATACATGGCTTATGAAACAAATATACTCATGGTTAATATGTTAATTTAAAAATATGATATGGCAAAAAAAAAAGATGACAATTAGACAAGAAGTATTGTAAAATGTTCTTTCATTGTTAGAAATTCAGATTTCTATAATTTTTTTAAATTAAATAAAGAAAATAAAGAATGGAATAAACGTCAACACCCTAGGAACCATGTTAAAAAGAAGCCTATTGTGTCAATTAAACTGAGAGTATTGAAGTAAAGTATAAAAACAAAAAACTAAACATTAAGTTGTTACATTGGTTTGAGGGAATGGCAAAGATGGCCTGACTAGCATGTAATGACTATAAAATGAGCTTGGACTTGCAATGTGACTCAGGTTTCTAAATTGTAGCAATCATTTAAATACCTCACAGTAATTATTTACAACTTTCATTGTTGTAATTTGTGCAAAACAAACTATCTTTGATCCGTGACTGGACCGCCTGTGTCATTATTCTGCCAGAAGAATACAATGATGAGGCAGCGTGGTACCAGGCACTTGTGCCAACACACGAGTGACCAATCACCAAAGAATCCATTGTCAAAGTAAAGAACAAATGCTGTGTAAAGCCGTCTTTAGTATACAATTACCAATGTGTGGAGTTTAGCAGCAATGTTCATAAAAACCTGCTGAGGTATTTGGCTCAATAACTGTACAGAGATGTGTATCTACTGGTCACTCCATCCCTCTGTTTTATAAAATATAAAGCAAAGTTGTGAGTATGATTAGTAAGTATATCACTAAGACTCAGGCATGAGCATAGCTAACATACCTGACGATTTTATGTATTTGGATATCGTTTGGTGAAAAATGTTCACATCTTTAAAAGATTCTGGCCTGACAATGACAAACACACCCAAATAAAAAATTAAACCACTCGAACAGCAAGTGTTTACAGAAAATCAGACCGATAAGTCAATTCAGGTTTTCTCCTGCCCTCCCAGTCCATCAGTAACACTCTACTGGCACATTGAAATCTATATAATATAATATAAACATACATAGTCAGCAACTGGCTGCCTCAATGAGCAAATCTATGCAGAGTAGTCTGCGTTTTGGTTCGTTCCCATAGAGCATCTCCTTCAGGGAATGATCTATACATACACATTGATGCAATGTTACCATTTCCGCTCTAGCGGTAACCGAAGTCTGCTGTTTACCAACTCCAACTTGTCATGCTAGCGATATGGTCCAGCAGAAGCAGAGAGGACATCAGAGCGGTAATGAAGGTTAGAAAAGTCATGTCTTCTTTCCTTTTTCAGTTGGCCTTTGTGTAGCTACACTGTAAACTTTGAGCTGCGATTGATTGTGAGGTGTACTTCAAGTGCCTAGCCATGGGATTACGTCTTGGCTTTGGTCAACAAAACACCAACAGGAGGCAGCGAATCCCCCGTTACAGGCAGGGAGTGTACGTAAAGCATGGATCTTTGAATTTGTTTCAGCCTTCGTGTCCTCTTGCTGACATTTTGGCTCAATGTGATGTCAAACTGCCCAGTTGTCCTGCTACACTAGGCGGCCCAAATCCTCTTCTGCTGGAAGTAGGCGTCAAACCTGGCCTGGGCGTACTCCTGCAACACAACCAAGCATTCATGAATATATAGACTCTTAAACAAAAGCTTTCCTATACAGCTAAATAGTTGACGTCACGGTAGTTGATCTATGTATGCGGTGACACAACAGCAGTTTATTCCTTGTGTTTAGCAGCATTTTATGATTGAATGAATGATACTCAATTCATTTTACTGTGAAAATGACCAAAAAAGAAATCATCCAAAGTCCAAATAAAGATATTGAAGCTGTTCAAAGAATTATTTTACTTTTTAATGACGTCAAATTTAGCTTAAACAAATAAAACGCAGTAGTTGAGGTCATGTTAAAACAACAGCACAATCAATAAATATTTTTTAGGCCAATATCTCTGGGTTTGAGGCTATTAAATAACCACGAGTTCATTGAATCCTTTCCGGCTATCGTGGTAACCTGCCGCGATGGACTCTGCTCTCATCTCAACCCTAGGTGTTGACACTGCGCTTGTTGCCATTTTTACAGACAAACTCAGCAACGACGGTGAAAATAAAAACATGCAGAGGAGCCAAACTTACACACACAGGCTGCAGACGGTTGACTACAAAGTAGACACTTGCAAGAGAATTGTCAGGTTGTGAACTTTCTTAGCGTGATCCCTGTTGATTAAAATAAATAAATCGCTCACCAAGTATCCAAACTCGATGGTTGACAGCCTCGCTTGGATGATGGACCACAAGCCCCAAAAAAAGTGAGATGCAAGTGAGAACCTGCACACAGAAACAAACACAAAGTAAGTTCAGTACCTCTTACAGATAAAGCTTTCCAAATATTACTTTCATGCTGATCAGTCTGCCTCGGGTTCAACGTTTTACTCCAACTAAACTCACCTGTTGACCTCCACGTACAGCTCCTCTTTCAGCTTCATCTGGTGCTCTTCGCTCAGGTTGCCGAAGCCCTGGTCAGACTCTCGCAGGTAGCTCTCGATGAAGTGAAGCTGCTCACAAAAAACATTCAAACCGTCAATCCGCCAATTAGTGAAACGAACAAAATGCATGAGGTACGATGAGTGAGGTGACGCTGCACCTGCTGAGCTTTTGAAGGGTAGTTCTGAGCATCGACTTTGAAGAAGGGAAACTCATCGCAGTTGTAGTCGTACATCCATTCACAGAAATGGTTGCCGATGTCAAAGCCTCTGCAGGGCAAACAGACCTTAGAGTTAACGCCTTTTGTGTCACTAATAAAGGTTCTGACAGTTTAGAAAACACATTGAAAGGATTACATCCTCTTACTTTTGTTGGCTTCTATCCAAATTTCAACTTTAATTCAATTCATTTTATTTATATAGCACCAAATTCACAACAAATATTGTCTCAACTTACTTTGTATCATTGGTTTAATTAGATTTTTAATTTTTTTTGCAGAGAGATTTCATGACAATGACTTACTAATCTGATCCTAGTTATCAAACAACACAGTGAAGTTCAGTTTACATTTTCTTCATTAATGATTACAGTAAGAATTCATTTGACTGGTTATTTTATAGCAAAGCACAATTAAACACCGATTACGCAACGATGCTTATAAACTATAGTCCATTATCTGTTGGCACAAACGCAACCTGTGAGACTGCATTCACATGCGACATCATTTAGTAGCACCCGCATTTTCCACAGCTCATCTCAATGTTACATCTTTAAAAGTCACACTAAACTGATAACTGATAAAAAAGAAGTCAAAGATAGCAGAAACAACAACTTTGCCACAAGGTATTATGGCTATCGATACTAGAACAGGAATTATAATCACTTTTTTTATTATTTTTGTTGATTATTGTACATTTGTCCTTACTGTACACTCCTACTTTCTACTGGTACACCTAAATTTTCCTTCGGAGGGGCAATAAAGCACGTTTCTTTTCTAATCTATTCCAATTATTTACAATTAGTGGACTTTATTGTTATATGTTGGAGTTGTTAATATTTAACTCCTCAACAGGCACACGTAATGTCTTTGTGATATATCTGTGTTACATGCCATCGGTATAATGTTTAAATAAGGTTTGTGTTGAGATTGACACCAAACTTTTCTTAATGTAATTTTTAAAAATCCAGTATTTTCTTTATAAATTACGTTTTCAGAATATCAATACTGAGGTATTTTTTTCCACTCCCTGTTATGTCGTGTAATAAACACGATCCCAAGTCAGGAAAAGTGAGTTTTTCAGTGTGTTAAAATCCTAAATACCTTTGTTTGTTCAAAACACATTTAAACCAGCCCTTGTTTTTGCTTTTAATGTATTTGTTGGATGTATTTCAGCTCCTGCCTGGGTATTTCATACCGCTACCATCCCCTCAAGCTTTGATAGCAGTCTGTTATTTCTCTTTTAAGAGTTTTAAATGTATAGAAAATAGATTTTCCTGATCTGATCTAATACCGGCAGATTTCTAGCATTTTCAGAAAATCACTTGGGCAAAAATTTGTTTTTCTGATTTACTGTAAAATATACTCAGCAAAAAGAGAAAGTTGTGTGTCACGGCGGGCCTAAAGAGCTAGATAACAGCTCTCCTGGTTTTGGTTCGCGACCCAGGTCTTTTACTGTACGTTTTACTTTTCTCTCTCTACCCTTCTTCAAGTCAATCAACGAATGAACACAAGCACCATTAAATCTTTAGAAACAAAAGAACGTTTAAATAAAAAAATGCACACCCCATGATTCAGCAGCCTGTGGCAGCTTTACATTTCTGCAGTCAGGGTTATCATCTGGAAGACCTCTGAGCCAGGTTCCAGCAGCTGGCCCACTGGCCTCACGTTTGATTCAGTCAGCTCAGTGACTCTGACGCCCTTCTCACCTCCACTACTATGTTTGACGGTTGGTGTGAGTCATTTGTGCTGATGTGTCCTGTTTAGCTTTCTCCGAACAGTTTGTCCAAACAGGTAAGCCTTGTTCAAATCCCATCAAACGCACGTCGCTCCATACGTCGTGTGCTTCTGTAAACCAAAGCTTTTCTTCTTCAAGTCATTTACGAATGGCTTTCAAACCCTTCTAGGGTCATCGCATATGTATTTCCACTTTGACATTGTGTTAAGACACGCCTGAACGCTCCAGAGCTGCTTTATGGAGGTGATCATGCTCTCTGATAATCAGTTAATGGATGATGCCTAATAGCCACGCTGGAATGCTATTTTCCTCCTCAAATCCTTGGTGGGAGCAAGGGGGGGGGGTACATATTTCCTTCACATGACTGCACTGGCAGTCATGAAAACCCTTTTTTTGAGGACTCCATAGTGGTTGAAACTGTATAAATTGCACATTACACGTGGACCAAAACTCAGTTATCAGAGTATAAAGTGATTCCCTGATGGTCAAAATGATGTGGACAGCAGCAGACAGTGGCTACTTGCCTTGAGCTAGATACAGTTTCCCACACATTTTATCAGGACTGTTGAATTGTTTTCATCTCAAAGTCTCCCTCTGCCCTGTTGGGAGGAGCCAAACGGGGCTTGTATGCTGTTCTGTCTCCTTTTCAAGCCAATACCCATCAGCCAAGACTGAAAAAACCCCAAACACCCCCTGTGTGTGTGTGTGTGTGTGTGTGTGTGTGTGTGTGTGTGTGTGTGTGTGTGTGTGTGTGTGTGTGTGTGTGTGCACGCGCGCACTGGTGAGGACGGCACCCTGAGGTCACATGTTTGCTCTGCAACATCTGAAGGGGGATAGGCTGCAGTTTGGTGGGAGGAGGTGGGAGTTCCCTGTGAGCTACTGTTTCCCATAAATGAGCCACTGAGGAATTCACACACACACACACAATAAAAAAAGTGTTTTTTATATAATCTGGCAGTGGAAGTCCACTGCACAGTCATGTCTTTCCATTCTCTCCATCATGGGCACCCTTATTAGTCTGCAGAACAGCGTTTATGTAACAGCTGCAGGAAACACTGAACAGGCTGAATCAAAAGTGCCAGAGTAAACAAATATTGATGAGACCAGACCCCCCCCCCCCCCCCTCCCCCCCATCTCCGCCCCCCTGCTGTCTCTGACTTTGTTCTGGGTCACTCTATACTGTAGATTATCAGCAGAGCCCATCTCCTTTTCAGGGGCTAGAAGGTCAGATGGGAGGAGAGTTACTGGAAGGAGGATGGGCGATTGGAGAGTTGAACTGTTTGGAGAAAACCATGGATTCTGTCCCCTCTTTACCTTTTTTGTCTTATTTTATCTGGTGATAATTTTGATAATAACCCACTTTTCTATATTTATAAAGTTTTGTATTATTATTTTTTCTAGAAAGTAATCTATGACTTGACTATGTGTAATTCTTTTACATCTGCCTTTGTCATTATTCCCTACATCCTAAGGGTATAAGTCCGCTGTCACTGAACCAGAACAGTAAGAGATGTCGCAGTAAGACCAAGAACACAGTCGCCACTAAAGCACTCCACACCAAAGCGATACAAGAAAACCAACCACTCCAAATTTGCGCCTGAAACACAGCTCTGATCGCTCTTAGACGTAAAACATGAGCTGCAGTTTTCTGCTTTGTACCTGTAGTTGTAACTGCTGTATTCAAAGTCAATTAGCATCAGCTTCTGTTTCTCTGAGCTGTGGTGGACATTCAGGAGCAGGATGTTCCCTGAAAAGCAACCCAAGAAACAAAACTGAGCGCCTCTAAAAAAAGGACCAAAGATAACGGATACAGTGTAAAGACAAAGGGAGGGTGTGTTTTACCTTCCTGGCAGTCATTGTGGCAGAACACAACAGGGGAGTGGGTGGACTCCAGCAGCGACCTGATCACATATAAATAACAAAAGTCACTTATGATGCCCATCCAGATGCAAACCCCATGTTAATCGCCTGTTACTGGAAGCTTTAGTCACTCTTTCATTGATCATATATGGCTGTTAGAAAGAGATCCTCAAAGCTCATCTACTTCAGATTGAGATCGTAGAGCCATATTTCCTCATGTATGTAACACCGACCGAGTGTTCTGACACAGATTTGCATCAGATTTACACTCTCACATGCTTTTTGAAGACTTCATTGCTCACAGATGAACAAACTCTGAAAATGTCATTCCTAGACGAGGCATCATCATTGCATTCTCCACATACTCCTAGATGTGGGATCTTGGTAGCTTACTTCAGTGTTTCCATCTCCTGTGGCAGGTTGTAGGCGAGAAAGCGGTTGAAGCGGCGCAGATGGGACTCTCTGGTGAAGTTCAGCCTCATGACTTGGCTCAGGTACCTGGTGGATGGATGACACGGACCGTTACTCCAACGGTTCGTGTCAAAAACCTTTTGCTTGATTTGACTTGAAATAACCAAGTTACTAAGTTAGACACTTATTCTACAGTATCTATCATTCAAGTGCAACTGTGCTGTTCCTAAACGTATTAAACAATTTGTCATTGTTGCATTTTTAGTACAATGTTGGAAATTTAGCTAAGACTTGCTTGATAATGATAAGGTCTCTTATTATCCGAACCAAAGACAACAAAGGCTGGCCTCACAGCTCTAGAGACATTATACATTAAATTATCATTTTATGATAATATATTCCTTTTATTTCACAAATTTCTTATGTATAGTAAAATATAATTGACAAGGCCTAGAGCTGTACAGTATAATTCCCCATGTCTTCTTCATGGAGGACTTTAAACTGCAGTGTTTTTACTTGCATCGGGTCTGGAGTTCAATACTTCAAATCAAACTGTCAGTCTTGTCTAAATGTCATGTGTGAATTACAAACTTTCCAAGATTAAAATGTATCTCTCAGTCTGATTATAGGCACTTTTAAAATAAGTGTGAAAAATTAGTATTTCTGAATTCTGACATATTTCACTGTAAATATTGAACCACAGCCTGTGGGATGTAATGGAGATTAAAGCATGAAAATGTAGATATTTGTTCATACTCTTGTTTTTTTTCATACTAATAAAAATCTCAAATCAAATTCCAGACCCTTCTAAGCTGCCTGGGGTCTCTTTGTGTCATTGTTGCCAGTTTTTTGGAAACCGGATGGGATTCGAGACACATTAGAAGCATTTTAACTGAAGCCCATTGGCCTTCCCAGAACATCAGAAACTCGAAGGCATCCCTTCACTGGCATCCCGTTTAGTTTTGAATGAATTTTAAAATTGTTGCAGATGTTTTTAAGTCTCTTAATGGTCTGGCCCCTGTCTTAGCTGCTTCACTCTAACGTGCCATCCCATGTTCTTACATCAGCTGAAGACTTTTTATAAATCCTGAGGAGAGCAAGTCTTTGCAGTTTTGGCTCCTAAAATGTGATATTAGCTGCAGCTGGAGGCCAAGCAGGCTCCATGTCTTACTGTTTTTTTTTAAAAACCTGTTTAAAAACACACTATTTTCCCCTTAGCTTTTAACCATGAGTTAGTTGGCATCTGTGTCCTAATCCTTTACTGTTTGTATGCACAATTGTACATTTTCTATAGCTCCCATGTATTAACTCGTAGTTGTTTTCTTTTTTTTACTCCTGTTCTCTCCTTTCTATATTTTTATATAGCTGGTCAGCTGTTGTGTTATTTTTAAGGGCACAAGAAATAAAGTGGTATAACATGGTAACGGTTTAAAGAAATTTTAACAATCAAGTCATTCTTAGAAGATGCGATTGTTTACAAATAAAAAGTTTATGTATTTAAATGTGTTTTATTTTAAATGTATAGAAATTGTGTTACTAAAAAATCATTATTTCAACAATCTCTTGCTGAGTGAAACATTCCTTTTCCTTTTTTGTCAGGAAAATTTTATTGTTTCGCAGTAGTTTCAACATCTTCCAGGATGTTTCTGGAAAAACTGATTTGTTGCTTTGATGTGGAACTTTACAAGACAGGGTCACGTGAAAGGTCAAATTACAACACGAGAGATAAGAGAGAACCACAGGTGTCTACAGGAACACAGAAGGAAAAGCAGCCTGATAATGTTGACGTGTCAATGACTTATCAGCAGTGTTACGGGTTATCTTTGAAAAAGCCTAGGTTACTGAATAACCAAACGTATCAAAGTTCTGCTAATTAAATGGTGATGTAAAGGCCAAAATGACTCACTTCTCCATGGTCCCAAACAGCCACTTTGGCTCCTTGTTGAAGGGCATCCTCATCCCGTGGAACCTGGCCATCTTCTGTGCGACCTCGGCGGAGATGCTCGGGTCGCCCAACTCGCAGGTGTCCAGTTTACGGCTCTGCAAAGATTGCAATAGCACATAGTCATCCTTTCAGAAACTAGAAAGATAGCTTATTGGTTGGAAATTGTTGCGTTTGTTGAATTTTTGTTTTCTTACAACTAAATTCACCACAAAGGTGACTTCAAGGCATCAAAAATATTTCAAGTTGACGGAAACTGGGAAAAAATGTTACAAATTTAAAAGGAACCATAAACAACGTGTCCATCAACCATATTTTCTGTCTCTGTATGTTTATTGGTACTAACATTAGGTCAGCTGCTGCAGATCAACCTGTTACCTAACCTGAGCTGCTGGAGGGTCTCAAAACCTCTTTTGTTCATTTTAAGGTCACAGTTTAAGGACCGTGTTGTTAGAGGAAGTTCAGGTTTTTCAGTAGATTTTCCAGTCAATGTCTGAACAAGATAACAGTCCTTCTGCCGCAGTGTTGACTCTTTCCATCACAGCTCAACGTTTCCCTCACTGAGTCAGTTTTATTTATATGAAACTTGTTTTTTTACATACTGCCGACCACTGCTCAATGGTGCACTTTCACTAAACACACATAACTATGCATCCATCTCTTCACTGGGCTCTACTAAACTCAAGAGTACAGCCCAAATTCTCCAAAAAGGTCTTAATATAAAGGCTAACATTTCAAACACTAAGTAATAACTTGCATATAGTGAAATACCTGCTGGGAGTTATGTTTGATTCATTTTTCGTGCTGAAAAGCATCTTCCTCCGTTTCTTAAACATCTATTTCTGGCTTGTTCATATAAAACAAGCCAGCTGGCTTAATTTTAAGAGTCATGGCTTCAGAGTCATGTATTAACTCATGGTTGTTTTACTTTTTTTACTCCTGTTCTCTCATTTATTTATTTTTTATATAGCACTTTGGTCACGGTAACGGTTTATAGACATTTTATAGACATTTTAAAAAATCAAGTCATTCTTAGAAGATGCAATTATTTACAAATAAAAAGTATATGTATTTAAATGTGTTTTATGTTAAATATATAGAAATTGTGATACTTAAACATTCCTTTTCCCTTTTTTGTTCCAGGAAAATTTGATTATCTCACAGCAGTTTCAACATTTTCCAGGATGTTTCTGGAAAAGCTGATATATTTTGTTGCTTTGATGTGGAACTTTACGAGACCGGGTCACGTGAAAGGTCAAATTACAACACGAGAGATAAGAGAGAACCACAGGTGTCTACAGGAACACAGAAGGAAAAGCAGCCTGATACTCTTGACGTTTCAGTAACTTATCAGCAGTCAATAAATAAAGTTCCTGCGCATCAGTGTTCCCGCATATTAGTGTGTAAAAACACCATGCTGTTTTTTTAATGTGGGCCCGGTTTATATTGAAATGTACTGGATTAATTTGAATTGAATTTAGGTCAAACTTGATTCCATATAATTCCGTCTAATAAAGGGTTTCAAATTAACATTGAATCCCTATCTAGGTCCTGTTAGTTTTCTATTCTTCGTCAAGTACAAGCATTAAAAGTACAGTGGAGACATTTCAGCTTCTAATGAGAAAAAAAGGCTTGAGATTATGCAGTGCTTTGCAAAAATACTTGTACCCCGTACCTTCACACCTTAACGTGCTTGCGTTGGATTTCGTTTATCTCATGCACACATTTATGAAAGTGTGCACGTATTCATCTCCCCTGAGAAAATACTTTGTAGAACATGTTAAGCAAATTAAAGTAGCTTCCTGAGTCCTCTCTGCTCACAGCAGACTGAGTGTGTTGTGTGTTTTTCCCACAGTTGCAGACAGAATTCAGCCTGTTGAAATGTTTTTTTCTTCTTCTTTTCATGACCCAAACTAGTGAAATTTGCTGCTGGTTAAAACCCCATCAATGATCGTATGGGTGCATAACGAGTGATGCACTGCTGGTGGACACACACTTCAATTAAGTTTCTCATTATTTGATTTGTACTGGCGAAAGAGTGGCGTAGATTAACACTCTGGCTGATGTAATAATTCTTCTGGATGTTCGTTTTGTGACAATCACAGGGACTCTACATGTAAACAAAATCCCCTGAGGATACTGAGAAGCATGTTGACTTACAGGGATGTACTGCTCCAGGCGGCCCTGAGGGAAAATGCCGTAGAGTTTGGGTCCCAGCTCCCTCTCAGCCAGGATGGCGAACATCACGCTCTCCAGAACCATGGCCTCTGCTCCCTGCAACAGACAACGGGGAACTTTTAAAGTCTGGGAAACGCGTGCACCAGCATATCTGTAAAAAGCAGAATAAGACGGGATTTTTATTTTTAGTCACAGAATCGTTGTCAGCTCATTCAGAAATATCGGAAATGAACCCTGCGTTATCGGCATAAAAACCTTTTTAGCTTTTTCTTTTTTTTTATGTATGCTGTGCACAAGCTAAGACAGAATATAAGACGCTCTTTGCTTTTTGTATTCAGAGGCCTTCATTATTAAACCCTAAAAGAGAAGTGCACATCCTGCTCATATCAGAATAAAAACTTTGTTTTACACAAAGTTTTTACATTTCTGCCAGGAAAAGTGTTGGATTCTTCCGAAGAAGTCCTGCCAGAATCAATCAGACTGAATCGTAATTGCTTAGAATTTTATCTTTTTGGTTGAACCAAGTGTTTCGTTCCAATCGAAGCCACTGCAGTGGCAGGAGGCCTCAATTTGTTTTAATTAAATTTTACTACACTTTGATAAAGGTTTTTTTAAAAGAAAAATCAAACAAACTAGCATCTTTGCTGCAGCTGTTAAAAATCTCATCCATATGACTATGCTGCCACCGCCGTGCTTTGCTAATGAAACGTTATTTGCTCTTTATTAGATTTACCCCCCAAAAAACGCCTTTTGATCATTTGAACCTTGATTTTGATCAATTAGAAATAACTTGCACAATGCATTAAAATGTTTTTTAGTATTAAATGTTTTATAAATTGAGACATAAAATGTAAAACTATTGTTTGATAAGGTTGTATATTTCTGGCTAAAACCTCATACTGTGGAAATGTAGGAACTTGTTGAACTAGGCTGAGGCCTTAATAAAACTCTTCTTGTTGGTCAT
Source organism: Fundulus diaphanus (assembly GCA_037039145.1). NCBI lineage: Eukaryota > Metazoa > Chordata > Actinopteri > Cyprinodontiformes > Fundulidae > Fundulus > Fundulus diaphanus. The sequence continues at coordinate 10,754,568 of CM073134.1, read as the reverse complement.
TTAGTTTCCGCTGTTTAAAGTTATTTAAATGGGAAAAATCTTGGAGTGACCAGAGTTTCATCTGTCTGCATATAGTAACAAAGTGTTGCTTCTCCCCCCCGTTGTCGCTGAGGACTGCTGTTCAGACGGCTGTTCAGACGGCTGAAACAGGGGTAACATGCATTTTTCTCCTTCCCAAAACAGAATGAGATGGCGACCAGATTTGTAAAGATTCGCTCTAACGAAGGTAATCCTGTTCAGCAGAGAACTGCAGGTTCGCTACTCGAGCTGTTAGCTCCTCAGCTTAATCAGGTAATATTTTTTAACAGTAGCTCCAGTTTTAATCTACAAAGCCAGAGTGACAGGATGGCACATTTTCTGCAAAATCAGCACTTAGAAAATACCTCTAAACGTCGTGTGTGTTTTAATATTATAATTAATAACAAAAATCTCAGGTTTCTAAAGCCTGTCACATAACAGAATCGGAGTAGATAAATAACAAAGTTGTGTTTCTATTAGAGGACATAAAATTCAAATCTCAATTTTCAAATCTGAAATTCTTATGGTCTAATATTTAAGTAAAAACACCACACTTTCGTTGAGTTCACACAAAATGTTACACGATCTGCTTGTTTGTATTTAAGAACTGCCGTTGCTGCTAACATTTAGCTTTAGGTTATTCATACATATAGTGTAACGGTACATATTCTGATAGTTAGTGCAGCTAATGAGACTGAGAGAAACTTTGCACAGTTCAAGGGTTTTAACGTGGAATGCTGCCAAATCAGCTTTAAAGCACCAGGATTTAAGCCCTGATGTGTGAAAATGCCAAAACATTCCCAGGGTGAAGGGCATGTCTGAAAAGGCCTTGAAGCAAGTGGGGGGAGAGTAAGATGGATGGGTGACTCTGAATGAAAAAAAAAGGTTATGTTTAGGGTCTGTTGGGTTTGCCTGCCAGAGAGGAGAAGGGAAGAAAAGAGGTACAATAAACCCTCCAGCCGGACTTGGCAGTCTTGGAGGACTCGTCACTGTTGAAGCTGCTCAAGCAGGAGAGACAGCCTCGTCTTCCTCACTTTATCTTGGAGATGCACAAAAGTCCCACACTGGCATTTCCAACCAAGAGTCAGTCAGGAGCTCAGGTTTAATTAAAAACCCTCTCAGATTCCAGCATGACAGACCAAAGCCCAATGCCGACACTTTGAATGACTCGTTTCACCTCCCGTCTATTGTGCAGAGAGGACCCAAACCTGGGGAGATTGCCAAGCAAGCTGGACCTCACTGAAAGATTTCAAATGAGCAGAAGCCTAACAAGCTAAGGTTCATGATTAAAAACGATCGGTGGATTCTGTTCCATGGGAGAATTTGGTTCGTATTTGTGACGTTTCTAATTGTATTTCCTGGAACCAGAGGACCAGCCAAGCCCCGGTTCAATGCTACCTGCAGACACCGTACTGGGAAAAGTCCAGAATCAGCCCTCATTTTAGAGCTTTAAAGTAGCCAGAGTTTCTTAAAATGAAGCACATCCTTGATCAACTGTTGAGAACTTGGAGGGTTATATTTTGAACTATGGCCGCTTTTTCTCCCAGTCTTTATCAGCAGTCAATAAATAAAATCAATAAATGTCTTAAATAAGGAATATCAACTCCTCATCTGAACTGCGTGATTTCAAGTTCCTGTGCATCAGTGTTCATGAATCTTAGTGTGTAAACTCAGTACCTAAAACTCCTTGAAGAAAGGAGCCGAATCCTGGGTGAATACAAAATGTTTGCCTCATATCTCAGAGTTATGAATAACTCAAACATAAATACAAAAAAAAGGCGAAAGAACAAGAGGTGTGTCATGTACATTTTAGCAAACAACACGTTTCTATGTGGATATTTTGATACTTAGCAGCTTTTCACAAATAACCCAAATAACTCTATTTAACAGACAGTTTTTTTAATGAAAGGACTCTCTCAGGTTTTAAGCCGAGTCTTTGCTGTTTTTGTTCTCATTTTCTAAAGACATGACTTTCAGAAACTTTCTATTTACTGTTAACATTCGAGGGGGGTTATTTTTATTTTTTTTATTTTCACTTATGCATAAATTGGACAATATGCTGTCTGTGTTTGGTAAACGACTTGTTAAGGAATGAGTGGAAAAGCAGCCAAAACAACCAAAGAATGAAAAAACCTGAAGAACTACTTATTAATACCACTCTAAAACATTAAAAGAAACTAATTCCTTTAAGGCAAGGCTTGAAGAAACAAGCTTTGGTTTAAACTTTTTGCACAGTCCTGAGTTTTTTTTAGTTCAATTATATAAGTTGCTTGGACTATTTCCTCAGTGTTTTTGTCCTAAAACCTGAAGACGACTGACATTACAGTATGAGATCTGAAGAAATCAGAGACAAAAAAACACTTTTCTATTATACTTTTATTTAGCAGTTTTTTAAATATGTTGGTTTAACAACTATGTAAAACTAAGTATTACATTTAAAAAAAATCATTCCAGATCTGCGAGAGGTTGGAGGAAAGAAAAACACCACATGTTATCGCAACAGTCTAACTTGGATGGCCGTTAATTAAATAGCTGCAAATGTTTAACGCTAAGATTTGTGATCTTTGGCACATAAGAAGACGGGAATGTCTTTTACACAGATCTTCCAGCAGGAAAGCAGCTCAATGAAAACAAAAGTACTCACTTTGTGGCCTCTGAGATGCTTGGAGCCAAACTGTGATGAACCTCTGAAAAACAACATTATTCTGGAGCACCAACACAGAAACTCTGCACTAAACGAACTCCTCAGAGGTTGCCTGGATTTTTGCTGATAACATGATAAGGCTTCAGGCCGAAAAGGTGAATGTTCAATAGGAATCAGTTTTAAAGCGACAGAGAAGTGGTTGATTAACTGCTCAGTTTTAACACTGTGGGGAAAAAAAGACTGAAACAAGCTAAATTAACTTCAAGCTTTAATGTAAAACAACTATATAGCAGCTATTGTTTCATCACTTTCTGTGCTGAATCAGTTGCCAAGTAAAATACAAAGTTATCATTAAAGACAAGCCGTGGTTGCTACCTTAATATGTTTGTGGCATCTTTTTGTTTGGGTGCAAGCAGAAGCCCAATTAAGCTGCTGAATCTAGATTTACTTTTATCTAATTTGAAAGTTTAAATGAAAAGTTAAGAAGCAAATTTAGCCCCTACACAATTCTCCCCCTACCATCTGAACATCACCGCTGAAATCCAGACGCTTTGGACCCGAGAAAATGTTTCCAATGTGCCATCTTTCAATTCTGGTGCTCCTATAAAAACTCTAACGTCTGTTCCTATCTGATAGAAGTGGCGCCCAAAGTGGTCTTCTGCTGGAGTAGGCCATTTTCTTTAAGCTGTTGTGCGTTCAGAGATGGATTGTTCCAGTGAGTGGTTATTTAAGCTATTCTTGCCTTTCCGTTATCTCCAGGCAGTTTAACTTATCTCCCCTGATCTTTAACACCAGCTTGGAATTTTCCTCCACACGACGACCACTGAATAAATATCTTAACTTTTTCAGACGGCTGTCTGTAAATCTGGGAGATGACTGTGTCTGAAAATCCCTGCAGATCAGCCAGTTCTGAAACTCTAAGACCAACCATGGACAACCATGTCTGTTCTTACCCCGTTGTGATGCTCAGGCGCAACTTCAACCAGTCGCCTTCACCATGTTTAGATATCTACAATGCGTTGAGCACCTGTCCCATGATTGGTCGATTCGCGTTAGTATGTGTTAAGGAATTGAATGTGTAGCTAATAAAATGGTTGTTGATTATAAGTTGAAAACTAGAATTAAAAAAAACAGGCACAGGCAAGAACACCGGATGAATAAAAAGGGTCTCCTAAAACGTCAAGAGCAATGTCCTTATTGAGAATTTAGCTGGAAGAATGTAAACTGAGCTGTGCACTGGAGGTTTTCTAGAACTGCTGTGGCAAATTGCTTTCACTATTTCTGGAGGTTCCCCATTGTTGGAGTCCATGAAGCGGTTTTAGAGATAAAAATCAGTTTTGCCTTTGAATTTCTTAATTCTTGTAAACCAGAAGTCAAATGTACGAAGCCAACTGAAGCAAATTTTTATACATATACATTATATATCAATAAAAATCTACCAGGTTGTTCAGCGATTATAGGAAGAGTTCAATTGTTCTATTGCCAAGACACTGATTACTGAAATAGATATACTGTTGTACCTTGACTTATGAGTGTCCCAACTAACAAGTTCCTCGAGATACGAGCCGTCTCTCAGTCGATTTTTTTTTTTTACCTGAGAGCTAAAATTGGGCTAACGAGCCGACTTCAGACATCCCACCACTTCTGGGCGGATGACAAGGAGGAGACTGTTATCTCTACTACAGTGATAAAGGAAATGTTGGGAATGTGGGAGCAACTTTTCAGACTTTATTCAGAAGAAACCACCAGAGAAGGTTGCAACTAGGCGTGTGACGCTGCTATTTAACCATAGCCTAACTCATTTCAGAGACTTTCTGAGAGGAAGGATCAAACATGTTAAATTGGACAGATTTTTGATGAAAAACTCTGCAGATCAAAGTGAAGAAAATATGGCGAAAAGGTGAAAGGTCAGCATCTTTATGCTGTCGGACCACCAAGGTAAACGCTGTAAGTCATACTGTATTTAATAAAAAAAAAATTATTTCAGAACATTCTACATTCATTACTGTGATTTTATACAACACTGTGTTTGTTATTTATAAGTACATTTTCTTAATAAAAACCATGTAATAAAAAACATGTTAAAAAAAAAACATGTGTTGTTTTTGGGGGTTCGAACGAATTAATGGCGTTTCAATATATTTTAACGGGGAAACAAGATTCGACACACAAGTAATTTGAATTAAGACCTCCGTCACGGAACCAATTAAATCTCAAGTCAAGGCACTGCATGTCAAAAGACATGTGGTGACATTTATATTAATACTAAAGAGAGAGAGATAGCTTTTTCATGTCTTTAAGTATCAAACCTCTCGGTAGAATGAAAATAATTTTAAATCCAGATTTCTTAGGAGTCCAAATAATGTGCATCAAATTGAGACTTGATTTCCTCGTCCAGGGATGGTAGTATTGGTGAGATTTCTTACAGTAACGCAGAGGTAGACAAGGAGACTGAGATGAATTAATAGAATGTAGCATTGGATGACTTTATGGACTAAAGGGTCTCATTGAAGACGACTATGAACTATGAGTGATAGGTGAGACTGTTATAGTTTATAATAAAGCACAAACCTCACATCCTGAGAATGTAAACTACCCTCCATAGAGATGTTTCTGGGGATAATGAATAAGAGCTTCCTATCCCTGTGTGAGTAATGCTTTTAAAAGTATTTCCTCTGGATCATAAGGGACGAGCTCTCCCAATAACTGAATGATTTTAAAGAACAGATCCTTCTGCAGCTCCATCTCTTTCCGTTGCTCAAACAATACTGTCTGTGGTTACATAAGCCCTTATCTGCAGCGTGCTGATCACACGCACTTTCAAATCCCCTACATGAATTATCCACATTACCATAATCGTCTTGACACAAATACTGCCAGATGACTAACCAGCTGACAGGGAGCCTACCTTTATTCAAACCGAACTGATTCTGCTTAGGCTAAAGGCTTAAAAATAAAGATAAAGACAAGAATTAAATGTCTTTTTTTTTTAAATAAGCAAAATTATATGTGTGTAATATTAAAAAATGACCAAAATTATGCTTCTGTGGGAGCACGGTTTGTTTCAAACTGGGACAAACTGAGATCACTCCTCTTCTTTTGTCCTGAAATCTGATCTGGCCACCTCTGCTGCTCCTCTTATGTTCTCATCCTTCCTCTCCTGCTCTTAAAGAGCATGAAAATCAATTACGGTGGCTTGCTTAAGTATACTTAACTCTTGAATTTCTTCACATTTTGGCACAATATGTAACCACACCTTAACGTATTTCAATGGGATGTTATGTGATGGGCTAGCACAAAGCAATGAACAGTTGTGAAGTGGAAAGAAAAAGGTGTAAGGTTGCCAACGGGTTTTTTTTCTTTTCACAAAAGCAAATCTAACAAATCACTATGGATCTGCAAAAATCATCAGGAAATTTATATGCACTGGTGGAACATTTTTGTACACGTTTTCTTATTATTTGTTAGAGCCAATTTTTTTTGCATTAAAACATTTATATAACTGAATTTCTAAATTATTTTAAACCAGTTCTAATGTTTTTACATTAAAAAAAATTTGATTCCAATAGAAAATAATATAACAGAGGACAATTGCGCAGAAGCTTTTGCCGTATTTAAGTTTAAGACCCTTTTTTATTTTGTTGCATATCCACCAGGCCGTTTGTTGTGGACTTTAGGAAGCTTCAAAGCCAGCCGTCTGATTGGACCCTGCTGCTCACATATTGACCGTCTGGCAGCAACGCCGTCCTCCATTAACCTCTGTTTCACTTCCCCTGACCTAGCTTAAATGTCAGCGTTCTCTTCAGATGTTTGATTTGTCTCGCTCTCCCTGCATCCTTTGAGAAGTCAGCTATGAACTAGTTAACGCCACCAAGGCTTCTTGTGGCTGAGAAGCAGGAGGATTTCACAAAGTCTAACAAAGACCTCCCACCCACTGCTTTCTGAAGCTAAACCGGAAGCACATGCTTCCTGTTGTAAAGCTGGCATCCTCTGCTCGCGTCCCAGTCACGTCGTTTTCGCCGTTAGAGCACACTGGGTCTGACGCCAGCTCTGTTCCTGCTTCGTATTTGATTACAAATCGTTACTCCGGTCACGTTTCACTGCTGCTGCTCCGCTCTGAGGTGTTTTGCGGCTGGTCTCGGAGAGATGTCGCAGGTGCATCGTGACTTGGCGACAGCTGCTGCTGTGACCTCGATGCTTATCTAGCCCAGCTATGCGTGTAAATAAGCCAGAGAAGGGGGCGGCGTTAACGAAGTCCAGACTGGTCAAATCCGTCTGAACTGAGCAGGAATACGGTGGTGACACATTCCTTGAACTTATCTGTCGCCAGTGAACAAAACACTGATAGGGAGTAGTTACATAACACTATCTATTCCCCCACAACAAACTACAACAGTTTACATACACAAGCTATCATTTCCTGTATTTCATGTAATAATCAACAAATATTGTCCTGTAAATGTATAAAATAAAATGAGCAAAAAAAAAAAAACACATTTATGAAGCTCAAATAAATAACTACCATTTTACCTGTTTGTGGTTCTCTTATATTTTATTGTTTTACATGGCACGTGTGTTCAATTCATACAACCATGCTTTTTACAATAAAATGGGACACTCCCAACAACAGGTATTCTAACAACATACATTAATAGCTGAGAAAAGTACTAGATTGAGAAGCTTTGGTGTTTTATATTAGGACTGGATGCCTTTTATTTGAGTACCTGGAGGGGAAAAAAATAACAGGCTAAAAAAAACAACGCTTTAAAAGCAGCTCAATTCGGGTTTGACTGGGAAGAAAGTGTTTTACACCTTAAACCACGAATGGGAAGCTTCAAATTACGCTGCACAATATATTGCAATATTAGTGTCCAGTCTATCACAGGGAAACATACAGACACACAGGACAAAAAACCATGCAGGTACTCACACCTAAGGGTAATATGGAGAGACCAATAAACCTAATAGTCTGGGGAAACCACGCATGCACAGGGGAAACGTAGAACATGCAAACCCCATGCAGAATGACCACAGGCCAGTTAAGTTAAAGTGAACTCTGACTCTTCTAGTTCAAAGGTCAGTACTGGTGGCCCTTCGTATGACAACACCAATGAAGTAGCTCTGTTCAATACCGGCTGTATACCCAGAAAATATCTGATTAGTTAATTATTTAGGTATATACAGTTACAGATGGTATAAACTGAATATGTCTGAAAAACAGTGTTGACAGGTTATAGGTAGTATACTGCACACTGTAAAACCATGACGTATATACAGGATAGGGTAGAATTAAACCACATTTGGCTTCCTCCTGCCCTGAAAATGGGATACATTTAATTTCTAACTTGTTTTTATCCTTAATAATTCCAGTTTGGTCATGCAAATGTACCACGTTAAAGGATGACCCGCAAATCAAAGGCTACGGCTTCTTACGTTAACTATCAGCAGGAAGGGTTGGGAGTTTTTCTTAGATCTAATTGCAGGAAAGAAACTGTAAACAGTATAATCCACGAGCTGTCCCAATCAAAAATATGTCTGCAGTATTAATAAGGGGCAATATTTCTGCATATTTTAGCACTTATGGGTCTCTTTTGTTTACCATCATTAGCACAATTTCACTGCGTCTCCAGCCTTTGGGGCTAATGTGCTGCGGTGACGTCTCCTAAGGCGTTTATTCCACGTCACTCTAATCCAGATCGGATCTACCTTGACCAGACAGCATTGTCTGGAAAGCCGGACCTGGCCACTGACACAGGGTCAGTTCTGCATTAGCCTGGATTAGAGCCACGAGAAGCCACTGAGGAGCAGCAGTAGTCTTTAAGGAAAGATGGCAAGGTGGTAATGACAGCTAAGTGACTGATGACCTCAGCGCGAACACATGACCAAGAGTCATTGTTTAGCTTTCCAGCATTTGGCTCGAAGGTCACAATCACATGATGCGCTGTAAGGCAGCATTTTCCAGGTCAGTGGGTCTTGGAGCTGGAGGGCTGCGTGTTGTAAAGGTTGTTTTCACCAACAGCGTAGTCTGGCTTGTCTGTGTTCACCGGCTGAACCTGAACCATGCTGATGATGAGCTTTGTTAAATGGATAAACAACCATCGCTATTACAACTGTGCGTGTCAGCATGTTGGCTTCCTGTTTACTTCTTAGGGAAGAATATTAAAGAGTGGAGGATCAGCACGTCATTAGTTGGGTAATGTCTCGTCAATATAAAAGTTGTCAAAACTTTAAATCTGCATGCACGACGTGGCATCGCGCGTTCTTAATCAGTTTACGTCCTCAACACAAAGGGAGTCTGCTTAGATGCTGCATTGGATCCCACATGTTGGAACTGTAAAAATTACCAGGCTCTCAACCCCAGTTAAGGACATACAACGATTTGGAAAGCCAAAAGGTATTAAGGAACATGCAAAACTGCTTATTTGGACGAGAATTAGCTACAGTGCTGCAAAAAGGTCTTGGGTTACCCTTGTTTCTTTATATGTAACATAAAGACATCTTGTTAAATATCCTCTTAAGATTTCTAAAGGATGTTTCTATTTTCTTTTTTGACTTCGGCTGCTTTTTGGGTTTATTGTCCAGTACCTTAAAAACAACAACCAACCTATGGATAAGATTAGAAACTCCTTTATTGTCCCACAATGGGGGAAATTCACAATTAATCCCTCAGGCAGAAACAAGTTCCTAAATCTAAGGGCTAAAAATTAAAAGCCAGCGGAATCATTTGTTCTCATTTCTTTAGATTAATCTCAAAATTACTCAATAATACAGTAGTTTGGCAGTCAAACTGTAGCCAAAAGAAAGGTGATTCCCAAAGAGGTATTAGCTAAAAAAGTGTTATATTCGCATTTTCTAAGAAATATTGCACAGCATCCTGCCAGGGCCAAAAACAAGAACTGGACAGAAATAAGAAAAAGAACCATAAATCACTCCATTTAAACATAAATATGGTAATGCAACTAAACTGGAAACAATTCACCACGTTTGAACAGCAAGATCAGAAAGAAAAGATGTATGTAATATAGACGCTGACGGATTAAGAAAAAAACTGTAGACTAAAATGTATTAGAGGGGCAGGAGAGGGCTAAAAAAATCTAAAATAATTATGTTGACTGATGTGTTTAAAAGGTGTTTAAGCATTAAAAATGTAAAAAAGTGGACAGAAAATCTGAAAGGGAAACCAACAAAAAAATCTTAATTGCGACAGAACAATTGATTTAAACAAAAAAAAGCGGCAGGTTTGGTTCAGTCAGGCCTTATGAATGTTTGACTTTTGCTTATTTTCATGATATTATAAATTGCCAATCCTAAACCAGACTTTTAACTTCCAAACCAGAGGTTAAGCTGCTTCTCTTTTGGACCTTTATAGTCAAAGCACATGGCTCTATGAATATTGTTGAAAAACCGACTGACAAAAAGCATAAAAACGCTCCTTCTTCACTATATGGACGCTCTTGTTTTGAAGACGGAAAACATTGCCGCTGTGCTGTTAGAAATCTTAAAAAGAGTTCACGCTATTGCAGCTACGGTGGCTTTGTGCTTTGCAATGAGGCTGAACTCCATTGTTTAAGAATTAACGGGTTAAAACACAGACGGGGAAACAATGGGATGGACCAAAAATATTTCTCATCTTTGTTTTTAAGAGTCATGCAGTGCCAGTGGGTTAGAGAGGCAGGTAGGGGGTACATCTACTGGGAACTTGCGATGCTTTAGTAAAGATTCTTCTAACTAATTTTTGCCACGTTGTCGCATTACAGTAACAAACTTTGATATATTTTATAGAGATTTTATGCAATAGACCATCATAAAGTGCTGCTTAACTGGGAAGTGGAAGGAAATATTTTGAAGCGCCACATATAGATTGATTGTTTTTTTACTCATTCTTGTTTGCAAAAATCACTAAGGCTCAGTCAGACTGTATAGGGTGAAGTTTCCATGTCTAGCCACAGATTTTCAATTTAAGGTCTGGACTTTGACTGGGCCATTCTAACACGAGACTACGCTTTGACTTAAGCCATTTCATTGTAGCTGTCTGCATGTCTGGGGCAATCCTGTTGGACAATTAACCTCCACCCCAGTGTCAAGCCTTTTGCAGCCTTGGTTCTCTTTCAATACCTCCCAGGATTTAGCTCCAACAATCTTCCCATCAGCTCTATCCAGCATCCTTGAGGAAAAGCATTCATAATGGATCATTCTGCCACCTCCAGATGTCATGTTTGGGATTGTTTCCAATCCCCTGGGTCTTTTTACTTCTTCTCTGATTTATGTTCTCCTTGCCTGGCCTGTCAAGTAGATCTGCAGTTGTGCCAAACTCTTCCCGTTTTCAGATAATGGACTGAACTAGGACTGCAGCTATTGATTATTCTAGTAATCGATTAATCTGAAAAGAGATACTTTTTGTAAATTAACATATCTCAAACAAGCATTTTGAATTTACAAAGAACAAACGTTTATTGCACATTTTAAATTAATTGTAAATGGCAAAACATGTCAACAAAACTCAATCCTTACAACATGGCAATGTGATTATTACGGTCCTAATTAAATTGTCATGTTTAACAGGAGATTTTGTTTTTACAGAATTTGAACCAGGTGAAGCTAAAACAATGCCATTTGAGGAGTTCTGATTAGAGCATAGCGACAGGCAAAGAAGGTTTTTCATCTTAAATGCAAAATGTATATAATTTATTCACCGTTTTGGCTTAATTACTGCTCTGAGTGGGATGTTTTTTCAGCAAATGGCATATTTAACAGTCTGCATACTCCACTCAACAATTATTTGATTACTAAATTAGTTGACAATTATTTCAATAATCAATTAATCACAATTAATCCCTTTGTTTCAGCTCTAGAATGGTCAGAGCTCTGTAAGATGTAAAAAGCTTGGGAGGTTGTTTTATGACCTAATCCTTCCTTAGGCTTTTCCATAACTTTCTCCCTGACCTGCCTAAGATGTCACTTGGTCTTCAAGATGCTGTTTGTTCCCTAATGTTCTCTAAAAAAAAAAAAACTCTAAGGCCTTCGCAGAACAGCTGGATTTATTCTGAGATGAAATCACACACAAGCTAGCTTGTGGCAAGTCCTCCAGCTTCATTGGTATCAGAAGAACGAGGCGGAATACAAATGCACGCCGCACCATTCAGATTTTTATTTGTGAAACATTTGGAAAGGCGCACGTCAATTTCCTTATGCTTCACAATTATGAGTTCCTTTGTGTTGGTCTATCACATAAAATCCCAATCAAACACACTGAAGTTTGTGCTTGTAGCATCACCAGAGGGCTATGAGTAGGTTACAGTAAGTTTAAAGAATCCCCTTTGAATCTCCTTAAATGTTTGACTGAGCAGAGGAGCATGTGGATCCTCAGCAACAACAAAAAGTGAATTCAGAAAGAGTGAAGAAACAGTTTCTGGGTGTGTTCATACATCAAGTGGAGCCTGATGCACATCCTAGTATGAGCTGTGTGATGTAGACCGCCTCGAGGGCAGAGAAACAAACTGTATGGCAGCACCGTCATCAGTTACTTACTTGAAAGTCATTGTCTTTGTTTGACTGTCGGGAGTCCCCTTTATTACAGGACATCTATAAACAAGAGAAAAGGGAAAGAACTGTCCGTGAATAAAGGCGAAGCCAACCATGGAGCATCATCCCAACCCCCTGACCCTTCCTGCAGTACAAACAGTACAGTATGAGTTCAAACACACACCAATTCTTTTAGGCATTAAACAGCTCATCTTCCTTTCACTGCCCACTTTTGAGCCCCAAACCCAGAGAGAGAAAAGAGTGCAGAGAGTTAAAAAAGAAAAGAAAAAAAAACCCTGCTGCCAGATGTTTACTGTTGATTAATTCAACTTTCTCATAATCCAGCGTTGCATATCTTCACTGCCGAGAAACGCCGTCTCCCGAGCGGTCGGAGCGGGTTCAATCATTAGCGGCTGTGCACATAGACGCGGCCGTCTGACTTCTTTAATCATATTAGCTTTTTGATTAGACGTCACTAATTCCTGCTGAGAGGCAGCGGAAAAAGCTGCGGTTGCCTTGGTGAAGGATGCGGCGCTTCGGGTCGTTCAGACGTCCCGAGCAATAAAAACTGTTTACACACCCATTAGCAATTAGGCAGACTCGAGTTAATAACTTAATGCAGGTCTCATTAAGTCAGCGGTTAATGTGTACTGGGATCTAAATTGCTTTGAAAGGCTGTCTGCAACTTTATTTCGGCCCTTGCTTTTACTTATTGCAAACGGGGGGGGGGGGGGGGGGGGGGGGGGGTTGCACCAAATTGCAAACTGCCTGCAGGTGATTAGTCGATGCTGTGCTGCTGTCTCAAAGCTCCCTTTGTCAGTCGTCCTCTGAAAAGACTGGCCAGGCTTTATCTTTTGATGAGTTTGTCTCATCCGCGCTACAGGATGAGTCTGTCGTCGTAAAACTGTCGACTCAACAACTAGGTGTGTAACGATATCGCTCAAGAATACAGACATGGGAAAGGTAAAGTTTCTCTGTCACTAAAATCGTTGGGAAAAACTAATAGCACTCGTGTAACTTTCCTAGGACGTAAGAGATTACGGATCAGCCAGGTACCGCTGATTAAGCGGGTCGGCGACAACAATGACCGCCTCCTTAAAGGAGCAACGGGTCGCTGTCATTCATTCTGGGAAGGTTTATGAGAACATTTCCAAACAATCTCAAGTCCGTCAAACTACAGTCTACATAGAGCTGCACGATACATTTCACTGCAGTTATTCTCGCTGTTTCAGTGCATGCAGCATTGCAGTTGCAACGGATGCAACATTTGGCTAATAACTGAAGCGCCGTGTATTGAAACTTTGCGAATGAATCTAGTTGGAGGCACTTTTCAAATTCAATGAAATCATATAAACTGGAAGACAAAAAAAGAGCCCCATCTCAGATTTTGTGGGCCTCGGTTAGCAGGTTATATGTTGAGGTTAATGGGACAGGCCTGGCTTGTTTGGAGGGCCTGCTGGGATAAAAACTCTAGGACTGAGGTTAGCTGAGTTTGTCTTGGGGTCTGGAACAGACCTTTGATACCGATATCTGACATCCCTGTCTTTGGAGGAAAGCAAATGTACCGTATCAGAACGACAACTCATACCGACTGTAAGCACGGAGGTGGAGAGATGACGATGTGGGCTTGTCGTGCAGTCCCAGGAGCCGGCAGCTTGCAGCTCCTGTGTTAACACTGAGCTCATCGTTCAGCCAAAACATTGTAGCGTAAAATCGGAGTAAATCTATTTGACAGCGGAAGCTCCACCCAAACGGAGTAATAGTGCAATACCGGTTAAATGTATTGCAGCGAACACGACGTGCCGCTGTACTTTATTTTCCACATGGCTGTTTTCATCCTGCAGAGCAAGCTTTATTTTCCCAGTGACTGTTAATCATAAGAGACGGCAAGCATTTAGAGGCTCCGCTGCTCTCTTTATAAGCCGAGTGATCTGCTGATGTGCAGGTCTTGATTCGCCCTCCCCCTTAAAAAAATAAATAAAAAAATCACATCCTCACAAGAAGAAATCACAAGGCAGGGATTTAGAGAAGGAGAAAAAAAGAGACAGCTTTGACCTTCTTTTTTTTTGTTTTTTGTTACCCCTCCACTCTGTGTCTTCCTGGCGCTGCGCTACATGAGTGTGTGTTAAATCTTTACATTAGGCTGAGATTTCAGAGATCTCATACTGTACCGTGTTTTTTGGTGGGTTCACCTGGGAACAAGAGCGCCCAAGGCACGCTCCTTTGGGAAGCCTACGGCAAAGAACACATGCATGTACAGCCATGGGGGTACATCACTATGTACAACAATGGCTAACACGCGCGCACACACACACACACACACACACACACGTGAAGGCATAACAACTACACATGCATGCATACTCTAACATAGGCATATGAGCTACAGGCGCACACACAACAGCAACCTTTGATGGTGGCACTGACACGTCACACTTGACCCCTGTAACACGAGTCATCTCTGAGATAAAGGCAAACAGTCAGGTGGTTTTTACTTCAAAGAGGGTTTTTAGGTGTAGGCCATCTACATTTCTGTTACACGTGTGTAAAAAACAAGACTAAACAACAGTGACGGGGGGGGGGGGGCTACTTTCTTAGATTTACGTCCTGGTGGTGGAGCCTGGCCTACTTTCTGTCTTATTGTTGATGGACTGAAACAACTCCCACCTGCAGGATGGCCCCATAGAGGCGCAGCAGGACGTTCCTCGGCTCGTCCCCGACCGAGTCCAGGCTGTCGGGGAGGCTGCACAGAAAGAGCTTGTTGCTCAGACCGCCCCTGGAAGACAAAACAGACACGCAGCGGGTGTGACTGCAGGACGGTTGTCAGGTGGGGATGGTTTCTACTGGTTCTGGCGAGGCCTCTGAGCAGTTCAGGCTCCTGCTTAAAGCGACAGATTCAGACTTGGCTCCGGAGCTGCAGTGAATCTTTTCATAGGGTCCAGAATAGAAACAGAGACATTTCCTGTGCGACACAGAAGGAAGTACTGAAAACATTTGTCAGCTCAGGCAGGCGGTCAACTCTCTCTCTCAGCAAGTCAAGGCCTCTTTAGAGCTGTAGACAGAACAGTGAGGAACATGTGCATCGATATTTGCAAAGAAATACTTAAAGGTCGACACCTGAAGCATCCAAAAGGGGCAAAAAATAAATAAATTGTATTTAAATTTGTAACTGAAGTACTTCTGTTTCTCTCTACAGCTTGTTCCTCTTTGAATAAACAGCATCTGCAACAATTTTCCTGAGTCTGCAAATGCGGTCAAGTTTAGTTTCAAATTAAACATTTAAAAAATAAGACTTCTGCAAAGGAATAGCTTCCTGGCAAACCTTTTAAGAATAAACAGCAAACAGGACCCTTTGATATGTCTATCAATTTTATTTAGAGCGCAGTTTCTGGCAAAAAATTAAGGTTAAAGGGAGAGTTTGATTGATGAGCCATCTTTAAGTCTGCTTCGGTTTTATAGAAAACTGCCTAGAAAACTGCCAGAACTATATGGAAACATTGCTTTTAGATTCAAATCAAAGATTTTAACTTAAAATTACGCAGAATATAAGGACCCCTGTTTCTGTCCGAGCCATGCCACTCAAATCCTCGTAGGATAAATGTCAACACTCAACTCTAAATAGTACAATAACAACATTGGAGGTGAAATAAGGATTAAAGTGATTCGTTTTACTGAATCTGACATCCGGAAGTCTACATCGGCATTTCCTTTCAAAAACTGACCTGGAGTTCGTATCAGGCACTTTCTATTGGGGCATAAAGTTTAGGCTTAAAATCAAACAATCGCGCTAACATCTTTGCAATACACACAGCATTCCTGTTCCTGGCCAAAACCAGCTATTATTCAACATGTTATTCACAATGACTGTATTAGAAAGCTTTTTTTTTTTTTTTTTTGGGACAAGATTCACATCTGTTTTTTGACATGCTGAAATCGGTGCCAATTTTTACAAAAAAATATCATAAGCTAAGATCTGAAGTGTTCAATTGAGGTATAAATCTTAAATTTAGGTTGAAATTCAACATTTAAGCTGACGTGCCTGCTGAAGTATAAGATATTCCTATTTCTGGCTAACCCATATGGGGTATATACATATGGGGAATATACAGCAAAACTAACTCCCCAAACACTACATTTACCAAATTAAAGGGTAACCTGGTGGGCAACAATAAAATATTACAGTTTTTAGTTACTGAATCAATAAGATGCATTCAGACTCTTTCAATCCTTTCAGCAGCACGAACATCGTCTTGTCACATGGCTCTTCTGGCTCATTATCATTGGTTTGAGTCTGACTTCATCTTTGCACACAATAGAGCAACAGAAACGCTGGCCCAAGCACCTCAATCACATGCCTATCATCACACATGCAGAGCGAACGCGTTGCAACCTTATGACGGTGATCTGGAAGTCCTCCTCGGCCAGTCTCCTCCAGGCTCCGTGCAGGAACTCCCTGCACCACAGATAAGCCTTGCGGCTGGTCTCCAGGTCCGGCTGGCCGGGGCGGACCAGATCCTTGGAGTCCTCCTGGGTGTCGGCCAGGACGTGCAGGGCGTTCTCGGTCACCAGAAGCCCCAGCGACATTGAAGGGGAAGACGAAACCCCGTTGATAAAATTGGTTTTCATGTTTGTTAAATTTTCTCTATAGAGATGTTTGTGGGGAGGGGAAAAAAATGAGCAAGAAAAAAAAACGCAGTCTTCACGTTTTGGATTGTGTCGCAGGTGGATTTAATTCGGTTATCTCACGAAAGGAATATGAAAAGCAGATTGGTAAACGCTCTCTTTTTATTGTTTGTTAACACTGCTGGTTGTAGTGTCGGTTTTTTAAAATTTTCAAAGAACGCAAATAGCGGAGATACACGACGAAATCGAGCCTGCGGTGGCAGAGAATGAATCGAGGCTGAGAGATGCGCAGAATACCAGTGAAAGGGGCGGGGCGCGGAGAGAGAGAGGAGAAAGCCCCGCCCCTTCTGCTCTCTGATTGGTTCATCAGAACCACAACAAACACGGCGTTGCATTCAAAGAATATCGGACATTCAGATAAATTCGGAGAGGGTTCTTCATGCAATTGTTCTTGTTTTAAGAAATATAATGATAAGACTTCTTTAAAATATTTACAAAGTCACTTTAAAGTGTTTAAAGTCAGATAGTCAACAAAGGCTGAGTCTATTCACCAAAGGCTAAATGCAGCAGCAATAAGACATTTCTGATGACACGGTTGGTCCAGAGGAAATTTAAGTTACAAAGTTTAT
Organism: Fundulus diaphanus; assembly: GCA_037039145.1. Classification (NCBI taxonomy): domain Eukaryota; kingdom Metazoa; phylum Chordata; class Actinopteri; order Cyprinodontiformes; family Fundulidae; genus Fundulus; species Fundulus diaphanus. The sequence continues at coordinate 10,737,132 of CM073134.1, read as the reverse complement.
GATGTAGTGTTCTCCAAACCAATTCAAAGCATTCCAATTACGAATAAGGATATTAAAGTAAAACTTAACAGCCATACTTCTTTTCAGTAGTCTAACTGTACATTGTTTGGATACGTTAAAGTCTACCCAGAGACCTTTTCGGTATCAGTCACAGCAAAATTTGCATAACGGCAATACAGGCTGCATCCTTTGAAGGACTCGGCCCACATAGACCGGTTCCTTCAAAGGATGCCGTCCCTGAATTGCGACACTCCCATAAGTCTATTTGATATGAAGGCATGAAATCCAGAATCCAAAAATATTATATCCCCCAATTATTTCTCTCCTGTTTACAGGATTCTTTTTTCCTAGCTGCACTCTGGATTCCTTCTGTGCACATTTCTGCCACCATTCGGCCGCCCTGTATCTGTTCCGTATTCTCCAGGTTTCCTGGTCGGTGATCAAAGCCGTTTTTACCCAGTCAGTTTATTGCATTCCTTAAAATGTCTTTCAATACAACACTCTAAATTTCCTGACTTTTTATGAGTCTTTGAATGCAACACGGGCATGTGTCGCATTTCTGCCTCGTCTCTCACGTAGGAGGAAAATCCTCCCCAACAAAACCTCCAACATCATGAAAACCATGCGGCACTTCAAGGTTATTGGTTTTGTTCTACACCTGCAATACAGAGGAGCAGATAAGCACAGTGTGAAAAAGAAAGCAGCGTTAAACTGAAGGAAGGATGGGACAGTTTGATTTATTCTGACTTCTGCAGTTTAATCATAATATTGAGAGTACATTATTTACTGTGCAGCCCTAAAATGCAAATTGATCTCTCAAAAGCTCGCTTTAGGACAATATCCCGCCAAAGGCAGTCGTAACTTTATACTGTGTGGGTAACTTTATCGTCATTTGGTTTCTAAGAGACAAGACTTCAAACAGGAGCTCAAACAAAGATTGCATCAGCAGTTTAAAAGCTTATTATAAGAACCTTATTTACTTTGCAATTTGGTCAACAATTTGTACACAAACAAATTACCTCTTTATTTTCTTGCTGTAATTAAAGACACAAAAAAATTAATAAAAAAAAATCAAGAGTTTTTAACAAAACATTTCCGGTCAGATCAAGGACCTATAAGTGATTTTAATTTTGGGCTTCTGATGATTCATCAAGATTTACTTATTTTGAATTCTATAAAGACATGTTCATACATGTAGTCTATAAATTTGAGTTCAAGTCTGTCAGTTAAACCAGCTTAACGTCACCTTGGACCAAGAAGGTTACTAAGTTGCCAACCGCCGAGAAAAAGGCCCCTTGTTCTTAAATCAACACTTCAAGCTCAACTGAATTCAATGCAGGCACCCACTAGAGAAACGTTTTATCGTCTGACAAGAGAAAGACTGCGCTGTTTGGCCACAGTGGCCAGAAATAGGCTGTGTTCGAGAAAGTGTTGGTGAAGCTCTCAAACTAAAGAACACCGTAGTAACTCTCAAGTACAGTGGTGGTAGTATCATGCAGGGGGTCTTTTTCATCGGAATTGGTGTATTGCACAAAAATAAGAGCACGTTGGAGACAAAGATTCCTACACAAGATACAGCAATGGAAACCAGTGCTCAGATGTTGTAATCTTCAAGATCTCTTGAAATGCTGTATCACATCTATAAAGCTTCTCAGAAAATATTTTGTTTTTTAAACCTGAAATCTGACCAACTGGCTATTTGGCCAATTAAGCACAGCAACACTATAGTTATTAAACTAGATTCTGGTTAATCTGTCAGTGCCAAGTCCTTCAGGTAAATGAAATCAGCGTAGTTAGCCAAGGGAGACATGAAGTGCTGTAAGACTGCTCAAACTGACGGTGGAAACTTCACATTGGACCTTGAGCACCTCGGGCTTTGTGCTTCTCCTTAGGGACATTTTCGAATAAAATGCAAAATTTCATTTTAATCTTAAAACAGGTTTTGTCTCATTAGAAGCTGGTGAAGTTGTCACTGGTTGAGAAACGGCTTAAACAATAAATGCCATGGCTCCAGTAGCCCTACAGTTGCAGGCCTGAAAATCAGGTTTCCTTAGATATAGTCATAGTAATCAAAATGAACAGAAATAAATGTTTAGAATATACCGCCTGATGTGCTAAAGATTACTAGACTAACGTAAAACTTTCCGTTTTATTTATTGAAAGACACTTGTGTTTTAAACAAGTGGTCTTGATCAGAAAATCACCAAGAAAATATTAAAAACTTCAAACAATCCAAACACATGTTAAAAAGGTCCACGCTTTCATATGTGAAACTCCTGAAAACAGCGCTGTCATTGGTCTGATCCGGGACAGTAATGAGTCTGCATACAGACAGGACTCAGGAGATGGATTGGCTGATCCATTGGTGTGATCAGGACCACCTGGAGTTTAACCTGCCAAAGACTGCAGAGATGATGTTGGATTTCCCGAGACTATCCCCTACACTGCACCCTCTAACCATCCTCATCAACACTGCGGGTCACGTCCAGGTCATAGGGACTACCTGCTCGGTACTTGAGATAGTCCTCACACATGGACACTTTGCAGAAGATGGCCCAGCAGAGACTGAGCTTCCTGCAGCAACTCAAGAAGTACAACCTCCTACAGAAGTCGCTGGTCATCTTCTACGCTTTAGTCTGTCCTGTGCACATACATCACTATGTGGTTTGGCTCATCCACAAAGCAGACAGGTCCAAACTGCAACCAACAATCAGGATTAGAGGATCATCAGGGTTGACCATCCCTCCATCCATGACTTGTACAGGTCTAGGGTCAGAAAAAGAACAATTAACACCTCTTCAGACTCTACACATGCTGCACACAAAGTGCTAAAACTGCTAAAAGCAGCGGCCGCAGAGACAGTTTCTTTAACCCAGTCAATCTAATGAACTCCTAAGAGCCAGAAATACGAAATGGACACCATGCTTATTTTTACTAATCCTCTTTTTGTTAAAATATAGGTATTCACACTCACAATAAAAATATCTCTGTTTAGGAATATTTGTAGATTTTAATAAAATGTCTTCACTGTTTAATCTCCAAGTGGAACTTGGAGATTAAATTGGTTTTGATTTTGAGCAATTGCATTTCCCCACCAGAGGGAGCCAGTGCCCTTTCTCTTGAAAATACGCCTTCGCCCGTCTTCTTTATCTTTTTTTTTCCCTATAAGTCACCAGTTTCGTGTTACTTTACAAATGTAACGCAATTGAAGTTTCTCTGTCTATTATGTTTTCCTTTACTTGGTTTATTCTTTGCAAGCCCCGCTCCCCGGAGCCGCCCCGGCGTGTAAAACGCGCACACCCAGCGCTCCTTTGACAGAGCGTGTTGATGACGCTTTCCTCCATAACAACAACAACAGAACTCAGCTGCTGGAAAGCTAACTAGCTGGCCTAGTTATGCTGAGATTTTTTTAACCTTTTTTTTTTTTTTTTTTTTTACTTATAAATTTTTATTGGTGCCTTAATAGTTACTTACTTGTCCGCTTTTAAAGCTAATGCTATAAAATATTGAATTCAGTTCTTAACGTGTATGAAGTTTAAAAGTCTTTGTCTGCTAGCATGCTAGCTTTACAACCAGGTACAAGTCGGAGCTTCTCCTGCTGAAGGTAACGTATTTATTTAAAGCCTGTGTTTTTTTTAAATCTATATACATGTGTCCATACAAACCGCACCTTTAGGTGTAAACTCGGAAAGTGTGCAGCGGGTATTCTCACTGTAACAGGGGGGTAAATGGGAGAAGGGTGTGAATAACGGAGCTGAGAGGACTAGCCTTCATGTTCCAACAAGCTAAGCTGCTGTTTAACTGTGTGATGCCATATGTGCATTTCTAATACCGTTTTAAACCGCAGACGTATTGCGAGATAGATTTTAAACAAGCCCGTAAAAAGGGGGAATCCTACTTGCAACGTGGTTCTCAGCCGCAATGCAAAGGTCTGGGTGGGTGAGTTTGGTCCAGGCGTTTTCCAGGTCGGTTTATATGGTGAAAAGGACGAGTGTGGCAATTAATTGTATTTATCGATAGACCGTCTGTCTGTATCTTCACCCATTCCTTCATTTATATGTCTATCCCTCCCTCTAGCCAAGTACTTGTTTATTCATCCCCCTTCATTCCATCCATACATCCATCCACTGCTGTACTTTCATATTTAACTTCTAACCCAGGTGGACATATCTGCAATGAATGTATGTTAGAGTAGGTTTTTTTTTTAACAGTTGGCTGAAAAAACCCAAAGAAAAAACTTGAAACTTGATTCTGGGATGCATGTGAAATTTTAAAATAAAAACATGTGAAGAAGCCTGGTTACTAAGTAAAAAGTGAAGATATGTTAGATCTGGAGAGCGACCCTGGAGAACAGGAAACCTGCTCAAGAGGACCAGAGAACGGGCTTTGTTGTCTGATCTTTTATGTCTTACTCAGTTTCTCAACTTAAAAGCTCAGATAAACATTAAAAAAGTGACCTTGGATTGAGTGTAGATAGAATGATCATCAGTGTTTCCTGACAAAAAAATATTTAAGAAATGAATATTTTAAAACTGGCTGCTGTTGATAATAATAAACATCATGTCAGTTCTGTGTCACCTTTTGGTTTTTCCACATAAAGCCTCACATTAAACATTTTTTAACTTTAGATTTTTTGTTTATTTGACTTACTGACAGTCCACAGATACCTACATGCTCACACAGGTGATACATTTTTTTTATTTACACTTTTTACGGCCTTTGTTTGAAGCATAAATATCAACTATTTTAAGCAATAGTTGTATGTGTACAAATATCTAGACGCTAGAAAGTATCTATCTATCTATCTATCTATCTATCTATCTATCTATCTATCTATCTATCTATCTATCTATCTATCGTAAAAGAATGGCTTAGGCCATGTAGGAAGGTGACGACATGAGAACTTTTATATAGTGTCAAATTAAGAAATGTAAAAATGTCTAGGAAGCAGTGATGCTATTTTGCCCCAACCCTTTACTCTGAAATCCAATGTTCTTTAACACTTGCCATTACATTCAATCATTTAAAATGTTTGAAATGTCCATTTTGGCGTGCTTAGAAAAGTCTGAACTGAAGTGGATTTGTGCAATATCAGCACAGCTTGTGAAGCGATCTGTAAAGCTCTTTGGCTTGCCTTGTGTGAGAACGGTGCCTTAAAAATGAAATAGCCTTTGTATGACCAGTGAAACATGGGGGATAAGCCACTAATATAAGAGGCTTTGTGTTTTCAGAATGCTGTACAGAGAATTTTTTTAAAGCACTGCTAATGTTGCGCAGTTCAGATGGGCTCTTGCAATCTCCAAACTGCAAATAATGTCAAATCAATTTATGGGGGGGGGGGGGGGGGGGGCAGTTATCTGGCAATTTAGAAAACAAATGGGGTTTTAATTATTTTTGTTGGACATTTATGATATCAGAGACTAACTAAACTCCACATAAGCCAGGAATCTGTCTGTGCATGCCTGTATGCTTAATATAGCGGCTGGAAAACCATCATAAAGTCTGTTGAATGACATCTCAATCCATGGAGGTCTGAAAGAAAAACATGTGAAATGATGACTGGAAAGCTCTGAAGACCACCTAAATCGAACTGTGGAACAAAACTGGTGTAAATTCTGTGATTGTATGTGTTTTTTTTTTTTTTCTTCAGGACTTTCAGATGTTTATCATTGCCAGCTGTGAATCAGAACCGCTGGTAAGCCTAACCCCACCGCTAGAAAAAATCCATAAAAATAATAGCAGATATTTACTATAATCATTTGAACAGATTACCAATAGGAGAGAATGGGTGCATCTTCACTAAGTGGAATCTAATCGTAGTAATTGCATCCTAAAAGTGAAACTCAGGGATATTTTTCAATCCTCTATTTCTGTTAGTATCAATGGCCATGGCTTACAGCTAACAAAAGCACAAAATCTAGTTTCTTGGGAAATCAGACTATTGCATAAGACCAACAACTACAAAAAGGGGATTTTAATACAGAAATGTTATTTTATGGCCATTTTACGCCTTAGAAATTCAGGGGGATTTGGCCGTGTTTTCACTCGTAGTAATTTACTCCCTCGACGGGGATTGTAAGCCACAGAGGTTCGGCGCTTAAGAAGCTGGCTGATCAGAGTGCTTTAAATGACCATACTGTTGAAACATTCAGAGGCAGGAAGAGGTGCGCTGCAGCAGGGATAACCACGACCTTTAGAGGGTTATGACAAAGGAGAACAGGACTGGGATGTTGTTCCACAAACCAAAGTCTTCTTTTCAGACGTAAGTAGGTTTTTGGGTTTTTGTTTGGAATATCAAGGTCCCAGAATCTAGAAAAAGTGTAGCGAGGCACAGAATCCAACTTTCTTTGAGTTCAGGTTTGAGTTTCCAACTCCTGGTGGTGGTCCCCTGTGTTTTTTAGATCTGTTGTCCACACAGATGTTTAGGAGGAAAAACTTCTGCTGACAAGCTTTATAGAGAAGCTGATCTCATTTTCAAGCAGGATTTGGCACCTGCCCACACTGCTAAAGGTATCGATACCTCCTATGGACCAATTCAATTAAATTGAATTCAATTTTATTTATATAGCGCCAATTCATGAAACATGTCATCTCAAGGCACTTTCCAAAGTCAAATTCAATCAGATTATACAGATTGGGTCAGATTACACAGATTGGTCATCTAAGGGAACCCAGTTGATTGTATCAAAGTCTTGACAAGCAGCATTCACTCCTCCTGAAGAAGCGTAGAGTCACAGGGAGCACAAGACGTTATCGCTGCTTGACTGTCAGGCAGGCCAGCCGGATCTAAAACCCCAGAGAGATGCGTCTGATCTCTGTTCTGTGTTGACGCTCTTTGTTATTACGCTCTTGTTTATTAAGGGCCTATTTACAGAGAACGTCAGGCTCACCGTTTTATTCAGTGAATCAGAAGCGGAAAAGTCCGGCATCCCTGACTTCGGCATCTCGGGGGTGGAAAGGCACAAGCGTAATTCTTGTTCCTGTTTCTTTATCATTTTTCAGGACGGAAATATTGATGGCAAAGCCAGAACACAAGACCTCCCGCTGGAGATTCTGACCCCCGCCAGCAAACCCCAGGCTTTCGTCGTCTGTGAAAAATGTCGCCGCAGAAAAAGCTTCTCCTGCCGGTGAGCAGCCGGCGGAAAGCCGTGGAGGACGTCTTCCCCTTTAACTCGCTGCCCGTGGAGTGCCAGCTGCACGTCCTGTCCTTCCTGAACGAGGTGGACAAATGCAGCTGCGCGCTGGTCTGCCTGAGCTGGAGTTGCCTGGTCCGGTCGTGGAAACTGTGGCGGGTCGCGGACTACTCGCGGCGCGGCGCCTTTCATCTAGGCCAGGAGGGGCTGCTGGTTTCCAACCGGGAGTTTGAGCGGTGGAAGTCCTGGGTCCACCACTACACCCACCATCTGATCTCCCGGCGGGCCAGCCTGCTCACGCTGAAGGCCAGCTTCGACCTGGGAGACCGCTGCAACAAGTGGAGCGAACTGCTTAGCCGCCTGCTGGACAACGTCCACTGCAGAGACCTCAGTCACCTGGACCTCAACTGGACTTTTACCCTGTTTGAGCCACTGGACCTCAGGGTCCACTCCAGCTCCAGTTCACACCAGGACAGCATAACAAAGATGGACCAGGTAAGCTGTCGTCATGCTGAAATACTTTTAGATCCGTCAGTGGCTAGGTGCAGGATGGAGGCAGAAAATTGCAAAATCGCTTAGCTAGGGGTACTTTCTACGGGAAAGAAAAGTAAAGGCTAAACAGAAACAATTTCAGCAATATCTTCATTTGTGGCTTTGTCTAGTAAAGACATGCAGCTGCTGTATTTTTCGGACCGTAAGGCGCACCGGATTATAAAGCGCACTAAATATTCTTCCCAATTGTGTAATATCACTCCGCCCCTTCATGTACACAGCTCTGTGTCAGGAGGACAGAGTAGTTGAACTACGCTGCCCTGTATCTAACATCAGGCCAAAATAAACGTAATCTTTCTATTAAATTAACTTACTAGATTTATTGTTGCTAGTGCGTACTCCAGGCTGCCTAAAGTCTCCCACACACTCAGGCGTACTGTGCGCATACTTGAACTTGATGGACTCCGCGCTGACTCTCTGCGAACGTTTTACCCTTCATAATCGAGCGTAACTATTGCCTACATTTCTTTTTGACAAATTCCTACAATTCCCAGACTTTCTGCCAGTGGGACGAAGCGGCGGAACAGATGGTAAAATGTGTGATTAGCTAGCTGAGCACCTAGAGCCGTTTCTTTTCCAGCAGGCTCCCACCTGTCAGTGAGAACAGAGAGGGACTGTGACGCTGTGTCCTGGAGACCGCCTGCTTGGAGCAGCTCAGTGTATCAAGCTCTGTGTCACATAAAACAGTTCGATGTAAAGACTTCTCCCTTCCGAGAAGTTGTAAAAATCGAGCTGTGCACATACCTGTACGCGCGGACCTCCGTATGAATGCACTTCTAGTTTCGACATTACAGTCAGGCAGTCTTGTAGACTGAGCGCATTGCCGTCCGTCCGTCCGTCCGTCCGTCTTCTTCTGCTTATCCGGGGTCGGGTCGCGGGGGTAGCAGCTTCAGTAGGGAGGCCCAGACGTCCCTCTCCCCAGCCACTTGGGCCAGCTCCTCAGGAGGAACCCCAAGGCGTTCCCAGGCCAGCCGGGAGACATAGTCCCTCCAGCGTGTCCTGGGTCTTCCCCTGGGCCTCCTCCCGGTGGGACGTGCCTGGAACACCTCTCCAGGGAGGCGTCCAGGAGGCATCCTGACCAGATGCCCGAGCCACCTCAACTGGCTCCTCTCGACGTGGAGGAGCAGCGGCTCTACTCTGAGTCCTCCCCGGATGACTGAGCTCCTCACCCTATCTCTAAGGGAGAGCCCAGACACACTATGGAGAAAACTCATTTCAGCCGCTTGTATCCGGGATCTCGTTCTTTCGGTCACGACCCAAAGCTCGTGACCATAGATGAGGGTAGGAACGTAGATCGACCGGTAAATCGAGAGCTTCGCCTTTTGGCTCAGCTCTCTCTTCACCACAACGGATCGGTACAGCGCCCGCTTCACAGCAGACGCTGCACCAATCCGCCTGTCGATCTCCCGCTCCAGAGCACATTGAGCGCATTGCACCCCATAAAATCGGTCAGTAAGCACAACGGTAATCAAATACAATGCGCACCGGATTATAAGGCGCACCATCAATTTTTAAGAACATTTAAGGTTTATAGTCCAAAAAATACGGTACATATAAGGGAGAGCACGCAATATGAGCGGTGGCAATAACTCCATCATTGGCGGTGGCCCAGACAGACACAGATGATCATGGCAGCAATAGGGTCAGGCATACCCTCTATGGAAAGCAAAGCGTTGAGAGTGCAGAAAGCTGCTGGCAGCAATAATGGCAAATCACGCGTAGATGAACGGGAATAAGAGAAAACGGCACAGGGAGGACAATGGTCACTATGTTCCCCAACAGCCTGAGTTTATAGCAGGAACTATCTCCTTTTCTTTGGTTTGGCAGGTGACCAGCTTCCAGGAGCTGCTTGGCAATCTCACCCACAGCTGCCCGCGCATCTCCAAGATGCGTTTACATTTCGACTGGTCGGACTTGTCCGTTTCCTTGCTAACCCAGTTCCAGCAGCTGCGAACCCTCGAGCTCAAGTATTTCTGGGTCTTCAAGCTAGTGACCCCCTCCACGCTGCAGACGCTCACCAAGTCCCTGCCCAACCTAAAGTCGCTGACTTTGCACATCCTGGTGCCGCTGAGGAACCTCGGGATCTCCTACACGCTGGAGTCGGAGTCTCTGGAGTTTCTGGACGTCTCGCCCAGCCGCGGCCTGGTCTTCTCCTGCCTGAAGCTGCCGGCTCTCAGAGAACTGCGAGCCAAGAAGATAGTCCGAGGCATCACGCTGGATCGTAGGACGAGGCTCAGGATCCAGAGCCGGTGGCCTTGTCTGTACCACGTCCTCCAGCAGGGGGCGCCGAAGCTTCAGGCTCTGAACAACGAGAGGCTGCTGCCTACGTGGAGGGAGAAGAGCTACGGGGAACTGAAGGCCATCCTGGAACAGTCCTGCTACTGTGTGCAGCACCTAGACAGCTGGCTGTGGTAGTCAGCGGACGGACTAGATGTCCGTCTACGTATGGGTCGGTAAACTTCAGCTAAAAGCGAAACGCTTCTACACTCCGCATTGTTGCTCTTATTCCAACAAACTGATTCTGCAAAGGGACACCGAAGTTGCTCATTGCTGCTGATTTTGGAAAAAAAAAAATAATTAAAGTTGACGGCAGGATTCTCCCGGTTCCTAAACTGGAAGCTGCTCTTTGTGTAAAAACGCACGCTGAAGTAAGGAAATGACGCACAGCGGGTTTGTAATCATTTCTTGGATAATCTGCAAAAAGCAAAGGGGCTTCTTGCTTAATGGCACGCCGCTGCACTGGTCAGGAAGCGAGCGGAGCTACGTGCACGCAGATCAGGAATATATGAAGAACAATCGCTCCCATAAGTTGCTGAAAACCTAAACCTGTTACTGACAATTTTTTTTAAATAATTGAGAATGAAGGCAAAATATTGTCAGAAAATTCTTATTTTCATCAGAGATAAAAAGGAAACTTTTTTCCCCCCATTCATATATATTTATTTCAGTTGCACATTTTTAATTTTTTTTATTAAAAACAGTTCAAAACTACACACCAACTCCATCTGAATCAAAGCAATATTAAAGTAGGTTAATAAATCTTCCTGATTTGCCACCTTTGCCTAGGAAAAAAAGAACTGAACTTTAGAAGAATTCTTCATTTGACTGGATTCCTTTGCAGTCGAATAAAGCCTGAGATTTTAGTACAAATGTTCTTAAGAATTATGACTAAAACAGAGAAAATCTAGCATGAAAATGCATTTCCAGACTTTCTTCCTTATTCGTTGTATACAACAAAAAACAAACATATCTTTAAATTAAAGATCTTATTTCCAGTATACTGCTTTATATTAAGGTAACATCCTTTAGTTTTCCTCATTACTGTTTTACTGTGTTTTTACCGTGTTAAGTTAGACTCACTAAGAGAACGTCAAAGAAAAACACACTCAGTCAAAATCAAAAAAGCCTCTTTCAGTGTTTGTTTGGCCTCTAGATTCTTTGGGTTTAGGTTTCAGATGGTTTTAACTTCTTCAAACCTGGATCTAGTTTAGATACAAAAAAGGGACACTTTTAAATCGGAATTTAGTGTGAGATAATCCGGTACAAATCTTAGTGAATTAGCCCTTTATTTACCATCCCAGCAGCTTGACTTTGTTGTTATTACGGTCACAACCTTTTCCCAAAATCTGACCAGCAAATTTTATTGGCCACATGAGGTGAATGCAGGGGTATATACTTCTGGGTCAGCCAACACCTATGCTTGTTCAACACAGATAAAAACCAACAAGGTAAATGTTCAGAACTTCAGTATCCGGAATATTTTAGAAACCTGGAAGAACAATTTGCACATTTTCAGTAGGACGCCTGTTTTAAAACAGTGTAATGGTAACTGCATTGGGCTCTGAAATGTCTAAATTCTGATTTATTAAGGAATGAATGCCAAACCCTCAAATGACATAATTTATTTGTTATTAAAAAAAAGTTCCCAACTCACTCATTTGACACCTTTCATTCTATTTGTTGGCTTTTTTTAGGTCTTGTTTTTTATTTTTGTTTTTTTTTTTTCCAAAATTTTTTTTCAACCTTCAGATGACCATGCAATATTATTTCCTGGGAGGAATTAATTGACTTTAAACATGAAAAGTCTTTTAAATCAGATTGTGTGTTTTTTAATTAAGATCAACTTTTGCTCCTTTTTAAAAAAACAATAATTCTCTGAAATATATTGCTTTTTCCCCTTGGTATAAGATTATCCAGACCACTTTCCAAAATAACTCGTACTGTACTGTAAAACTAAACTAATGTTATGCGATTGGATAAATGAAATTCAGAAACATTTATCATCAGATCAGTAATGGAAGAGCTGTAGTGCAATTTTGCACCAGAGAGAGATGAGGTCAAAGTTAGGCGATGCAGTAAATATTTAAAAGTGATTATCGATTATAGGACATGCTGAAATGAGCTGTTGGACTTTTGAGACGATGTAGAGCCGATGTAGAGCTCCACTCTGAAAACGACATGAAAACTGTGTTTCTGCCGTCTGGCTTGGCTGCTGAATACCTTGCACCTTCAGACCGTCGCTGTTAAGCTGATGTAATTCCAATCACGGCCGGCCAGGAATGCCAAATGAGACTTAATTCCGCTGCTGGACCACATTGTTCAAAATTGCTGGTGCTCCTTTTCTGTTTGTTCTGTTTATGACGCCCTCCTTGAGCAAAGAAGCCGCTAAGGTATTGAACTTTTCGTTGGAACGGCGTTTTGAGTGGAGAAATCCTGCAGCCCCTTGATTCTTGCAGACCTTTTGCACATTTCTGTTGCCTTCGTGGAAAGTTTCATGCAGGAAAAAGGCCGACAGATCCCATTCCAGCTTCTCAAGACTGGCTGCTGAGAAATCCGTTCGGCTTGGTCCGCAGTTTTGTTACAGATCCCCAGAGGTCGCCGTTTTCAAAGATTTGATCCTGAAGATCTCTGCGTTTTACTGCTGCACAGTGGAACAAGGCGCTATGTTGTGTGTGAGAATCGCTTGACATCTTTTCCCTTCTGCTCTGTTGTGCTCAGGTTTGTTATCCCAGCCGAGCGAACCAGCGTCACCTTCAATTTACTGAATGATTTAACTGGCGAGCCTTTTTTTCCCTTTCTGGGAATCAGTTCCTCCTTCACATGAGCAGGAGACGCTGTCATATACACAGACGTTGTAACATCTGGTCCAGTTGTTTCTCATAATAAAAAGAATGACCTTTCAGGTCCCTACTTCTCAGGGTTTTTTATTCCTATTTGTTTTAGTGCAACTTGTCAAGTCCAGGAGGAAGACCCTCCTGAACAGAATTCTTTTTTCCTGCTCACTTAAAGGCAACCAGACTAAATAGAAAATGCATTTAAATGTTGATTTAATTTACTTAGGGGGGGGGGGGGGGGTTGTCCAATATCCAAGCCAATAGGTCTTTTGTAGAAATGTTGATCACCCCCTTTGGTAATTATTAACTGTAAGTAACCATAAATTGTTGGAAACCTGTTGGAAAGTTCAATTCCACCAGCCACCCCAGGCTTTATAACTGCCAGACATGTAAAGTTCAGAAGTCAGTGAAATTGACTTTTCAACAACACGAAGTAGGCAAAAAAAACAACAACACATCTATAAAGAGTTTCAAAGCCATTTCTAAGACTAGGCTTCCAACAAACCACAGTGAGAGACGTCATCCATGGATGGGGAAAACGTGGAACTGTGATGAACCTTCCCAGGAGGGACTGGTCTACCAAAATTACTCCAGGAGTGCACCGACTGCTCATCCAGCCGGCCGAAAAGAGCCCAGAACATCTAAAGGACTGCAGGCCTCACTTGCCTCTGTTAAGGTTGGTGCTCATGGTTTAACAGTGAGAAAGAAACGGAGAAAAAAAAGGACAAGTGTCCATGGTGGAGATCCAAGACCGAAGCTTACAGCTACACAAAAAGAACACAAAGGCACAGCTGACATTTACCAAGTAACATCATGATGATCCCAAGACGTTTGAGAAGATTACTTGTGGGCTGATTACACAAAAGGGGATTTTTTTTGGAAGTTGCATGCCCCGTTACGTCTGGCGTAAAACCAGCACAGCATTTTCAAGACTAGGCGAGTTTATTTATATAGCACTTTTCAATAAGACGATTCAAAGGGCCGTTTCATTCTTACAGTCAAAGTTGGTGGCGGTCATGTAATAATGGATCAGTTAATCAAGGCATTTTCATTAAAAAACATCTACCTGGTTTTTACCATCCCCTTTTCTATTCAAGCCGTAAGTGTTTGTCGTTAGTTTGTGTTAAGAAAAATAATTTACAGATGTTTTGCATCTGCTGTTTTTATCTGAGATTGCATTTAGTTAATTTGTGGACCTTTCTGAGAACCAGACCGTTTCAGTTGATTCAGAATCCGGACAACTTCCTACAGCAGATCGAACCATGAGCTCTCCTCTCTAGAAGAAAACCTCAAATGATTTTCAAAGGAAGGGCATGAAGAGGGTCTAGTCAAAGTCTGGACTCAAAACTAACTGAAAAGGCACACAGGCCACTTGTGTTCGTTTCTGAATTAAAATCATTCTGGAAAGAAGAGTGGGCCAAAATCCCTCCGCATCGATCTAAAAGCATCATTCGCGTTCAATCCTAAGGTTTAAAGGCAGTCGCCGGGACCAAACGTGGGACACGAAGTCGATACCATTGGGTATCGACTTCAATAACTTTTTCACACAGGGGCCAGGTGTGTAAGTGTCACGATAAATCAAAAAATAGAAGTGATCTGTAAGGGGGCCGATACAGAGTTCAGCCTCTCTGCTACGTATTTCTCGACCGCTTTCTGACTCAAGCGGGAACATCTGTTCTTTTCACAAAGTCTGCTGATCTGCATGCCTGCGTTTCCTCTCTTAAAGCGAAGAATTTCAGCACAGAGGTGATGGTGGTCGAGCCTCTCCGAGGACAAGCCTTTGCAGCCAGTCCTCCCCCCCGCCCCAGCGCTGTACTCCACCTCTCGCATCCAGCCCCCTCAGATGTCCTTCCCTCATTTGCCTCTTGTTTGGGGAGACTTTGTCAATCTCACGGCGCTTTCTCGTGGATTCATATCTTTGGAGACATCTGGAGTAAGAACCTGCTTACCTGTGGAGGGGAACAAAGGTGGCAGACTGGATCTCAGGACTCTTTCTGCTACAATCAGAGGAGGCTCTCTTTTTTTCTTTTTTCTTTTTGTCATGACAAACACTTGGTGGTATTTGTTTGTGCAGTTTGTGCTCCGTTTATAAATAGGAAAAGCAAGGAAAGTGTGATGGTTTGGAAACTGCTGCCTTCCCTGAGGTTTACCTAACCCTCGCATTAGTGGCAAGAACCAAGGAACCGCCTCCAGATGTGTGAGAGAGAGCACCGCCTGACTTATCTAGAATGAACATCGCCCTCTTCACACTCTGACACTTACTCTTTGCTCCCTTGGCATTGGCCAGGTTAATGCTTAATCCAAGCGCAGACCTATAATTTCTATGGCCAAGCCCTGTTTATGAGGACGAGGTAACGTGGACGCCTGCCGATCAGTTGGTCCAGTCCACAGGTAGACGCACTCAGAGACTCATCTCCTGGCGTCACGCAAAGGGACATTCAGGGCTAGCCAAAGGAAGCTGCCACCATGCCGGCAAAATCCAAGTTATCCATAGGCTTCGCCGTCGCCTTCGCCGTCATGACGGTTTGTGCCATCGCTGGGATGATAACCATGATGATTGCTTTTGAGATTCAGACTGCGAACCTGAACATGACGGCTCCTCCAACCACACTGCCCCCCACCCTGCCCCCGGAGCCAGACTTGCGGCTGCCGAGGTCCCTGATTCCCGAAAGGTACAACATCCTCATCCAGCCTCACCTCTACACCAGGATCGTGGAAGAGGTGAACGTCACGACCCCGAACCAGACGCTGGCCTTCACCGGGAACTCAACAGTGTATTTCTACTGTAATGTGCGAACAGATAAAATCTACCTCCACAGCGATGGGCTGAAGATTTCTTCTCCGTTGGTGAGGAACCTAGACACCGGCAAGCAAATGGCTGTCAACGGCGCCCTGCAATACGACCACGATGCTCAGTTCTTGGTGATTGAGCCGAAAGAGGTTTTTATACCTGGAGGGAACTACAGTTTGTTTCTGTCTTTTGAGGGGGAAATATCCAACTATCTTGAAGCGTTGTTTGTGAGCAAATATACTGAAACCAACTGGGACGCTGAAAATGTAACCGTAGAGGACAGGTAAGTGATTAAATACAACCTTTACAATACATTTTATTTTCCTCTTATTTAGGTCCTATTTTATCTAATGTTAAAATGAGAACACCATGTTTAGAAGTAAAAAAATAAAAAAATAAAAAAATCTAAACGGAGAAAGAACTGTAAACTTCTAGAAAAAAGTACTTCTGACAAAGTTAAATTCCTTTAACGGAACTTTTCTTTTTTGGGTGGTAGGATTTTAAGCTTTAAAAACTTGAGAGAGGTGTAAAAGTGTCAATATTTTTATCCTTTTAAAAACAACTAGCTACTGTTAAATATTTATTAAACTAGTTCTAGGGGGCAAAGTTTATTACTGTTACATTTTAGTTCCTCTAAATATTACACAAAAGGCAATATTAGATATCACTCCATATTGTCATTTTTAAGAAACGCCTTCATTTTGATATATAATAATAATATTATTATTATTATTATTATTATTATTTTAAGTTAGAAGAATGCTGTTTTTGATTTGAATCCCTGATACCTGTAAGAGTTAAGATCATATTTGGGGTTGTGAGTTGATATGAATGTAAATAACACTGTTCAATGGGCAGAAAATATCACATCATATCGATCGGAAATTGTAACAGGCTTTGTTATCCCGATAAATATCGTATCGTCATCCAGACAAATTGATAAAATATCCTATTGTGACAGCTGCTGATTTACGCCCCTAATATTTATGTTTGTGTTTCTACTCACTTCAAATTTGATGTCAGGATATTGTGTTTAAGAGGTTCAGCAAGAGACAAGAAATCAAGAGGGTTCCTTTAAGTTATTGTCAATAAAATGAAAAGATTAGAATTTTTGTGGGGGGGTAATCCTCTCAGAAATTTTAAAACCTTTTTTAAAATTGATGTAGATTTCAGCATTACTTTTAGAAAATGTATTCTGTGTATCAAAGGGGGAATTAAAAGTTTAAGGAAACTATTAATATCAACAAGTATTGATATTGCAAAATAAGTTTTAATCATTCTTTAGAAAATATTGAAATACAATAATTTTGAAAATACAAATTGTGAATGGACCTAGGTTTTTAAGACATTTATTGACTAAACCACCTAAGAATATCAAACACTTTTATTTTATGCTTTTACATTCTAATCCATATTCTTTTAATTCAATTTATTTATGTATGAAAGTCATGGGGGTTACATTTTTAATTTAATAAAATGCTCACAAATGTAATACAACGTTCACAAACTTCCAGGTAAATGACAGCTCTAAATTTGTGTTGCTGTATTTTCTTGTTAAACAGACCGACTCTGTTTTGGGTTCTAGATCGTGCCTGAGACAATATTCCCACTGTGGTGCTGTGGGCTGAGTCAGCGTTTTTAATATGAGGGTCCTAGGTTTGAATCCCTGTTCTGATTGGAAGGGCTTTTTCTCTAAAATACATCCCTGTTTGTTTTATTTTTTTATTTTCTGCCACATCTGATTTCACTACAACTTGGGTAATTTTTTATTTTATTTTATGTTATTTTTTTTTTGTGTCCATAGATTCCTTGCAGCCACAAATTTGGAGCCAACAAGTGCAAGGAAATTATTTCCATGTTTCGACGAGCCGGACATGAAGGCTGTTTTTGACTTGATAGTCATCCATAGACGTGGTACAACAGCTCTGGCAAATGCAAAAGAACAAAGTAAACAAAACTAAACAGAAAATAAGAAATGGTTAAGCTTGGATGTAATATAGCAACTTATATTGTTCTGTATTGTTTCCTCCTGCAGGTTCCTACATTATAGATGAGGACTGGAAATTCACCCGTTTTCATCCGACACCTAAGATGTCGACCTATTTATTTGCCTTTGTTGTCTCAGAGTTCAAAAAAACCACTTCCACAGAAAGTCGTGTGACTATTAATGTAGGTGTGCTCTTGTAGGTTTTAAAAAAATATTTTGTTGTATGGAATTTGGGCTCATAAATAATTGGACCTCATTAATCGGTTATGTGAGGATTACCTTGAAAAGTGGAAGAGCCAAACCTGTTTGTAGCTCACAGAGAACGGGGATAATACTTTGACCAACATTTTGACCTGGTTAACATATGGATGGAGCATTTCAAGATTTTCAGTTCAGTCAGGTATCTGTGTAATGTGCTGGACTTCCACCCACGCAACTTACCAGATGTAATGGATCAGATGTAATGGACCAGAAACTGTGTCTTTTGTATTCCACGCCTCTACGAGTCAGGGCTGGTTTGCCGCTAAAAGAGCGTATAAACCAGGATGAGACCAGTGGTCATAATGTT
Source organism: Fundulus diaphanus (assembly GCA_037039145.1). Classification (NCBI taxonomy): domain Eukaryota; kingdom Metazoa; phylum Chordata; class Actinopteri; order Cyprinodontiformes; family Fundulidae; genus Fundulus; species Fundulus diaphanus. The sequence continues at coordinate 10,718,987 of CM073134.1, read as the reverse complement.
ATGCTTGGTTGATTTACTTTTTAAAGTCTTGTTTCTGTATCTCATACTAAAATCAGACATATAGTACATTCCTGTGTTTTGCTCATGCAGACCTTTGCCCGTCCTGAAGCCATCGCAGCAAATCACGCTAACTATGCCACAAAAATAACCGCAAAGATCCTCGAGTTCTACGAAGCGCATTTTGATCTGCGATTTGGACTGAGCAAACTCGGTAAGACTTTAGCACCCACTTTTAGAAAGTATTTGTCTGATGAAGCAAACAAATTTGACACTTTTGTTTCATTTCTTTTTTTTAAATGATATATTTATCTTTTAAGGGTATAATGGCTGTTAGCTTAATTACTAAGACATGTTGCTTGGTCACATAGAGATTGCTCAGTAGTAACATGAATCCAAATTATTGTAAAGCATTGAATGTCTGAGGTTCCCTTCATATTGATAGTTCAGAAGTTCCCCTACTGGGATTATCAAAAATTTGAAGTTACTAAAGTTCCCATGGACAAATTGCGGGCCCAGCTTATTCGCTCTGAATGACACTTCGAAGACAGAGATACTTGATATTATGAGTAATAGTAAAAGTTTCAAAAGTTTTGCCTCTCAAAATAAATAATTTAATCTTGAGGTATTATTATTACTATTATTATTATCAGCATCATCAAAACCTTACAAGTGATACAAATGATTGTGTATATATATATTTTTTAAAATAGGAGATTTTAGGCAAATTAGAAAAGTTGTGCCGTAATTTATGCCATCTCAATTGATCTTTAAAAGTGTAAAAAGTTTTGGCCTCAAACACAACATAGATAACAAAACTTGACAGACAGACACGATTAAAACTTAAAAAGAAAAACGATTGATCTGAAGGATAAAGACCAAATGATCACCTAAACAATCTCTTCTAAGGTGTACATATCTTATATTACTCATATTTTTTAGAGATGCTGTTTTTTCACTCGATGAAAGATGTTTTAATCTTTTCCTTTTTTTTAAAAAATGAACATAAAGATGCCACTAGTCTGAAGTCAACCATTAAACAGTCTAATGATTAAGTTGTTATGCTAAAAAAAACTGTAAATTGTGATGTATTTGGACAAAATGAGTTAATTTGTTTGGAGGGTCAGAATGTATTTTTTCATCATCTGGTATTGCTACAACCTCTTTCAGCTATTTTACATGGCAACCATATGTTTTTTTGCCCGGGTTAGAAAAGAGTTTGATTATACATCAAACCCGCTAATTGTTCATTTACAGGTTTAGCCAATTTTAACTGAAAGAGTATTTGTTTCACACCTTTAGAAAAAATAAACATAGTTTTATTTGACCAAAAGTTTGATGCCACATATTTAACAAGAATTGGATAAATAGACAACAAATTAAACTCTGAGAGTTCTTCAACTCGAAATTGAAAATGAGAAGCTGATTTTGATGTGTATGTGCAGCTGGTTTTCATTTCTACTTTTTTAATGTACCAAAGAAAGTTAAGAAACTCCTAGAGCCCAACGGTTGGGTTCAATCAATTGAAAAGGATTTTTATGATAAATAAAACCTTTACAGCATCTTTGTAATTGTTTATTTTTATTAAGAATAGATTAAATAACAAAAATCCATTTTAAGGAACAGTTGCTGTGAATTTGCCTGATTGAAAAGGGTTTTAGTTTTGGACCAGTAGCCATCGTGCAGCTTTGTCGGCAGATTTACTGCCAAAAAAGAGCATAAGGAAAATTTCAATACATTTCATTATCTCTATTACTAAAACCACAATATCACAAGATAATTTAAGAAACTGGCAAGCAGAACTGTAAATGTTGTTTAACTTTACACAATTTTCCCACATTTGTTTGTTTCCTTTAGATCAAATTGCTCTGCCAGACTTGGAACCTTTAGCAATGGAAAACTGGGGTCTGATCACGTACCAGGAAGGAGTCTTGCTCTATGAGGAAGGAGTATCCTCGTGGCTGCACAAGGAAGTGATCACTAGTATTATCGCTCATGAGTTGGCACACCAGGTAAGAGGGGAAAACATAGTTTTGGTGTTTCCTGGAATGACACGGATACATGGAAAAAATAAATAAATACCTTTTTACTGCCGTGACAGGTTGCAGCTTCTGTAGATACAGGTAGAAAACCTCCTTGCAGTTAATTGATGCTGATTTTTTTTCGTTTTGCCAACAGTGGTTTGGAAATCAGGTGACGATGAAATGGTGGAATGAAATCTGGCTGAATGAAGGGTTTGCCAACTATATGTCCTACCTTGCAGTGGACCATGCTGAGCCATCATTTCAAATAGTAAGTTCATGTTGGCCTCCTCTCATTCGCCGCTATCAGCGCCTAATAGCAGCAGCATGTGGAGTAAGTTTTAAAGCAGCGTCAATATGCTTTTACCGCAGAGAAAAACCCAACAGACCTCATTCTGTTTTGGGATAACAAATTATCATGGATTCTCTTTTTTTCCTCTGTGTGAACAATTTTGTTGTCTCTGGCCTTTAACAAAACAAATAACACAAATAATCTTTGAATGAATGTTAATTTTGTCAGATTGGGTATTAAAAATATTTTTATTAAACATAAAATTTTCCAACGGTTTTCACCAAACTGCCCTGATCTTCAGGGACCCCCCAAAACCCGAATGTTATTAGGCTTTTATCATCCAAGTCAAGTCACCCTAGATATGTAATATGACGAGCTTTGGTTGAAAGTGGTGGAGATTTTTCAGCTCTTTCATCTAAAAGGCTTCTTAGGTCCGGCCTGACTGATAACAAGACCAAAGTATTGGACCTTTAGTTGGGTCTCGACCACGGCAAAGATCTTTAAAAGTCAGATATATCTTAGGAATCCTCTCCTGAAACTCTCATGATAACTGATGATGAAGCACAAGTCGAATCAAAAATATATATGTTTTTGATTACACACTTATCTTTTTTAAGATGCACAAGTATTTTTGCCTGACAATATCCTAATCATGGAATGTACAAAGTTTAGCTTTAGTGATATAAAGGGGGGGGGGGGGTCGAATCTATTCTGTGTGTAATGGAAATATACATTTCAGCCAAAATCTGTCATTACTTCAGCAAATGCATTCTTAATGATTTACTGTGAACCTATATGCTTGTCAGGTGTCGTTATACAGTATTGCGTCTGTTTTTCCAGAAAGAGATATCAATTATAGATGACCTCCACACCGCGTTTGAGCAGGATGCACTTAATACGTCCCATCCTCTCAGCGAATCGATGGGGTATGTGCAGACACCTGGTGACATCCTTGGCATGTTCGATGCTGTAACATACAGTAAGGTAAAGTACGACTCAAAAGCACTCTATCCATGCGAATAATCTACCTCCTCTCTATGTTTATCATTAAGTTTTTGCTTTTAGAAACATGCCTTAAATGCCTTTCTTCATCACGTTGGAATTATTTGAAGCAATGTCTAATGACAGAAGTTATGTTGTAAAAAATTATCCATAAAAACAAAAGTGTAAGATAAAAACTGGTGTTAATAGACAAAGAGCTGACAACATGCATTCTTCATACTTTTTATATATGGTTTTCTCGTCAGAACATAAGACTGAAGAAGCGATGTTGATAATTTCTTGTTAATATTTTTAAAGAAATTTTGAGATTAGTTAGTTTTTCCTAGACAAAATGAGTGTTTTCTTATAAATGCTTCTAATAAACTATGTTCCATCCAAAAATTTCCTATTTTAATCATTATTTTCCAGAATAGCTAGACTCAACACAAAGCAATATATTGGTACACAGTACATTTCCCTACATTTAAAGTTTACATAAGTTATAGATTTTATTTCTTAGTATCAAAGATAAACATGGACCAGTCAGAGATTCTAATCATATCCTCAAGTGAAATTAGCACAGTTTCACAGTATTATCATAAGAAATGTATAACTGGATCTAATAGCGGCAGTGTATTTAATTGCTATTTAATTATTTAGATTATGACATTGTTATGGGTACATTTTTGTACAACTCTGATATTGATTAAAACATAAAAACATCAAGTAGACACCAACTGAATTTGGTTGTAGTCCTCATTGTGCAGAATAAAGTACTTCTTTGCGGCTCCTTGTAGAGTAATAGAAATAAAATGAGATTAGCTGGTTAATTAGTTAGGCTATCTGCTCGGGTAGCCAGCCTGCAGTCAGATAATGACATGTCGTCATAGGTTGCAAACTGTAGTTTTAGCATTTGTTTCTCACATCATGAGTCAACTTTTTTTTTTCTTTTTCCATTATTTTCCACGTGGTTTCAGGAAAATGTTTAAATATTTCCACATTATATCACTTTTAAAATCATTAAAGTCTTGGTGATACCAGCAGCCAGCTTATGCCTAATTGCATTTATTAATTTCCTTTCCTGACTCATAGGCACGTAGAACTGTATTTTTATTTTTCCTTAAAGCCTCAGGGAGCTCCCAAAATATTCTGCATGATGCAGAAGCAAAGACGAGAGGAGAAAAAAACGTTTTCAGTTGGATGAAAACGTTTCTGCATTTCACTTTGTAAGAATCTCTGTTGGCATTTAACCTAAATTGCTGGTTCAGATGTGTTGGTTTGATGTTATGGCCCATCTACAGCACTGTATTTAGTTGTTTTTCTCTCTCTCAAAAGAATGAAAAAAAGAACTTGGGAAAAGTCAGTTTAATTTCTCTTTAGTATTACGTTTTTTTTCTTTTCAAATATTTCCTTGTCCATATTTTTTGGAAAAGCTTCCATCAGATTAATCCTGTTTTCCCTCCTGCACGCAATGCATCTGTTCTGTTTATAACGGGATGACTTGTGTTTACTCTGCAGGGGGCCATGGTGCTGAGAATGCTGGCTGAGCATGTGGGAGAAAATGTGTTTGACAGCGGGATCAGAGTAAGACACTCATTTTAAATCCGTGTTGATTGCATGGTAACGTTGCTGCGATCCTTACAAATACCTCAGACGGAGTCATGCACACATCCTCCTCGATTCGGGGGGTTGCCTCTGATCCCTCCATGATAACCGTGTCTGTTTAGAGTTAAAACCAAAAATGCCTGTGCTGCTAGCAGGAATGCCCTTCAGACATTCTTCAGCTCACCATACTCAAATGAATCATATCAAGGGGTGGGGAAGGAAACCACTGCAGAGAAGATCTCTAATTCTGGTGCTTAAATCGGGTGTTAAAATATCACTAACAACTGAAATGGCACCGTCACAAAGAAAAGGAACTAATGTAATCATAATTTGTGTCAGATATTACTAAAACTTCGTAGATTGTTGTTCCTAAAATCTTTTGCTAACCTGCTACTTTGAAAAACAAAGAATGCATACACTTTGGTTGTAATAAAAACATTTTTGAGCATTGATTTGCATTTTAGTTTCACTTTGATCCATTTCCATAACTCAGGCGCTCTTTGGGAAGTTTTCTATACAACATACAGTTTAAAGCCGGCAGTGAGAATAGTTAGTTTGTGTCTTTTTCAATATTTTATCCAAATAACCTGTTTGTAAGCTTTCCAAAGAAACCCTAATAATAATACATTTCTTTAAAGAGAATTACAGAAATGTAGAGCAACCATCTATGCCACGACTCCTGTTACTCATTCACCTTTTCCTTTTTCTGTTTTTTTAGACGTACCTCAAGACCTACAAAGGAGGAAATGTAGAACAGGACAACCTGTGGGAGATTATCGAAAATGTAAAAATCTTGTGGTTTAAAAGTACTTCAGTGCGTCAGATATTAACATCTGGACTCTAACATATGTTTACGTCCAACTGACTTGTGTGCGTTTTTGCAGTCCCGTTATGAAAAGAGCATGTTCAGCGTTCCCAATTTGATGAAATATTGGACCACTCAACCCGGCTATCCGGTCATCACTATCAACACCACCAACGGAGAGATCTACCAGAAACGCTTCTTCTACAACAGCGCTGCTGAATCCAGGTACGTGCTTTTTATTGTCTCCGATCAGGACAGTGAAGTCAAAGTCTTGTCGTATAAAACCCAAATGAACCGCAAGCATCTGAGCTCATGCTGCATTTAATCTTCTAACATTTTAAAGTGTACTCTGCAGACTTTTCACTGTGTTAGCAGATATTTGTAGCTAATTATACATAACCGCCATATTATATATTATATCACATACATATAGAGTATATACAATATATGTATATAATATAATAATTTTTGAGAAGATTTAAGGATTTTAAGTGAGCCTTATGGTCTGAGAACTACGGTAACCGCCATATTTCCATGGAATGTTCTGCTTTAATTTTGAAGGCATGGATTCTCACTAATAGTCTCAAAACTAATATACAACATTAGGATATTAATTATGTTTTATGATGCAGGAAATGAGTCTGATTGTATTGTTTTCTATGTTTTGTACTGAGGCCACTGACTCATTCAGGCACTGCAAAGTCAGTGCTGCTAAGGGCCCCTTTACACTAGATTAGAGGTGTAAAGGGGCCCTTACAGTCCGCAGGATCTCCGACTCCTACCAACGTCACTGCATTGTGGCAGTAATAAAAAAAAAAACAGGTCCCTGTGGCCCTTCTGCACTCTTGCTGCTTCACACATGTTTCACCCTGTAGCTTTTCTTTGCCATTATCCCACAAAGGTTTACGGTGTCCCATCTGTGCTAGGATGTTCCTTCACAATCTAAGGTGTTTAGAGCGTTTGCCTAGCTTTAGAGAAGGAAATGCATTCATATGCTTTTAAGCAGCTTTTCTTGAGCTTGGATGTGTCTCCTGTTAATTTTTTATTTATTTATTTTTTGGCCAAGTCATGATCTGCTGTATTTCTTCTGTCTAGCTCAGTTTTTCAAACGCAGAAGGTAACTCCCGGGGGGCCGACTTGTTTTTATCTGTCTGTCAGGCCTTCAGGAAATCTCTGCTTCTGATTACAGCTGAGTATACCTTTGGCCCTGCAGAGTGTTTCGAGTCAGTGTTTTCTAACCATTGTACGTCATGAAACAGCCGTGGAAATGCACAGAATGATTTAACAAACCGGGACCTGGTTTTAGTTGGATTCAGCTGCCTCCCAGACCCCCCCTCCTCAGCTCGGTGCTTGAGGAAACCAAGCTGTTGCAAAACAATTCTCACAATTTTCACGCAGATCTAATTTCTCTTTCTGTCTGCAGGCGTTCTCTGTTATGTTTTGCTTAAAAAGTCTTAGAGGTTGCACTGCATGCTTCCATTCAGACTCATTTCCTGCATTAAAAGCATTTTGGCCAGATTTGAACATACAACTCTCTTTCTCTCTTTAGTCTAAACTGGCTCATCCCGATCACATTTACAACGAATATCTCCAAACCTGCTTTTGTCTGGCTGGATGTCAAAGGACCAGGTAACACGCAAGAACGCGCAACCCAAACCCCTGACATTTCCACAAAAACAGCAACATTCTCCAGCTTTGTCTCTGTCTGTTCTTCATCTTCCAGTTATTCCAAACTGAATCGACATACAAAAAACACAATTGTACTGTCTTGGTTAAAAAAAACTACACCCTCTTACTATTCTTGTGGATTATGCATCAGGAAATAATAGAATTAGCTGGTCTTTTTTTTTTTTTTTTTACCAAAATCCAACTTCAAGGGTTCAAAAATACACAACAGAAATACACAACCCCTCTTTCATTATTTCTTCAACAAAAATGAAGCCATAGTGTAAAAGCTGTATGTGAGAAACCAAGTACACAGTACCTGATTCTATTGCATTTAGGAGAGAAAGTTATTGTGAGCTCCTACTAATTAAAGCTCTCCATTAAGTGATCGCCATCCTCTGAGGAGGAAGACGTTCTGGCATTTTGCTGCTCTGGAGCACGCAAGAGTGTTTTAGCACAACGCCAAAGTGGGAAAAATACATCAGCAATGACCTTAGTGACGCAGTTGTTGGTCCCCATCAGTCTGTGAAGAGATGTTAGATATTTTTTAAACAGTCTGAGTAAACAGCGGGAAAGATCATTCACTAGTGGAGACAATTCACAATAGTTGCCAATGCTCTCAGGACTGGACGTCCCCGCAAATCAACCCCGAGGTCAGACCATGCAATGCTCCAAGAATTTGCAAAAAACATCCAGCATCACAGTCAATGAATCAGTTTTCTGCAGCTTTATTTATATAACCGGAAAATTGTCCATTAGGTAGACGAGACCAAGCTAGCAGTGTTTAGCCAGGAGGAGCAGTCCCATGTTTGGAGAATACCTAATGTAGCATATCAGAGAAAACAACAATCCTCAGAAGCTGGTGATTTACACTTACCGAGTCTAAAGTCTGTCCAAATTTCAGTCATAGAGACAAATAGGCTGAAATTCTTTCACTTTGGTGTGAGACACTATCAAAAGTCAGAAAACGACTCCAGGCGGTTGTTGCAAATAAAGCAGGTTTGATAAGCTACTGAATCCTGGCATTACTTAGGTTCTCCACAGAGTGTAATCCTTCTTGAGAATTGAAGCTGGATTTAAATAGTTTCAGAAGCTGGAAAAGACCTGTTCACTTAGGTGCAAAAACAAGAACATGAAACTACAAAAGGTAAAATGAAAAAAACACCTAAAACTAGGGGAAAAATATTTCATAGAGGCAGCAATAAAAATGTGAAACACGTGTTATTTTAATCTAGAGACCATAACAGCTCAGAAATGTGGTGTGATGATTGTTGTGCAAAACTAACTGTAAAGAGATAAAACCTTAGATATAATTCACAAATAAACCTCTAAAAGACATCTGCTTTAAGTTTGGTCTTTGTCTTCCTGAGGGAGGGTTCGTGTGACGCTGTCCTGGGAACCAGAACTTTTCTAGCCTTGTTTTGTGTTTAAAAGAGAGTTTAAAAGTGTTCAATAAATATTTGTCTTCGGGAACAGTGAAGAAAGAGGAATTCATTTCAAAGAAAGGAGAGTGGATCCTGGTTAACGTCAACTGCACTGGATACTTCAGAGTCAACTACAACCCGGAGAACTGGGAGCGCCTGCTGGATCAGCTGCAAACGAACCCAGATGTGAGTTAGCAACTGAACCAAACGCCTTTCAGATTCCTCTCCGTGAAAAGCTTTATCAGACAAGGAAAACATTCCAGGTTTGTCCTTTAGCGTGAAACACAAAATTGATTTTGGTCTGGGGAACGACGTAATCCCATCAGATGGGCAGGCTCCTTCCCAGCTGCTGCATCGTCCAGAAAACAGATGATGACCAAGACGGCCAGTAAAAACACATTAAAGCGAGTCGTCAGCCAACGCTTTGAGGGCTAAAAAACTAAAGGAACTTGATTTAGTCTGAATCTGGCCCTCGTAGCAATGGTCTTATCAGCATCGGGTTAATTGGAACAGGTTTATGGATAGTTTAGCTGTTGCCAGGATAAAGTCCTTCAAGGAAGTCACAGAAGAACTAAAACGTCTTCCTTTATTTCAATTATGATTCTCACTTAGAGAGAAGATACTGGCTTCTTAAGAAGTATTAAAGGTGTGCAAAAGTTAAATGACAAACAATAAACGATGCCCCATTTTGCCTGCAGTAATAGAATCCTATGAGACATTTATAGCTTTTGCAAGCAGTCAACACACCGTTGACATTAAACATTACCTCTGTAAACTCAACTTTCTTCGTTAATTGCTTCTTTACTAAACATATGTATGCTTTAAGCCTTCTCGAAAACCCTGGAAGAACGATGTCGGCTTTAGAATTCGACTGAAAAACACATTATTGCCAAATATATTTGCTCACCCGTCCAAATAATCCCACTGAGGGAGATTCATTTTTGGACTGTGGGAATAAGCCGGAGTACCCGGAGAGAACGCAAACTCCATGCAGGAAGACCCCGGGCCAGGATTTGAACCGAGGACCTTCTTGCTGCACGGAAACAGTTCCAACTGCACCATTGTGCAGCCGCTCCTCCGTCAAACTTCTGTTTTTTACCTGGAATGCAGATTTACACAGAAAAAAGACTCCCTGATCTGAGCGAGACACATTGATTAATCAGGATTAATCAGAATAAACAGCATGACTTTAGTACAGAGCAAGCCTGTTGAAGTCTCCTAATGTTGGGGTTATTCAGTAATTAAAGAATTGTCTCTTTTCCAGCTCATCCCGCTGATGAACAGAGGGCAGCTCATTGACGATGCCTTCAACTTGGCAAGGTACTGATATTTTTACACTATTTTCACAAATATTGAGAGACCAAGTGAAATTCTATTTATAAGCTTGGATTGGGCTTTAAACCCGGTTTGTTTACAGTAGAAGCTAGTTTACAACAACGCTGAATGAGAATGCTGAATGACTACTTGTTGCAACATCCTTTAATCTATTTATCCACCTTCTCAGAATGTCTTTCGAAAAATTGTTTTTTATATATTTTCGCAAAGACTTGGAAAGGATTTATCGTTTTAGAGACTATGCACCAATTTCAATCAAATCTCTAGTGTAATTGCAGTTAATTGCAAACCGGCTCTATCAACTTGTTTCCCTCAGAGCGAAACAAGTGAACGTGACTCTGGCTCTGAACTCAACCCGTTTCCTCCGTAAAGAGAGAGCTTTCCTCCCCTGGGAGTCAGCGGTCAGGAATCTGGAGTACTTCTTCCTCATGTTTGATCGCTCTGAGGTGTACGGACCCATGCAGGTACGTGCCAATTTATTTATTGTTTCATTTAATGAAACATCTGCCTAATGTAAATTAGTTTACTATTTTTAAAGCTGTTCTAGAGCATTATAAACAGATGTTAGAATATCATCTCACCCTCTCTCTCTCTCTCTAGCTTTACCTTCAACATCAAGTAGAGGAGCTTTATGACTTCTTCAGAAATGACACGGACGAATCAATTGTCCCCAAGGATCACTCATCACAGTGAGCCCAGTTTTATTTTCACATTTTATACTCAGCCTGGAGCTGGGAACCTGCCAGATTTAAGTAGAAGAATTGTTTCCAGGTTAATCATCGACAGGTTTGCATGTTTGCGATCCATAAATCTACAGCCATACACTTTTTATACTGGGCACATTGGCACAGAGTGCACTGGCATCCATCTGTTGCAAATCTGACTGGTTTAATTTCCTGCTTTTGGAAAATTAAGTGTACTTGATTGTTGTAATTATTACTTTTAGGGCAATTTTTATTTTTAAATTACTATTCATATTTTAAGACCAAGCTAGTTTTAAGGATTAAAGGTCTGGTGTAATGCATTCTGACCATAGACTAGACTTAGTCCTTTAAATACGTTAGAAAATGCGTTTTTTTTGGTCATTTGTTTTTAAGGTTGATGCTGAAAAGGGTTAAAATCTGTTTGTCTTGTTACTCTCACTCATCGGGCTTTATCTGTAACATTGTTTAAAGACACACCCAGATCACTGCCATAGAGTTGGCCTGTTCCAACGGACTCCCCGACTGCATAGAGATGGCCACAACGAAGTATGCCGACTGGATGGACGGGAACGAAACGAACAGGTATGATTTGGTATGAGTATAACTCCTGCGCCTCTCTTTTCTCAAGAGCTATCCTTTGAAAGCGGTAACTGTAATAGCTTCCTTTGCGTTCTGTAGCTTTGCTCTCTCCAGCATTGATTTAGCCAAGGTAGGTGTTGGTTCGCTCACTCCTTGTGTGTCTCGCTGTGGCGGCATCGTGGTTAATCCTAAAGCTGCACCCTTTTGGTTTTCCCAAACTCTACAATTTACCACAAAAAAAAAAAAATCCTTAATGTATTATGCCGGCTGTTTAAAAGCATCGGCCCGAATACGACTAACAAAGAACGCTGATGCTTTTATGTGATGTTTTCTCGTCGGTTATATGAAATGTTTCCAGGTGCAGCTTTAACTGTCGTTGCATGTGTTGTATAGACTGGCTTGAAATGTGGTTGTGCATCAGCCCACAATTGCATGTAATTATGGGCAATTACATGCAATTGTGGGGAAGTACTGATAGACATGTAACGTTTGTGTGTCAGTACTTACCCACAATTGCTTGTAAAGTGCATGTAATGTTTGTGTGGTGTAAAAAACGAAAAAGAAAAGAAGAGAATCAATCTCTTCTACCTATTTATCAAACACATTTGGTGTTGATGTGTTTGGAGTGTCTCTTTAGCGGGTTTTAATTCTGACCTGATGGAGAAATAGTTTTGGTATTTTTATCTGAAGGCGAGACTACTAGAAAATAAATTCTTCGTTAGGAAAGAGTATAAAAACATCAAAATTGGAATTTATATTGTCTTTGCATTGGGGTCACCTGGAACGTCCGACCGCCATGTTGGAGGGCAAACAAATTTAGCCTAAAGATGGCTTGACATGCAAGAATAGAGAATAAAGTAAGATCAAAAGTGGGGCTGCAGCTTAAAAAAACATCTCTTGTTTGATTCAAAAGTTTTCAAATTTTCTGACTGGTCAAATTTTTTGATAATTACCCAGCAAAAAAAAAAAAAAAATCAATTTTATTGCAGTTTGGTTTTTATAAAAGCCAAATTAAGCATTTTTCAATGCCAGATTTCTGCAGAACGTGTGGAAATTTTTAAGAGATAATTAATGTATTTATTTGATTCAGAACATCTGGTCCCCAGAGGATCGTAGACCTCTTTGGTTTGTTGTGAGTTCTTCTCTGAGAATTGTTTTGTGCAACTTCATTCAAATTTTTACTCATGAACTGATCAGACTAAGAGATTAGTTGTCAAGCCAAACTTCTGCTTTCCTTCACGTTCACCTCTCAAAGAAACTCTGAGGTACCAGTTTTCCTTCTAGCCGCTACTTCTTGTTACTCCAGAAACTACAACAGGATGGGGCAGTTTTTAACGTTTTCTTTATGTCTGCATGTACATGTCTTGGCTCTGTACCTAGACCTCTATTGTATGCTGAAAATGTTTTTGACAGTCAGAAAATCTGTGAGATTTGCTGAATGCTGCCTCCGTTTTGCACATGCAAACACTGTTGCAACACAGACCGGAGCAGAGTTTGGATGCGTACGACTACTTTCATGAGATGCATACTTTCAGATTTGCAACTCAAGAGTTAATCACTGCATGTTTTATATCTGCAGCAGCCATATGGGATTTTAGGGCAGGCTGGTGAGGAACCTCCAACTTTCTAAGCCAGAATTGATACTTCGGGAGTAATACCAGTTGATGTTTTTGACTCAGCGCACAGAATTACAAATTACAAAAAAAACTCCAGTTTACTTTCCTACACATTTATCACGGTTTTTATTTTATTTCCCCTTGGGATAAATGAAGTATTTTTGAATTTGAATTGAATTTAAATAGAATTTGATTGCAGAATTTGATCAGCTGATAAGCCATGCTCCCACAGGGTAGTCAGACATACTACTAAATATTGTGGTACGAGCACAACAACTGTTGAGCAGTCATATAAACTGTTGTAGAATTTATAAAAGTGCTGCACGTGTTTGAGTGTAAGAACAGAATAATAACATTTTTCTTATATCATGCCACACTTTACAGACGCTCTGTTTGGGCTGAAGAAGATTTACTCACCTTCAAAGAAAGATTCTGGTAGTTGAATTTGACGACTCGCTGCGACTCACAGAGCATCGGCGTTAAATAACCAGATGGTCAATTGGTCCTTATACGTGGAAAAATTTAAAACGAGATGGTGATGTCACAGGAAACATGCAACAGGACTCCCACATTTACAGCCTTCATCCCAGTAAACAGGCTCTGTACAAAATGGAGGCGCATCAAATAGTGGTGCACGGGCATTAATGAGTTCATCAATTTAGAGCCATAGAAAACATATATTTTTTATATACATTGAAAAATACGGCAAAATAGAGCGAAAAAACAGCAGCGTGATGTTAGCTGGATGGAGGGATTTTGTCACACGTCAGAAAATATATTACTTTTAAAGAATAACTGGACTAGTGCTGACAAGGATTTAATGGGGACTCTAAATTGTTCCAGAAATCCTGAAGTTTTTGCAGACACAATTCCCATTTTAGACACAGAGCTTGTCAGTAAATAAACCGGTTGTATTGTTGCTTGCTTTAAGGTTAGTGTATTGTTATATTTATGACGTTGCAGTCAGGAGTGGGCTTTTCTTAAGTTCTTCCTGTGTGGATGCTTGAAAACAGTAAAGAAATTTAAAGAAACGCAAGATTTAAACAAAATATGCCACTCTACAGTTCAGTGTTACTTAATTTCTCTCGGTTGGCTCAGGGTTTAAGTGTTTGAAGGAATGGGAAAACATTCTTCCCAACAGTATTATTTGAAGAAAAGAAAACATGTCCTGGATGTCTGAATGAGTGAGGAATAGACCGAGTCGACGGTTCCCCATGGACAATGGGCTTTTCAGTCCATGGGCTGAAGCATTGTTCTGTGTTTGTCGTTTAGCATCCACCCCAACCTGCGGTCGGTAATCTACTGCCAAGCTGTGGCTGCTGGCGGGAAGAAAGAGTGGGAGTTTGCCTGGGAGAGGTTTCTGAGCTCCGCTGACACGTCAGAGAAAGAGCAGCTCAGAGAAGCTCTGTCCTGCTCCAAGAAGACCTGGCTCCTCAACAGGTGATGTGGGCGAAAGCTGCCCTCACAACAGACGCGCCCTCCATCGAGTCCGTCCCAGTCACGGCAGGTGTTGTGAAGCCAACAGTGAGTCAGAACCTTCTTTATCTTACAGATACCTGGAATACACTTTGGACCCCGACAAGATACGTCTGATGGACGTCACTTCGACCATCAACCTCGTAGCGGAAAACGCCGCGGGACAAGCGCTGGCCTGGAACTTCATGAGAGCCCACTGGGATTACGTCAGTCAGGGGTAGGTCGACGTTTGGGCCGGGAGCCTCTGCTGACTCTCGAATATAATAGTTTCACAGAGGAAGTGACCGTTTTGAATCACTTACAACTATGCAAAATACAGGGCTGAACCTTGGCTGGTGGAAAAGGGCGAAGGAGCGATGTTTTGAAACTGCATTTCATGGGGAGTTAGGATCCATAGGATTGTTTATCAGAAGAAAAAGATTTTACTTCTAACATCAGTTGTTCCAAACCCCACACCAAAGATTCCAGCAGGTCGGTGTTGAGTAAACAAAGATGAAGCCAAAATGGAATGGGCTTTGTTGTTGTAAAACTAGAAAACTTTAAAATATGTAAAGGCCAAAACTTTAAATGGGGTGTGCTTTGTGTACACATCCGCCACGCAGCAACATATCCAGGAAAAACAAACTTTAGAGGTCCAGCTATAGCTTAAAAAGGATTTATGTGTTAATAGAAACAGTTTACACGTCTATAGTTTGCAAGCTGGCAAAAAAATATAAAAAAAAGAGGATTTAAAAGTAAAACCGTTTGGTGTAATTTCCAATCTGTTCAGAACAAATTAGTGCTGGCTTGGTTGAGGATGTTAAAGGTATTCAAACATTAAGTGAACTGTATTATTATTAGTGAGGTTAAAATAAGTATAATTACCAACAAAAACACCAGAGAGCTCAAAGTTTGTTTTAAAGATACTGTTATTTAATTTAATAGGTATACAAAGTGTTAGAAGATCAAGCAGGAGAGCAAGCTAGATAAACACAGGTATAGTCCTAAATTTCTTTCCTTAATGTAAAGATTATTATTTATTTTGTCATTTTTTTCTTTAGAAATGAGCGTTGCAACAAGATGTTGTTAACTAGTTAATTAGCTGTTTTTGTAACATCAGAACCTAGTCTGAAGCAGGCCTGTATTTTATTTCTTATGGCTTGTTGCTGATGTGTTTTTATACAGTAATATATTTAACTAAACAAGTGATGGATGGCACGCCACTAGTATCCAAAACATGAAAAATGCCACGGAGGAGAGCAGGTCAGCAGCTTATGAGAACCTTTAAAGCGCAGACTGGTCACAATTTATTTGGCGCAGCTTGAATATATTAAGAGCAATGTACCTGTCACCACAGACGGTAGTTTATACACCATGTTATTGATGCTAAATTACAAACAAATTGGAACCATAATTAAAAAAAAGTAAATTTAAAAAAAAAACATCAAATAATCCTTTTGCTAAAGTACCAATACATGAACTTAAGCTAAATGATTGGATAACTGTGTTTGGAACACAAAGCATTATTCCTCTGAGTAATTCTTAGAGTAATACGATCTGATGTCTGCAGGGTAGTCAGTCCGGCTGTCTGCTTGGGTAGCCAGCCTGCAGTCGACTATTAAGTGTTATCGTTATACAAATCATGGTTTTCAAACTGGCAATGCCAGGTTTTTTGTTTTGTTTTGTTTTTCTGAGTTGTTTGGAGTATTTTAAACAGTAAATTCATCATTCTTGTTAATAGGGTTTTTCATAAGCCTGCTGATCAGCAGTGTGCAGCAGGAGTTGAAGGAGGAGCAGCACTAAAGTCACTTTTTTCTGATAATTTCTTAAAAGAACTTTAAATGATAGAATGGAGCTATTTTGTGGTTTCAAGGCAAGGCAAGTTTATTTATTATAGCACTTTGTAGTAGCAAGACGATTCAAAATGCTGTACATGAACAGGAAAACATTACGGAGGAAAATATTCAATTCCATTTTTTTTTTACATAGCGCCAATTCACAACACATGTCATCTCAAGGCACTTTACAAAGTCAAATTCAATCAAATCCTCCAGGTTGGTCAGAAAGTTTCCTCTCTAAGGAAACCCAGCAAGTTGCATCAAGTCTCTCCAAGCAGCATTCACTCCTCCTGAAAGAGCGTAGAGCCACAGTGGACAGTCGTCTGCATTGTTGATGGCTTTGCAGCAATCCCTCATACTGAGCATGCATGAAGCGACAGTGGAGAGGAAAACTCCCCTTTAACGGGGAGAACCTCCAGCAGAACCAGAACCAGCCTCAGTGTGAACGGTCATCTGCCTCGACCCTCTGGGGGTTAGAGAAGACAGAGCAGAGACACAGAAATATTATTACATAGGAAAAGAAAACATTTCATTAACAAAGTAATAAGCTAAGTAAATCCTTGACTAGATTTCTTTAGTTTCACTGGAACAAACTTTATCACTAACATTCAAAGTTTAATTGTTTCTATTCATACATTAACAAACATATAGAAAGCACAAAATCACAGTACTTAGTTGATTGTATTCATAAGAAATAAACTAAAGTAAGTCCTTGTTTGTTTCTGATCTAAAGTAGTTTTGTCCAACCTTTTTAAGAGCTACAACTAGAACAACTTATTTCGTTTCACTGTAATGAAAATGAGCTAAATGGCAACTTCAAAATCTAGAAAATAAATGGCAGAGAAAGATGCTGTCTCTGGTACGGTTCAGGGATAGAAACCATATTAAGAGAACATTAGGAAAAGTAAGTACAGCAAAGTCAGAACAAGTTCAGAAAACTGCAATAAGTACAAAATCCATCTCTAAAACTGTGTTAGTTCTCAATTTACCAAATACTCCCACTATACTGAGGGGTATAGGTGGATCCTGTATTTTGTCCGTGAATATTTGGTAATACTGCAAGAGGAATGTGGGATTTGTCAGTGGTGAGTTTGTGTTTGTTTTCTCAGTTCTGCTTTGATTTCATCCTACATCTCGATATTATTAAATCACAACACATTGACCCAGAGGTGGTGTTGTGTTCAGTATTGTGACAATGTGCTTTTGAAAAATATTAAAAAGGTGGACACTTAAACTTTGTCCTCCAGATAAAACACACCATATAACTGCATATATATCATCTGCCGGGCGGTGGGCGTTTATCTGAGCTGCCGTATACATAAAGCTGCGCTGGACCACCAACAAGCCGACCGGTCGGTCTCACAGGGTTCCTCCGCTGATGTTTATCTTGGGTCTCAGCTCCACCTCAGGACAGGGTCTGAGCCGGGGAAGAGATCGGCGCCGTTACGGTTCCCTCAGCTCACCCAGCGAGGCGTTGTTTACAGAGCCTTCGTGACAACTTCATGACCCGTGCAAAAGAGGAGTCGTAAAGAAGCAGCGTTTACATACAGTGGCTTACAGTAATCCAGCGCTGTGCCATGGAGGACGAAGGTCCCGCAGTTTAATCACTGCTTATCATTAGCTCCTCACCATAAAGTCTCCACTGTTTATGCTGTTACCAGGAAGTCAACATATTGGTATCAGTGTGTAAATATACACCAGATACAAGCCTTCTTTTCATAATCCAGCAATTGTTTTTATCTAAAGCAAATTAAAAAGCAAATGATTTACGCTCCTCCCTCTGCTCTGCCTGATTTATTGGCGTCGTCTTAAATGCTGTTACTGATGTTTTACAGGAATGCAGCTGCACTGGTTGAGGGAGTGACCAGGAGGTTCTCCACAGAGTTTGAGCTGCAGGAGGTAATTTACTCACATTTTATCCGGAAGCGATAAATAGTTTCAGTTTTTGTGATTAATCTGAAGCAGATGAGTAACCTGAAACTCCCTGATACCTTATCAGACACGTACCTGCCCCGTCACGGCCTGTCCGCGTGATGAGACAGGATGGCATTCGTTTTTTCTCACCTTTGATCCTCAATTAACTACGAGCAATTAAGTTTATTCGTGTTTATCCAGATGCTTCCTCAACTTTTTCCCGATCAACTTTATGTTTCAAAGGTCTGAGCTTTTACCACTTATCAACACAATAGGTTATATAAGCTAGCTGCCCAACTATAAAAGGAGTCTACTGGTCAAAACCTGGCTGAACCTGAAAGTAGGTTTAGCTCCATGTTACATAAATCTAGTTTGACTTTCAGCTCTTTATTCTCCTCCTTTATCTCGCTCATATTTTTTTAGCTAGAATCATATATTTTAATATCATATACTTGTAGCAAAGAATTTCAATTTTCTAACGTTAGCAGGTCCCTTTAAAAAAGATACCCAGTGTTTGCTAATTTTCGGTTGTCGTCTTTTTTGTTCACTTTTTAACAGTTATTTAGCACATCATGGTAAATATCCCATTCGTTGTCATTACTTATTTTTTAAATATGTCAGTATTGTTAAAGAAATGAAGATACCTGCCCTTAACTCTTCTCTGTCTTTGCATTAGTTACTAATTTAGATTTTTTTTTTGTCCAAAGGATTGGTCTCTATGTCCAAGCTTTAGGTCAAAATGTCTGAAGTGTATCTATAACATTACTTTTTTCAACATTTATCTGCTAAGGAAATAAAATGTTTTTTTGGAAATAAGTTTATATTTTAATCTTTCACCTCAGAATTTCATCTTTTAATTTTTTCCTTTAATAAGCCCATAAATCTTTGAATTGTTTTTTTTTTATTATTATTATTATATCCTATATTGCTGATAATTGTGATTATAATTAAGTTGACAACATCCATCTGTTGATCTAGTGACTTTTAGCTTTAAGATTTATTCATTATTTTCAACTGATACTTAAATGTTAAATTGAGTCTGAAAAAGGGAATTTGGCCATATATATATATATATATATATATATGGCCAAATTTATCTGTATTGCTCTTGCAATTATCAGAAATCATTTGAAAGGTATTCCTGATGACTAGAAATGGTAGAATTGAAGATGCAGGGTGCGTCTGTGTGACACTGTGTCCCAGCGTTGGGTAACAATCGTCCGTCTGTGTCTCCAGCTGAGGCGCTTCCAGGAGGACGTGGGGACCGACGGCCCCTCCAGAGCCATAGATCAGGCCATCGAGCAAACCGAAGTGAACATCCAGTGGGTCAAGGAGAACCGAGACATTGTCCTGGAGTGGTTTGAAAAAGAGACGGCCCATCTAGAATAAGCAAAGCTTCAGATGTTTCATGGACGGTTTTCAGGCTACTGTAAAATAAATCTGACGACAGATAAAAAGGAAGGATTTGACAGGCTTCCGGTAATCAGACAGCAGTGCCATGAGGCGTAGCACAGACGACAGGAGATGCGCCCTTGTTTGTGTAAATAGTAATGAACGTTATTTATAGTGTATTCAATGCAAACAGTAAAAACATGAGATTTTATTCCCTTTTCTGAATTCTGCATGTGCCACTCGAACAAAAACCCGTAGTAAAGAAGTCTTTATACTGGATTTTGTGTCTATGTTTCTGCAGCCGATTTTTCTGAGATATAATAAATGTTTTGATTGACTGGTGGTTGGATAATCATTTTACTGTCCTAATACAAGGCTTTCAGTAAAAAATAAATAAATGTTTAAATTTACCAGTCTTCATGCTGCTGGTTTCCAAACCCACAAACATCCACATTACGTCTTAAAGTCTGTTTGTGCATTATAAATGTCCGAATCAAAGGTTCCCATCTCTGTTATTGTTTCTCATTTGCCTGAAATTGTTGCTTTTAATTTAAAAAAGAAAAACATCAACACTGAGCCTTTTCATTTTGTCTGTGTTATTTTAGTTTTGACATGAGGGAAACGGGAAATGCCTCGTTACCCGAGTCTGAACTGAAATGGGATGTAATCAGACACAACTTGTTTTAATTGCCAGTTTGTTTTCCTGAGGATGCTTTTACTGCACAACAAGCTCGTAACCATGTAAGATGATGTACTATTTAGGCTTTGACAAATAAAACTTAGTGAATGTGCAGAAAAAAGGTGGAAATTAACGCTTCAGCATTTTTAGCACTGATCTTTTTTAAGCTACTTAACTCTGGCCTATGAATCATTTAGGGACACAAAACAAGACAGCCAAACTCTAGAAATGACTCAGTGGAGCAAAACAACTTAGCAAAGACTTTTAAATAGGATATTTTGACACGTCACCATCCCACTTTCACAAAGACTCAATCTATTTTCCACTCCGGTGGTTTAATCGCTGCAGATGACCAAAATCTAAGTTTAAAAGACTGAAAGCCAGGAATGACACCTCGTGACATTCTTTTTTCCCTTGCCTTTTGCTGAGGCAGTGTTTAATGGATCAGCAGAGAGTAGTGAGTTGTTGCAAAGTGGAAGGAAAATGATGCAGTTTGTTTCTTCACTAATAAAAAAAAAATCGGAGAAGTGTTTTGTACATTTGCGTTTACTCACTTTTCCTCTAACATACCTAAATAAATACAAAAAAACAAACAGTGCGGCCAACTGGCTTTCGTAAGTCCTCTAATTAGCAAATGAAGTCCACATGTGATTTGATCCCAGTATAAACGAAAATGTTCAGTGGAAGCTCCAGAGGTCTGTTAATAGAGCATTGGAGAACAAACCGCATCATGAAGACCAAAGAACACAGCAGGCAGGTCAGGTAGAAAGTTTCAGAGAAGTTTAAAGTAGGGGCAGGTCGTGAAACAACAGGCCAAACTTTAAAGACCTCACAGAGCTCTGTTCATCATCTGGACGTGGAAACAGGACGGCACAGCTGCAAACCTACCAGAGCCAAGAGACATAGACAGCTCAGGTGGGAGAATCTGTTGATAAGGCATTTATTATTCACACACTCTACAAATCTGCCGTAAAGAATGGCAAACAGTAAGCCCTCGCTGATAGAAAGCAATTAGAAATCCTGTTTGCCACAAGCACTGTAGGAAACACGGCTTCCATCTGGAAGCAGGTGCTCTGGTCAGAGCCAGAAATGGATCTTTTTGGAAAACGGACACAACACCGTTTGAAAGAAATATAAGACCACCCTGAATGTCCCATGAGAATGGGGAGGAGGTTCATCCGCCAGCAGGACAACAGCCCCAAACAGACCGGCAGAAACACAACTGAGTCGTTCAGGTCCCAGCATATTCACGTGTTCGAGTGGTCCAGTCAAAGCCCGGAGCTAAACACATCGGAGAATCCCTGACATGAGTGGAAAGTGGTGTTGATACACGCTCTCCATCCAATCTGGCTGAGACTGGCCAATTTTGCAGAGAAGCAGCAGATATTTCCCTCTCTGGACAAACACAGTCCAAAGGACTTGGAGCTGTAACAGTGAGGAAAGCTGGTTCTGCAACGTACTGACTCAGAGGTGCTGATCTCAAACGCGCACCAGTTTTTATTTGGTTGAAATGTGAAAATCAGTTTTTCTTCCATTTCATAATGATGTGCGACTTTGTGTTGGTCTGTCCCATCAAGTCCCAATAAAACACAGTTAGTGCTAGTAATATGAGAACGGTTAAATACTTTTCCAGGGGAACGTACAGTTGGGACGTCCCGTGGCAGTCAGTACAGACATTACTTTAAAATACTCTTTATTGTAGATACTTGCTGGCCGGAAACAAATTTGTTTCTAACATGATATGCAGTCATGGTTAAGAGACATCATAGAAAATTAGCAAAGAAGTTGTCGGATAACAAAGAAAAACTTGAATTCATATTCAGAAAACGTTTCAAGCCAGACCTGAGACGTCTTCTTAAAGGGACAAAAGAGGTGAAGGTGGGCCAGAAGTCAATCTGCTGCCGTAAGGTAACAGGCAACCACAGAACATCATCATCATCCAAGGAGAAGAGGAAGCTCATACGGCTGTTTTATCCCGAGCACGCCATGTTAACCGCGCAGCGCCGGTTCTGTGTCGCCGGCTCCGTTTGTGAAATATCACTCAACTGGGCTGGCTCGTGTCCTGATTAACAAACAGTCAGAGCCAAATTAAAAGGGGGATGTTGGTGATACATTTCCCAGAATATCCCCACTGTGGGACAATAAAGGAAGTTAGAATCCGGAAGGGGCGTTTGAAACATCTGCCAAGATTTCAAGAAAGTCTGGCAGCTGGAAAGGAGAATTTGAGCTTTCCCCTGATTACCGAACACGTTTGGGAAGAAAATCTTTGTCCCATCTGCCTGAATGGTTATTTTCAGACAAGCGAGGGACAAGACAAGAAGAAAAGGGCTTAAAGAAGTCCTACATCAACGTTTTACATATAGTAAATGTCTTGTGATATATTCTTTATATTTTTCCGTTATTTTTATACAGATTTCGTTGTAGCAAAACAATGAGAAATAAACATTCTTATGTCCTTATCAATGATGATGAAGTGAAATAAACTGTTTCTGGGGCACAACTTTAAAAATAAATGATCAGAAAAAAACAACAGAAATGACTTTGTAACAGTGACTGGTGCCATTTTTCTAAATGAGGGCATTTGATCCAAAGAAAAAAATAGGAGAAATATACATTTAATTTTTTTGTTATCAGTCCAGTCCTGAACGTCAGAGGCGATCAAGGATTTTCTTCTTTAAGGCAAATAAACTGAAGCCTGTTTAGCAAGCCAGGATAACCCTGAAGACTGGATCAGGACCGAGGATGGATCCGGACGGCGAGACATGGTGTACTCAGTCATCCTGAAGAGAAACACAGATTAGATTCTGAAGAATAAATCCCGATAAATTCAGAGCTCCCATGAAAGAAATCTGATGGTTTTTCATGTACAAATGCACCACTGCATCAAATTAGTACTTTAAAATGTTTTAAGTCATCTTTATGAGCTACCTTGCTAATCTTATCAGTCCCAGAGGGGTTTTTAAATCCCAGTTTTATTATTTAGCATTATTTCTAACTTTAAAAAAATTATTTATTATGAAAATATGATTGAATTTTTAAAATTTCAAATGTATTTAGCTACCAGAATAAAAAAATACATAACACAACAACATAAAATATTTGATGGAATACAATAAAATGTTTAAATTTAATGAATTAGGATAAGTGTTAGATGTATTATAACTAAATAATGAAATTAAACCTGAATCATACTTAAAAACTAAAATAAAAATTATTATTATATTTTAATCAGTATGAATCATCTTAAAGGTGCATAGCCACGTTATTTGACTTTTTTATTTATTTATACGTCAGTAGCTCACTCTGGTTGCATACAAAGTTTTTATGAAATATTATCACACCCTGCTGGCGTATTAGTAATTATTTTGGTATTTTATGCGTTGTTTTTTCTCAATTTGTTAGTAAACAAAGCCTTTCGTGTTTATTTACGATTTTAACAGAAGTATGCACTGCTCATGTGCAGCAGGGGTTAAAACAAGGAAGCGGCTAATGGCTATTAGCATCTCCCAGTGAAACAATGAAGGAAGGTCCAAGATCCAGTGGGGGGGAAAAAGCGCAAAAAATATATGATTCCAAGAGGGAAAAGACTGGAATGTTGCTGGGAATACAGTATAAACGTTGGTGTTCACTGAAGTGGACGCTAAACCTGCGGAGGCTCAGATGTGACCGCAGAATTGATTGACATTAGTAAATGTTCTGATATGAGGCTCTTAAAGTTGCTGTAGATCGTTTTATTTAATTAATAACGGTTGGTCTACGATCACACCGAGCTGGAGCTTTACTGCGAGGCATTACAGAGGGTCAGGCTCAGGTCGGCGTTATTTAATTTTGATTTATTGATTAAACAAACCGGTATTATGATAGTTCTGTGATACTGTCACTAGATGGCGCCACATCTGTTTATATCTGCTAATCGCCTGGCTGTGGCTAGTTTTATTCACAAAAAGGACCATCAAAACACTACCATCCCGATAGTGTTTTGATGGTCCTTTTTATCATGATCAAACAGTTTTTGGTCTTTTTTTAAGCATATAATGTGGCTATATACCTTTAATTATTCACCTGATCTAATTAATAAACGTAGGGAAAAGTAAATGGTGTTAGATTTGGCTCTGACCCATTCGTCCTCCTCTGCTCCCTCTCCTGCTCCTCCAGGCTTCTGGGAGCTGCTGCCGTCTGCCTTCTTGGCCATTATCTTGTCCGTCCACGAGGCTCCGGCCTTTTCATCTCCAGCAAAGTTGCACTTGGTCACCGTACCGCTGTCCACTTTGGCCAAAGAGACTGGGAGATAAGAAAGGAAGGAATGTTATTCATGCTGCTAATGACATACAACAGAGCTCTAGGGTCCTAGAGCAACCAAACAATTTATTCTAAATCAGGATAATTACTGTTTAGATTTTAGGATTGCATTAAGATAAATATAAAACCAGTAAGTTTGATGTTTTCATCCAACAGCACTGGATTTTTTTTTTACTGTGCAAATCAACAAAGCAGCAATGAATGCATACTGACATATAAAGGGGCTGTTTCCTTTGGTCTTCAGTCGGACTTCCTGTCCCGTTTCCAGCTCAGTTTTGTCCATCTCCGACTCTGGGTACCAGAAGGCCCAGGTGCCAGCAGGTCGGAGCTTGTCTGTGATTTTAACCAGCTCAGCTTTGTTGATCATCTGCGACAGCTGATCCTCAGTCAGACGGTCCGATTCTCCTTTGGCTTCCACCTCTGAGCAGACGGGGAGAAAAAAATCCCATTTAAATCAACTGAATTTAAAAGGTGATGGAAAAGGAAACTAAAGGAGTGTTCAGCAATTTGGAACAGGCATGATTTTCCCACAGAGTTAAGGTTTAGGGTTTCTGTTAGGATAAGAAGTTCCCACATCACGCAGGCTCAAAGTGACCAAGAACTAGAACAAATGGGTTTACAGAGACGCTTATTGTTGTCTGCTCACTGTAGGAGGACATCAGGAAGCCGGTGTTGACTTTTTTGGTGTCGCTGAAGTTCGGCTCCACCTCCTTCCCACTGGCCTCAAATTTCCTCTGGTGGATCCGTCCGGGTTTGATGTACAGCACGTAGAAACGCACCTGCCATTGATTTTTTTTAGAAGATATGAGGAGAGAACAATGATTGGTTTAATGTTTATCAGTCTTCGGTTTGGTTTGGTCTGATATGTTTGCTCTGGTATCTTCTAAGTTCCTCTTTTCATTCAGTGGATCAAGCTCTATATCTGTCAGAGGCACCCTCACATGGTCCAACAGTAACTTACCACAGATCAATCTCACTTTAGCAAAGTTTGGCAAAGCAAAACCAACATATAAAGTTTTTTAATTAAACTCATGTGTTAGCAATAAAAAATACTTTTTAAGCTTCTGTTACAAATGCCTACAAGTAAGCTTCATGATATTGTTCATTCTTTTGTTTACGGTTATTACATAGGCAATAACTCACTCCTATTTTTATTCAAGCCTTTAACTAGTTTAACAAACATTGTTCAACGCTTAGCTTTAGTGTCATATTTATTGGTTTTATTCGCAAGTGTATCTTTTTTGACAAAATAAACGCTGTGCTTCAACTAAAAGTATGCTTGTTAATTAAATTAAGCTAAAAAATGTATTCAAACAGATCAAAAATATAAAGAGCTAAACAAAAATAATATATAGGAATAAAATTAAATTGGAACAGAAAAAAGCCAAATAGGATAATTTGTTATAAAAAAGAACCCTCCCCCCAAAAAAACAAAGTAGAATCAAGCAAAGCATAAAATAAAAAGAATAAAATACAATTAATGAATATAATTCAATAAAAAACAAAAACAAAGAATAAAAGAAAATGGAAAATGTATTATGAAGTAAGAAGAAATGGAAAAAAACAACTACAAAAGGAACTAAAAATAATACATTCAACTATGTAATAATTAACCTATGAAATAAAAGGAATAAAATAAAAACAAAAGCTATCAAACCAAACTAGATCTAAGTAAAATAATACTAATTTAAATAAAAAATAAAACAATACATAACCAATAATAAACTGAATAGAAACAAGTAAAGTGAAATAGAAAAAAACTTAATAAATTAGGTCTAGGCTACCTTTTGATCGTTGGTGTCACTGATTGAATGTCTGGACACATCCAGCAGCTTCCCTTCCACAAGGACCCCTGGTCCACTGAGTGAAAGACAAGGAATAACTTCAATGAGTGCAGTTAGTGTCAAATTTATCAGGCATTAGCTTTTTTTATCTTTAAAATATTTGTTAGTATGCAAAATATCACATTGAAGGTTCTAGCATAGGTATTGCTGATACATTCTTGAAGTTATAAATCCTAATAAAGTCTTTACTGAAGTTCGTTGTTGCTGTTGTTGTTGAGGAGGAATCTCAACATTATGTTTTTCGGTACTTTACTGAATAAAGCCGAATCTTTTATTCCTTTGAGATAAATGTTTTAGAAAGTAAATAAAAGCGATCTGCTCTTTATTTGGAGAAAAATGTGGATTTTTTCTACTGGGGTTTGGTGGAGCTGCGCCTTGTGGGGCGTATCAGATTGGGAGTTTCCTACCTTTCATACGAAGAAGGACGCCACGCCCGGTCAAACGTCTCATTGTGCACCGGTTTGTTCTCTAAAGACGTGTTGTGATAAATTCTGCTCATTTTCTCAACGTAATCTCCAATTTTCTCCCCTTCTCAGAGATTTTTTCCTGTTTCCAAACTTCCTGTTCCTACATGTAGCTGTTAGAGCGAGGTGCGCTCGTTTTTCACGCCCTCAGTGCCGCCAGCCACAAACAACACAGATGGGCAACGCAAAGAACGTTCTGAGCGAGAAAGATGAACAAAACGGGAAAAAGTTCGCAAGGCAAGCTAAATAACAGACATTGATGTTTTTTTTATCTTTACACGATGGAAACTTTTACATCATATTTACTAGGGTAAGATTTTTACCTTTAACAAAAAAAATTTTAACAAAAGAGCTATTTGAGAAAGGCACAGAGATAAGATACTTGACTATAGTATGACTGCAGTGCTGAAGAAAATCTGCGAAAAGTTTCTAATTTAAAAAAAGATTTCAAGTTACTGAATAAAAAGGTCAGCATAATCAGAATAATCAGACAGTTACTGGAGCACCTGGCAGTCAGCCAGTAGACACCGAGGATGGCTCATAGATTCATTAGACAGCATTAAGATCACTGTGTTTGATAGTGTGGGTAAGGGTAGGTGGTTGAATTGCGATTCACCACAAGTTTATGCCACAATTTCAACATATGATGAACACCACGGCAAAAACAATTGGTAAGGCTGTAATTAAATTATTAAAAAGTAAACCAGAAAGAAGTTTAGCTGTTCCTTAACATGACTATGTCCAAGAGTCCTGGTTGTGCCATTATGCACTGTTTTAAAATATTTAATGTTTAATAAATAACTGTTAGATATTGTTGGGTGAATATCAGCCCAAACAGCTGATTTCAAGAGTCCTGGAGAGGGGTTACAGCATGCATGCATGCATCTTGTGAAGATTTTTAGCAGCATCTTTCTCTCTATTGCTTATATTTTGCTCCATGTTCTATGATGGACGCTTAGAAACAAGGAGGAGGAGACGAAGGCGCCAGTAGAAACAGAAGCCTTGCATGCCTTCGGACCAGCAGCAATCAACTACATCGCTGCTTTTTTTTCTCCTGCTATTCTCTTTTGTAAAATGGTCAAGATGGATTATTTACATCTTTTGAACTGATTCCTTTAATTTAACCCTTCGGCGATTGAAAACTCAGTTTTGTACCCAATCATTGCCTTTCCCTATTCATAAATCATTTCATCCCACTGTACCAGCAGTCAATACATGGTGGTGGTAGTATAACGGTCTGGGGGTGCTTTGGTTCTGTCCAGTCATCAATCTTTGACCATAAACTCTGGCACTTTACTCTATCCTACAGCAGCCTAAAAAAAGCAAAGCAAAGTCCACCTCTGAATAAATATGGAAATGAAAGTATGGAGTGGCCTTGCCAAAATTCAGACATAAATCCGATATAGATGCTGTGGGATGATTTTAAACAGGCCGGTCTTTATGAAATCTCAAGTCACTAACTCTGAAGCAATCTCTCATCCCAATGCAAGCAACAGTGAACAGGAACGCCTTCTGAAATTTAAGGCTGATTGTGCTAGGTTCGGTATGAGCGACCTTTACCTGGAACATGGAGGAGACGCAAAAACAGACACTGAGGCAAGAGTTCACTTTTATGAACTAAGAGTGAACACAGAAATGGCAGCAGTAGCTCCAGCAACTGCTCTGACTAGCAAAGTGACGGCTAGATGTTCAAACCAAGACATGATGGGAAAGAAGAGTAGACAAAAATGGCAACTCTGACCATCTTTTCTATATCAGTGTGGCATGAAAGACTCAGATCAGAGCAACTTATTCTAACACAAATCGGAACTTTATTTTTTAAATGATGGGACAGGAATTAAAGCAATCTTTAGACGCACTTTTACAACAAAGTGACCAAAGAGCTTCAGAGGTCAAATAAACCAAACGTAAACATAAGAGTCTTCTGTGGACCTGAGGATTACAGATTTGGTTAATTTGGAAAGTGTTGAAGCAGAGGAGAACTTTCTTTCATCTGAAAAAGGGGAAAAACCTCCAAAATCCCATAGAAGAGATGGAAAGTATGGTTCTACTATTTTTAAATAATTTCTCTTACTCCTGCAGATCTAAAAGGTACTAAATTCAAATGCAAGCAGTGGAAACCCTGTTTAAGAGTGTCCTAAAAGTCTGACACTAAATGACTAAATTAAAAACTTAGACATATAAAATCTGTATAAAGAAGCATAAAGTAACCCATAAGAAATAAAATCACCACGGGATGAAGAGAAATTGGACCAGAGGAACTCCAAAGAAGCTAAAACCTTTTAACTGATTTGAGTGAAAGGGAAGTGCCACAACAGAAAATCTACAGAGAGCACATGAACAGCTCCTTCTGGAGTTCGATGTTGCACAACGACTTTGTGTTTTTAGTCGTCTACAGATGTTCTCCTGGCTCTTTTGGACCTTTTTTGCATCTCTCCTGTGTTTTCTCTTCTGGGCTTCTTTGATCGAGTTTTTCCCCCCACATTTCGGGGCCTGTCGGGAAATTTAAAATCCAGAACATCAGCGTGGGCTGCAGAGCTACATCCTCTCCCGGAGGTACCGCTGCTCGGGGAGCTTCCTTCCTGGTTCATGTCACAGAGCCGAGAGGAGGCCGTCACCAGGGGAGCGTTCAAGTTACAGGTGCTAACCGAGGTCAGGGCAGCTCCCCTCGTCTGCGGATGGACAGAGACGGCTTTAAAAAAAAAAACACGCCCGCCATTCATTTTAATTCAATTTCCATTTTCTTGTTATCACAAACGCCTCCCATCATTCTTCATAATCAGCTCATGTAAAACACGCGTTTAGAAAGTGCTCCCAGGGTTCTTATTCATTTGATTCCTGGAAGATCTTGTACAAAGCTAAATTAACCTCTTTGTGCCACTACTAGTACAATAATCTGGGTAAGATCAAAGTATTACTGTTTTACACACAATCCCTGGTGCCAGCTTCTCAGACGTGTAGAAACCGAGCTGAATGTTGAGCCAGATGTTTCTTCTCTGAGTCCAGCCTCCTGGGGCCTCTACCTCGTACAGACGCTCCCGATGCTCCTCATGCTGCTGCAGAAACCTCCTGATCACTGAGCATCCAAAAAAAAAAGGAAAATCATGTTTAATGTTCAGCCTTACGCTCTGAAAAAAAAAAAAATTCCATTAATTTTTTACTTGTTTTTCTTTTTTCTGTAGTCATTTTTGTGTTTCCGCTCCCCACACCTGGTAAAGAAAACGGCGTCGCTCTGGTGCGAACTCCGCAGTGAACACGTCCAACAAGAATCGATGACCGCATTAATTGCCTCGTGACCTCCTCGCCCAGCAGAATTACACATTCATGCTTGTTTGATTACGTCAATGAGGCAGGACTTTCCGGGAAGTGCTGCAAACTGGTGATGGGGTACAGCACGGGTGTCAAACTCCAGTCCTCGTGGTCCTCGAGGTCCGGCAACTTTTAGATGTGTTCCTGGTCCAACACAACTGAATCAAAAGGCTGAATTACCTTCTCTGTATGCAGTCAAGTTAGGGCTGGACGATAATTCAATAACAATATATATCGATCGATAGACGTGTGGCGCGATAGGAAAAAATAGGGTCGATAAAACTTCGATAGAGAGTTTTCCTTCCTTCCTTTCAGCCTATCATATTAGTTGATGTTACAGTCACTACTTACTCTCAACCAATCGTAATCGCGGACCCAGGCACGCCGTCACAAAGCGCCGCCCTCTCAAACCACAACACAGAGCACCATGTCGCAAGCAAGGAGCGGCGGAGGAAACGGTCCCAAAACGGGGTTTTACTAGTTCGCCAGCCTGACAGAAATAAACCACAGTTATTTGTAAAACTTGCAAGGAACTGGTAAAAACAAAGTCTGGTAACGCAACCAACTGGTTTCATCACGTAAGCCGCTCACATCCGCAGCAGCGCGAGCTGTTTCAGCCCCGCGCAGCAGCAGCACGGGGCTGAAACAGCTCGCGCTGTCCTTACACGCCACAACCTTGGACCTTAGCCCTGCGTCAGCCTCTCAACTATGAAACCTGAGGAGTAACTAGTGTACTATTCCCACCTAAATAGGCTATTTTATTTATTTATTTGGTATATTTATTTTGGTCATTTTACTGGTCACTTTAGTTTATTCTTTGTCAGTATTTAATAACATAACTCAGGTCTCTTAAGTTATTTTTCTTTAAAAAATTTCTGTTATGGTTAAAAAAGTTGGTTAAATAAAGATTTAATTGGAATTCTGTTTGTCTTCTTTATTAAAATTAAATCATTTAGCAATATCATAAAATGTCCAGGCAGAGCTGCACATAAAATATGGTTTTAAATATTTTCAATAATTATCGATATCGATAAATATTTATATATTTTTTTTATCAATAAGCTTTTTTTCTATATCGTCCAGCCCTAAGTCAAGTTCTCCAGAGTCCGGCTAATGACCTGATTATCGGACTCATACGTGTTGAAGCAGAGGCACATAAAAGTTGCAGGACACCAGCTCTCGAGGACTGGAGTTTGGCACCCCTGAATTACAGGAAGCGACGTCGGCCATTTTAAAACAACGCATGGCTGAAGCCGTTTTACCTGCAGAGAGAAAGACCAACCAAGCAGAGGGTCTAGATCGCTAAACTGATGCCGTTTTGCCTGATTGAGGTGATAAACATAGGTAATACTGAATCTCCTCCTGTGGCAATAGTTTAAAGGAATAACAGAACTGCTGTGTCTGAGTCTTTAACAAACAACTGTACTCTGGGGATGTCTCACCTGCCAGAACCCAACTTGTAAACTCAGCTCCTCACATGTTCTGTAAGAGGCCTGGGCCAGTCGATATGAAGGTGCGTTCCCACTGAACGTGAACGCGGCACGCCGAGCAACAGATTTAGGTGATACCTCTAGGCACAGGTGTGACTCGGGAGCGATGTGACCCAAAGCGAGGCCACAGAGGAGTTTCTAGGGACAAAAAAGGCACGATTTTGTCGATTAAAACGAAGCCAGAGCAACACGACACGATGAATGCGAAGTGACAGTTGTTGGAGTTGAAAAAGCTGAACTTTTGTGTCTTGTAGCCACAACCAGTCAGGAACTGGATGTGGCTGTGACGTGGGGCGAAGGACTGCGGCGGAGACAAAGCAGTTTTCACTCAACATGGAAGACAAGCTGATAGTGGCGGTCTGCGGTCGGCCTCAGTTTTATGACTCAACCAATTATTAACCGAGACAAGTCCAGAAAGGAGCAAGCCTGGAGAAGAGTGAGTGAGGAGGCTGGAGTGGCAGTTAAGTGAAAGCGCCTCTAGATGGCGCCATTGTTCTGCTGTATTTCTGGCTTGTCGCCCGCTGTGCGATTGCTGATAATGTGAACGCGTTTGATGTGAACGCACCTTAATACAGAGAGAAAGAGGCAAACCATAAACATGTCAGTCACAGCCTGACAATGACTGGGCATCACTTGTGAAAACCTACATGATCAGACCAGTCATGAGAACAGGGGAGTCTCCAAAAAGTTAAAGCTCCCCTGTTAGGGCCACTGGTTTTATGACATCGTTGTTACATACTGTGATGAAATCTGGGCCAGGAGTGAATGACAGACAATGGAAAATGATGCATCCATGAAGAGGAAATAAAATAATTACTTTGTACTTTTGTAGTCATAGTCATATTAATAAAATAATATCCAATATCACTGGCAACATAGGGTTCAGGGTCTGCCCAGCGGCACTTGGACATGTGTCATTATATTAAGTACCGGTATCCTTCAGACACCACCAAAATGTCTCAAACCAGGGGCCCATGTTCTTAATCAGACAGAAAAGGCAATACATAACCAATTTAAAAAAAAAAAAGGTAAGAAATTGATTATAATAACATATACACAAAAATAAAAGCCCTGCAACTAAAAGTCCTTTAAAACCATTAAAGGTCCCAGGTAAAACTCCGGTGCAGGCAGCAAATATTTAGAAGAAACCTCCTCTGTGGCTTTAGAGCACCAGTACCCATGGATTGGCATGGGAGGAATGGTTTGGCAGGTTCTGGTGCTGTTCTCCTGTACGGCTGTTGCCATCTCCACCGGAAGCGTGTGTGGGAAAGCTCATCCTTTTCCCTCTTAAATGCCTTTTCTTGCCACCACTCCCACTGACTCCACATGGCGACTGATGTCACCAGGTGTTCGTTCATTCGTGGACGTGCATCAGAAAGGTGCAGTAAAAAGGGAAAGACTTGCATTTCAAATTAAAAGCGCACAAATGGAAGCAGATAAAACACAAAACATGCAACAAGTACACAGTTTCACCCAGCGATGCACGGGAGAACACTTGCAACTAACTTTTAATCTAGTCAGTGCAACAATTGAAGATTCAATGAAATAATCAATTTTTCTGCCTAATGTGGCAAAAAAGAAACTTTCTACTCCAAGAGATTAAGATTAAGATCATAAATAAACCTGCCGACCTGCCGCCATGCTGGACGATAAGGGGGAGCTGACTCCGAGGAAGTCCTCTGAGGAGAACGAGGAGCAGAAGTCATGCAGGATCTGAAGGCCGAAGCCTCTCCTCCTGCAGCTTCGCCTCACCAGCACGGTGTCCAGGACGGGCAGCAGGTAGCAGCGGCTGCTCCAGCTGTCACAGAGTTTGCCTGAAACGGCAGGGGGGAGGGCGGCTTTACTCTGACCCGAACACAGCTCGTCTCATTTCAGTGGAACGTCTCCAACAACAAGCTTAAATATACGCTTTAGGTCAACGCCAAAGACTTAGTTTAAATTGCAGCAAAAGTTGGCTTTACAAAGCATTGACTCAGAGGGACGGAATACAAACCCAGACCAAAGTTGTTAGATTTTTAATCACTGAAAACAATGACTCGTTTTCCTTCCAATTCCCCAATTATGACCTACTTTGCACTGGTGTATCTGATAAAGTAGAAATCTGATGTAACATTACAAAAGTCCAAAAAGAATAAATGCATTTTTTCCTCATTACAAGCCAGTTTGAGAGGAGCGCTTTTAGAAAGGCTAAAGAACCATTTATCAGGTCCACTTTAACAGATTAGACCTTCCACCTGGCTGCTTGGAAGTCTGATACTTGTGAAAAAAAGAGGCGGTTTAAAACTTTAGCAGAGTACTGTATCTTTAAAGCTCAGATGACATATGTCCTTCCATTTTAGCATTTCGAACATTTGTAAACTGACCAGCTGAACTGCCTGAAATGGAAATCCTCTTTTAAGGTTGGCAGGAATAGCTTGATTAACGGTAATGGACTGGGCTTCTTCCAGCCGCCCCACCTTTGTGTTTGACGGAGTAGAAGCCGACCGCCTGTCCGTCCTCCCACAGCACTTTGCAGCTCTCTGTGCGTGGGTGCGGGGAGAACGACACCTCTCCGTGTGACTGAGGCCTCTCCACCACCCGGCTGAGCAGGAACACGATCAGCCGCTCCGTAACTGACTGCACCTGTGGACGACGTGCCGACTCAACAAATCTGTTTCTCTAGTGAACCGAAGAACAATTAATACTATTTAAAAATGTATTACAAAGATTATTAGCAAATATGTTCAATTTGACTTTTTTGCTAACTTTTCTAAAACCAGACTGGCCTTTAAGTGACTGTTATCATTTCTGTGTTGTGATACCGGGCTCCTTAATGCTTGAAATTCGCAAGTGGATTGTTAACAGAACCAGAGTTTTCATTCCACTCTTTATTCTTGACCCTGCCTGGATTGTTTCAGAACACTTCACTCATGCAGCAGAAAAGGTATTTGTCTAAGAAAAAACCTTTTCCCCAGTGGTCTGACAGCCATTCTTGTACTTCTTGCATACTCTGAGTCTGTCTGTGATGTTTTTTTCTTTGATAACCGTCTTTGTCCAAACGCATCGACCTCAACCAATTTTCAAATGCGCTCGCATCCATCTGCTGTCAGTCTTTCCTTCTGTACAACTCTGTAGTGCAGTCCTGTGCAGAAGCTAGCATGTCCTGGAGCTTGCTGGACACCATAAAATATTCTCCTTTCCTGTAACTGAAACTCTGGTCTTGAAGTTGTGGACGATTTAGAATAACTGTCAATTATGCCACAAATCTGCCACAGGGAAGGTAGAGGACACAGCAAAACGTGTGGAAGAAGGTGCTTTGGTCTGATGGGACCAAAGGTTACCTTTTGAATATTGTGCATCAGAGAGAAAGACTTAATAGAGAGAGAGAAAGCGTATTGCTAAAGCAATAAGATAACAGATTCTGCCATGATTTCACTTACTGGCTGCAAGCCACTTCTGGATTTACTGGAGGTCCGTAGCACGTCTTCCAATCGCCACCACTTCTCATGCAGGTATAAAGCCAAGACTAGAAGGTATCAAAACGTCAAGAGTCAGTCTCCGTCTCATATGGCAGTTTTGGTGAAAACTGTGTTTATACCTCCATACCTTGTGTTGGATCATGAGGAGGATGAAGCGCCAACACAGTACAGTCGGGGTGGTCGTCCTCAAACAGGTGGAGCTGGCTGATGTTGGCTGGTGTTATGGCGCTCTGTGCAAAGAACGAGATAACGATAAGGGAATTCAGGTTAAATATCACATTTTGCGAAAGGAAGTAAAGGAAAATGGATGCGGCTCTGACTATTATTTGTCTTAGGAAGTTTTTTTTTTCAGTATTATTGTTATATTCCATTGTCTCTGGCTTTCCTGACAGTTTGATGTCTTTGAGCCATGGGTCCAACATTCCTGGAGGATCTGCTTCGCAGCATGGAGCCTGGGGATGCACCATTTAAACTTTCCACTTGAATTGAGATCCAGATTGTTTTCTAGTAAATTCATTGAGTTGAAATTGCCTTTCCTGCAGAAAAGTTGGAATCAGGCATGACCAGGCTATCTGGCATAGTGGGCAATGGGCCCACGGCCATTCACAGACCGGCCCGGGCTGTCATAATTTAATCAAAAAAGGATTTCAAAATTAATTTATTTACTGTCCCACGAGCAGGGAGGTCAGAAAAGCTACTAACCGTCCGGGAAGAAGTAGCCAAAAAGCAGGACTAGCAGATGCAGGAGATTGAATTAAGAATCTATTATTATTATTATTATGAAGCTATGATCTCTCCATTCGTGTAAAGATTATTTAAACTATAAATTTACTGATCCCTGCTCTTTATTTTCTTTGTCTGCCTGTCTCTGCAGCCCTCTCTCTCTCTTTTTCTCTCCAACATCCTCATTTAGTTTTTTCATACTTTGAGGCGCCACTTCGAGGAGCTTGTTATTCAACATGGATGTATGGTCTTAGTCTTGGCCTAATTGTCTAATTTGTATAAACAATATATTTAAAAGTGGAAAGACATCACTAGCAGTGTTTTTTTCTGAACTTTATTTTAATTTTTTGAAACAACACAATGTGTGGCTATATCCTCTGGTATGTTGCGTGTCTCTGCATATCGTATAACTATCAGGGTGGGCCAGCATGGCCAAAAAAATGCCGGGGTCATTCTTTGGTCCCAGTGCAGCCCTGGCTGGGAGGGTCTTTGCTTTGTGTCCAGACGCATTACTCTCCCTAAAATTTACTTCGCCATCACAAACCCTACTTTTGGACTGTTGGAGAAGGTCTCCACCTGTGCAATAGCACAGATAAAGGCCGCCATCTACAGCTTGACCTCATCATTAGCTGTGGAAATGTTCATGTTTTTGTTAGTTTAGCGTCTCAAAGTGTAGATCCCTTTCCCTTCAGTTGGATTGTATGAGGGCACTGACAGCGGTTCAAACCTGTTCTGTCGGTTTGTCTTTAAGTTGTTCTGTGCTGTTTTCCCTGTTTTCAAAGATGCCCCATATTCCACTTTTACAACCTGAACATTTTGTCCGTACTTGCTCTAAACTTTAGACCTGTGAACATCCTTTTTGCCACAGTCTGGGCAGTTTTTAAGCAGTCTCCATTGTCTGTTTTGTTGCCAGGTGTCGCAGCAAGCATTCCTGCCTAATAGTAATGAAAATGATAAAACAATTTCATTGCCAGTCAATCTTTTTGCTTTTAAATTTAAAACTTTATAATCATCCATAGTTACATATATTTCTTCTGTTACTTTTTTGTTGATGCTGCTCTATCATTATTTATCTCGCTATATTTGAGGCTAACAGTCCCAATGTTATATAAAAGTTAGTAATTAATGTATAGTAAAGTGTGTACGGCAAAATAAAACAATTAATTAGAAGTAGAATAGATGACAATAAACTGCTATTAATGACAGGAATCAGAAGGCGTTATCGTACCTTTTTAGACGTCTCATTGCTGGAAGGCGTTGCGTTCAGGGATGCCAGGTAATTCTCAGATGCGGATGTCAGCTCAGTGTCGTCCACAGATGGCAGATCAACAGGATACATGGCCTTTATAGGGGGGAAATGTGTCAGGTGTCAAACATTCATCTTGACATTTGGGCGTTTTGGCCAATTTTAAAGCTGAAATCTTCGATGAAGCTCAGCCTTCAACAAGTTTTGTTTGTACACTTAAGTTATATCAACACTGCAATATTAAAGGCTGATAATGCGATCTAAAAATGACATCAGAGATAATAATTAATGCCAGGTTAATAATTCTCAGATTTGGTCTTTAGTGTTATTTGGTTGCAGAGGTGGGTAGTAACTAGTTACATTTACTCAGTTACATTGACCGTAGTAACTTTTTGACCAAAATGTACTTTTAGGAGTAGTTTTACTGTGCTGTACTTTTTACTTTTACTTGAGTCATATTATTACTCAAGTATCACTACTCTTACTTGAGTAAAATTTCTGGCTACTCTACTGACTGTGAGTAACTTCATGAATAAAGAACAGGCTCGTTTAAAAATGCACCAGAGACAAAAACCTAGAGTTTATGTTAAAGTGAGACTTCTTATTTGTACACACTCTTTGTTATTTTAATGGTATTTTCAATCTGCTGAGCTCATTGAACCTTTTGGGGGTCAAATAAACATACAGTAAACAGTAGATATTGTCATTGGAAGTACTTTGCACTGTTCTAACATACTGTATGTATGTTGCCTGCTGTAAGTATTGCTTTCAAGTTTAATGTTGAAAAAATGACTTTAGTGTATCTTTTGTCTTTAAAATACCAGAATTTGCACATAACTTTATATTTTTGTCTGTCCATTACATAATCTTTGAATGTTAAATCATCAGCTGTTATGATTAGTTACTCAGTACTTGAATAGACTTCTTATTGAATACTTTTTTTTACTCGAGTCATTTCTTGGCTGACAACTTTTTACTTGAGTAAAAATACGTTGTGCTACTCTTACTTGAGTCCAATTTTTGGCTACTCTACCCACCTCTGGTTGGTAAGTTGTAGTGTTTCTCACATGAAGGTCGTGATTTCTAGGTGTGTTGTTGTTGTTGTTGTTCCCAGAAAACAGCCGTGCGTCTTAAAACAGCGATAGCAACGAAAACGACACGTCACCACGTCATAACAGATCGTCTCACCCAAAGATAGCAACATTACACATTCCATAAAAACATACTCTGACCCGAGAAGGTTTGTGCACTACCTGTTGGGTAAGTAGCCTAAACTTTGATCCCACCTTTGTGTCCTTACCCTTGACCTACAGCGCCATCTACCGACGAAAAACAACAGTGTTCTCAATTGATAACCGGAAGCTCAAACGGGGATTTTCAAAATAAAATTAGATATTTTGCAGAAATCTTTTTTTTTTGTCTCCTGGCTTTATTTTCCAAAAAATAAGAAAAAATGAAAAGATAAAATTTAAAATAAAATGGGCCAATGCTATCCACTCGTTTTTAACCGGTTTCTATCTGACATTTATTCCTGTTACAATGGATTATTTAGCTGCTTTAGACCCAGACTGTTTGTTAATTACGGGACTTCTGAAGCCAAATGCTTGCACTGAACTCTATTTCAGTATGTGGGATTGCTGCAAAGCCATCAACAATGCAGACGACTGTCCACTGTGGCTCTACGCTCTTTCAGGAGGAGTGAATGCTGCTTGGAGAGACTTGATGCAACCTGCTGGGTTTCCTTACATAGGAAACTTTTTGACCAATCTGTCTGGAGGATTTGATTGAATTTGACTTTGTAAAGTGCCTTGAGATGACATGTGTTGTGAATTGGCACCAACTGAATTGAAAACACTGAATTTGGCTGTACTGTATTATAGCAAGAATATAATTGGATTGCATATTTTTATTGCTTATTTGTTCATATGACTGGTTATTTGAACTGCACCTGGATGTTTTGTAAAGTGCTTTAAGATTACATTTGTTGTTAATTGGAGTGGCACAAATACTGTTGAATCAGAACCCAATTAACAGATAACAAATAAGAAATGCGTCCAAATTCAAGTATTTGCATTCCATTTTAATCTTATACACAGGATCTGGCGCATCGGAAGCAGACTATAAAAACACGAATTAATAGTCTAAACGTGTGTCATCTTTAAACTTGTTGAATTTTTTTAGCAGGGTTTAATGAGACAAAAATAAAAAAAAAAGTAATCAAGGTGGCGCGGAAGGTCTGACTGGTGCTTTATTTTATTTTGAAAACAGTTAGCGGAAGTGTTTCTGTGTTTTATTTATTATTGTGAACCAATCAAGCCAGAGGACTTGCTCCACAGTTAGCACAACGCAGTTTAACGATGTTCTTCGTCATGACACCGAGCCGCAGGCTGCTGTCTCTCCGGCGGAGCCTCGTTCAGTGTCGCGGCGTTAGCGTAGA
Organism: Fundulus diaphanus; assembly: GCA_037039145.1. Taxonomy (NCBI): domain Eukaryota; kingdom Metazoa; phylum Chordata; class Actinopteri; order Cyprinodontiformes; family Fundulidae; genus Fundulus; species Fundulus diaphanus. Next base: position 10,679,415 of record CM073134.1, on the reverse strand, counting down.
AAACAAAGGCAGGGTACGTTGTTTCGGTTTGTTTTCCGCTCGGTTCAATGGAAGGTCGTGGGCAAAGTGAACACAGGGGGTTAGAGACACAGCTGGAATTGGAGGCAGTATAGATATCTAAATGTGAAACGGAAAATTAATTATTCAGCGCGGTTAATGCATTTGGTGATAAAATATTCTCTCGGTTTGTGGACTGTTTGTTACCTAATTTGCGGTTGTTGTTTTTTTTATTTCGAGCCACATATTTTCTGAACTATATAGACAGCTTGCTCTAGCTTTGCCCCGACCTAATACTTTTAACAGCATCAATAATTTCCAGCAAGCGATCTCTCATCCTGAGAAAACATCTTACTGTATCTGCTGCGCGTTTGCTCCTGCCGGCCACCGTAGGCTCAACATGGTAATAATTGGCAACGATCATGTTGGTGAGGCGCGGGTTCCGACCATTGCACATTCGTTTTTGAAGCAGCAGAGTTACTGCAATTTTGATATCTAGACTTTATGTTTCATTTGGAAATTGAACTTATCCAGCAGCTGTAACCAGCCAATGTCTAAAATTTTACCTGAACTAAAACCCAGCCAAGAATATAGTTTTCCCTGACTTCACTTCGCTAGCGTCCATCAATCATAAATCATTGGTAACGGCATGTGAAATTCTTATTAAATGTCAGGAAGAGGTGCGAGGATTTGATTGAGGTAAGGATAGTAAATTATAAGGGATTATAAATAAAACGATACATTCTAATTCATTGTTTGGTTACAGGGAGGCTCCACATTGATACATGCTGGTTTAAATCCAGTCAGCACAGTCCCAGCCAACCCGTGTCTGTTGACTCCATTAGTATGGTCCAGTCTGGATGAGTAGGCCTCCTCAAACTCCTGACACATATGTAATGACAATGTTTTTGCGTCTCTCTGTTTTCTCCTATGTGATGGACGCAGTGTTGTTTCTTTTGTACACAGAGGAGAAAACAGAGAGACGCAAAAACATTGTCATTCCATTTTGCCAGAAGTTTCTGAGAAACTCAAGAGAATTTTCTCCAAGCACAACATACCAGTAAATTTCAAACCTAATAACACTCTCAGACAAAAATTGGTTCATCCCAAAGACAGAAAAGCCAAACCACAGCTGAGCGGCGTTGTGTCTGCGGTCCAATGCAGCGAGGACGGCTCAGACTCCTACATTAGAGAAACTAAACAGCAGCTACATAGACGCATGGAGCAGCACAGGAGGACCAGCAGCTAGGGGCAAGATTCAGCAGTCCACCTGCACCTCAAGAACAAAGGGCACTCTTTTGATGACAATGATGTCCAGATTTTGGACAGGGAGAATAATAGATGGTTTGAAATATGGTAAATGGCTTGTATGTATAGCGCTTTACATTACAGCCAGTCATTCTCACACACATTCACACCCTGACAGTGGTGAGCTATGTTGGTAGCCACAGCTGCCCTGGGGCAGACTGACAGAAGTGAGGCTGTCATACCTTGGTCAAAAGAGAAAAGCCATCACTAAATAGAGAGGGAGGATTGCGTTTCCAACTCCCCAGAGTGTACAACTCGGTCTTAAAACTCATTCCAAAGAGATTACATCAGCAGTCTCATCATGATTCAGGTGATCAAGTACTCCACTCACACCAAGCAATAGCTTCTAACGACACAGGACAGTGGTGGTGGGTCATTGATTTGCATCTGACTTAGAATGAGCCTAGGAGGATAGGCCTCTATGTCCTTAAAAACAGCAGCGCTCCAACTGCAGGTTGCTCAAGTTCGAGACACCAGACCTGACAAATTACCTACTTGAGGAGTTTCAGTCAGGCTTCAGAGCTCATCATAGCACTGAAACAGCTCTGGTGGAGGTCACTAATGATATTCTTATGGCCTCAGATAATGGACTTGTGTCTGTACTTGTCCTGTTAGATCTCAGTGCTGCATTTAGTACAGTTGATCACAATATTCTCCTACAAAGACTTGAGCATACTGTAGGGATTAAGGGGAAAGCATTAGGCTGGTTTAAATCTTATCTATCGGACAGATTCCAGTTTGTTTATGTTAATAATAAATCTTCAAACTCTAGGGTCACTTGTGGAGTACCACAGGGTTCAGTCCTTGGACCAATTCTCTTTATATATGCTTACTATTGGCAAAATTATCAGACAGCATGGGATTAATTTCCACTGTTATGCTGATGACACTCAGCTATATTTATCCATAAATCCTGATGAATCCAATCAATTACTTTGATATTTTTCAAGCTTTTATGTGTCTTAATTTTGACAATGGTGGCTTACACTTAATGAGAACCTAACACAATTTTTTTTCTAGAAAATCTGAATATTACATACGAATTAAAGAAAATATCTTTTAAACACAGATATGAGATACGAAAATGTACTGTGTGTGTGTGTTTGTGCAGAAGGCCGCTGTGGACAGGGTTCTCTCTGCATTCAGGTCTATCTGTGGTGATGATGGCGTCTCTCTGGGTGAAGCCATCAGAGAGCAACATGGCAAAGATGAATCGGTACACAGGTGAGACGTTCTCTGTTTACTAAACCAAACTGAATCTTACACGCAGCGACTTAACAAAAGTCACGTGTTCTTTTCAGTGAAGGTTTGTAATCGGGTGATAAGAAACTTGCGTCGCTTCTCTCTAGATGTCGGCCCCCAGACGTGGTGGTGTTCCCACACTGTGTGGAGGAGGTCAGCGCCCTAGCCAAAGTCTGCCATGACAACAACCTTCCCATCATCCCTTTTGGCACCGGGACCGGTTTGGAGGGAGGGGTCGGTGCTGTGAAGGTGAGAGAATGTCAGTCGATACTTGCACCATGAAAGAAAACCCTAAAAAAAATAAAAATAACAGCGGACAAGAAATTAAAGTTTCTGTTTTCAAGGGAACCTTCAGTTGTGCTTTGGTTTTAATAATTAAATGTACAACTACGTTTGAAAGAAACAAGTGAGAAAAAGAAATCGAACGTGTACAATTTTAAGGCAAAAATTACCTTATCTCTGTAATTCCTTTCCTTAGGGTGGCGTCTGCTTCAGTTTGAGGAACATGGAACAGATCCTGGACCTTCACCCAGAGGACTTTGATGTGACCGTTGAGCCTGGTGTTACCCGGAAAGCCCTTAATGCCCACCTGCGAGACACAGGCCTCTGGTTCCCTGTAGGTCAGTCACACATTTTCCCAGTTTATACTGTTTCTCTTAAAAGGATGAACATTTGAATGGTAGCCTGGTAATTAAATGCTAACTTCTCCTTGGCTCTATGCTAATATTGATGTTGGTAAAGCTCTTAGGAAGATTAAAGTTATCTTGAGCGTGTTGTTAAGGGCTTCACGTTGGTAGCACTGTTGTAAGAAGGTCCTAGCTTGGAATACCGGCCTGGGAGTTTTTCTGCATGGAGTTTGCACGTTCTCCCTGTGGATGAGTGCGTCCTGTCCGGGTTCTCCGGCTTCCTCCAACAGTCCAAAAACACGACTCTTTGGTTAATTGGTCTCTCCAAATTGCCCTTAGGTATGACTCTGTGTGTGCACAGTTGTTTGTCCTGTGCGTCTCTATGTTGCCCTGTGACATAGAGACTATCCGAACATCGCAACAGAAATCGAGACTTCTCAGACCAGGCAACATTTTTCCAATCTTCTATTGTCTGATTTTGGTGAGCCTGTGCGAATTGTAGCCTCAGTTTGCTGTTCTTAGCTGACAGGAATGGCACCCGGTGTGGTCTTCTGCTGCTGTAGCCCATCCGCCTCAAGGTTCGACGTGTTGTGCGTTCAGAGATGCTCTTCTGCATACCTTGGTTGTAACGACTGGTTATTTGAGTTACTGTTGTCTTTCTATCAGCTTGAACCAGTCTGGCCATCCTTCTCTGACTTCTGGCATCAACAAGGCATTTGTGCCCACAGAACTGCCGCTCACTGGATATTCTCTCTTTTTCGGACCATTATCTGTAAGCTCTAGAGATGGTTGTGTGCGCAACCATGCCACGTTCAAAGTCACTTAAATCCCCTTTCTTCCCCATTCTGATGCTCCATTTGAACAGCAGCAGATCGTCTTGGCGATGTCTGCAGGCCTGAATGCATTAAGTTGCTGCCATGTGATTGGCTGATTAGAAATTTGTGTTAACGAGCAGTTGTACAGGTGTACCTAATAAAGTGGCTGGTGAGTGTACGCAAAAGCCACTATGAGACTGATGTCACTGCAAAAATAACACACTCTGCCCTGACACAGTTAAACTCTGTGAATTCCACACCCTTGATCCCAATATGTATGCACAGTTCATGTCAGTCCATCATAAGCAACACATTTTAGGAGAAATTTGACAGTACTTGATGTTCAACAAAATCTCTTCTTTTTTGCTAACAGTTAGACCTGCATACCTGTCAAGATGAGAAACAGTGTAACAGAAGCTTCAGGTTTTTGTTGTGTACTTAGATTTTGCTGTTTAATTTTGGCTTGATCTTTGTTTGAATAATAATGACACGGTGGAATCTGTAATGTTTGGTATGCCTGCGGTTGGATTTAAACATTTTCACAAGCTGGTAAATGCCCGATCAAATGCACACGGAGGTCTAAATAATAAGCTGGTCACTGGCAGCCTAGCAGTCGTGCTGTTTGGTTACGTGTTACAGATCCTGGAGCCGACGCGTCCCTGTGTGGTATGGCCTCCACCAGTGCGTCAGGGACCAACGCCGTGCGTTACGGGACCATGAGAGAAAACGTCATGAACCTAGAGGTGGTTTTGTCCGATGGAACTGTCATACATACAGCCGGGAAAGGCAGGCGCCCCAGGTACGGCATCAAGTATCAGATACACGCTGGAGCTGTTGCCTGTTGTGGTCGCATTGTCTTAATATTTTGTTTTCAGGAAAACTTCTGCAGGGTACAACTTAACAAACCTGTTTGTGGGCTCAGAGGGCACGTTGGGGATAATTACCAAGACAACGTTACGGCTGTACGGCGTCCCAGAGGCCATGGTGTCGGCCGTCTGCTCTTTTCCCTCAGTCCAGGCTGCCGTAGACAGCACTGTGCAGATCCTACAGGCTGGAATCCCCATCGCCCGTATCGGTGAGGACAGAACAAGGAAACTGCAAACTGTCTAAAAGTAATGTTTCATGGAAGTGTCAAACATTTGTTTCGTCACGTCGGCCAGTTAAAAGTCTACATCCACAACATATGGAACTGCTCAAATTATTGGGAGATGTGTTTTTGTGCTTTCAGAGTTCCTGGATGATGTGATGATTGATGCGTGCAACAAGTTCAGCTCCCTGTCCTACCCCGTCGCCCCGACTCTGTTCCTGGAGTTCCACGGCTCAGAACGCAGCCTGGAAGAACAAGTCACCACGGCTGGTGTGTGAAAGCAGTAAACGAGAACGTCTTCTCTGACATTTGCTGTTAGTTTCTAGGTTCTTGCTGCTTCAAATGTCTCGTACCGGGCGTCTGTAGGGACTGAAAACTGGGGCTCCCCATGTGATGTGATTTAAAGGATTAAAAATTTGGAGTCATGCTGCAAAGACAAAACACTTAACGGTCTGCGTGTGTGTTTCTGCAGAGGAGATCACGCAGAGTAACGAAGGGTCAGACTTTCAGTGGGCCCGAGATACTGAAACTAGGAACCGGCTGTGGAAAGCTCGCCATGACGCCTGGTACGCCGCGCAGGCACTCAAGCCGGGCAGCAAGGTAAAACTAAAAGTGGGTTTGGTTTCGTGAAAAAGAAAATGTGATCATGGAAACTGAGCTACTTCACCAGAATCTCCCCTTGAAAACACTCAACAGTTTTGTCTCCATCCCCGCCTGCATAGACATGGGTGGGTCATTTCGGAGAAAAGATGGACTCTCAGGGACACAAACCTTCCTAAAGTGTTTAAAAATTACTGGAACTTATTTTACGACATCAATTAAATTAATTAAACAGAACAAGGTCCGCACTTCAACAAACAATTGGGTCTGCAGAGAGCATCACTGGGGCGGACCTTCCCTCCATCCAGGACGTGTACAGGTCCAGGGTCAGGAAAAGGGCTGCTAACATCTCCGCAGACCCCTCACATCCTGCGCACAGACTGTTCAGATGTTTGCCTTCACGTCGACGCCACAGAGCGCTGTTTACTAAAACCAGCCGCCACAGAGACGGTTTCTACCCCAGGGTGTCCATCTGATGAACAGTCAGAGTACCCAGATCAGTGCCATGCATGTTTGCACCAATCCAACCATGACTTCCTCTTTTATTGAAAATGTTTATATTCACAACGACAAGAAAAATAATTCCATTTACTTTTGTTTTTATGTTTTTGGTGGCACTAGGGACCAAATCTGCGTCAAACTGTTACCACTTCGGGGAGCTTATGTGTCTCCCTTCATTCGTGGTTTGACTTTTGAAAATCACAACAGACAGCTGCTTCAAGCCAATCCAATACTGTGACCTTATCTTTCTTTTGTGTGTGTGTTTGAAGGCTTACTCCACAGATGTGTGTGTCCCTCTGTCACGACTTCCTCAGATTATCGTGGAGACGAAGAAGGACCTGCTGGAGAGCCGGCTGACTGGTGAGTGAGGGACATGGGGAAGAACCACGGGTGTTTTAGTGGTTTTGGCAGTGCAAAGTGATGTTTATTCAGCGTATTTTCGTTGTATTACTTACTCTATTCTTTTTCACAATTGTCTATTGTTTCAACAACAAACTTTGGTAGATTTTGTGTTAGACCAAAAAAGAAAAAAAAAGTTGCACATAGTTTTGAAGTGGGAGAAAGTGCTTTTCAAATTGTTTTCTTTTTTTACAACTGATTAGAGCTGGACGATAATTCATTAAGAATATATATCGCTCAATTCACTATTCACTTCAATAGAATATCAATTTTCCTTCCTTTTGCATTCTATCCATGTTAGTTCATACTACAGTCATTACACCCTCCCAACCAATCACAAACGCAGACCCAGGAACACTCCGTCATCAAGCTCCGCTCCCTTCAAAGAGTTCAGAGAACGCGCGTTATTTTTTCTTTTTTTTTAAAACTTGCAGATTTGGTAAAAAGTTGGTTGACTAAAAGGTTTAGTTTGTGTGTTCTGTATCTAAAAACAGATCACTAAACCACAGCATAAAATGGTCAGGGCTGCACTTAAAATGCATGTTGTTCATTTGTTGATAATTATTGATATTGTTCATTATGATTTCTATTTTATCTATATGCTTTTTTGTCTATATCGTCCAGCCCTACAACTGATCTATGAAATGTGTGGCATACATATGTTTTCAGCTTCTCTTTACCAATATCAAAACGTTTTGAAAATGTTTCTCGACTAAAAATCTTTAAAAGTGTGACATTAAAATGTAATAATCCTTGGAAATGGAAATAGTGAGGTATCCTTCTTGTCATGAACTGCTGGCAGCGCACAGCAACAGGCGGTGGAAGGGTGCTGCTTATTTATTTATTCTTCAAACAGTCAATGAAAACTCTGTTCGCTCCAGCACTTCCTCGGGAAACTCATTAAAAAGACTTATAACCATAAAAAAAGGTCTAAAACAAAATGTTTTTCAAATTTTTGAAGCCATAACTGTTTCTAAAATCTTGTTATACCTTGATACATGTAACAGGCCCATGTATAGTGGCGGCGGTATCATTCGGAGATCAGCAATCCTGGAAGAAAACCTGTTAGTCTACAAAAGGCGTTTCAGCAGCACAACGACACCAAACATACAACCAGAGCTATAATGGACTGGTTCAGATCAAAGCATATGCATGAGTTTGAATGGCCTAGTCAAAGTCCAGGTCTAAATCTAACTGGAACAATGATGTTCACAGAAGCTTTGCATCCAGACGGACGGACCTTGAGCTATTTTCCAAAGAATGGGCAATAAATTTCAGTCTCTCTGAAAATTTGTAAAAAAAAAAAAAAAAAAAAAAAAGATTAAAATCTTAACATTTCACATGTATTCAACTAATTATGTTAGACAAAAGAATCCCAAGAATCATTGAAGGTGACAATATGTGAAAAAGTTCACGTGGTGTGAATACTTAAATACTTAAAGTAACCATACAGTTACTTTCATGGCTTATTAAGTTTTAGATTTCAGGCTGGGAAAATTCTTAATTGAACCAGTAAATTAAATCATAACAGTTTAACAGACCTTATCCCACCTCACCTCCATTATATGCAAACAGTTTGTTTCCAAAGAACCCCGGTTAAACTGTTTTATTCATCCTCTGATTAGAAATCAAACCTGCTGATAGGATTTATTATTCATTGAAAGCCTTTGGTGTGATTCTATCCCAAATGAATCACATTGTATTTTTTGTGTGTGTGTTAAACATGTCTCAGATAAATGACCATGATGAAATCAACAATAGCAAATCCATCTTACCTAAATTGTGTCCAAATAATAAATCCATCGTGCCTTTTCCGCTTCGTGGAAATAAACATACTCTGTTTCAGGTCCTATTGCAGGTCATGTCGGTGACGGCAACTTCCACTGTCTGATGGTTGTGGATCCAGACGATTTGGACGAGCAGCACCGGGTCCACCTGTTCGCAGAGAGGCTGGCCAGGTAATCTTTCTCTGAGGGCTCAACCAAACCTGCAGGCACGCCTACAAACAGAGGTGGTCAGAAGTTTGAATTTAGTGCGGATTTAACATCCAGCTTCACAAAAATTATGTGAGCACGACAAATTTAGATCTACGCAAGATGAAAATAAAGAAAACTGGTTGGTATCTGCAGAACCAACGGAGGAACCAAGCTTTAAGTCTGTGATGATCTAGAAGAAAATTGATCACCTTTGTCACAGTGAGCCCAGTTTTACGTCACCACGGACTGAGAGAAGCCCAAACGCCTTATAGAGAAAAGTTTTACGGTCAGACATGACAAAATATGCAGGTGTTTGGCCATTATGACAAGAGTTATGTTGAAGAAGTCAAGTCAACCTAAGAACACTGACTGTGAAGCATGGTGGTGGCAGCATCAACCTGTGGGTCTGTTTTGCCACCAGTGGTGCTGTTGCATTGCAGAGTTTATGGACTAATCAATATAATCCATAAGGAGACCTACCTGCAAATTATTCTGCTTAACCTCAAACGGCAAGGTGATGTAAACTGATCCCAAATTCATGACAAACTGCTTTTTGAAGTTGTTGAAGCAGGCTAACATTACGCTTCTTGAATGTCCTTCGCCCGATTTTAACCTCGACCCTGTTACATATTTGTGAATCATGATTGAAAGCCAGATTTGTGTCAGAAAACCCTGGAAACTAAATTCAATAAACTACAAATTGTACCAAGAGGAGTGGCCGAACGTTTCATGTATTCAAAGGGTTAACCAATAGCAACGGACTCGAACTTAATTGAAATACAAACGCAGAATTATGCTAGCAGCTTGGTAGGGAACCACAATCTGAATATTAGCACAGGTGTCTGCATGTATTCAAGTCTATGTGGACTAAGGACAATCCACAATAAACTTCAAGCTACTTGTGTACCAAATTCTTGTTTTTAAATGTCATTGCTGTTGCATGTTGTCCAGTCATTCCTTGGGAAAAGAACCTTCAAATAAATCACGAGTCATTTTTGTAATGCTGTCCATAAACTTCTGACTGGACCGACATTTTAAATGATCAGAATCTGTTACGGACAAATAATTCATTGTTCTTTATAACAGTTCTTAAATCAAGATCCAAATAAAGTGCATTTATCTGATGGCCAAATGCCAACACAATTAATGAGACTAATAAGAAGGCTTTGGGACTCAAACAACAGTGAGAGCCATTATCCACCAATGGAGACAGAAAAATCTAACAGTAGTGAGGCTTCCCAGGAGTGGCTGGTCTACCAAAATTATTCCAACTCATCAAGGTGGTCACAATAGAGCCCAGAACAACCTACCCTGTGTCAGTTACATCTGACGGGGCAAACATGGCGTCCCTGTGAGAGATCCTAGGTGAAAACCACTGCTGACCATTAAAGAACACAAACCTCTCGCATCCTCGTCACATCTTGATGATCCAAAAGATGTTTGGAACATAAAAGTCTGGACCTTTTGGAAGGTTTTGCATCTAATAAAATCCAAATGGATCATTTCAGAAAGAGAAAATTATACCTTCAATCAAACATACCAATGGTAGAGTGATGGTCTTGAGCTTTCTTGCTGCTTCAGGACCTGGAGAACTTGCTTTAGTTGATAGAACCTGCTTTCTAACAGAATCTGCTGAAGGAGAATCTCCAACCACCATTTTATGACCTAAAGCTGAAGTGCACTCGGGTTGTGGAGCTTGACTAACCTGGCCAGCCAGACTGATAATGTGTAGCACTCTACGTTCTGAACCTACGCCAGGATCCTGTTTGTAGATTTCAGCTCTGCCTTCAACACCATCATCCCAGCTCTGCTTCAGGAGAAGCTCTCCCAGCTGAATGTGCTTGACTCCACCTGCAGGTGGATCACAGACTTCCTGTCTGACAGGAAGCAGCACGTAAAGCTGGGAAAACATGACTGACTCACAGCTCTTCAGCACTGGTTCCCCCCAGGGCTGTGTTTTTTCTCCTCTGCTCTTCTCCCTGTACACCAACAGCTGCACCTCCAGTCACCAGTCTGTCAAGCTCCTGAAGTTCGCGGACGACACCACTCTCATCGGACTTATCTCTGATGGTGACGAGTCCGCCTACAGGTGGGAGGCTGACCATCTGGTGACCTGGTGCAGGGAGAACAACCTGGAGCTCAACGCTGTAAAAACAGTGGAGATGGTTGTGGACTTCAGGAAGAACTCAGCCCCAACTACCCCCATCACCCTCTGTGACTCCACCATTGACACTGTGGAGTCTTTCCGCTTCCTGGGAACTATCGTCTCCCAGGACCTAAAGTGGGAGCTGAACATCAACTCCCTCACCAAGAAAGCCCAGCAGAGGATGTACTTCCTGCGGCAGCTGAAGAAATTCAACCTGCCAAGGACAATGATGGTGCAGTTCTACTCCTCCATCATTGAGTCCATCCTCACCTCCTCCATCACCATCTGGTACGCTGGTGCCACCGCTAAGGACAAGAGCAGACTGCAGCGTGTCATCCGGTCTGCAGAGAAGGTGATTGGCTGCAATCTTCCACCTCTCCAGGACCTGTACTCCTCCAGGACTCTGAGGCGTGAAGGGAAGATTGTGGCTGATCCCTCACACCCCAGTCACAAACTATTTCAGACACTTCCCTCTGGCAGGAGGCTGCGGTCCATCAGGACCAGAACCTCACCCCACAAGAACAGCTTTTTCCCATCTGCTACCGGTCTTATGAACAAGGCCACGGGCCGCCTATGACACTGGACACTGTCTCTCTCCCCCGTTCAGGACTACAAGCTTCTGCGTTACATTAACGCACAGTCTACTGAATGTATATTACTTCTGTATATATATATTGATTTTATTCAATTTTACTTTATTTTATTGTATTCTTATTTCTGTCTGCACCAACAACACCAAGTCAAATTCCTTGTATGTGCAAACCTACTTGGCGATTAAACTTGATTCTGATTCTGATTATCAGGCTGGGACTGCTCCCATGACTGGGTGAAGTGACACCTAGTGCCTGCCTACCAGAGGTTGGTTTTAGCAAATCACGGTATTGAAAGAAGATGTCGTAAGCAGGAGGCTGCCGTGTTTATTTTGGTTCGGCTGTGGGTTTTTATGAGTGGCCTAGTCAAAGTCTGGACTTGAATCTAATCGTGATGCTGCGGCATGAGCTGAAACAAGCTGTTCATGCTAGAAACCCCTCCAATAGGGTTAAATTAAACCATTTCACCAAAGGGTGGGGCTATCTTAGCTTATAAGATGGACCATCTTGTAAAATAAAATATAAAAAGTGAATCTATGTTTCTTGTTTATATTATTGATAAGGCCTTAATATGTGTAAGTCTCTGAGTTTCTCTTTGTTGTTCCGCAGGCGGGCGTTGGCCCTGGACGGTACTTGTACAGGAGAGCATGGAGTTGGGTTAGGAAAGAGAGCGCTGCTTTGCGAAGAGGTGGGACCTCTGGCCATCCAGGTCATGCAGGGGCTCAAGGACAGCCTCGATCCAAAGAACCTGATGAATCCTGGGAAAATCCTCCTAAACGGAGGGTTCTAAACTGAACTCTTTTTACAGGGATTAGAGCACGACACGAGATTGGAGTGAAAATCTAGTAGGTTGTGAGCATAGCTGTGCATCAGAAATGCAATTAAAGGAATAAAACACTATGATTTAGTGGCGCCAAACTTTCTGTTTGATGCCATGGCGTCTGGAAGTATTGAAGCTATTTTTTAACTTTGAATGCTTTAAATTATGGAAATGTGACGCAAAATAAACTGTTGTGTTTGAATTGATTGTATTAATGTTGCTGAGGACATCCAGGAAATGCCTTACCAATGTTTGTAGTATGTTAGTACATTTATGAATTGTTCAGTTCACTTCTTACACTGTTTTCAAAATGTCACACCGGCTTCATATTTTGGTCCTGCTCACTGATGCTTGAAGTTTTCACAAAGTTTTGTTTCATTAAACGCAGTAATGTTCTTCAAGCTTTTTTTTCTGTTAAGTTTGATGATTTTGTCTTGTAGCTGATGAAACCCCATATAATGTGAATATTAGACCAATAAAACAGATATTTAAGACGGCAATGTCAGCCTTCTCAAATATATTTCCATGTACTGTGTAGCATAAACTGTCAGGACTTGGGACTCTTTCTGCGTGAGTTGCTGCATCAATGCAGCATGGCATGGAGTTCATCTGTACCTCTGCTGAAGTGTTCAGGATGCCGAGGTTGCTTTAGTAGAGGCCTTCAGGTCATCTTCGTTGTTTGCTCTGATATCTCTCATCTTCCTCTTGACAGTGACCCACATACCATCACTGGACAATCAAGTACAGTTATAGGATCCTTTAATGAGATATTCCTACTTTTGGCAATTTCTGCAAGTCCCTGCTGGAGAATCAAATCAGCGTTCTCCATAAAGGTTCCAATGAGTGCTCTAAAACCTCCTAGTATACGGCTGCTCTGACATTGGACTTCATAAAACACATTGGAGAGACACCAGCAGATGACATGGCTCCTAAAATCATCACCGAGTGGAAACTTCACACGCAACAATGTGATTCTGTGCCTTTCAACTCTTCCTTCAGACTCCGGGACCTTAGTTTCCAAATGTCATGCACATTTTATTTGCATCTGAAAAGAGGACTTTGGGCATATATTCCAGTGTATCCCATATCCTCCATACGTCAGTGTGTCGTGGTTCCTAATCCCCTCACTTCAGCTCTCAGGCCTCTATGAATCTCATCTGGGTTCACAATCTTTTTAGAATTAAGGTTATCCATGTTTTCCTTCCATTTAATTTTCCATTAATATACATGCAAACAGCATGCATGGGTGGGGTGGGGGTGGGGGGTCTTCAACTTTTAATGGGCAAGAGGTGGTGGTTCAGCTCAGGATCATCCTAGCCTTCTGGAAGTCTGAATCCAACCCCAAGAGTGGATTTTGCCAGCACTGCAGTACTCTGCTCCACCACATGGTGTCAGCATCGCATCCTGTGGGACAAATTCCGTCAGCCATGTGTCTCCCATCAGTAGATGCATATACAATCTTATTCCTGCAGTACTGCTTCCTTGGATGTTGGTACAGCATCTAAATGGACATTAGTAAAGAGACAGTTGTTCTAAAAAACAAAACGAGTTTATGGGCTTTTATATAATCTTTGTGGAATATTGAATTTGTCTCTCAGTTTATAGACAGTTTGTTTTTACGACTGATATTGATTTATAAACGCTCCCAGCCGTGCATACAGACAGACATAGATCACTGAATGGACTATCTTGATGAAGTCCTAGGGTACAAATGTCTCCCTAAGAGACATAAAACGTCCTAAATTGAGCATTAAGTGGTACAAATGGACCCAAGAGGAATAAATCAGAATCAGCTACATAGATCAACTATAGACACAATAATGTCTCAAGCGACTTGTAAACTCTGAGATTAAATTGAATATTTGATTGGAATATGGACAATAGGGTCCCAAAAAGAAATGAAAGTGTGAATTAAGCTGGCCAAAAAAGATATAAAAAGGACCTTAAAGTTTTTAAAGATGCCATAATAGAAAAAGTTTGAAAAAGATCCACCATTATCGACTCCAATCACAAAATCAAACCGAAAGATCAGAGGCAAAAAAACATTCAGAGACAGACAAAAAACAAGTTTCTAGAATATTTATATTATACATATTTTCTATTTTCTTTTCTTCCAATCAACCCTTTTCCCGAAACCAGATCCAATCAGTCCTGATATGTTTAAGCAACAGAGAAAATGCAGCAAAGTTCTGACAACTGATCTGAAAGATGCATCCTCCTTCAGTAACAGTATAGTTACAGAATGCAAAGTTTTTGCATTCTGTAACTGAAGATCTACAGCAGGGGTGTCCAAAGTGCAGCATGAGGGCCATTCTTGGCCCCTGGAATTATTTTGTGTGGCCCCCGACCGCAGTTTAAGAGTGGTAAAAATTTGTCCCTCCAGCAAAAGGAACAGAAGCAGACACCTTTTGTTATTTTTCAAGTGGCTTAATTTAGAGCTGCGTTCTTTGAAGCACAATGTTAGGAAATTGGAGAGAAAATGGTGCTCTGCACATCTAGAGGAATCCTTCCTAATCTGGAAAAACAGTCTACTGTTGTATAAAAAGACCCTTCGCAGAGTTAGAGCAGCATATTTTTCATCTTTAGCAGAGGAAAATAAAAATAATCCTAGATTTCTCTTCAGTACAGTTGCCAAACTTACTCAGAGTCACAGCTCTGTTGATCCATCCATTCCCTCAGCTCTCAACATTAATGACTTTATGGGATTCTTCATAAATACAATGGATTCTATTAAAAATGAAATCATTGGCATCCTCCTAAACATGACTACCTCATCCTCAGTAAGTGAGGCTGCGGAGGAATCTTTAAAACCTGATCGATGTTTGAACTTTTTAGCAGCAGTAGAGCTTTCTGAGCGATCTAAAATTTGAGCTTCATCTAAACCTTCTACTTGTATGTTAGACCCAATCCCAACCAAGTTATTTAAGGAGGTATTCCCTTTGATTAATGCCCCCATTTTAGACATGATTAATCTATCCTTAGTAAATAGATATGTACCACATGCTTTTAAAGTAGCTGTTATTAAACCTTTACTCTAAAATTCTTGTGAAATAAGTTGCTGATCAAGTATGTGAATGTTTACAAAGTTATGACCTATTTGAAGAGTTTCAGTCAGGCTTCAGAGCTCATCATAGGACCAAAACAGCTCTGGTGAAAGTCACTAACGATATTCTCATGGCCTCAGATAATGGACTTGTGTCAGTACTTGTCTCAGTGCTGCATTTGATACAGTTGATCACAATATTCACCTAAAAAGACTTGAACATACTGTAGGGATTAAAGGGAAAGCATTAGGCTGGTTTAAATCTTATCTGTCTGACAGATTCCAGTTTGTTCATGTTAATAATAAATATTCTTCAAACTCTAGGGTCACTTGTGGAATACCACAGGGATCAGTCCGACAAATCCAATCAATTACTTTAGACAATGGGCATGTCTTGATGATATCAAAACCTGGATGACTTTAAATTTTCTGCTTTTAAATTGTGATGAGACAGAAGTTGTCATCTTTGGACCAGAGTCTTTAAAAAATAAACTTCTTAATCCAGGGATCACCAACCTTTTTAAAACTGAGAGTTACTTCATCAGTACTGTGTCACAAGAAGGGCTACCAGTACTGACCTTTGAACTAGAAGAGTCAGCGCTCACCAATAAACATATTTGCAAAGCTTTTTTTTTTTATATTGTCATTTTTAAATCTATATAAATGCAAGTGTGATTACAAAAGTAGAGCAACAGACTAAAATAACATTTTAGATGCAGCTCACTCGAGGGTTGTGCTAGTTTCTATAAAATATTACATTTTAAGTTGATTGCTGGGCAGATCCAAAGAAAATAATTCCTAATATTATTTTTATTCAATGTTTTAATGCTTTCAACTTGGCGAGTTTGGCCAGTGGTGCAGAAAGTTTAGACACCCCTGCTCTACATGAATAACCATCTGGTGCTAAAATAAAATTTTTTGGCATATAATTATATTATATTTAAATTTTTTGTTGAAGAACTCAAAAAATTTGGGGCCTTGGTACAGGCTTCTGGTAACAAAGCGCCTAAAGACACAACATGAGTTCAACATTTGAAGTTTGGAGCCTTCTTACGTCTTAATAATTATTATGTCAGAATAAGGTGGTTTAAACGAGCAAGAAAACTTAACTCTGAAAATGATCAGGGACTGGAAGAAAAACTTCACAAAGCCTAAAAAAAAACCATGTACTTTAAAAAAGATACATGAAAGTAACCGAAGGATGATTTCTGCACAACAAAGCAGGATAAATTTTTTTTTCTCTCTTGCTCTTACATTTATATGACACCTTGCTTGAGCGGATTGTGTTTGGTTTATTTGAGTCTGTGAGTGTGATTACATGCCTGAGCAGCAGAGAGTGGACCATTTATAGGCCTGCTGTTGTTACGGCAGGACAGGACAGATTAACAACTTCTGGATGACAGTAAGGACTTCACAAAAGCTTACCTTATTGGGTAGGAAACGAAGACAACTGCATGAGCCCTAAATGTCGGGAAACGCTCAGCCTGACGCGTAGAAACCAGAAGATGAGACCAAGCAATTTCAAACCTAACATATGAGCCAGAAAATCAAGTCATGTTGAGGGGGGGATTTTATTTTTAGGTTAGTGGGGGTGGGGGCATTATTCCGGTAACGGATCAATAATCACAGAGAGAAGGAGAGCAGAGAGGTATTCGCATTTTTCATGTTACAACCACAAACTGCTGTGTATTTTTTTTAGCATTTCATTGAATAGACCAACACAGAGTAGACCATAAGTTGAAGAATATGGGCTGCACAGTGACACAGTTAGCAGCACTGTTCCCTTGCAGCAAAAAAAGGTCCTGGGTTTGAATCCCAGCCTGGGGTCTTGTGGTTCTGTGGATGTGTTGGTTCTCTTTGGGTTTCCTCCCACAGTCCACAACCATGACTATCGGGTTAATGAGTCTCTCCTAATTGCCCTTAGGTGTTGGTGTGTGAGCAGTGAAGAAGTCCGTGGTCACTCTGGAGCTGCAGAGCCTCATACCTCAGGTTTGGAGAACCTGGCAACAAATCTGGAATTTAGAAGGTGCTTAGAAGTCCAGTTTACAGCTTGTCACAAGCCGTGCAGAGGATGAAGCCAAAATGTGGAAGAGTGTGTTGTGGTCAGATGAGACCAAAATTGAACTTTTTGACCTTAACGCAAAATGATACATCTGGAACAAAAACTAATGCTGTTTGTCATCCTGGACACACCATCGCTGTAATGAAACTTGGTGGTGGCATCATGATTCTGTGGGAACGCCTTTGCTTTCGTCATCAGGAACAAAGAAGCTGGTCAGAGATGATGGGAAGGTGGGTGGGGCTAAACACAGGTCCATCCTGGGGGAAAACCCATCAAGGGCAGCTTCCAGCAGGACATCAACCTAAACACACAGCCAGAGTTACAGCTGAAGGGTTCAGATCAAAGTATTTTCAGCATTCAAACGACCCTGTTAACGTCGACACCTAAATCTATTCAGGAATCTGAGGTAAGCCTTGAAAATGGATCTTCTTCATAAACGCTCTCCATCATCTTTGAGCTGTTTTAAAAAGAAGAACATTTTAATGTTTAGATGTGCAAAGATGGTTCTACAAAGGAAAACAAATGCACACCAGATTTAAAAAACCATAGGCTCCATCCGAATACCTTTAACTATAGCTTCTAGCTCCTGTACCTTAGCCTTTCATGGGGTCAACAGTAAGAACTCTATCGTGGGTAGGAAAGGACATTTGGACTGCTGGAGGCTTTCCTTCTTGTTAAAGGGGCGTTTTCCTCTCCACTGTCGCATCATGCATGCTCAGTATGAGGGATTGCTGCAAAGCCATCAGCAATGCAGACGACTGTCCACTGTGGCTCTACGCTCTTTCAGGAGGAGTGAATGCTGCTCGACAATGACCCCATGCTATCTAATTGGTTTCCTTAGATGGAAAACTTTTTGACCAATCTGTCTGGAGGATTTGACTGAATTTGATTTTGTAACGTGCTTTGAGATGACGTGTTGTCAGTTGGCGTAAAATGAATACAATTTAATTGAAAATTTTAAAATAATTGAATTGGACTGCTGTGCCGATTTCGGACAGCATTTAACTCCATTATGTGACGGAAACGCCCATGAATGATGAAAGTCCAATCCGGACCTGCTGCCTTCCAAAAAACATGAACTACAAACTCTCTTCTCTCCGGCCATTTGTGTTAATTTCCGTGGGGTGGGCTGTGCTTATACATCATGTCAAGCAAAGGATTGTGGGGTTCCTTGTAGCTCCTCAGCGCCAGTAAGGGACATCATGAGGTTCCTATACTAAATTAGCTGTGAGAGGAAGCATACAGGCTCCTTTTCCTACCTCCTTCTTCACTGACTGCTCTGTTCG
This sequence comes from Fundulus diaphanus, assembly GCA_037039145.1. Classification (NCBI taxonomy): domain Eukaryota; kingdom Metazoa; phylum Chordata; class Actinopteri; order Cyprinodontiformes; family Fundulidae; genus Fundulus; species Fundulus diaphanus. The sequence goes on along the minus strand of CM073134.1, from coordinate 10,660,917 downwards.
GACAGGACTTATGATGGCGACCGCTGACGCACTTCTTTGGCTAAAAAGCTAAAAAACTTTTTTGGATGGAGCCCTAGTTTTCCTTCTAAAATCATACTTTTAAAGTCAGGCACTACTCGTTCTTTTATAATCATGTAAAATTCAGATAAAACACAATAAAGTTGTAATTGTAATGTGAAATGATGTGAAAATATATAATTGTGTGAATACTTTTGCAAACCCCTATGATAAATAATGTAAGGATTTGAGCTTCATAAATGAGATCATTGGTTGTTTCTCTTGTCTGATTGAGCTTTTTGTTTCTCAGACAGGCTTTTCCTTTAACCTCAGGGCTTAAAAATACTAAAAAAAATCTAATAGTTCTATTTGTTTACTGTTTTTTACCAGAAATCTACAGTCTGTGAGGCACCAATAAGTCAATCTGTTTGTTGTTGCATCAACAAACATTTTTCAGTGTTGATGAGACTGAATAATTGTTCGGTAGCTGAAGTACTTGTTAAATGCAGCCCTGTGGACAGTAATTACTCAAGGACCAGAATGGATATCAGATTAATTATTGATGATGATGATTATATTTATCTCAAAAGGGAGAATGCACATTACAGAACATGCCAGAATTAGCCATGAAGGCTAGTTTCCATGCAGTCCCTCAGGTACAAAATAGTTCCATCACAAAATTAGCAACATTTTAAAGTAAGAATAAATGCATTAAAATAAAGAAAAAAATCAGATAGCATACATTAAAAAGGCTAAAAAAAATCCACGAAACACAATAACAGCAAATAAATACAGTACGGAAAAATACATGAGAATACAAAACAGATACAAGAATCCCATAACTGATTGTCCAGGAGCCGTGATTTTAAGCTTGTGGAGAATTATTTCGTATGTTCTCTTGTTTTCTCGTATTTTATTTCAGTCATGAGAGGCTTTCACTGAACCGAACCGAACGTACTTCGTCTAAAAGGTGCAGCAAGGTCTCCTCTAACAGCAGCTGTGGTCTAGAAGCACTTATCAACGACGACCTGACAGGAGGAGGTTCAAAACTGTCCAAGACTTTAAAGACCAGACAGAAATGTGCAAACATGGCAAATTTTCTACCTCAACAGATGGTGTTTTATTAAAAATATCGCAGCGATGATATCTGCTATTTTATCTAAGGTATTTAATGTCTGTTTGTACAGGATCTCTACAGGCTTCAGGGTCGATGAGTTGGCCTTCCCCCTCAGCTTCTTAAACTGTATGTTATGTGAGAAGAAAAAATCGACGTATTCATGAATATCTTTGCAACAGCGTGAATGTCTTGTAAACCTAAATTTTACAAGGTCAGACTTAAGTGTGTATGTTTTCTTCTTAACATGAGGTTTGACTCATACATTTGTATCAAACAAAACCCCAGATGCTTAAACTGACCAATGTGATCATCCCTGAAAATAACCATGTCTGGGCCAGGGATTTTAAAATAAAACTTCACACACATGTCGAGAGAAGAGTATGGGAGGTCAAACCTATAGGATTTGCTGATAGATCCAATTAAGGTCAGTAAAACTCAAAACATACACAGCAAGAATATCGAGCTTCATTGCCACATATTCTCCATAAGACACATGTCTGAGCCATTCTATCACATGAAACTTTGATCCAAATCCTTCCATTAAAGCTCTGGTTGTATGTTTGGACCCGTTGTTGTGCTGGAAGCTGAACCTCTGATCCAGGTTCAAGCCTTTTACAGCTTTTAAAAGGTTTTCTTTCCTGACCGGCCTGTATTTAGCATGCCACCATTATGTTTTCACTCCATCTGAGGTGCTTTGGCATGACTTTAAATAGCCCATTCATGCTGGAAAACACTCCGATGTGGCCAAATGAAAACAGTTCTGCAGAGACCGGAGGGCCAAAGTTCAATTGCGCCAAAGTAAAAGACCAATGCCAATTCTTGGTGCCAAGGGTGGAACAACCGTAAGATTGAAATTTCTTTTATCCATTGGGCCAGGTTTGTTCAGATAGCTTTTCCCCTTTAATCAATGAAATCGCAATCTGAAAAATACAATTTTTTCTGCATTTTTTCCCCAAATACTAAAGTTTGTGTCATGGTCTGAAACACTCGTGTTTCAGACCATGACGCAAATAAAGTTCTATATTATAGCTCTTATTTGCGTTCTTTTTTTTAGAACGCAAATAAAGTTCTAAAAAAAAAAAGGTCCTGAAAAGACATTAGGGATGAAGTTAGGGATTTTGTGGCTGATGAAGCACCCCAGGGTTCTAATGGGCCCCATCTGGCCACCCCATTGAGAACTTGGAGGCCCCGTCTGATTTAGCCCTAATACCTTTGAACTTGTTGACTTAACAGGAAGCAGATTAAATTGGGGAAGTAATAAAGGCTTTACTTGGAGGACCAAGCCAATTGCGCATCTTATCACTTTCTTCTGTCAAAGACTGATGCACAAGAACGGGACCCAGTCACCTTCAGCTACCTGCTGGCCTCACCACACCTGTCACAGGTTATCCTGAAACGCCCCCTGTCTGATCCACAAGATCACCCCCCTCCCCTCCCCTACTTCCTTCCCACCCCACACGCAGAGAAATCCAGGCCAATCCCATGCTGAGGAATTAAAACAAAGTGTCGCTGCACAGTCTGTCTGTGTTTATGATCCGAGCTTGCGCACTGAGCGCGTCCATTGTCTAGCCAGGAGCAGCAGCAGCAGCGGCGGCGGCGGCGGCGAGGAGCGCCCGATCTGAGCGCAGGGGAGCGGCTTCACTGTGACCCCGATCTCCGGGGAGGGGGGTAGGAGGAGGAGGAGGAGGAAAAAAAGTGTCCTCTGGTTGGAGCTTACCGGACCGGACCAGCGCTCGGTGACGACGTCATTTCTTTCCAAGACAGACCCGTCTTTTATTTATTTTTCCCCCCCTTCTTCTTTCTGGCGGCCAGACAGACAGCAACAGTTGTCACGATGTCTGAGATCAGATGAGTGGAGAGCGGCGGAGTAACGACTGCGGCGCTCCTGCGATCCGGACCGGCCGGAGCGATTCAGCCGCCTGAGGCAGCCGGGACGTGCCGCTGGGGAGCGGCGCGCATCTGTTTAACCTTGCGCGGGCTGGGTTCGGCTCGGCGCGGCTCGGCGCGGCTCGGCTCGGCGGCCACCTACCTCCGCTTGTGTCGAGCTTATTGATTTTGACCGCGTCCTGAGCGTTTGTCTGCGGCTGAGGTGAATCCAGGCGTCAGGGCTGGCTCATGCTCCGCGCGGCAGGGGAACGGACTGTTGCGTCTGCAGAGAGTCAGAGCTGACGAGCCTGCCGAGACACACGGACAGACAGGCGGGGAGACAGACAGGCAGGCCGAGAGACAGACAGGAGCGAGGGGAGGGAAGGGGGGGGGGCGCAGCCTGTTTGGGCTCTCTCGACCCTTTGCGGATCGAGCCACCCAGAACCCCCACCCATTTCTCTCCCGCTTTGGATGGGGGGAAAGCAGAGCACGGCAGGGCGGCCCCGGGGTGCTTTTCCCGGCGTCTCTTCGGATGACAGCGCGGTGCCACCCTCGGCCCACTTTGGCCACTACCGGCCGAGCGGCACCATGGGCCTGCGGAGCCGCTCGGTGAGCTCCGTGGCCGGGATGGGCATCGACCACAGCTCCGCCGTGCCCTTCGGCTTCTACACCCCTAGAGGAACGGACTCGGACCGAGCCGGAGGGGGTTCGGGGGTCACTACGGCGGCCCCCCACGGAACCGGCTACCAGGACACTGGGGGCGGCGGACATCACACGGACGGGGTGCTCTATTTGGGGTCCCGGGGGTCGCTGGCTGACACCTTACCCCTGCACATTGCACCCCGCTGGTTCAGCGCGCACAGCGGTAAGATCTGTCGCACAGACGCGCATCGATTCACACAGAGACGCACACCTACCCGGCCGACTTAGGTGGACATAGAAAGTTTCTACGGGTGGCACACAGAAAAAAAAAAAAAAGAATGCCACAAGAGAATGTTTAGACAGTTGGCATACATTTATATAAATAGAAAGTTAAGCAATTACAAACAGAAAAGAAACAAAACTACTTTAGTGGATAGGATTGGGCATTTTGAAATAGCCCACAAAGTAATGGACAAAAAATAACATAAAGTATTAGACTCAATGTTTAAACTGAAACTCCTCTTAAACTCATATTTCATAAAAAAATACGCATAGACGGTCAGAACATTGGGGAATGGCTGGGGATACAAGCTATAAATTGTTTAAAGGGGTGACTAAAAGTGGGCCACTTAGAAATGTTGGAGTGGCTCATCAAACTGGAAAGGTATGTTGAATTGTTAGAGTTTTATTGTACGGTCTTCCTTAGATACATGAAGTAAAAAAGAATAATAAAATAAATAAATATACTTTCATGGTTATGCAGGATGGGCACTGCTATGATGTACAAAAAAACAACAGGCGAAGTGAAGCAGTTGTAAATGTCCTCCCCTCGCTTTTACCTGCTGCTCAGAAACTCCAATGCTTTGCTATTAAATTTCCCTCAGTTAAAGAAAAAAAATAGGTTTTACTCAGAAATCTGCTTCCTTTCCCACCATCAGCAGGACACACATTTGGATAAACATAATCTATCCCCTCTGCAGTTTTTGTCTTAAAGTGAAACCACTGAAATACCCAGATGAATGCTCTGTTCACAAGTCATATCGGCGTCTAGCCGAAAAAGGGTGTGCTCCATCTTGACTGTCACCGCTGCACCATCTGCATAGGTCATTCCTTGTTGTGTGAAATGACACTAATAAGCCTCTTGCCAAATCTGGCTGAGTCAATTAGCCGTGCGATTAGAGTGGAAGGAGGGCGGAGAGGGATGGATGAAGGCGAGGCTGTAGAACCGAAGGCTGAGAGCGTTGTTCCCGCTCACTAATCTTCAGCTCACTTATCGCCACAATATGTCTCTGTTTTTGACCGAACACACCTGTGCAGACTCAAATATAGGCCTACACCTGCACAGGGTAGCCCTCATCTTACCTTACAGGTAGATGGACAGCAGCTGATCCTTAAATATAAAGTTCATTCAGAGGTATTTATAGCCGTTTACTATTTTTCTCAATTTGCTCAGTCACAACCACACACTTCAATGCATTTTGATGGTGTTTTGTGTGGTAGATCAATGGTAAGGAGTGCAAAGTGGAAGGAAAATTATATGTTTTTTTACAAAGGGTGTACAAAAAATAAATAAGAATGGGCTGTGCATACTTCCTTTAACCTGACACCCATAAATAAAAATCCAGTGCAGACTATTTTCTTTTATAGTCACGTAAATAGTAAATAGAATCCACCTTTGTGTAAGTTCTTCCCGGTACATATGCAGCTGTTCTGTGAAGGCCTCTGGGTTCGTCCGCCAACATTAATGAACAAACAGCATCAGGATGAAGACAGCAGGCCGCTCAAGGATAAATATGTAGAGAGGTACAATGCAGACGACTCTCCCTGTAGCTCTACGCTTCTCCAGGAGTGAATGCTGCTTGTCGGGACTTTGATGCAATCAACTGGTTTTCTTATATAGGAACATTTTTGACCAATCTGTATAATCTGACCCAATCTGTATAATATGATTGAATTTAACTTTGTAAAGTGCCTTGAGATGACATGTTTCATGAATTGGCGCTATATAAATAAAATTGAATTGAATTGAATTGAGGTTTGAAGCATAACAAGGTTATAAAACAATATCCTAAGCCTTGAAAATTTCACAGAGCACTGTTCGATCCATCATCGAACGCAGAGCATTAATCAGAGAGCAGGCCAAGAGGGCCATAGTAGCTCCGGAGAAGGTCAGGAGGAGTGGCAAGACAGCCACGGTTGAAAGAAAGCCATAAGAAGGAAAAGATGCTGTGTTTTGATGAGATATGAGATTTTTTTTCACACATAACGACTATTTATGGCAGAAAATCAACACTGCACATTACCCTATATGCAGCACCATTATAGTCAAACTATAACTTTTCTCTGCACGCACAGACAAGCTAGTTGAAGTTGATATTAAGATGGGTGGAGCTAAGTACAGGTCAGCCCTGAACAAAAACCTATTAGACACGGCATAATACTTAAAATTGAATCAGAGGTTCGCCTTTCAGCAAAACAACAACAACAACCTAAACCTCAAGCCTGAGCTGTAAGGTTCAGATCGGAGCATACGCAAGTGTTACAGGGGTCCAGTCAAAGCGCAGGCCTAAACCCAGTTGAAAATATGATGCAAGACCTGAAAACTGATGTTCATATAATCTCACTGAGCACTGAGCTACTTTACAAAGAAAAATGGGCCAAAATGCATTTCTCAAGTTGGCAGAGAAGCAGCTTTTGCTCTAATTAAGGCAAAAGGTGGATCTACGAAGGACAGAAATGCATCCCACACTATTCAGATTTTTATTTGTTAACCACCCTTCCATTTCACAATTATGTGCTGTTTTTGGTTGGCCCGCCTCTTTAAATGCCATTAAATTACATTGAGGCTTGTGGTGAACACTGTGGAAAAAGGTCAAGGCGAGTCAATCTTGGATCAAAGAACTTTCTGCACATTTTTGTCTTAGTTATGTAATGTATGAAAAATAGAGAAAAAGATCAAATAAAATCTGCTCAGAATTAGCATCTGCAGGTACATAAGACCTATAAGAAAACCATAAACCGGTCTGATCAGTGCAACTTTACCTACTGGTATCTGGGCTATAGCTGATCCTTTATGAAATATTTACGTGATATTAAATAGCCTGATTTGGTACAAAACATCCGACGCTGTATGAAAAGTTTGTTAAAAGCTAACTGAGTTCATCGTGAACTGAAATAATTGGCCCAGATGTAGAGGTTAAGGTCACATGATGCAGAATCTGGCTTCCATCAGTGGTGCAAATTTTCCACCAAATTTGCATGTAATCAAGTTAGTTAGATCCACATGACTCTAGTTAAACACTTGACTTTTTTTTTTTATCCCTGCAAATTTGGCCGTGCTGCAGCTGGCTCCACTGCAATCAAATATCCTGAAACGCCCAGAATAAAGTAACCGAGCAACATTATGAACGCTCTCTCCCCCCCCCCCCCCCCCCCCTCTCTCTCTCTCTCATGCACACAGCAGGTCGGGCCAGGTCCCCAGGCTCTCATTACCAAGGCCCTGGCCGGCTCACAGCAGGTTGATAGCAAGGCAGACGTCAACATCTCAGCTGTTTTTGCCCGTCTTACATTGCCTAGCAACTCTGATGTGCTTTCATATCTGTGGAGCCAGATAACAAATCTAGAGCAGGGGACGGAGTCCATGGAAAAACCGGGCAAAATCGAGAAAGGTGCGCGTGTTCGATCGCTAAGCTGAACGCAGAGGCCTCGAGCAAATAAACCGCAGTAAGACAGCAGGGTGTTAACGGCTAAATCGCTGCTTTGATTTACAGTTGGACTGCGGCCGAGTTGAGGGCATTTGTGGATGGGGCCGGTGCCTTGAAGAGTTCACCAGGTTAAATCTAAGACGTCTTAAGATCTTTTAATCCCGCATAAAAAGCAAAAATAATACCCCTTTTCTCCATCACAAAGCGCAAAGGATGCAAAGATTACTGACAGTCCTGATGGACTGAGGAGCTCAAGGTTTTCTTCGCCCCTTCAGAAACAACAAAACACAGACGCTAAACGGAAACACACTGACACAAAAGTAAACCAAACAGCCAAAAAAAAAAAAACAGGAGCAAATAGATGTAGAGGGATCCAAAGGAAGTCCAAAAAGAGATAGAAGGTTTATAGATTAAAACCATGAAGCAATACAGGATACATGTCCAGAAATAAACATACTTCAGGGATTTAAAAAATGGAAAACAGGCTCCAAATGAAATGCAGTGATCTAAAAATGTTACACTGGGATACAAACTGACCAGTAGGAGTGAAAAAATAACCCAGTGTTTCGAAGAATGGATCCTTAAAAGCTGGAGACTTGCATGATCTACACAGAGATGTGAAAAACAACTAATAATGAGAGTGATGATTCAAAGTGATGGCAAACTGCTGAAAGATCCCTTCAATCACACAGAGGCTGAAACAAATAAAGTTCTAAAACAGTTTCAGAGAGATGGATCACATGGTGCTAATTGCTTGTTCTGTTTGTCGTACTTATGGTTTTGTTTTTAATGTCTACTATAACTGTATCTCTGACAGCTACTTGTGATTTTACATCCTGTGCAGCACTATAGTCGGCTATTGTTGTTTCAAATGTGCTACAGAACTAAACTTTGACTCAAATATATTTAGAAAAAAACTCCAAATTGTCATAGAAGACAAAACAGCTACGAAATTGAGTGGTAGTCACAGTTATTTGATATACATGTTATTTATTTTAAAAAGATATGTGAAACCATTTATCAAAAAATACACAAAGATGTGTAAAACATAAACAAAATATAAGAATTGCTTAAAAAAATGTTCATAAAACAACTGGAAATAGAAATAACTAAAATCAGTGTCAATAGATTTTAGATCCAAGCGTGCTGATGCTGTAGAACGGCGCCAGTCAAAGTCCAGGTCTAAAGCCTGTTGAGAAGCTGTGGAAAGACTTGAAAACTGATGATTAACAACAATCTCCGAATAACTCAGACTTAGCTTAAGACTTGGCTTGACGTTTCGGTCACTGAATGTCCAACGCTGGTACAGACACACAGCAGAAGTCTTGCTGTAACTGCAGCAAATGTACATGAGCTGCTGCCCCTGCGGCCCGGTACCGGTGGACCACGACAAGTACGAGTGATCAAAGTGTTTGTTTTGGAAGTGGACAACCAGGGGAGGAGAAGGTGTGCAGGACTGACATTAGTCAGCAAAACCTGAGAATTAGTTGAAGCTTCAGTCTTTTATCTGCCTGTATTCACCAGATGCTATCTCAAGTGTCACCAAAATGTCACAACAATAAAACTGCTACAAGTGATTTGCTATTTCTCTGACAAGTTTTGCCGCTTTTAATCCATCAAAACCTGAGCTCGCAATGCTGTCGTGACCTTTTATTTCATTTGTATCTAGTCCTGACTGTTTTCTTGGAGGTTGGTTGCTGTTTGGGGCTCGGGCTTCAGACGCAGGCTCCTCGTTGATTTCGCTTAGGCCCCTGATGCCGCTCCGCGGGCTGCAGATGCACGAAGCTCCAGAGCAAACGCCTCCTGTAGTCTGTCATGCAGCACGGAGCCTTACGTTCTCACTTCAAGGAAGTTAACGTGACTTCATGGGCTGAAACACATCTATAATGAGGCTTTTATTTGTAATTTTGCTCGTCCAAATTGGAATGTTGCCTCCTGGCATCTTATTTCCCATGACATGAGTTTTTTAATCTCCTTTATATATACGTAATTAATTTTAGATAAGAAAAAAGGCTACAGGCGTCAGTTCCATGTACTGTGTTGTAAAGGTTTTTGGTTTGTGTTTTGTTGCAATGGTAATAATTGCATAGTGAAATTATTCGTCTTTTGATGGATTTAGTTTGGAATTCTGTCATTAAGTATTTTTACTATGCTATGCAATGAAATGGTTACACAAGAGTTTTTTAAAAAAAATCTGCTTATTAAATGACATATACATGCAAAGTCATATACTTTATGTACATAGTGTATAAATAGGCATAAAACCTTTTTATTTTTTTGCACTGTTTGACATTAAATAATACTGAACCTTTCCTGTCTTAGGTCTTTGTTTTCTGAAGAACAAGCTACAAAATGTTATATTATTTTGCTGATTATAAAAATTCTGTCATCTGCAAAATGTCCTTTTACTTAATTTGTCTTTATTTATCAGTGGGTTTGATTTAGAACTCAAAAAACAAAACAATATACAAACATTTAACAAAACCTTTTATTTTTGATGCAGCAAATCAAAGGTAAAGAACGGCAGACTAAATATGAATCAGTGTAGCACGTTTTTAATACTTCAGTAAATCTGATTTGTTTTTTTTTTAGCTGATAGAATAAGTGATGAATTTTAGAAACTGACAGTTTTCCATGCTCAAATGTTTTTTAAGACCTGGAAAACTATAAAAATAAAATCTTAGATTTTTTCCCCCCAAATGTCAGAGTATACCTTCTTTGAGTTTCTCTCCCACTTTTCTGAAACGGACCTGTCAGGTTGACTTGGCACTCGAAAATGCCTTCAGTGGTGACGTCCATCGCTGCGTGCGTCTTTTTGGACTAGTGACCTTTTCGGTTCTTACCTGGTTTGTCTCCCATTGTAGATGGGCACCAGCGTCCTCGCGACCCTGCACAGGATTAAGCTGGTAGAGAAAATAGCCTTTCCACGTCGGTTTTGGTTTGAATTTCTGCAACAGTTCTGTGTTTGTTTATTTTCGCATTCCAATGAAATATAACAGCTGAAACATTTTTCTGCGTAGAGCTCTAAAGAAGAACTTGTACTATGTTGCACATAATAAGCCTCATTTTCCTCTCGACAGACAAAGAGAATAAGAAACGCGTAGACTTTGACCTTCACATGTATTCACTTATTGGTTGTTGGCGATTATAGAGAGGTCCTGTGGTTGACATAGTTACGGTTATAATTATTTGCTCACCCGAAACAAAAAGCACAGTTCAGCCCACATCCTGTTTCCCACACTTGCTGTCTGTGTGGATGATTGCTTTCTGAAAATACAATGATCCTTGGGCTAAAATCACAAGTATTACTGTGCAGCTAAATCGGATTGTACAAGCAAGTAAAAACAAACAGACAGATATTCAGAATATTTAAAAGTTATTGATTATACTTTTATCTGCAACTGGTCATGTTTTCTGTCATAAACACATTGCATGATCGTCTAGGCCAAATTTCCTTATTTCTTTATATATATACATATATATGTATATATATATATATATATATATATATATAGATAGATAGATAGATAGATAGATAGAGTGTGTGAGGGTGGGCATGTTTTGCATTGCTAAGCTCTGCAGCTTGTTGTTTCCATTAGCTCCGCTCAGCAAGAAAACAAAGATGTGTTTTCATCTAAGGAATCTGAGATCATGTGCTGTTTCACATGCAGTATTATTCTGCTCCCGAATAAACTCCCGTAACGTTTTAAGACTTGTAACTGATACTGGAAACTTCAAACCACTGTGGGAGATCACCAAGCAACATGTGATTGATTTATGGAGGCACTAATGATTAAGAGCAGTCAGAATACTAAATTAGGAGATGGATGTCATTCATTTCGAAGTTTGTTCGCTGGTGCATGAGTCACATCGGTTCAAATAGGGGTTTCTTATCCATCCATCCATTTTCTGACCTGCTTAATCCCTCATGGGGGTGCTGGTGCCTATCTCCAGCGTTCACTGGGCGAGAGGCGGGGTACACCCTGGACAGTTCGCCAGTCTGTCGCAGGGCGGGGTTTCTTATATGAAGGGAAAATAGCCGTCCAAACAAACCTGGCCCTGGGGACAAATATTATGGTCTGTGACGGTACTAAGTGCGACTTTTTTGCTCTTTTCCTGAAATGATGTGTTATCTTTTTAAAGATGGTCTCCAGATGATTTTGAAAATGCAAAAGACGAACGTTTGCGTCTGGAGTTGTGGCCTAGTGGTTAGAACAGAGCGGTCGTGTTCTGAGAAGGCTTCAAGGACCCGGTTTGAATCCCGCAGACTGCCACTATGGGTCTCTGAGCAAGACCCGTAACACCCAGATTGATGCCCCAGGCACAGGAAGCTGCCCACCTCTCCCTAAGGGTGACGGGTTAAATGCAGAAGACAAATTTCATTAAAATGTACAATTGCAATGACAAATAAAGACCAGTTTCTTTCTTTTTATTCTGAAGGCATTTCCACCTTGTCAATCTCCCATGGAGGCCATTTTGCTCAGTCTCTTTCTTATTGTTGCATGAACACTGACCTTAACTCAGACAAACAAGGCCTGCAGGACTTTAGCTTTTGTTCTGGGTTTAATTCCGACCTTCTGGATGAGTTGTTTATGCTCTTTTGGAATGATTTTGGCTGCTACTCATGGGAATGCTCACCACTGTTCCCCTGTCCGTTCACCACTGTTTTGTGTTTTCTCCTTGTGGATAATGGCTCTCATTGTGGTTTGCTGGAGTCCAGCATCCTTCTAAATGGCGTAGTAACCCTTTAAACAGTCATAGAGCGCACACAGTGTCTTTGTTTCTCACCTATTCTTGAATTTGTTTAGATCAGGGTATGACGGGTTTCTTTTTGAGAGCTTTTAGCCCCACCTCACATTGGTAGTGACCTGATGCATCTCAATAATCCAGGTAAAGAAAAAAAGAAAAGAAAAAAAATTGGTCGTCTGGGCACATTCTTTTTTGTTGAAATTTTTTTTCTCTTCTCTAAGAGACTTCTTTAGTTAGAGTTAAAGATAAACTCTTATAAGCAGTACCTTCGCATAGTGGATCAACAAGTTTAACGGTTACAATCAAAACTGGCTGCTCACATGCTAAAGAGGACCATCCGCCTATGGGTGCGCTGGAATTATCAGCAGTTTTTACAAGCTGATGCAATTATGCAACTTTTATAAACTTTCACCTTGTTGCTGGAACAGATTTTTAGTGAAAAAAGTTAATTTTAGAGGTTTTGGGTGCAAAAAGAGGTTTACCTTTTTCTAACTTGCACACTACGTTTTGGACCTGTTGTAGATGTAGTTGTTGTAATTGAATAAATCAGTAGATTAAATGTCAGCTTTTAGTCTTAAATGTCTAAAATGTCTTAAATGTCTAAATAAATGTGACTTATAGTCCAATAAATACGGTAGGTCAAAGCTCAACACTGTTTCTGTGGATTTTATTCTGACTTTGCAAAGCATTTTAAATTGCCTTTATTAATATCAGAATTTTTTACTTTGATTTCCCTAAATTGTTCTCTTTGCATGGAACTCTGATCAAATATCATAGCAGCCTTAAGTAAAATGTGGAAGAAATTATTTGACATTTTAGGTACTAAAATACTGATATTTGATCATTTAATACTAATTTTTTACACAACATTAGCTCAAGTTATTAATACTAATAGAACTTTTCCACATTTTGCCAGGCTACAGTAAATAACTTTAATGCATTGGGGGGTTTTTATATAAAAGATCCACACAGAATATTGTAAAATTACAAAGTGGAAGAAATTGATACATGTTTTTTTTTTTGGTGTGTTGTGCAAAAAAAAAAATCTGAGGGGAGACGAAGCCCTGCTTGCAGTTTGCTAAAAGCCATGTAGGGTTGACAGAAAGCATGTGAAAGAGGATGCTCTAGTTAGACGGAAGCAAAATTGAACTTTCTTCGTTTACATACAGCGAAACACAGCCAGTGCCACAGTAGAACGGTTTACATCAAAGTATATTCATGCGTTACACTGCCCAGTCCGTTCAGGCCTAGATCCAACTAGAGTATGTTGAAACCATGAAAATTAATGTTCAGCAAACACGTAGAAGAATGCTCTAAGTCCAGTCTGACTGAGCTTGAGCTACAACACATTTTTGTCTCTAGATATGCAGAGCTGGTTGGGGGTATGCACCAAAAGTCTGGCAGATTTAAATGCAGTGAAGGTTATTTGAGCTGAATACTTCTACATGTCACACTTTACAAGTTTCTAGTTTAAAAATATATGAATCAAGAAACGGAAAACCTTCCATCCTCTCAACTATGAACAGCTTTATGTCGGTCTGCCATATAAGATACCAATAGAAAATATTGGAGTTTCTGGTTGTCAATAAATACTTTTGTAAGGTGCTGTGTAATGTAAGAAGAGAAGAGGTCCCTCAGCGCCAATTTCTTCTAATGTGTCTGCTCATATAAAATTCACTATTAGTACAGGAGCCACATTGGTGCATATTCCCTCTTGGGCGCCATAAACCAATCAGCTCGCACACAGAAATACTTGTTTTATTCTGCGGTGTGGTCTCGGGAGAGCCTTATCTTTCCTGTATGCTTATTTTATTTTAAATAAAATGGCTGTTAATCAGGCCGACTACAGGTGTCTCCTCTCTGCTCGCTCTAAGACTGTTGACGTGTTTTGTGAACGAAGACAAAAAGGGAAGGACGGGAGTGAGTAAGAGCTCCAAATGATCATCACGAGGGAGAACGGATTCTCTCTTTAAAATTCAAGACAAGGGCCAGCGGTGCTGTGTGTTCGTGTGTGACTGTCGAGCCCCTTTTCAGATGTTAAAAGATGCGGACTGATGTTAATCACGACTCCAACCACCGAGAGCAACGCAGCTGCATCCGTAATGCAGTTACCTGCCTCGTCTTGAGATTTCTTCCTCTGCTACACGAGCATGCAGAGAGCAGCAGCAGTAAAAAAAAACAAAAACAAAACACCTCCCGTTTATCTTTGGACCGGCTCTGGTGGAGGTCAAACGCGCCACGATGGGCCGCATTAAACGGCTGTAGCTTAATGCTGGAACATAAGCAGATTTGAGGCTTTTTACAACGTTCATTCATGTTTCTACAACGTGTTTCTCGCTTACCTCTGCTGACACAACATATGGCTGCTTGGACCGCAGAGCGAGAATTTGCAGTCTGCGGATGACATCAGTTAAACGATCCCAATATAGCTGCATTAACAAATGAGTGCCAAGTAGTTTTCTTTTCTGCCTGAAAGCTACAGTGCTTATTTTCCTCTGTCATTTATCAGCGACAGACGAAAAACCGAAGGGGTTTTCTTTTAGGCGTTCAACATGAAATATTCAGACTTTCAGTTCAGCTTTGTACGGAGTCATATTTGGTCATTGTAGCTGCAGTTTGGTTTTTGAAGCTAACATTAACGATTCTTTGAAAAAAGGATTCACCCTTTGTTATGCTAATATTGCAACCTTCAATTTTTTGATGAGGCTTTATTTGAAAGGCGAATTCAAAGGATAGAACAATACACTGCAAAAAAGAACTAAAAGTAAGTAACATTTTCTTGAAATGTATTTTTTAGTGTATTTTTCCTTGATTTGCCAATGGAATAAGATTTTTGCATTCTAACTAAGAACTAATCATCTCCATCATCTTATTTCAAGTGCAGGATATCTAATTATCATTTTTTATGTGTAAAAATACTCATTCCGTTGGCAAATAGTCTTATTTAGCTGCGCAAATCAAGGAAAAATACACTAATTTCAAGAAAATGTTACTTACTTTTAGTTCCCTTTTTGCAGTGTAGCACATAAATGTGAAGTAGGACGAAAGGAACCTGTGGTTTTGAATATTTTTACAGCGATGATCTGAAAAGTGCAGTTGTGCTCACCTTTCTGGGTGGGTAGATCTTTTGCTGCCTTTACATCTGCCAGCCTCATGGTTTATGTCGCCGCCATCTTTGCATATTAAGATTCTCAATGTTTCTATCCATTGTTCTTTGGAATATAGACCAAGCTTATTTAGGAGTGAATGCTGCTTGTCGGGACTTTGAAGCAATCAACTGGTTCCCTTATATAGGACATTTTTGACCAATCTGTATAATATGATTGATTTGACTTTGTAAAGTGCCTCGAGATGAGATGTTTCATGAATTGGCGCTATATAAATAAAATTGAATTGAATTGAAAAATTTAATTGAATTAGACTGCATTGAGAGCATCAATGAACATCAGTTTGCAAATCTTGCCACAGGTTGTCAGTTGAATTTCAGTCTGGACTTAAACATGCCAGTCTAAGCCATGAATATCCTTTTTTTTGTTGAATGTCTGGCTGTATGTTTAGTTTTGTTGTCCTACTTTAAGGTGAACAACCATCCCAGTCTCATCTCTTGCAGCCTCTACTAGGTTTTCCTTCCAGGATAGCGCTGCATTTAGCTCCATCCGTCTTCCCATCCACTCTGTCTGGCAACTGCTTCGCAATTTTCTGGTAAACTTGCTGGAAGACATTGGCCGTAGAGTTGGTCAGATATTGTGGAGTTTTATTTAAATGTGATGGATTTGCATTTATGGAAGTCCACTCTGAGAATGCTGGGCACTGATTAATCATAATTCCTTTGATTATATCCGATGCTCCACATCTGGTGTCGGTGAGAAGCATGAAAGGCTCGACCTGTTTGAAAGGGACCTACAATTGGAAACCTGGCTGAAATGGCGAGTGACTAAAATGTCCAAAAACACACAAATGAGAGCAACTGGGCTGAAGGGTGTAAGAGTGAACAAATTATTGAGTGAAATAATCAGAGAAAGGATGAATTTAGCTCTTTTTTTTTTTGTAGTGTTAGCGTGACGTAACTGAATGACAAGGCTCTAACTCAGCTCATAGGAAGCTTTTTATCCTGAACTGTCAGACACAAACATCCAAACACAAACAGATAATTGACTTTACCGTCTTACCGAGTACTTTAACAATCTTTACCGTATATCTATCAGTCGGCCACAGTCATTCCTCAGAGCAAGAGGCTTCCCTCAACCCTCCCGACTCTTTATTGACACATTTTGTCAATACAGCATCAGTGCTTAATCGATACAGCATTTGCACTCTTTTCCTGACCAACGCCTTTAATCCCTGCCGACCTTGGCTGTAGATTCCCCAGCGGCGGCCTCGAAACAGGGGAGACATTCTTGACGCTTAATTACATTGATATTTGAGCAGAACAGGGCCTTAAACAATAACAAGACCCACTCGATGCTTCTGGAGGGCCCTTTTTCTCACACATATCTCAGCAGCCACAGCTGGTCCTGTCAATGCTTTCATTTGTCACTTTGATTAGGTCACTTTAGGAATTTGGGTTTTCAGCTGAACAATATGTTTTTTTTTTTTTAAAGAAGCTAAGCTGAAGTGTTCCTTTGTTGGGAATGAGTCAGATTTTTTAGGCTCTTTTGTGAAATTGCAGCTGAAAAATAAGACGTACTCAGGACAAAGAGAAATCCCTAGTCTTACTTTTAATTCTTATCTGTCTGATTTTTGGCCTCTTAAGTTATCATTTCAGAACTTTTCCTCCTTTAACTAGATTGATACTGGGCAATTCAACTGAAAAACAAGCTAATGGCGAAAATATTTTAGAACGTAATAAAAAGTGTGCACATCTTTGAAATAACACTTTATTGATTCTTATTTTGAATGAATTCCAACATTGTATGTATGGAATTGTATTATATGTTTTTAGTTATTTATCAGCAAATTTATTTATTTATTTACCATCCATCCATCCAATTTTTCAGATTTTGCTCTGAACTTTGACTAGGCCATTCCAAAATGTTAAATTTCTTCTGGTAAAGGTGTTTTTTTTGTTGAGTTTAATGTATTCTTGGGTTCATGGTGTTGCAGAGAAATATGAATGTTTTTCATTTTCATCTTTTTAGCATATGCTTGAAGGTGTTTCTGAGTGGGAATGCAGTAATATTAAAGGGGACCAGTGCAAAATCCACTTTTTTAGCCCCTAAATACATTTTGCTGTGTACTTGGAGTCCTTAGGAATGAAGAAAAATGTAATGTATTCTGTCTCAGTGCTGATTAGTTATCTTTGTGTTCTTTTTGGTCATATTCTTCAATCAGTTTAGTTTCTCTTTTTTCTATTATCTGTTTTGAACAATTATGTCACAGTATTTGCCGTAGAACTGATAAACAAGGTCCTGGACTTCCATCTTATCAATTTAGCAAATCCGGCATTTTTAGATTTCAGACTGATTTTGTAGTCGAAGTTGAGGGATGTCGAAGCTACGAGTGGAGAAGTCAGAATGTTCGGTTGTTCGTCACACTGTCACCCAGCATACTACAACAATGGCTGATCAGGTTGGAGTGGAAGGCTCTGCAACCTGGAGGGGAGCGGGATGCAAAGTGTTTCCTATTAGATTTAGAGAGACAGCACCAAAACTAGTCGCTCTCAGATAAACCTTAGAGGGGGGGGGGGGGGGGGGATTCAGGCCAAAGAGTTGCAGTTCCACTTTACATAGGCCACAACTCAATGATTTCAATGTGAAAAGGAAGAACTGAAAATAACAAAATTTTCCCTTTAAGGATTTCATCCACCTTGATAAAAGGATGAGTTGGCGCTAAAGAAAAGTCACCATAGATCAAGATGCTGCCACCACCATATTTCACTGCGGGTATGCCGTTTTAGCAATGTTCAGTTGTTGTTTATGGGCCAATTATAGCTTTTAGAATTGTGATTAAAATTTCAGGTTTGGTTTCCTCATAACTACAACACATTCTTCATAAGATTTTATCAGAATTTAGCTAGGCCTGGATGTTGTTTGTGGAGGGGAAGCCTTCTGGCTTACAATAGTACTCCTTAGTCCATGACATTATGTGCCTTCTGTCAGTCCAACATGTCCTGTGTAGTCCATGAATTAAGAATAATAAATAAGACAATTACGTCTCTGCGTGTTTTCCAACAATAAGTAGCTGAGTGTCTGAGACAAATGAGCAACATATTGTATGTTAATGTTGTGACTTTCCATTCATCCACCAAATGGTGGATACTATTACTACTAACATTTTATGCATGACATCATCCTTTTTCAGTAAATTTCCTTTGCGTCCTCGGCTGGTTTGTACTCAGTTTCTCGGAAGTCACTCAGTTTCTTTCAGTTCAGACACAGAAATTAATACAATTATTTTAAGATTCATGCACTACACAACTAAAAAATAACAGCTTAAATGGATTGACATCAGTTAGTAACATTATACATCTGATCTGACATAAGGTTCTCATTTAAAATAGGGTGTTTTATTATCTCAATTAATCAACTTGTTAAGTGATGTTCAAAACTGTATAACTGCATTTAAACCCGTGAGTTTGGTTTGAATCACTTTTTATGAAGTTTTTACTTACACAGTTTTGAGTAAAAATATATATATACATTTATTTATTGTATATATTAACACAGAATATTTTTATTGTTCATTGGTAACCTTTCAAACAACATTTAGCTTTTTACATATAGAGCGGAAATAAGGAACTTGCAAAGTAATATGTCAAAAGTCACTAATAAGTTTTGCAATAGGAAGAAAAAAAAAACTTCCAGTTAAAATAAATATATAAGAAGGTAATTATAGGTCAGGCAAGTATACAGTGATTGAGAAGAAATCTTTTACATCTCTATGACACAAAAAGATACATTGGGATAAAAATACTTGGATTTATTGAGGAAAATAGACCTCATGTCTGCTATTCTGTCTCTAATCTGATTAAAACTGATTCATGAATTTGAAAGCAGCAATTATCATCAAACTATGTTGAGCTGGCAGCAGTTTTCTTAGCAGGAATAGAGCTTTAGTTTGTTTTCTTCAGTTTTCCTGAAGTTTATCTAAAACTATATGTGAACTATATTCTAGAAAATGAAGTATTTATTTATCATACTTAAAATGATGCAGAGTTGCATTGGCTAATATGTTTTCTTCAGTTTAATATTTAAAACAAAGCCTTTTTTTCCCATGAGCAGGTAACTTTTAATAAGCGGAGACATTGAGACAAACAAAACTCTTTTACAAACTCTCTCTTCACAGTCAGCCACCTTTTCCCCGATACAAAGCAATTACTCAGAAACCCCGTCGCTTCCTGCCGCCACCCCGCCCTCCCCTCCGTGTCATGAGTGGGTGTCTGCGTGCTATTGTTCTCAGATCCCAGACACGCAGGCAAATCCTTCACCAACCCCCCCCCCCCCCCCCCCCCCCCCCCACACACACACACACACACACACACAGGTGCTTTTTCATCTAAATGTAAATAGTCAAGTGGCGTTCCACTCATTTAGAAGAATTCCTCTTGGTCTAGAAGATTAGTCTGGCACATTATTCGTCATTAATAGAGAGCGAGAACAACCTCAGGTTGGTCTTCAGCTCCGAAACAAACAAACAGTAACAGATGCAAGTTTGTGTTTTTCTACACAGAGGTCACTATTGTTCTTTGTTGTAGTCTTTTCTTATTGAAAATGCTGACATTTGTTTCAGTATTAAGGAAAACAGGATGAAAAAAGTAAACATATTAGCCACTTATATACTCAGTGAAACCCCCAAATAAAGTCAAATTGCCTTCAACAGTGGCGTAATTAACGAGCAGAATCTGTGTGATATTTAATCTCAGTATAAATGCAATTGTGG
Organism: Fundulus diaphanus; assembly: GCA_037039145.1. Lineage (NCBI taxonomy): Eukaryota > Metazoa > Chordata > Actinopteri > Cyprinodontiformes > Fundulidae > Fundulus > Fundulus diaphanus. Next base: position 10,640,964 of record CM073134.1, on the reverse strand, counting down.
TGGGAAGGTGTCTGAGGATTGTTAGACAGCATTAGGAAAGAGACGGCAACAACTAGACCAAGGAACACAGCATGGATAAAGATTTGTAGAAGTTTGAAGAAAGATATGGTTAGAAAAACCATTCCAGCCTTTGAAAATCTCACAGAAAACTTTTTATTCCATCATCTGAAAACGGTATGGCACAACTGCAAACTTACTGAGACTTGATCTACCGCCTAAACGGGCACTGTCCTTAAGGCCTGCATGGGACGCATCAAACATCCGGAAGAAGTTGCTCTGGTCAGACGAAACCAACATTTAACTTTTTGGCCTTCATGCAAAATGCTGCATATGGCAGCAAACGTACGCTGTGTGTCACCCAGAACACACCTTGGCTACGGTGAAACTTTCTGGCAGCGTCATAGTTTGCTTACATGCCAAAGCTCTGTGTCAGATCAACCTAAATAACAGCTAGGGTTAGGCCTAGGCTTACAACTGAACCTACACGTGTCTTTGAACACATCATGTGAAACATGGTGGTGGAAGCATGATGCGGTGGGGATACCTTTCTTCAGCAGGGACAGGAAAGCTGGTGAGGGTCAGACAGACCCACACAAGAATGAAGATGGTTGTACAAAATACTGACTCGGAAGTCAATCAGTAGAAATAGTTTTAAAGCCATGTTTCATTCTCTTTCCATCTCACAATCACACACTACTTTGTCGTCTAAAATCTAAAGTAATACTTTGAAATCAGAGGTTGTAACATGACAAAATGTGCAAATGGTAATATTGATATTTAAACCTAACGTAAACTTGACGAAATGCTAAAAATCTTCACTGCTTCACTGATGAAACTTTCTGTCACACAATTCAATGTAATTTTCAGTTTTGCACTCACAGAAGACAAAGAGATAAGAGACCAGGCTGCAGCTTGACTCAAGAAAGATTAAACATATAAAGCCTGAAATAGGTCTTCCTCAATGATGCTTGCATCGTCAGGTTTAGGATTTGGAGGGATAAATAGAGCCACCCTGCCACCCAGATTATTGACGGGAGTGTAATGGCGTCCATACTCTGATAGAAAAGTGGAGATTAAATAAGTCAGGTGCTGCTTTAAGCACCGAAATCACAGCAAATCCTCCCACACTTCCTGTCAGCGGTGCATACAAACAAAACCTCCTGATGGGCAGCGGCCGTGGGATATACACAGGAGCTCAGAACGAGGCTGCCATCCGTGCAGTCAGATGTCGTGGTTTGGATATTACAGCCAAGGAACGCAGGGATGGAGGAACATCTGTGCTGCTGAAGTGTGTGGTAGCGAGAATGTAGGTCAGCATCGCCACGTATTTCTGTTTCCTCTCCGTCGCACACTCCCCACATCTCTCCCCGTCTCTTTTCTCACCGTTAACTCAGCGTGCCGCGTGCTCAGGAGGCCTGCAAGGACACAGACAGATAAACACACCATGGAGGAGCAGAACGAGATGACGGGGAGGGAAGGAGAGACTGCAAGGAGGCGTTTGGAGAAGGGTTCTTTGTTGCTCTGACAACCATTTAGCTGCTTATTGCTGGTGGATTTCCAGAAAGGAACACACAAACATACCCCTGCTCACCTTTGCAAATGTCACCTAATCCTTACTATTACATCCTTGAATGATTTCTGCATCGTGCACGTACTAACAGGTAAATGCTGTTTAGCATGGAGTTATTAACGAGCACCAACAGACAGCGAGAGCCACAGTTCTATCACACAATTATTATGAAAATAAGTGCGAAGGGAATTATATTACAGCTTGACAAAAGTCACAGATGACATGAAAATTTTAAAAGAAGTAAAGCGGTACAAAATAACTAACATAAAAACTGGAAAGTAAGAGTAACTATAAATGTCAAAAACAAGTGTTAAAAATCCAGAATAAATAAATAAACCTACCTAATAGGTTTAACGCTCCGTTCTTGTTACTTATTCGTGTTTCTGTAGTAGAAGTAGAGCAGGAATGATATGAAGTGAGACAACAAATGAAAGATGCTGCATATCAGAAACATTTACTTTTAGTGACACACGTTGGCTGGTTATCAGCTTCGGCTGCCTTGGCGACTGTTTCTATGGACAACGCCCTTATGTCATCACACCACAGAGCAAAGACACTTTCTAAAGATAAACCTGTGACTTGGTCAGTGAGTGGAGTCTAAGGGAACTAAGCATTCATACAGGTGTCCTTTTGGGCTTTTTACATATGGTCTATTTAATCCTGTCTCACATCCTCATTATTCTTAAGGAGAGTTTTTTTGAAAGTAGGGTTCTGTGTTGTAGTTCAGAAGAGACAGCAGTTTATCAGCAGCAGACAAAAGCAATCCTAGTCTGGCGAATTGGGGAGATATCATCAAATGAGTCAAGTTAGCAGCGACTAAGACTACATGCACACTCAAAAGCAGAAGTAATTCAGGATAAAAACGTCATGAAGCATGTTTGATGCTCATTATCTTAAGGCTGTTGATTTAATTGATTATAGTATCAAACAATGTTTTCTCAGACCTTATTAAGTTTATTAATGCACATCTATTGTAGAAGCTCTGCATCACGTAAAAACGTCAGGGCAGTTTTTTTCCACAAAAAGACGAGAATGGGACATTCTCCTGACTTCCTGTTGCATAATTGGCTTTATTGAGGAAACAAAAGATAAGAGAAATAAAATAAAAAACAAACAAACAGAGACAGACAGACCAGACCCTGAACCTTGTCCACATCCACAAAACTCATGGCTCTTACTATCAAACTCCCATGCTCCCCTCAGAGATTTCACAAAGATCTGGTTCACTGTTCTACAGCCAGGAACATCCCCTCTGCTCCACCTGAATCAGTGGTTTGACAATTTGTTGAACACAAAACACCGCAGACTAAACTTTTTCAGGGAAGCTTAGAAGTTTTGATCCAATGATAATTGGAAAACACTCTCTGGTCCCTTTTCATTACAAAATCGGTCTACCAGATCCAGACGAGGTACGCCTACGTTTGTGGTCTGCCATTTATCAAGATGACTGAACCCCTCTTAAACCAGTCCCAACCCTGGGAACAATTTACAATGGGACACTCCACCAGGAGCCAAAACCACAAACAGCAGACACTGGGAAAAATAAGTATTGAAAACATAAAGTTTTTCTCAGTTTTAATATTTCTAATGGCACCATAAACATAATATTCACACCAGATGTAAGGCACAATCCGTGGGTTCCAGGCGTCCAAATAAATCAAAGCAAATTAGTCCACAAATGAAATTATGAGTAACAAAAATGTCCTTGTATGGGTAATATGCATTAAACATATGAAGAAAAACATATGCAAAAAATGATAAAAAGCCAGTAACAGCTGAAATCTGTCAGTACTTAGGCAGCATTCCCAAAGCAATGTACAAATCAGTATCAGCTGGTTGAGTAAAAGCAATCAGACCTTTAAAATGGTCTTACTGTTGCAAAACATACTAATTTCAATGGTTACTGTTCATTTCTAAACCTCTGAAGGTTCCTGTGAGTGCTGTTAGAGCCATAAACTGGAAGTTGGAAAAGCAAAAACACTTTTTTCCAATGAAAACAATCGGTAATTAAATCAATCACAGCATCCTCACTGCGCGAGACTCCACTGCTGAAGAAAAAGCTTTTTGAAGCTTGTTAAAAGTTTAGTGCACAATATCTGGACAACCCAGTAAAGTACAGAGAGAATGTAAACAGATAAACTCTTTGGATGTCATTGCACCCTCCATGTTTGGATGTTCTGCGCCTCCCCAGAAAGCATCACGCCAAAACAAGAAGCTTGCAGGCGAGAACATCATGGTGCAGCCTGTTTTATTGTTTGTCAGACTGCCAATAATTGAAGGAGGCAGGAAAGTGCCAAGACATTCTTGATAAGAATCTGAAGAGTCAACGGTTTTGGATCTCAAAGCAAGACAATTGTCCTAAACACAGCCATAGAAAACTCTTTAAAGGTTTCAGAGAAAGAAAGTAAAACTGCTGAACCACATAACTTGTATTCAGCTGGGGATCTATGGATAGAACTGAAGATCAGAGTGTAAGCATTCGACTAGTTTCTCCTCAGAGCAGATGTCTTTGAGTTTGTATTGCCAAAAAAAGGCTTTTCCACAAAGTATTTCATATTTTTTTTTCCATAAATGGGTTCAATACTTATTCCCTGGGTCATTCCAATTCATTATCCATAACTTTGTTTGTGAAGTAATTTGCTTTGGATTCTTTGTATGCGCAGATTACTTGGGTTGTTGCCGACATCTGGCATGAATTTTATGTCACTGGTCCTGTTAGAAATATTTCAACTGTGAGAAATATCGATGTGCTCAATACCCTTCTTAGCCGTTGTAGCTCCCAGGATCAAAGCGGTACTCAAAACACGTTAAGGTGGGGATTCTTCAGAGGGAACCTAATCTAAGAATAAATTTAACTTCAACAGATTCACATTTTTTTTATTCTCTCCCAAATTTGGGGGATGTAAGTTTGAGGCGTTACAAGAAAATTGACTTTAAATTGTCTTGGGTATCTAATATAGTACATTTATTTCTTATTATGAGACCTATTATACTCGTAAAGTGATAATATTTCCAAAATATTCCACCTTAGAACAAGTTAAGTGTTAAACAATGGTGACGCTGTTAAATTACAGCTTTGAAAGAGCAGAATCGTTTCACAAGGTTGTTTTTCGCTGCTTGTTTGAACGCCATGTGCTCCTCAATCTCTTCATTAAATAATGCTTCCAAGCTTTCAGGCCTTTCTTGTCAAGAGGGCAATTGTTAAGAAGGTTAAACTAGATCATTACAGAGTGTGCTTGTCAGGGTTGTTTGCTTTCAGCTCAAGCTGGAAAACAGGTTTAAAACCTCAGAGAGACAAACCAACATCAGCCACCTTGAAGCATCCCTGAGGATCGGTGTTTGCGTGATTATTGAAAAGAATATTCATATTTGAGTTCACTGAGCTCTCAAACACTTTTTCTTTTATTATCCGAAGGCCATTTTCTCATTTGTTTTTTATGGCACCTTGAGATGCATTGAGGAAGGCATTTCTCTGACGTAGTGCTCATATAACAGCTGCCGTTGAGGGACGAGGGAAGCTGCGCAGTGACTGGCGTGGCTTCTGTACGCAGGGTTGTTTACTGATCCCTGTCTGGCCCCACATGGTCTCAGAGGACAAAGACTCCTAGGGGTTGATGGAGCATTCAGGGACTCTCTTCAGAGTAAACATCCTTATTTAACCTCTGCTGATGCTGGATCTGCCACATCCAAAGCACAGACTGCTCTGTATAAATATGTTTTCTCTTTCCTCTCCTCGCATCTAAGGTTGAATTATTTTCCCTCATGACAAATGAAAAAAATAGGTTTATTTTTTTATTTTTGCTTTTCTTTGTTTCTCGACACCCCCAGTATCCGTCCTCTACCATGTCTCTCCATCCCTCTCTTTTTCTTGTTCTGTCTTGTTCCCATGGAAACTGCCGGTCTTTCCGGTAAGGTACAGAGAGTTTGCTGGTGCGAGTGACATTAGTTGTAAGTTGTGATGTAATCAAGCCTCCAGTTTCCAGAGTTGTCGTTAATGGTCATGACAATGGTGGTTTGCTGACGGTCGGCTTCCTTTCTGTCTGACTGCGTGGCATAAAAAGGGAAAGCATGCTGCTGTTAATACAAGCTGCATCTTTATTATGTACAACTTTAAATGCAACATCTGTAGTGAAAGATATACATAAATTTAGGGTGCAAGGGGGCTTTAAAATTAATTACCAATTCCACTGATTCCAGTTTTGCTTTGTTTTTTCATCTCAAGGCATCTTGCAAGACAAATAAGTCCAGTTTATATTCAGTCTCATGTATAATTTACTTTGGTCCAGATTAAATTAAAATCAAGTTTATTCCAAAATATTACAATCATAATGTATATTCAGGTAAGAATATATTAAGATCTGGTTATATAAAGTCCAATTCATGAAATTATAATAATACACGGTCAAATTCAGTTGATCATCTAAGACCAACAGATGGAAAATATCTAAGGAAGCCCATCTAATCGCTGCAAGTCATTGCTATTGCAGCAATCCACCTTCCTGAGCCAGCTTGTGGCGATAGTAAAAAAGACTTGAAATTACTCCCGTTTAACCAGAGCAAACTTCTAGCTGGACAAGGCGCCATATAGGCAAGGCTTATCAGCTTTTTTTGTAAAGCACATTTCAGTAACAAGACAATTTCAAAGTGCTGGACATGAACAGAACATAAGAAAAGAAAACATACAGAGGAGAGCACATTGCAGTGGAATAGTAGCAGTAGCTCAAGATAAGTTGGTCTACAAACTAATCAAATTAAATTAATCTAACGAAGTTTCAATGAACTACAACACAATTGAAAATTAACATTCAAAGATATCTCTAAATAAGTAGGTTTTTAACCTTGATTTAAAGGAACTCAGGGCTTCAGCACTTTTACAGTTTTCTGGAAGTTTGTTCCAGATAAATGGAGCATAGGCACTAAATGCTGCTTCTCCATGTTTGGTTCTGGTTCTGGGTATGCAGAGTAGACTGGAGCCAGAAAACCTTAGGGGTCTGAAGGGTTGATTACAAGTCTGTGATGTATTAAGGTGCTAAGTCATTCAGGGATTTAAAGACTAAGAGAAGGATTTTAAAGTCTGTTCTCTGAGATACAGGGAGCCAGTGGAAGGACTTTAGCACTGGGGTGATGTGCTCTACTTTCTGAGTCTTAGTGAGGACGCGGGAAACAGCGTTCTGGATCAGCTGCAGCTGTCTGATCCACTTTTTAGGCAGACCTGTGAAGACACCTTTGCAGCCCTTTCTATAGGGTAAAAACAAAAACAGAGAACAATTAATGGCAATATAAGCTCCATCAGTATCTTTATCCAAAGGAAGGACAAAGCTGAACACTGAAGCATGGGGTAAGGAGCGCTTTCAATGGGGAAAAACAAAGAAAGCACAACGTTGCTTGCAGCAATAGCTCCACCAACAGCTCTGTTAAGGGGACTTAGCTAAATATAAAGGAAGTACTTTCTATGTGGAAAAAACAAGGAGATTACATATTGTCGATGGCAGTATTAGTTCTATCAATGGCTTCAACAGTAAGAGAACAGTTAAACACAGAGTCCTGGGACATAAATACTTTCTACTAGAAAAGCAAAAACAAAAGGAGTACACACAGATGTTGGCAGTATGGCTCCATCAATAGCTCCAGGCCTAGAAAGAGACGTCATAATCAAAGCGTAACCCAAGGTCTTTCAATAAAAAGAAATAGAAAGGAAAGAACGCGGAGCACATTTTTCCAGCTGAAAGCTTGACGTTGTACTCAGTAACTCTAGCTAGTATTTACAGAAACAATGGCTAGTAATGGTCTCCAACTTGAGGTGACACCTGGGGAGCGTTTGTCATTTCATCTTTGGAGAAACGGTTCATAAACAGTCATAAACTGCTGTGGCTCCATGCCAGCTGGGCACTCTCAATCTCGTTTAGATTTGGAAACCTTTTTCTGGGCACATTTTTGTTTTATGAAAGACGTGTCGTTACAAGACCAGTGTCCTCTCCTCCATCCTCTCAGCTGGTCGGCTCTGCGAGCGTGACAAGCAGTGTGACTAGAGTTTCTCTCACGCTTTCCATCTGTAGTATTAATGGTGTCTTCTCTCTCCTCCACTGTGATCTGTCTGGCTGACATTGCCTGCCTGAAGTGCCTCTGTGTGTTAAATCTCTGCCTTCAGTCTGCAATGCCACTAAGCTAAACCCCCAGAGTGGTTTTCTTGTGCTTCTGCAGGAGAATCTCAGCCTTCAGCTTGTCTGCCAGAGCAAATTCTCAGAATGACTCTGCGTTCGTGTGTGTTTGTGCATCTGCAGTCGAATCAGTTACCAAATTTCCTGCTGCTTGTGTCCTCACTACCTGAATTAGCTGAAATTGACAAAAGCATCTTAAACCAATCGTGTTCTAAAGTTACAGAACGTCTTGACCTGGCTGACCTAGTACTGTTTTTTTTAACATGTAAAACATTCAGGTCTTCTGTTTCTAGATGTGTTAAGGAGTTAATCCTTGACTTTTGTAGGACTGGTGATTTTCAAAGTTGCACTGATTGCAGTATTGTGACCAATTTCCAACTTTGGTAATGCTTAATCCTATTTTTTGTCCGTCCGTCCATCCATCCATCCATCCATCCATCCGTCCATCCATCCCTTTGTTTAAAGGACATTTTGAATCTTCATTCTAATGGCTCAGAGAGAGATTACACATGCTGTTAAAACATGCCTAGTTATTGTTGAATCACCCTGCTGCTCAAGTCATGGATAGCAAAATCAAATCTGTCACATGGTCACTTGGGAACTTTACTGCAGCTTTATGAAACATAAGAAAACCTCAAAGAGCGTTCTGGAGCTATAACAATCTGTCTCCTTCTGAATGTAATCAGTCTAATTGTCTTTTGCTTTTTTGCCCCACTTCAACATGCCCTTTTCGTCTCCTTCACATTTCCCTTTCTCCATTTTATCCTTACTGCTCCGTTTGTTGTCGCCTCTCAGTCATATGTCACCCTCACTTCCTGCATTTAGTTTCAGTATTTTTACTCCTCTTCTCTCTGTTTGCCCTTCTGAGCAATCTCTTTATCATCATTTCCCCTTTGACTTTTCTGTCTCGCCTCTCTCTATGCTCTGCTCCGCTGTCCCCTCTTCTTCTTCGCACTCTTTCGTTCCTCCTCCTCCTCCTCACTTCTGCACCATGAAGTAGATGCCTGGATGATTCATCTCTGCCCCCGGACTGTTGTGATCCTCATTTTATTGCACAGTTAAATAGGACTCCCCATTCTGCGACGCTGTCTGTCCTATTGACAGTTATCAAGCTGAGTGCCGAGCATCAAAGGACAGGAAACAATAACGAGTAATTATTGCTTTAGAGATGTGTTTTGATAGGACTAAATACAGTCAGAATTTAATTGCGGTATTGATTGGATCTGAGAAGCTGTTTGTGCAGCCATTATGGTGTGAGGCACCAGTTTGATTTAGTCTGGCTCCTCTTTATGACTCTAGCCATCTACAGTCCAGTCTTCTGGGCATCACTCATCATTACGAGATGGTTGTACATGTTTTAATCTAGCTGCAGCTAGGCTCTGTATCACTACAATCCATTGCTCATTAGTGTCTTGATCAGTTTTGAGTTGATATGGTGTTTCATACAACTGATGGTAATTAATTAATCATTGCTGAAAAGGAACGAGGACTGTAAATGTCTTATTGATTACTGGACATGGGGAAAACACTTGAATACACTTGTACTGTAAAAGCCGCAAAACTGGCTGGATGTAGTTTTTCAGTTCAAGCCAAAATGAAACCAAATAAGGTCCCAAGCTTGAACCACCGGGGCTGAAAAACATCACAAATCAACTTTAGTAATTAATTTATTCTTTATTCCTTAGCTGTGAAATCATCCAGGGAAGGCAGATCATCCTCTATTACCATATAACATAGAAAGGATTCCTGGATCAATGTGAGCTTCTGAGCTTTCTGTGTCTCTGCTCTGTCTTCTCTAACCCCCAGTGGGTCGAGGCAGATGAGCGTTCACACCGAGCCTGGTTCTGGTTCTGCTGGAGGTTTTCCTTCCTGTTAAAGGGGAGTTTTCCTCTCCACTGTCGCTTCATGCATGCTCAGTATGAGGGATTGCTGCAAAACCATCAACAATGCAGACGACTGTCCACTGTGGCTCTACGCTCTTTCAGGAGGAGTGAATGCTGCTTGGAGAGACTTGATGCAACCTGCTGGGTTTCCTTAGAGAGGAAACTTTGACCAACTTGTCTGTATAATCTGATTGAATTTCACTTTGTAAAGAGCCCTGAGATGACGTGTATCATGAATTGGCACTATATAAATTAAACTGAATTAAATTGAATTATGATTCCTTCCTAAGATTACATGCAAACATCTTTTATAAGACAATTGTGTAATAATTTTCTTTGTTGCACACTGACTGACAAGAGCTAAACAACAAGCAGCAATGGCCTAATTTAGATATAATTTCATACAAATGCAAACCAGCATTGGGTAGGTAAATGTTTGTGATTCACAAAGAGCTGGCAAATTTGGAAAGCAAAAGGAAAGTGTCTATGTATGGTAAAAAACAGAAAGTACACCCATTTTTAATCCTAAGATTTTACATTTAAATGCATTAAAAGCAGATATGGTTTTTATCAGGCGATAAAAAGATTCAAATATACAAAAAAAATACACAACAGGTTCCAACATTTATTATTCATTTAACAAAGATGATTGAACTGGAAACGCTTTGTGTGAAAAAAAAACAAAACAATTAGAACCCTGCTACTTCCATAAGGTGAAGAGGAAATGTAGCAACCAGGTGCTGCTCATCAGATGCACTTGGGTAATTGACTGGCTCTAACGAACTGGACTTTTAGCCGTTTAGCTGTGCGTTAACACAATAGCTAGGCAGAAAGACATCAGTAGTGACCTTACAGAAGCAGTTGTTGTTTTCCATTAATCTAAGGAAGGTTATAAGGCCATTTCCTAACAATTAGAAGTCCCTTATTCTATGGAGAGAAAACTTATTTACAAGTGGACTCGTTTAAACTGCTGCCAATCTTTCCAGGAGCGGGGGTTCGGGCAAATTCACACCATGGTGATATTCTTTTACAAATGAAAGAAAACACAAGGAGCTCCATCTCTGACTCCACATGCCTCAGTCTGTATGTTAAATATTAAAGTTCATGACAGGATAAGACTAAAATGACTTAACTAGGGTATTGTATTTGGAATCAGTTGCTGGGGAAAACCTTCTTTTGTCTAAAAGAACAAAGCAGCAGGGTTTTGATTTGCAATGTTGCGTCTGTATAAACCGCAAGGCTTCTGGAACAATGTCCTTTGGATTTTGTTTGGACAAGCTTAAAGAAAACCAAACAGCACAGAAACACAAAAACCTCATACCAACCATGAAGCATGGTGGCAGAGGGGTGATGATCTGAGCCTGTTTCCTGGCCACGGGACCCAGACACCTTACAGTACACCAAAGTATTCTATAGTCAGACAGCCATTAAAAGGTTTATGATCCCGAACACAACAGCAAATCTATCACAGAAGGGCTTAAAAAGAAGAAAAAGGTGTTGAAATGTTAGAGAACAAAGCCCAGACGTTAACCTGATTAAGATGCTCCCGTGGTACCTCATGGGGGATGTCCAGAAATGAATTTCTGCAAACCTCAGTGAACTAAAAGAGTGTTGCTAGGGAGAGGGGGACAAAATACATCCAGCTCTATTAAGTTATTGCTAATAATGCTGGTTCTAGTTGCTACTGAAACACAGTCCATACTTCCTTATTCCCATGAGAGTAAAGGATTTGATTTGCAAGGAGCTGGCATGTCTAGAAGCGCATCGGTGGGATCAGTAATGGCTCTCTGGTGACTGTCAGGATTTTAGAAGAGCCACAGAAGCCTTTGAGGATTGTTTTGGTATAATTTCAAATTGTTATGACTCTGAACTGTAGTCCAAGTAAATGTTAATATTGATACCTTTAAAGTGATATTCTCATGGCGATAAGCCACTAACGGCCTAAATGTGTGCAGGAACATTTCATTCCTGGTTATTTTCGGAGCGTTCGCTGCTGGCCAATGGATGTTTGGGTGCTCCATCAGGATCTCAGGCTGTTCAGGGATGATGAAATATGCATCGGCTCGAGATTGGGTGACCTCGTATGTGCAGGGGTTTGACAAGAGCAAGCCACCGTGGGTTCATTTAGAAGCATATTGGCTCACACTGTAACAGCTTTATTTGCCTTCTGTCAACCTGACTTGGAAAGATGGGTGGGTGTTTGTTGTTTGGATGTTTACAGATTATACATCCACAGTCCGGCAGAGAGGGGAACAGATCTCCTAAAATCTTTAATTGGAAATTAATAACTGTCTCCGTTCCTTCTACCAAAGTGTGTTATATTTCAATTCCATTCAAATAATTGAACTCCCAGTGTGATTAAAAGAAAGTCACCTGGAATTTGATTCCTTAAAGCGGAAAAATGCTTTTAATTTGACGGGATTAACACACACTTAACCTACTATCCTATCTAATATACATTTCAGCCTGTATGTGTAAATTTGTTCCTGTGTAGAATATCGCTAAATTCAAACTTCAACATCTAGAAGTAATAATGACAGGTCAGTTATAGTCCAACTGTTGTTAATATTTGCTTTTAGTTTCCATTTTCCCATGTTTTATTTTGTTCTAATCTTTCTACATTTTATTCCAAGTTGCTTTTATTCTGTTTTTATTTTCTTATGTTTTAATCATGTAAAGTACTTTGCATCATCCTTGAACTGAAATGCGCTATACACGTAAATTTGCCTTGCCTTGCCTTACAGGAGTGCATAAATAAGGTGGCTACGTTCATCTCATCTTCTTCAAGTAAATTTTGAATCCTGAAATGCATGAACAGTTCTCCATCTAAAGACCCTGAGAGCTACTGTCCTGCAAATTTTAAATGTATTCCTTCTCCAACACTGAATCAAATGGCTGAATGGATGCATCAAAAAAGTTGCATGAGACTAGCTCTCAAGGACTGGAGTTGAAGACCCCTGGATTAAGAATTTATGTCTAATTAGATCCTTTTATATATAAAAGGACTCTGCAGGAACCTACGCCAGGATCCTGTTTGTGGATTGCAGCTCTGCCTTCAATACAATCATCCCAGCTCTGCTTCAGGAGAAGCTCTCCCAGCTGAACGTGTCCGACTCCACCTGCAGGTGGATCACAGACTTCCTGTCTGACAGGAAGCAGCACGTGAAGCTGGGAAAACACGACTCTGACTCACAGCTCATCAGCACTGGTTCCCCCCAGGGCTGTGTTCTTTCTCCTCTGCTCTTCTCCCTGTACACCAACAGCTGCACCTCCAGTCACCAGTCTGTCAAGCTCCTGAAGTTCGCGGACGACACCACTCTCATCGGACTTATCTCTGATGGTGACGAGTCCGCCTACAGGTGGGAGGCTGACCATCTGGTGACCTGGTGCAGGGAGAACAACCTGGAGCTCAACGCTGTAAAAACAGTGGAGATGGTTGTGGACTTCAGGAAGAACTCAGCCCCAGCTACCCCCATCACCCTCTGTGACTCCACCATTGACACTGTGGAGTCTTTCCGCTTCCTGGGATCTATCATCTCCCAGGACCTAAAGTGGGAGCTGAACAACAACTCCCTTACCAAGAAAGCCCAGCAGAGGATGTACTTCCTGCGGCAGCTGAAGAAATTCAACCTGCCAAGGACAATGATGGTGCAGTTCTACTCCTCCATCATTGAGTCCATCCTCACCTCCTCCATCACCATCTGGTACGCTGGTGCCACTGCTAAGGACAAGGGCAGACTGCAGCGTGTCATCAGGTCTGCAGAGAAGGTGATTGGCTGCAATCATCCATCTCTCCAGGACCTGTACTCCTCCAGGACTCTGAGGCGTGCAGAGAAGATTGTGGCTGATCCCTCGCACCCCAGTCACAAACTATTTCAGACACTTCCCTCTGGCAGGAGGCTGCGGTCCATCAGGACCAGAACCTCACGCCACAACAACAGTTTCTTTCTATCTGCTACCGGCCTTATGAACAAGGCTCAGAGCCGCCTGTGAAACTGGACACTGCCTCTCTCCCTCGTTCAGGACTTACAAGCTTCTGCGTTACATTAACGCACAGTTTACTGTGTATATAGCTTCTGTATATATATCCTTTTTTACTTTTTATTTTACTGTATTATTCTTATTCTTTGTCTGCACCATCAACACCAAGTCAAATTCCTTGTAAGTGCAAACCTACTTGGCGATTAAACTTGATTCTGATTCTGATAATGTTTGTTGGAGGTCTGTTTTTTGAGTTTTCTATTTGGTCTGACAATTCCTAGAACAGAGGTCATTAAAGAAACACTTGCTGCAGAACCAGAATCTTAGCAGGCGCTGTAAGCATTTGTGATACTTAGGATTAGTCTGGTGGCAGATGGCATTTGCAATCCTAATTTATTTTTGAGAAGGTGATTTGTTTAGATAAGTTGGAAGGGGGGTCGGAGAAACCCTACACAGGACTGAAGTGCAGATTTTTTACTTTCTCCTACAAGGTATAGAGCTACATGTGGAGGGAGCTCAGCTTCCTTTGCTTTAGCAGCTGTGTTTACATTTTTGATTTGGACTTGATCATGTGCTGGTTGACCATTCTGATTGCCTTAAACCGTACCATCAGAACTTGGCTGAAATTGATTCTTCTATAAGATTGATCTTGATTGATTAATATTTAATTATGTCATTATCGAGACAAAATGAGCACGAGGACTGGAAATGGCTCAAAGCTCATAAGCTGTAAATTTCTTCCCTAGAACTAGTTTTTGTCTGTCGTCTCTCAGCATGGTCCCAAAACTCTAGTAGAGCTTCTATGGGTAGTGCTTGGGTTCCCTTTAGTGGTGGTGGTATTAATATTTTGCCAACTAAATATGAGGACTGTAGAGGGCAGTTGTTAGCACTGTTACCTTGCAGCCCGAAAAGGTCCTGGAAGGTAGCATGTTCTGCACAGAGTTCAGTATCCTACAAACGGATACTCTAATGTGCCCACCTTAAACAACCACTGCTGTTCTAAAGAACAAGCTGTGTTCATGGACCATTCAAAACAAAACTGTCCAAAACAGCTTATCTCTGATCAGCAGCAGCAGCTGGACAATGGAAATCAAACACAATGGCTACAGCAAGATTTATTAACCCCAATTAGTGATATTAAAAGGCAGAGCATGTCTTAGAACTGAATTGGAAATGGTGTTAAATGATTCTGTGAATAATTTCAGCTGTTGTGCATTGACTTACTTAAACTCAGTGATAGGCAATAATAAAATTAACTGCAGGCAGATCTGAGACAGCGAGCTATGGTGTTATTCTGATGCCAGCATTTTATTGTTGGTCATTTACATTTAATTAGATAGATTCAAAACTACAATATCAGATTAAAAAATTGCTATTGGTTGCCGTTCTCCTTGAGCTTGCCCCTTGTTTCTGAAGAAAGTATTTTTTCCCGATTTGGTTCTTTAATACATCCATTTTATCAGTGCAAGACACAGAGCGTGCAGTGGTGGAAATACAGTGTTAATGATTGCTGGTGCTTACTTTGCACCAGTTTAGCAGTGGAGCAGGTTTCGGTTGAAAATGTGCTCTTGTTGCCCCATGTTAGACTTGTGATTCTTATCCAGGATGTGCCTAAAGAAAGTTGTATATTACTGTGTGTGAGAAGGATTTAATGGGCTTTGAAATGCCCTAACAACTGTCACAAATATTTATAAATTATGCAAATCAACCATATTGGATTTTGTGGTCATTTAAAGGAACATAGTGCAAGTTCCAAAGTTTTTGCAGAAGTCTGCCCCCTAAGGCAACAAGTTGAAATGACAGCAGTGTTGTGCATGAGAGAGGAGGAAAGGAATGCGACTGCGACTGCTCAGGTCTTTTGTTCAGTAGCGTGTTGTGTTCTGAGGTCATAAATTTAAGATTTCCTTCACCGCATCTTCCATTTTATTTTAGAAAAAAAGAGGGTCTCCTTTCATTCCCGGGGCAGATGTGAAGTCCCTCCATTTGTTGAAAGCTGCCCCAATATTTACTCTCGTCTTATTCCGTCACAGATCAGACTCCAACTTTGCCCTTTTCATCGCACTACACAAAAGCTTTTTTTTCTTACTCTTGTGTGTAGTCTGTGATGGGGTTTGAGGTGCACTTGTGGCTGGTATCTGTGATCTCCCGTGTTCTCTTGCTAATGCGTGAATGGCGGCGGAGGCTCAAAAAATTAGCAAGGTGAACGGGAGTGTATGGTTTTTAGAAATCGGACCGAAGCGCAGACAAGAGTACGGGAGTCACATGTTGAATAGTTGAAGATTTATGAAAATCATGGAGACGATGGCTTACAAGATGCAGGGATACAGTAACCAGGAAGACGGCAAAGATGAGACCAGAACAATGAATGTGACTCAACTAGCGAACTATAAAGGCGAGGAGACGGAGAAGGAGCAGCAGGTGGAGTAAATTACACAGGTGAGAGGAGTAGACAATCAGGCAGAAGGAGAGGAAGGGCAATGAACTGGCAGGGGCAGAAGGAGAACTGAATCTAACAGGGAAACATGAGAATGGCCAGGTATGAGGGAACAACTAAACTAAGGATGGGCAGGCAGAAAATAATGATCTAACTGAACTACTAAAGTCATAATGAACAGAAGCTGACTAAAACAAGAACCGAATCTAACAGACACAAGAATAAACTAACATAAATACAGAACAGAAAACTAAACTGATGACATAAACAAGGATCTAAAGATAAACAATACCAAAGGCTGCAGACACAAACAGACTGCAGGATCCCCAGGGAACTACAAGAATCAAACAAACTATCGGGATCCCGGCAGGGAGTGTGCAGCGCGTCACTCCCATGCGCACGCCTAGAAAATACGACCCGAATCACTCTGTCATGAACTGACTAATGGAAACCATAGAGGTCACTGTTGTAAACAGAAGAAAATTTATTTTAGACGTTGGGCAATTGTAAGGGCATGTATGGGAAAGAAAAATAAACATAACCTTTAAACTTGTGCAATGCTCCTTTCAAATAAATTCTCTGATTTTCCTATTTGAAATTCCGATTGTTTTGCCCTTTGTGTTAGTTTTTCATACTTTAATTTAGGAAATGTCAATTTCTGAATAAGGTTTTGAATTATACTTGTACTCTGGGTCCTTTCCTTCAACTGATCATTCAGTGACAATGCTCTTTTTTATCCTCATCTGACCACACTTAGGTACAGAAATTCAGGTCCTGCTGGTCTAAACTGTTTTAAAATGTCTGACAAGCTGGTAGTACTGTTTAGAAAACTCGGTATTTATGAAAGTGGCATTTGCTACAAAACCTTTAAGAACCACTACTCGGGGCTTCTGAATAGTTAAAAGACAGAAAGTCTTCGAAAATGTCCATGTTAATTATTTTTTGTTTCATTTAAAGTTGTTCTGATGTGAAATTAGTTTAAGATCGTTGTTTAGCAGCTTGCATTTACTTCATTATCTGAATTTAATAACAACAAATTTATTATGTTGTCAGGACAGCACTGATTTCATTATTGTGCTACAAGGTTAAATTTTTTTGGTAATTAAATGAACGTAATTCAGTTTTAATTACTTCACCAATTATCTGTTATTTCCGTGTACGACTGGTGGGGATCAATGTACTTCAATTTATTCCCAATTGTCCCATTTTTCCTCGTGAAGGCTGCATGCTTCCCTGTTGATCATAGATTTATTTTTGCTTCTACTGGAGGCAACACAGATTTAAGAAAGAATCAGTGCAAGGCGTTTCTGGTGTTGAAATAAATACAGTAAAGGAATAAAGATACTAAGAACATTTACGTATAATGGTAGTTGTGGTCGCATTAACCGCAACTACCATTATAGTAAAGGTTTATGCACTAAAGTGTTCATATTCTTCACCATATTTCTACAGTAACGACATGCAGATCCAAACTGATTTTCTAATTCGGTCTTCACACTTGATGCACATTAAAGATCTTCTGTGACAGTGTATAAAGAGTCACCTTGAATTTAAATTGACCAATCAGGCATGGCTGCTGCAATCATGATTCAGTAAGATGCTGCCATGCCTGCGAAGAGCCAGCTGTTGGGAAATCCAATCTGGAAGTCCAACAACAGATTTTACACAAGAGTCATTATGAAGCTTTGATCCTCGCTCCTCACTGAATGTTAATTAATATCACAGCAAAGCGCTGCTTTTTCCCTGCAACTTTGATTCGCCGTTTTTCATCACTAAAACATGGCACACCTGAGCGAAAACACGATAACACAACAATCAGCTTAGTTCCGGGGCTTACTCTGAATTCATGAATGGAGATTTATACAGCAGCTGCAGTCAGGAGCTGCTGTTCTTATTTTGTTTTCCTTTTAAAAACAATAACATTTCACTGTTTGCATCTAAATACAACAATTACAGCTGCAATTCAAATTTCTTGAGTCTAAATAAGTTACAATTTTGGTGTAAAGAGTATAGAACATTTCTTGTGGGATTACAATAAACAATGGTTTGGTTAAAAACAAAGAGATTATTGGATTGAAAACCAAAGTTTTCAGTTTTCAACTCTCAACCCCCCCCCCCCCCCCCCCCCCCCCCAAGACTAGCTGCAACAGCAAATATATTTTTGATTTGCTGTCTTACAAACTCAACATCTTTGCAGCTCTTCAAGCAATACAACTGTGGGTCTTCTGTACAGTCAGGAACCAAACATCACAACTACAACTGCACTACTGGTGGTTTAGCCATATTGGATTAGCTGATGCTAATGCTGCCCTTTAATTTTTCTTTGAAACATGAACAAACTTCAGCTTCACTGTTTCCCCTGGTGTTTTAGGAGTATTCCACAGTGCAAAAAAGAAGGTCTTTCTTTACCTTGTGGTGCCCCCTGAACTATGCTGTCCTGGACAGAAGGCCCTAATGCCCACATCATTTAATTCTAAAATTTCTTTCCTCGACTGCAGCACAGTGAAAAAGCTGTCCAAGATATTTTAAATGTTGCTTATTGTCTTAATTGTGCACATCTACTTGGCGCTTTTTGAAACTCAAATCATAAATCCCTGTAAAGCTGCAGATTATAGACATGCCTAAGGCGGCTTGCTTTTGGGTCAGCAATTTCTAGTAAAACTGCCGTAGTTTACCACACTGCTAATTTCTTTGAATTTCAGATTTAATCCCAAATATGTTGGACTCTTTTGGATTAAATAAAACATCCATACGTGTAAAGTGTTATTTTGGTCAGGGATTTCATTACCCGTAGAAAATGTCTAGGTTTTTATGTTGCCATTTATGAGAAGCTAGTCTTAAAAGCGCTGTGTTGTATTAGGAGGGAATAGCTGCAATCCACAGCAGGGTTATATTTAAGAAAGATATCTCTTTTTGACCTAAACCAAATCCTCAGAGCATATAGTAGAATTACTGGCCAAACACAGGCCTGTGCACACTTCCACAGGCACATACTCACACAGGCACCAGTATAATTAATTTATGATCCAGTTCTGCGATTTATTTTTGTCCCTATCTGACCTTATGTGCTGCTTGAATGTGAAACGTCCTCGAGGATTTGTGGTGCTCTGTTCAGCTAAAGGCTCACCATGGATTGCACTGCTTGGCTCCTTCTGGACCGTGTATCATGACCCTTCATTTCTCTTCAAAACAGCTCAGCTCCTTCACCTTCGTTTTCTACCTCTTTTTCTCTCATTTCCTCCATTTTTTCCCTGCTCGTCCCTTTGGATCATCTGAAAATAGCAGCCAAGGGAAAAGTGGGTCAGCTGCCATAGAATAGTGCATATAATGACTTCATTTCTGGGTAACTTCACAATTTGTCAAACTACTGTACCTCGGACCGTTTTCTATACCCAAGCAGTTTTCTTTGCAAACAATGCTAGGATTTCTAAAACACAATGCCTTAAATAAAACCGCCTACACAAACAATTTTTTTATTATAAAATAACTTTTTTAACTTTTTTAAGTGAAGGCCACATACATGAGATAAAATGTTCAAGGGCACTACGTATCATTAATGAATTTCCTAGTACACTGTAAAAACCCCTGAATTTGGTTTACATTTCAAGTTTTTTCAATGATTGTTTGAAGGGGAAACTTTTTGCCATGGGGTTTAAGAAAACACCAGATCCTGAAGGTAAAACCGTCCTCATCTAAAAGTGCATTCTGAATCCTCAGTTGTGTATCCACAGCACCGTGGAAATAAAGTCTGTGTTATAGATTTCCTCTGTTTCTGCTTTTTTTTGTCACACATTTTTATTTTTCAGTTCATCGAAGATAAAACAAAGTTAATACAAACCGCAGCAAATCCAGCTGGAGATGGTTTAGAAAAAAAATAATATGAATGTTTTTGGAGTGGCCTTTCAGAACTGCAAACTTGAACTCAATTGAGAAGCTGTTGCATGATGCTAAGCAGGCTTTTTTCCGCTTAAAACACAACAAGTTATTATGCTAGTAAGTTAATTTTTCACATATGCTTGGTAGGTTAAGATGGGATGCTTTTTCTCTTAATAGGCGAAATCATCATTTGACAACTGCATCATCAGGATATATTTGACATTGAAGTTTGTTTGATGTTCTGAAACACAAAAATGTGCCTAGAACAAAACAAATCCAGTAAAAAAGGAAAATAAATTTTCACAACATTGTATAGAAGGCATAGGAGAGTGATTCACCTTTTACCATTCATCTATTACGTGAATAGCACTGAACATACAGTAATTGTCTTATGTAAGGAACTGAGATGAAGAAATAAGAAAAAATGGCAATAAAAACAGTAATCAAGAGCCTTTCCTAAAACATACAGTAGTTCTACTATGAGAAACCAAACAAAAATAAAATCTTTAGAAAGACTCATAACAGACCAAGTAAAAATCAAGAGGGCTCTTCTTTTTCAGAGAACTTGTTTATTTTAAGCTGTAAGCAAACTCGGCTCATGTGGCCCAGTGGATGATCTAATTATCTGTTATGTGTTTAACTAATGCCATTAGGCCAAATGGGTCCCATCTAAACAGCACAGGAGGAGTCTGCTGAGACAGCTCCAGAAAAATAATCAGGACAGGGAGATTGTGGGAAAACGTGGAAGAGGAACAAACTGGTCAAATATGCACAGATGAGTGCTTATTTTTTTTTTAAATCGTTCATTGTGAAAGTGAATAAATAATGAAAGACTGTGCTGTTGTCTTAATGTGATTTTAAATGGGCTTAGGCCGATATGAAACATCAATGGTATAATAAGCTTGAGCAATATTGGCACAGTTTTATTCTATTAAAACAAAAACAAAAAAAATGCTGGAATTGTTTTTATATAAAAAATGCAACTATAATTACAAATAAGACGGAAATAATATGACATTGTTATGATACATTTAGTTAAATGATAAATGTTTAGCCAAATGTTGACGTACGTTTAAAGCAAACTGTTGCCTTTTGCTGCAAGAACGTAATGGGTTAAAATCCGGGCCTGGTGTCCTTGTGCACGGAGCTTGTATCTTTTCCCTGTGAATGTGTTTGGGTAAATAATCCATTAGTGAATGAGTGTGTGCTTGTATGGTGGGGAGCACCCTGCTGGAGATGGGCACTGGTCCCCCGCAACCCTGCATGGATAATAGACGATGAATCAATCAATCAAACCTTATTTACAAAGTGCTTTACACACCAAAGTGACCAAAGTGCTGTACAGGTCAATAAAACGAAGGAAATAAAATCGGAAAATAAGCAATAAAATACAATATCTACAGTAAAACTAATAGAACAACAGCCGTTATAGCAATAAATAAATGTATTTAATAAACTAGACTGATTTTTACTGCTCAGCTGGAGTTAAAAGCCAAGTTAAAAAGATGAGTCTTTAAAAGAGATTTAAAATAATTCACGTTATTGGCCATGATTACAGTGAGTGGAAAACCATTCCACAGTTTGGTCTCCTCAGCTCACAAGACGAGTCCTAAGAACATCTAAAAGCAGCCAGTTGATTTCAGAGTTCTGCTCGGAAGAGTCTTCTGAAAAAGCTAAAACGTACAGGCAGACAATCTGGGAATAATATGTTCATGTTGCTTATTACCTGTCAGCAGACAGGCAGCAGCATTTTGGACGAGCTGCAGACAACATAGAAAACAGGTGTCCGTCCCAGTATAGAAAGAGTGGCAGTAGTAGATTTTAGTGATTAACCTCAGATGGTTGAAGCTAGACTGAACTACTACACTGACATGTTTATCAAATTTAAAACCGTTATGAAAAAAATACCCCACATATCCTGACAGCAGAACAACTAAGATAATTTAAAGGACCAATTGCAGTTAGTTAACAAGTCTGTTTAAAAAAATGATCACCTCTGTTCTATTTCTATTTAGGAATAGGAAGTTAAGCTCCATCCACGTTATATTGTCCTTTAAACATGTTAGCAGGTTTCCTAGGGTATAACAACAAAGACAAATTGTACTTTTTGAAAATAGCCTCCAGAAAAGCAGATAAGGGGAGAACAGAAGGGATCCTAGGATGGAGCCTTGAGGAACGCCACAATTCAGAAGATCCTAGAGGCAGAAAACTGACAAGTTCTGCCAGACAAGTAGAAGCAAAGCCACTATAGGGTCACGCCCTTCACACCAACTAACTGGTCCAGACATGATACTAAAATATCATAGGGTACCGTGTCAAAAGCATCAGTTAAATCAAGCAAAATTAAAAGAGCCTTCCCCCCAGTCTGCAGTTACTTTAAAAGCAGATGATTGGAAACAATAAGAACTGGTGTGACACAACACCAGAGTGAAAATTCTCAGTAATTTGGATTACGGTTCATTTGGCGCTGATGAAACAATAAAGCTCTCCCAGGGCTAAGTTAGCAGTAGTGTACATACAGCCAAGAGCTAAAGCTGTTTTCATGTCCATAGCCTATAGTTTGTTGGAAACATTAATGACCTCAACATTAGTTTGTTTTTAAAATGTGCTTTATCTGATAGGTCTAAAACAAACAAGCATACCTTTGGTTTATTGTTATTTATTTCACCTTTACATATACATATATATATGTAATGCAATTGAATAAAGCAAGCCTTTTCAAAGCCTGAAGAAAATCAAATACATTTTTTTTACCGGGAACCCTATAGGAGAACAGTTTGAGGTTTTCATGCGGTTTGTACAATTATTTGACGGAAAATGGAAACTGTACGTAGACATATACGTCCATAATTTAATTAATTAAGCTGGTCTGAGTTACAGCCTTTATAATAAGAACATCACTGGGTTTTCTGTCAGAGAGCTGCATCTACTCCTAATTTGTCAAGGTTTGGCATTTGAGGGGATTCAGGAGCCCTGAGCAGCAGAGTTAAATGGTCTGCTGGCGGGTAATTCATCATTGGGGCTCCTGAACTTTAGATTATCTCACAAGAAGATAAATGTGCATCATTTTAAAACCTTAAACACACCTTTTGGTGAACATAAAGTCATCTAAAAAATGCAGTTTAAACCTTTAACTTGGATGTTGGTGATATGTTACAAGTCTTGATAACACTGGGGCCTGTTTTTGAACATCTCCGTTTGTCTTTTTAGGATTCAAGTGTCCTGTCTGCTCCAAGTCCGTGGCATCCAATGAGATGGAGGTCCACTTCATCATGTGTCTCAGCAAACCTCGCCTCTCCTACAATGGTACGAAACGTCTAAATCGCCTTTTGTTGTTTGTATGTGGTATTTTGAGGACAAAGCAAAGCTCACCGGTGTCCCAGGATATACGTGGTTTGCAATACTTTTCATATTTATTGATTGATTTCTGGCCTCTTGTTGCTGTACAGATACATTTTCATAAAACGGTGGGTGGGTCTACAAAGAGGCTTATGATATTGAGTTAGTGCATCCAAAATATCTTAAATATGAATAAGATGTAATGAAAAAATGGTAATTCATAATGAATTCATGGAGTGACTTAATGCAGCTCAAGATGTTCAATTAAGAAACCCACAAACTTACGAACCCACCTGAGCCAACAGAGCTCCTTCGTGGCTGTAACACAGTTTCTTGTGTTTCACAGCGTGTTTCTGCTGCGATCTGACCTTCACTGTGTCTGTTTAGTATTTAGCTCTGGGTGTTTTTCTACTGGAGCAGTTGTATTGCTGCAAGAAGTGTACGTCAAAGTTTAAAATAAACTAAAACATTTAAATAATGCTGAATCAGACCTTCATTATGTGGAAATTCTGTTTTAACTGAGTCATCAACTCTTTAAAAAACTGAACCCATGCAGTGCGTTGCAAAAGTATTACTTTGCTGTGCTTTATAAAGGTTTTATTTTACAGACCGACACAGTGGTGCACAACTGAGAAGTGGAAGGAAAATGTTGTTTCTGTAATAAAGATCAGAAAAACTTGCCGTGCATTTGCATTCAGCCCCCTTTACTCTGTTACCACTAAATAAAAACAAGTGCAAACAGTTGCCTCTGGAAGTCCTTTACCTACTGAATGGAGACCAGCTGTGAGTAAATTCATCTCAGTATAAATCCAGCTGTTTTGTGAAGGCATCAGAGGTTTGTTAGAGGAGAATAGTCAACAAACTATGCTGTGAAGACCAAGGAACACTGGGATAGCATTGTAGAGGAAAACTGAATCAGAAAGACTGAGAAGCTTCTGCCAGACAAGTAGAAGCAAAGCCAGTTTAGGGTCTGGCCCTTCACACCACCTAACTGGTCCAGACGTGATACTAAAATATCATGGGGTACTGTGTCAAAAGCCTCAATTAAATCAAGTAAAATTAAAACAGCATTCACCCCAGTCTGCAGTTACTTTAAAAGCAGATCATTGGGAACAATAAGAACGTTTAAAGCAGGGTTAAGTTTTAAAACAACACCCCAAGTTCACAAAGATCTCTTCAATCCATCATCTGAACATGGGAAGAGGACAAGTCTCTGCACAACTGCAGACCTACCAAGACACGGCTGTCCATCTAAGCCTACAAGCAGGGCCAATACAGCATTAGAGAGAGCCAGCAAGGGGGTTGTAACTTTGGAGGAGCTGCAGAGATCCACAGCTCGGGTATCAGAATCTATTAACAGGACAACTTTCAGGCCCTGTGCACATGACAACGATTTGTTAAAAACAGGACTGTTTATCTACAGTACGTGACAACATTTTAAATATGATATCTGTGCACAACACACTAGTAGGAACTCTAAAAACTGTAATTCCTATGCCATGCCACTAGCAGGCAGTATGTTCTTTAAAACTCAGCAACATGTGCGCTGTGTATGTGCATTCACATCTAGGCAAAGACCGGGATGTTTTCAGAAAAATCCAGGACCGTGTTGGTTTACAAGAACAGTGGAAATGCAACAAAAGTTTTCTGTTTTAACCTAAAAACAACAAAAAAAATGTCGTCGGCACAGGGGCTTAGTTGTGCATTCCACAAATCTGGCTTTTATAGAAACATTAGCTTATTGAAATTTCTGTTTTAAAAGTCCAGCCTAAATCCAACAGAGAATTTGTGGCAAGAACACGTTGCTGACGCTCTCCACCCGATCTGAAGCAAGATTTTAGTTTCTGGATCGGAGTGACATACCCCAAAAGACTTGAAGCTATAATCACAGCAAAATGTGGTTTCAGTTAAGTCTAAGGAAAGTGAGCAGGCAGTGGACATGATAACTTAGGATAGGTTGATTGTTCTGATTGTGCTGCGAAACAAAGGGACAGCAGTTATTTTCAGTGGGTTTAAAGGTCAACAATTTAAGTCTTGTGAAAAGCAAAATATTGTCCTGTTGCTAGGACAACTAATTGTACTGTTATTTCTCTGCTTCTGCGCGTCACTAGTGGTAATTCACTGTTTTCTGGTTTGTACCAGTCATGTGTTGAAATACTGGAAAACATCTGCAAAACAGTGAGGAAAAAAAACGACCCTCCCTTATATTAATACACGATAAGTAACACAAAAGCTCAATTTTTGACATGCACAATATTGCATAACATATTGGCTCACCTCTCCAAATCATTGAACTCAGGTGTTCCAGTAGCTTCCATGTCTACAGGTATGTAAAGTCCAGCAGCTAGGCATGCAGACAACTTCTGCCAACATTTTTGAAAAATTGAGTCACTCTCAGAATCTTAGTAAATTCTAGTGTGGCACCGTGCTAAGAACCACATGTACAACAGGTCCAATCATGACATTTTCTCCACTCCACATTCAACTGCTGGTATTATAACAAAGTGGAAGAGATTGGGAATGATGTTAGCTCAGCCACATAAAGTCACAGAGTTGAGTCCTTGGATGCATGATGTGTAAAGGCTGGCAACTTTCCACAGAGTCAACGATTACACTGTGTGCACAATTATTAGGCTACTGAGTATTTTGACCATATTATAATTTCTAGGTATATTTTGTAATTCCCAGCTGGATAAACTTGAATGCTCAATTGATTTAAGCATAGCAGGTGATATGTACAGTATCTGTGTATTGACGGTGTGGCCTGAGGAGGTCAAGCCCTTATGTCAAGTTGGGCATAATTATTAGGCAGCTTCTTTTTTGGGGTAAATTGGCCAAAAAAGAGACTTAACTGGCTCGGAAGTCAAAAATTACCAGATGTCTGTCAGAGGGATGCAGCACCCTTGACAATGAGTCGTTAAACGTTTTGCTGCAAATAGTCAACAGGCTCGTAAGAAATGTGTTGAGAAAAAAAGATGCAGATTACCTGCCATTTGTTAGAAAAGAATGAAGCACGAAGCTACCAGGAAAACATAATCTTCCAGTTCTGTCATATTCCATGACGGCAACCTACCTGGAGTATCGACAAAATGTTCAGGGCTCAGAGCCATTGGCCAAGATAAGGGAGGCTGAAACCCGACCACAACTGAACAAGGTACATAACACTGGGCCAAGAAACATCTTAAGAAAGATTTTTCAAAGATTTTACGGACTGATGAAATGAGAGTGACTCTTGACAGACCAGATGGATGGGCTCATGGCTGGATCAGTAAGGAGGCAAGACTCAGTTGAATACACTGGGAAGTTGGTAGCTGTTTGAGGTTCATTGACATTTTGGATTAATCGAGAACACTGTAGTTGGTAATGAATAAAAACAAAATCCTCAAAAATAAGACTTGCCTAATAATTGGGCACAAAGTGTACAGACCTCCAACATCTTCTGACATTGAGATTAGCTCAAGAACCATGTCTAGAGAGCTTCGCTGGATGGGTTTCCATGGCCAAACAACTGCATCTAATCCTTGCTTCCCCTAGTGCAATGCAACACGTCAGATGTAGTGGTGTAAAATAGATTCTAGAGCAGTTGGGATATTTTCTCTGGAGTGACAAATCATGACACTGACTGGTAATCCAATGGACAATCCAATTCAATTGACACTGCTTTTTATGGGTGCTGCCATCTTGGTATCCTCAGCGACTCGAATATTGTGCAGTCGAGGCAGGTAAGCAGAAACAGACTTGGCAGATGAGTAATGGCCCGAAGGTGGTGGCAGGCAGGGATGAGCAGGAGAACAGAAGATGCAGGCAGTGACAGATCCAAACAGGTGATGGATCGGGAAACCACCAGAATGGGCAGAGAAAGCGGCTGGAACTCACACAGACACAGGCGACCATTAACAGAAGAGTCCAACTGGCTGAGCACACAGGATCTGGTAGAGACAGGGCACATCAAACTGAACGAGGCGAGAAGAGACGTTCTGGCAGGGATGAGTTGGCTGAGGCAGGTATATGTACGCTGATGAACAAGTGACCAGAGTTGAATGTAATTACTGGCAGCAGGTGGAGCTGATGTGGGCTAATTGATTGGGGCTGAGCTGATAGGATAGTGGCTGATGGCTGACAGGTGACAGGCTGAAGAAAATTCATTTTGAATTGAGAAAGCTTCTTGGATGGGAAGCAAAACGTCTTCAGCTTCAGAATAGAAGTCTGGTTGTTTTATTTTTTTAACCTTTTTTGGATTCAATAGATCCAAGACAATAGATCTAAACATGCTGAGGGTCAGGAGGTTATTTCGTGGCAGGTGGCAATGATGAATGCACCAATGTCTTACACTAAGAATACGGCACGTTTTACCTTAAAATGGTGGTATACTTTTGTTTGACTTTAAGAAGACGTATTATTGTAAAATCATAAACGTTGTTTTTTGAATTGAATTAAATTCAGGTTGTGTGAATAAAAGTCAATAATCCACACAGAGGTGTGATCTTCTTGTGTTTAGGAAACAGAACATGGCCTGGTTCTGCTCTCCAGAGTTTAATATGCATTACATTCTGGACAAGTACAGCACATGGATCTTTTAGTTTTTTTTTTGTTATTTAATTAATATATATAAATGTATCAAAAACATTAAAAATGAAGAGAGAGTTTTGTGTGCTGTTTCTATCAGAATTGTTAAAGAATCTGTGGGTCGTGGCTTTAAATTAGCATCTTTAAATTGCAGGTGCTTTATCATCTATAAGTTTGAAGGTTGATGTTGAGCTCCGTCTTACCGGGATTTAACACTGGAAGAGTGAGTGATCTGACCATGTCAGGATATTTTTTATTTCTGTATTGATCTTCTGTGTGTTGCTCTGTTAGCTCATCCTTCACCGTCTCTGTGCCGCCCCGCTCGGCCCTCCCTGTCATCCAACAAGTTGACTGATTCGGTTTCATGGCCGCTAATCTGTTACACCTCATTGCGATATATTCTTTTTATTGGACTGATACCTGATTTTATTTTGAGCCAATTTGTTGGACTGATAAACAATACTATGAGTGGAAACAA
Source organism: Fundulus diaphanus (assembly GCA_037039145.1). Lineage (NCBI taxonomy): Eukaryota > Metazoa > Chordata > Actinopteri > Cyprinodontiformes > Fundulidae > Fundulus > Fundulus diaphanus. The sequence goes on along the minus strand of CM073134.1, from coordinate 10,612,679 downwards.
CAACGTTGGTGCATGACTGAATTAATTTTACCTGTCTGATGGCTGGACAGCCTGCTTTAGGTTGGAGGAGACCACCAGAAACTTGGGATTACTTACAGAAAACCTGCCAGACTTCAGATTTATTTCAATAAAATTAGAATGCATTTGAAAAATTGAAGAATTTCATCTATTGAAATAAAGATTAAAATGCATATGTAGATTAATTACACACAGAGGGATATATTTAAAGATTTTATATTTGTTAATTTGAATGATTGTGGCTCAAAACTAATGAAAACCCCCAAATTTAGTTTAAAACCTTTCAAAACCTTAGAATAATAATAATAAAAAGGGATTATTATTGCCAAAATGTTAGCCCACTGAAAGGTATGCCCATATACTTTCATTGCATTCACCCAGCAGCTAGTGCGGGCTCCTTTTGCATGAATTGCTTCATCAGTGCAGAGTGGCATGGAGCCCATTTACCGGTGGCTCGTCCTTCAGCTCCTCTCATTTGTTGGCTCTGGTGTCTTCCCTCTCTACAATACTCAACATAATCTCTGACAGTATTCAATCTGAGCGTATTAGGTTTGACCAGTTTGCTGCTCAGTCAGGCTGAGTGATACCATGGTCATTCAAGCAGGTATTGCTACTTTTGGCAGTATGGGTAGGTTCCAAGTCCTGCTGGAAATCAGCATCAGCATCTCCACAAGGTTTGCCAGCAGAAAGAAACATTAAGGGCTCTTAAATGTCCCGCTGGGTGGTTATGCTGACTTTGGAGTTGATATAACACAGTGGACAAACACCTGGAGGTGGCATGGCTCCACAAAGCATAACTGACTGTGGAAGGAGCTGGTACCCCCCTAGCTGTGTAGGCGCACCCCGTTTGCTGCTGAGGTTAGAGGGTTAGTGGTGACTACGCATTATTTTCCCCCAGCCCACTTCGGATGGAGGGCTCGGCCCATTGCATACCAGTTCAAGTTTTGTGAACCTTCCCTCTGTGCTTAAATGGCCTTTACTTCACAATACTCTCGAAGCAGCAGTTATTCCTGTTGCTTGTGTAACTCCAGATTTTTTCCTTCCACTAAACCTTTCACAATATAGTTTTACGCAACATTGTGTAGCCTTCTGGCTTCACTACTTTTTGCAATTCCTCTCAGAGGGGGCGTTACCTGTCGAGTCAGCAGTCCTTCTCATGATTGCGTAGGCCAGAACATGACATTTCTGTTTTTATTTATTATTTAAAAATGTAATTTTTTTTGTCTGAGAAGTGGACTTTCAGTTTTCATTCATCAAAATTAACGTAAACACGGGAAACATATCACTCTGAGGGTATGGACATTTCCTCTTTCTAAACTTTTAAGTAATATTCTAGTCTATTCTATGCCTAGCAGTCCACTTCTCCTAGATCTAGATCCTTGTTTTTTGGTATATTTGAGGAAATAACCTACTAGTGTAAAATACAAATAAAGGGCTCGACATTCATTATCGAGATCATTGCAAATAAATAAGAACTCAAAGCTGCTGTGGACTGTTTTCCATCCTCCCGTTTATTGCAGCCAACATGGTGCCTCTGGTGGTTGCTTGGAAACGCAGGTCCCAAATGTCTGTTTATTGCCCTGCAGCAGCTCATTGATTGACACCTCTTTGACTCGCGGCTGTGGAAACGGACGTCTGCTGGGGTCACCTTGTGGAAGTCTCTGCCTCATCTTGTGTTTCTGATCCTAATGAAAACGAAATCGTGTGATGCAGTACGAGGCCGGGAGGGCAGGGAGGCGATTTTACGGCTCCACAATTAGCTGCCAGTGTGGCCCACAAGGCCGGTGGAGTAAAATATAATTTAGGTTTGAAGCCTGCAGCCAAATCCGAGCTGAAGATTGAGCGGCACGGGCAGCGAGAGGAGAGTGAAACTGTCTTAAGTTTGATGGGATCCGGAGTGATGGAGTACTCTGATGCCCGATAAACGGACGAGAGGAGAGAAGGTGAAAGGAGAAACTCTCCCATAATTCCTCTCATTTTTTTCTGCTTCTCCTTTCCGTCCTGTCGCTCTTTATTTCCAGCCAATTACACTCTGCAATTCCTCCCTCTGCTCCGCGAGTCTGTCCGTCTGTCTGCTGCCGCCGTCCAATTTTCCTCCTAATGTCTTTGTTCCTCTTTATCTACCTTCTTCTCTGTTCTCCGTGGTTTTTGAGAAACATAAAAGCGAATCACGAGGAGATCCCTGGTTGGTCGCCGCGTTTATCAGCGAGGGAATAAACGCTGACAGACGACATGGCCACAGGTGGAAATAATTCATTAATTAACTGCTGGAGCAGCGACAGAAAAGCTTACCGAGGGAAGTCGTTGTCAGCGTTGTCATAAATCCAAAGAAAACCTTTGACCACCGCTACTTTCATTCATGTCATCTGTGGTCAGTTTGAGATGCTCTTCCAAAGGTTAAAATGATTAAACACCGATAAACCTCACACTGTTAATGTCCGCTTTGCAAAGACCCGCCCTGCTCTCTTTCTGATTGGCTAATGTCCCGGCTCTGCCAGGTTTGATTGGTTGAGAGCAGCTTCAGTGTAAAACCTTGAAAGAAAAGTCTAGACGGGACTTTTTGCGCTCAATTTCCAAATGATGGAAATCCGTCGCAGCGACGGAGAACTTTAACCCCTGAGTTAGACACTGTCGTCAGACAACATGCAGTAATTTATAAATGTTTTAAATCAGGTTGAGTCCGGATTAGCCAGCAGGTGGGTCTGGATCCGGACCGTGGTCCGCTAATCCGTGACCTCTGCTATAAGATGTTTTTAACTTTTGAAAATGTTAGTTATTTGAATCTATATGCTTTAGGCTCTTATTTTAAAGGAAGTTGTTTCAGTTTATTTGCCAACATGACACTATAAAATACATAGATTTTTTCCAGCTCTTGTTTTTGCTTTGAATGTCGTGCCAACTATAAGAAGACCTTCAGCTAAAACGCTGATAGTCCAAGCTGGTAACGAGTTACATAGACAAACGGAGCTAACTAACGAGCCAAACTTTCATCCCTATCAAAGTTTGTTCAGGAGGAAAACCAAACTGGGCAGAAACACAGAGCTGTAACACATAGAATTTGCCCTACAGACAATCCTATGATCTGTCTGCTTTGGCAGATCAGTAACACATTCTAACCCTTCATGATCTAAAACCATCGCCACCCCCTCACCCTAGACTGCGACAAGCTTGCGTTTGTCACCGCTCCTAATCAGAAAGTGACACATGCATGATCTTCTCGCTATTTGTCGAATGCCACGACAAGAAATGAGTACATGAAAGTACCGCATTGCCGGGATGATCTGCTGGAAGGAAAGACCACCCTGATAGTTGGGCCTCATGCAAATTGAATGCTTTCAACCATATCTTTTTTTATATTGCTATAAAATGGATGAAAGCAGCAGCTGTTGAACTATGCTGAGAAGTGTTATCCTGTGCCAGGATGCGGGAAAAGGCGAAGGTATGATGATCAAAGGCCTTGGTAGTTTCACCCGAGGCAACTCAGACAAACTTAAACTAAAGTGTCTGTGGCAGTTGTTTCCACGTTGCATGTAGTATCACAAAAGACAGGTCACCTCTGCAGCTACCTGGAACTACAGTAGAGTGGCTACATCGACAACAAGAAGCTACAGTGCCTCACATAAGTATTCATACAGTATTTCTTAAATCTTTGCACTATTTGGCATTTTCCAACCCCAAACTTGAATGATTTTATTAGGGCCTTATGTGATAAACCAACACAAAGGATGGGATGATTGCATATTTAAAAGAGGATGATGCATGGCTTTTGTAATTATGGAAAAATGAAAATCCGTGTAGCATGCATCTGCATTCAGCCCCCTGACTCAGTGCTTAGCAGAACCACTTTTCACTGCAACTATGGAGCTGCCAGTTTTTTTTTTTTTTTTTGCTCTATGTCTCTCTGCTTCTGCAAACACATCTCAGACTCAGATAGGGATTATCTGTGAACGTCAGTTTTTCAAATCCTGCTAAGCGTTCTTAATTGGATTTACGTCTGGTCTTTGACTAGGCCATTCTAACACATGAACATGCTTTGATCTACATTTAACGAGTAAGTTAAACGTATTCAACGTTAAGATTGGAAGTTAACGAGGGATAACTTCCAATCTGGTGTCCAGTCTCTTGCTGCTTCTAAAAGGTTTTCTTCTAGCACTGCTGTCTTCAGCTCCATCCATGTACTCATCAACTCTGACCAGCCTCTCAGTCCTATCTGAAGAGGAGAATCCCCATAGCGTTATGCGTTCACCGGAATGCTCTGTGGTTAGGATGCTGGGTTCAAGGTGATATGCCTTTTTCCATACGTTTCGTTTTACATGTAGGCTAAAAGGTTACATTTTAGTCTCCTCTGACCAGTGTTTATGTGACCCCCAGATGACCTCTCTCAAACCACAAATGCTTCTTCTTATCACTTTATCTCAACAATAGCTTTCTTCTTCCATTCACGGCAGATTTGTGGAGCACATAACTAATATTTATCCTGTTGACAGATTCTCCCACCTGAGCAATTCATCTCTGTGACTCCTCCAGTGTTACCACGGCCCGTCTTGACTTGTTCCCCACACTTTCCATTTTCAGATGATTTAACAGTGCTCTGTGAGATGTTTGAACCTTAAAATCTGTTTTTTGTTTAACATAATTCAGCTTTAAACTTCTCCTTTCTCCCTGACCTTTCTGCCATTGTAAAAAAAATTATAAAAATAACTCCATATCCGTTTGCAGTGTGTCCTGTTTTTTATTATCTTATCAATTAACATTGCAAAGACAAATTCACAGAAATCTGAGGTTGGAATATGACAAACTATGAAAAAGCTCAAGAGTTATCAATGTGTTTGCAGCACACCGTGGGGAACCATGCAACTAGGGCGTTTGGATGATTTTCGAAGAGACATTTATGAAATATAGATCAAAACACACTAATGTTAAATATATGTCTGCATTAGCTCAACAAAATACGTTGTGCTTTGTCATTTTTTTTCTGCCTATGTTTTCTGGCTTTTAAAGTGCAGGTGAGGTTTATAGGTAGCAGAAAATCCATGTGAGGTGACCACTGGGCCCTATCTGGGCTTCGGTTTCCAGTAATGATATTTTTAATATCGCCTGCTAAATATAGCCCCTTGAGCACTTGCATGAAGAGTGTGTAGGGGGGAGGGGGTGGGGAGAGGTAAAGACATGGAAGTCAGGAGGGTTGGTGTGGAGCGAAAACAGAGAGAAAGCATAAAGAAGCAGGTGAAGCACATGCGGTTTGCCTCCTGCAGCTCAGGCCACTGGAGGACAAAAAACAGACTGTAAGAGAAGGGATTTGGTGCTGTGATTCAGGAAAGCAAAGAGCAACTCCTCTAAGTCATTATTGATGGGAAGTTGCTTGATGCCAAACGTCTGCTGGCAAGCCGGGGAGACAGCTGAAAGTCAAGAGGGAGGCAGGTGGGTGAGGAGAGAACTAATGATTTACAGACCCAGAAAGGCAGCTCTGAGATCCCGTTTCCACAGATTCTGGTTGCATGAAACAGAAGATGGGCCGAGTTAAATGTTAAGTCACGTGCATTTCCATTCATTTGCCTCTGACCTCATCTGTAATGAAAGGGCCTTACATGGCCCTGTTTTAATGTCCCCAACGGGATCTTAGGAAGCAAAAATTTGAAGGTGTCATTAAAAATCTAAATACTTGAATATGGAAAATGAGTAACACTGTAAATAGTGAAACGTGTATGGCTTAAACGTTCTTTACCTGCAGAAATGTGTGCCATCCATTAGGGGCCCTGGTTCTCAAAATGTGCTACCAGAATGTTTGGTTTAGGAACCTCAGACTCTCATCTTTGCTTTACGCGATTGTCTTGGTTCTGTTTGCTTAATTAGAACATGTTCTCCAGTTTGCAATAGAGCGGCTCATTGCTAGTAGACGGGATATTAGTCTGAACCCATGGTTCTTAATATGAAAAAAGTGGAATGCCCCTTTCTGTTCTGTGTGAACATTTTGATGATTTCATGTTTGTTGATGAGCTCAAAGTTCTCAGGGTTGGAAGGTCTCGTTGCCATCACCCTAATCTTTAACTCTCGCCACAGATTCTCTGTCAGACTTTAGCCAGGACAGGCTGGACGACTCCAATATGTTAACATCACTTCCAGATTTAAGAAACATTGTTAAGAAATGTAAAGTTTACTTTGAACCTGAATCTGCCAGGTGTATGAATAATGTAAGAATTCTGGACGGTAATTGGTGACAGGCTGCGAGCCGCCTGGTTCTGAACTGACTCTGTGAGGATTAGAAGTTGGTTCTTTACGTTTCTCTGTGAAGAGCAGGTCTGGGCAGGTAAAACACCCTCTGTGGCCCATTTTGTGTACCCTACTTTTAGTTATTTATTTTCCATTTATAAAAGCTTTTAAGGTGAACAGATTCCTCCTGGTAACACTATACTGATTTTTTTTGAGTAACTGATGAAGTCATCCTACCTTACTATCATAAAATTATCATTTCTATTAAATATGATATATTTTACTCAGTTTCTCAGATTTTTGTCAAAACTAAAAGGTTTGATGGTGAATCTGTTTTTTTTTAATTCATGTTTTATTTTAATTTTAAAAACAATCAGCTTCTTCAGCAGGGTCAGTGATGTGGAGGAACATTTGTGATTTATTACTCTTTTTCCAGTTAATCTTGGATTTTGTTTAAAGATTTTATTATTTTTCTCCTACTGAATCAATACAATCAAATCATTTGTTGATTTTCAGCATGAGATTATTTAGAGAATTAACACAACCTTACCAAATGCAGAGGATGCTATATTTTATTTATTAAACCTTGACTTTCCTGTCTTTATTGTATGTATTTTTCATGATGTTACACATATATGATTCTATAATTCATACATTTGTACCTTAATTGAAAGGTGTATTGATCCTCACTCGGCTCAGTTAAACAGGATTGAGGGCAACTGTTTTGATGTAGCATTTTGTTTTAAAGCAAGTACAGAATTTCATTTATGAAGTGTATTCAATAAAATTTCACACTCCACGAGCACTTTATGAGTCTCAGCATACCTTTACTGAGTCCCCCACGGTCTAAGCTCAAACAGCCTCACCTTTTAATGAGAAGTTAGAAAACATCCTACGAGGCTCTGCGCTACATGTGTTATTTTTGCAGGTTTGCCAACTACAGGTTGATATTATGAATCCTCTGGTCTACTTACTACTAATGTTTTCATCTGGTTATGTGCACGATAACTGTGTAAACTCCAAAAGTGCGGAAACAGCCAAATCCCACAGAATGTTTTTTGAAAGACCCACAGAAGGCTTTAAGTGCTATAGATTACCAGGATGAAGATTCCCTTTCATTTCCAGGGGGGAGAGGACGGTAAAAGAACTCTGAAATGTAATGTAGAAAGTTTTAATATTCACATTTTATAATATTAACATTTTAATAGTTTTAGGTTTTAATATTCACTGGTTTCACACTTTACACTTTCACTTGGTACAGATGGAACTATATCATCATCAACAACAACTTTGTATTTATATGTTTAATAATCATTACATACATTGGCACTATATAAATAATATTGAACTGGTGTAGTCTGGTTCTGCCTTTATGCCTTTTCATCCGTCACTCAACCATTTCAATAAACCTTTTAAAACGTAACTCTGTTGTCTGGTTGAATATTGGGTTCTCAGAGCAATCATTACAAATAGAGAAGGCCCTGTCTCCTCTAAGCTTCCACTTTAAGCTGAGAGACCTATTGGGATGTAGTGGTGGAGAAACTCTACCAAGTAGGGTGGAGCTAAGTTATTTAAGACCTTAAAGATGAACAGAAGGATTTTTTTTTGTCCTGTTTGGCTGTGTAGAATTAAGAATGGTTGTCTTGATGCCAAAAAGAGCCCAACAGATTTTACTTTCACAAGTGGAGCCTTACTGCTTTCGCCGTAATGCTACTTCTTGATTTGATTTATATATGGAAGAAACTTTATTAGATTTTATGCTGGGACTATTCCATGTTCAATGGACACAGAAGCGGGTGGGTAGAAGAAGAGAAACAGATGAGACAAAATGCTAAAAGGGAGGAAAGGGAGAGAGCAATGTAACATCATCAGAGTCTGCTTCAAAACAAACCAATAAAGTATTACAGGTGCAAACAACCAACGCCTTGATACCATCACTGAAGACTATACAGTATTATTTAATACGAAATGTATAAAGTGACAGCTAAAGATAATAATATGGGTTTTCTGTATATAAGTGAATTTGTAAGCACCTGAACCCAAGCACCACAACCCGACCTACCTGGTCCGTACTCTGGCCCTCAACCCCCCCCCCACCCCGATCCCAGCCCAGACGACCCACAGGCCCATCCACCCAGAGATGGGGCCAACGTGAACTGAACGGACCAGCCGAACCCACAAACCCTGAAGCGCTACTTCCTCCACAGCCTGTCCTCCATAGCTAAGCACTACCCCCATATCCCAGGGGAGAGCAAAAGTGCCAGCCCCAGCCGACCAACGGGACCCAACGCCCACCTGACGCCCAGACCTCGACCAGGTGGCCCGCTACTCCTCCAGGCCCCAAACTCCGGATGAAACAGAAGGATTTTAAAATGAACTCTAAAATACACTGGGAACCAATGAAGAGAAGCCAGGAGAGGAGTAATAATCTCCCTTTTGACGTGTTCCTGTTAAGAACATTCTTATCAGTCCTGGATACGGTATACCGAATAATAATAGAGTAGAAATATTCATTATTACTAACCATAAATCAACTTTGAACCGCCTTGCTGCTGAAATGTGCTACACAAATAAACTTGAATTGACCAACTCGACAAACTGGACATCACCAGAGGGTAATTATTATCATCTGAATGATAAATGATAAATACCTGCCACTGATTCCCACCTAGATCCAGTGTCAAGAGCAAACCCTCTCCAACTGTATGATTGTTTAGATCGGATTGTCTTAAATGAATGATTTATGTTAGTGAACCTTCTGAATCTGGTTGATTCAGGAACAGAGGCTCAGTCATTGCACGCTAGCTGTTCTCACCTTTTTGAATTCCCCACATGTGAGTATCTCGATGGGAACTGCACAGTGTCACAGTTGCTAGCACCGTTGCCTTGCAGGAAGAAGAGTTGAAATCCCAACCAGAGCCTTTCTCCATAGAGTTCCCATGGATCTCTGTGGCACCTCCGGCTTCCTCCCAAATTCCAAAAATATGCATGTTAGGTTAATTGGTCACTTTAATTTGCCCTTTGGTTAGAGTGTGTGTGGGAGTGGTTGCCCTGTGTGTTGGACTGACGCCCTGTCAACGCTGTACCCTGCCTGGGCACTGGAGCAAGGCACCAGTCCTCCTGTGACCCTGCACAGATGAAGTGGGTATGGAAAAAGATCCCGATTTAAAGTGACTAAAACTTTCCTCTGATTCTCTACTCAGCATCACTACCAGCTGAGACTTACAAACAAAGGATCCACTGAGTTTTTGGTGTGGGTGTGAAAGCTAGCTGTATTGTAATTACTTTGTTATACAATGAGAGATTTTCTTTTCTGCATGTTTAGGTCGCAGCACAGCTTGCTGCTACCAGAAGCTGGTTTGAAAACATCTTTCTCTTACTTTTTCTACGAGCCTTAAAAAATAGAGCTGGGATGCCGTTATTCCCTTCTCAATGTGAGTACGAACCAAGTTGGGATTGCGGATGGCGAGCAGATGTGAGATTGGGCCAATGCAAGTGGTGCTCTACTATAAGTAACAGAGCTGCTTTCAGTTCTGCAAAGGTGGCTTCATTTAGGACCCCAAACATCGTCACAGGAAGCAGCCTCTGCCAAAGAGTTCCCTCATTAAAGGCTGAGGTATTGCAGTAGTAAAACTTGACAATATTTCTTACAAAGTGAAATCCACTTGTCAACTTCCTGACTTCTAGGAAGCCCCCACCCTTTTTTAATTATTTGCAAGTCAGGGTTTTGGGTTATTCTAGAAAAAAGGTGACCAGCGTGACTGACAAAAACCTCAAACTCCAATACGACTGCTGTATGTTGATATCCCGTAATAAAAACAGAATTACACCGTGTATTTGTACATCTGGTAGTTTGAATGTAATAGGTTCACTGTTGCCTGGTTCAATTTCTATTCAGAGAGGTTCTTGAAACTTGATCCACCTCACTTGCCCTCCAGTAGTATCAGTTTGAAGATCGGTGTGCTTAAAAATTCATCTTTCCTATTTTTTATTCTACATTATTGCTCAATTCACATTTATCTGGAAGACAGGCCAAATTTCTCTTTCTGTCCTTAGAAAAATGTCCCCTTCTTACTACAAATGACAACCAAAGTGCCACCGGCTGTATTTGTACCACAGTTTAAGAGCTCCATGATAGCTGGCTAGTGACGCTGGAGTTAACACGCCATTTGCAGCTTCTCATTGATACTTCAAGCTTTAAAACTGTCATGGTTGCTGTTAAAGGAGGACCAAAGTGCAGAGTTCGATGATTATAATGTTTATTGATAAATAGACTTACAGATAGACGTAGCACATGAACTGAATAACGTGGGTACGGATAAACAGAGTGGCAGGAGGCAAAAGTCCACAGTGGATAGCAGAACAAAACCAGCACAGAGTGAAGAGTCCAGGGGGTTTAAATACAGAGGAAGGTGGGGAGAAAAGTGAGGCAGAAACGAGCAACAGGTGAGAACAATGAGAGCAGAGGGAGTAGAGTTGAATGGTTGACAGCGCCAGACAGGGAGGAAACACAAGAAGAAATCTACCCATAACCTGACATCAGGATCGTGACAAAAACACTGGCTTGAGTTAAACTAGAGTTGAAATGTTTTCCGATGCTGACAGCAGCTTTTAAACTCGTTCTTATGCAACGGTAAAAAGTGGATGATTTCAATGCTCTCTTGGATCATCTTTTTGTGATATATATATTTTGTGAAATAGGCCTAGAGCCAGGAAAAAGGTGTTGGATTGTAAACAAAGTGAAACTAACTAACAAATCACTGAGAGCTACAACTAACTGAAAGCAAAGGCTCCAGAACAATGGAGCAAGAAAGGGAAACTCATTCATCAATTTTTAAACAAACCTTAGATTCTGAGACAGAAATATCTGTATAATAATAATAATAATAATAATAATAATAATAATAATAATAATAATAATAATAATATTGATTCTCCACATGGTAGTTAACATAACTATATAAATGACAAAAAGCACAATGTCATGAAAATGATACCATAACCCTCCTAAATGAATGGCCTAAGTCAATTTTCCCAGGTTTTTCAGAAAACACACAAAATAATATGTCAATTAGTTAATAAGTTGATAAGTTGATACTTATGCCATTATTTTAGGAAGGTGGCAATATGAAAGATTTCTTATAAAACCTCTCGGTTGCTCTTGCTACTCTATATCCCCCACCAGAGGGGAGCTTGACAAATTTCCTAAATAGGGTGACCGGGGTTACCCAAAATTTGTCGGTCCTTTTATTTGTAATGCTCACTGTATATTTTTTAAAAGTGGTAAATAACAGTTAGAAACTGTTGCTACAGTATATTTTAGTCCCACCCTCCTAAACCTCTGGAAATGGACAAATAATTAATGTTTGGATGCCAGAAGCAAACTGCAAAAGACTTCCAGTTGTCTTTTCCTGTTTTTAAATCTCTTTTAAAAACGCACTTTTATTTCCTGGCTTTTAATACACAGTGATCATGTCGTGCATGGCATTTTAAAATACTCTTGCCGTGAACCTGGTTTTTAGCTTTTGATGTTGTGTGTGTGTTTTGTATGTTTTTAACTTGTTTTTTTAACCTTTTCTTGTTTTAAAAGCAATAAAGCTGTTTGATTGATTGATTGATTCCAGTTGTATTGGTTGTGATTCTACAACATGCATGCCACACTTTTCAGATTTACCTTCGTAAACCTTTTGCATAATCATGCATTATCTTCCTTTACCTTCACATTTATGTTCTACTTTTTTTTGTGCATTGTAGTTTGCGATTGTGACAAAAATGTGAAAATGCTCCAGGAGAAAGAATACTTACTTTTTGCCAAGCCCTATAGATGTCTGTGTCATTATAGGCAAATTGCACCACAAGCAAACGCCTTCTGTATAGAAGATCATTCAAGCCTCTGTACCTGCTGGTCCTCATTTAGTAGAGTAGAGGGGGCTAAAATATTCTGAAATAAATCTCGGCAAGTGATAGCAACAGAAACTGGCTCAAAGCTCATCATGATTGGCCTCTTTATTCTGTTTTTTTTTTTTTTTATGGCTGGAAGCAGAAAATGCCAACTGTATCATCTGTGTGATGCACCGAGCTGCTTTCCCGGCTGCTCTCTGCTCGGTTTGATATGATGGCTGACATTATCAGTGTTTGTGGTAGAATGCTAATTCTTCTTCCGCTCTGTGTCTGCCTGTGTGTGTGTGTGTGTGTGTGTGTGTGTGTGTGTGTGTGTGTGTGTGTGTGTGTGTGTGTGTGTGTGTGTGTGTGTGTGTGTGTGTGTCTGCCACCTCAGATGATGTGTTGGCGAGGGATGCCGGCGAGTGTGTGATCTGTCTAGAGGAGCTGCAGCAAGGGGACACCATAGCCAGACTGCCGTGCCTCTGCATCTACCACAAAAGGTGACTGACAAACAAACACACACGCTCTCAAACACTCAAATAGATATGAATCACTGCCTCATATATAAATTTGCACTTGTTCTAGTTAAACCCTTTTGCAGCGCTTTGTAAAGCTTTAAAGATTGATTGCACTGTTTCACTTTGATACAAAAGTTACTTAATCATATTTTTAAATAAATAGGGTCCATGTAGCTGTTCCACCCACTATTAGATAAGATGAAAAGTTTTAGATGATTAAGAAAGTTAAATAAAGAGCAGAACTGGTGTCAATCCTAAAAGTGCCATGATTGAGAGGAAGAAATAAGTCGCTCAGTAAAAACGTATGTATGTGATCATTTAAATAAAATTTGAATTATTTTATTGCATAAATACATTTTAGTCATTTAAATGTTTTCATACTTTATGAAAAACAAATCAATCAAATGTGGAAATCGTTAATTGAAATTCTATTCATTAAATGTTAAAATTTATGTAATTTTCATTATTTTTAAGTTATTTTGTTCAGCCTTACCCATCAAAGTTAGTGGTAGGGCAGGATTGGTCTGCAGTTACACTGTTGTAACAAATGTTGGAGTCTACTTGATGAACCTGAGTCACCATTTAAATTATTTCATGATGAACTTTTTCATCATGAAATATTTTAATAATTTGTGAGATCATCATGCAAGATTTTAACATAAAATTAATTGAAGTTTGAATTAATTATTTAAACTTTTAGTTATCTAATTGTGAAAAACACTTTCCACAGGCTTTAGGAGTTTGTTAGTGGGAAGTTAAGGGAAGCACATTTGTGAGGTCAGACACTGATGTTGGATGAAACTGCGTGGCTCGTGGTCTCTCATCGCATTCATCCCAAAGCTTCTCAGGACTATGTAGAGTTCTTCCACACTAATCTCTCCCAACTATGTCTTTAAACACCTTGCTTTCTGACCCAAAATCGGGAGCATTACAATGTACAAAACATCTTGGTTTTCTGAAGCATTCAGTGTCCAATCCTGCTAAAAAAAAACATCCACCGTGGAGCCGCTCCGCACCAAACTTTACACAGTGCAGTCAAGCAGGTGCCGTTCACCTTGCAGCTTCCAAACCCGACTTATCCAGTGGATGAATGGAAAGAGAGAACATTCTAGTGAAGATGTCTCCACTGATCTGGAGTCCAGTGGCAGCAGGTTTCACGCTGTTGCATCTGAAGCTTTGCGCTACACGTGTGTCTGTGAGGTTTGGCGGCAGCTGCTTGGCCATTGAAACCCATTCCACGAAGCTCGCTACACACTCTGCTTCATCTAATCTGAAGACAACATGACTGTGCAGAAAGTTACCAACACTTTCTTCCTCAGCACCCACTGAACCCACTCTGCGGTTTTACATGGCTTGCCACTTTGTGGCCGAGTTTGCTGTGGTTCCCAAACGCCTCCACGTCGTTATAATACCACTAAAATATGACTTTGTAGTGGTCAGTGGTGAAGACATTTCAGAACCTGATTCATAGCACAGGGGGCATCCTATCGCACTGACATTTTTCTTTTCAGGCTCCATTTGTTTATGCTCCATATTTAAAGCTCAAACAGTTTAAAAATATCTCTCATAAACAAACTTTTGCACACAAACTTATACAAATAGAATAAAAGGAATGAAATGTCTGGATTAGTAGGGAATTCAGCATGAAAACACAGCAACGTGGCTCCTGTGAAATATTTTATAATAGCCCAGGCAGAAGAATGTTTAGAAATTCGAAATAAGTCAGAAGAGTGCTCCTCCTGTGATTTCCTTGAGGTTAATTTGTACGTTGCATGTTGTTGTGTGCTTCCTGTGTGGGAGTATTTGGAGGTTTTCCAACATGCCTACAAGATACTTCAGCAACAGCTCTCTGTAACCCTGAGTTAAAGGTGTATTGCAAAATATACTTCAACTTGTTTTTTTTTTATTCAGATGTGTAAATCCATCATCGGCTGCATGAAGAAGGCGGGTGTGTTTTTTTGACTACCATATCTGATCCAACACCGTCATGCCTGTGTGTCTTTGTGCTCCTGCAGCTGTATAGACTCGTGGTTTGAGATCAACCGGTCCTGCCCTGAACACCCCTCTGACTGACTGACCACCCGGCCCACTCTGACTACTCTTCAAGGTGAGACTCACAGCTTGATCCACTCTGAAGAAATATAATAGTATAAACTCTCATATGTGGCACAAGTTTAATTTTATTCTATTTTTAACATTAAACTAAGCGATAGCTTTGGTAGTGAGCCTGAAGTTGACAGTTTATTTCGGTTCTGAACAGTCTAATTGCAGTTTTTGTTTTTGCTGTTCAAGTAGTTTTTAGGTTTAGGAGGCAATTACTCTTTCACATAGGGCCAGATGGGTTTTGATAGTTGTTTTTTCTCTTAATAAATGAAATCACCACCTGAAAATGACATTTTGTGTTTAGTCAGGTAACTATAGATACTGATATTAAAACTTGCAAGATTCAAGTGTCAGAAGAAAGCGAAATGGACTAAATCTACGAGGGAGCAAGTACTTTTTTACCCCACTGTGTGGGTTGTGCTGCTTGGACAAAAAAAACAAGCAAAAAAACAACAACCAAGGAATAAAATTAGAATTGCCCAAGAAAAATCTGATCTGTGCATCTCTAATTTCTTTGAAATATTTAACCCCTTACAGCTTGATACAGATAAATGTGAGGAAACATGACATTTTTAAAAAAGTAAATATTTTTTTGTTGCTTTGGTTCAAATTTTCTTTGTATCGTAATTGATACGTAAAACCAAAAAATATATTTTCCTCATGTTTTCTGCATTATGTAGGGGATGTAAAATATAATTTGTATGTTGTAAACTGTATGTACAGAAAAATACTGACTTTGTTCAAGAGGTAGGGATCGCAGAGATATTTGCATCACAAATGATCCATTTGGAGTTATAGGGTTAAGGTCTATAGCCTTTGACCATCTATGATAATGTGACATCAGTGTCCAGTTGCTGAAAATGTCAGTAATAAATGTGCAAACCATGTTACGTCTCTCTGCTCTTTGTCACCAGGACATACTAGGTTGCTGCCATGGACATCTGGACAGAGATGCTACCAAATCTGATGAAACAATCAAAGTGATCACCACATATTCGCCGTGATGGAATCCATAGTCCTATCAGACAACTGTTCCTTGTAAACTGAACCAAAAAGAATAGTGTGACTGTCCAACCATCACGCATTAAAGGGCCTCTGTTAAGCTTTTCATTTTAAAACCTGACGATGATACTTCAGACCCTCTCCTGCCTCCTCTCCAAAGCAAGCATGGCCGCCCCCGGAGATGCTCAGGTCTTAACGGGCCTCCCATCTTGTCTCTGGGTCCAGGCCTGTCTGTAACTTGTGTCCAGTCCTTCCATGGCCTTAACTGGGTGGGGGAGAGGAAGCAGAGCAGGGTGGGCGGAAGAGGAAACGGAACCACAAGAGGATGAAGGTGAGGAAGAGGCAGAAATCTGCAAACAGACTTGTACATTATTCAGTGGGCTTCTCCTCTCACACAAGCAGGACTCCAGCCTGGTGATCTCTCATAAAAGACTGCCTCACAGTGCTCCTCTTTCATAGTCCCCGCCTCAGTTCTGCGTACCTTCCTCACCAGAATAATTACATCCGAAGGTACATAAAATGCTTTTCAGATCCGGTCTGTGCACACGTGAGCAGAAAGAGAGGAACTGGCATGTCAGCTTGTCCTGTGTGTTCGCTTTGCTTGGTCTGAATTTAGACTGGGTGTGGGGGGGGTGGAGAGGGGCGGTCTGAGCATGCTCAGTCCGAACAGGGAGGGAGGAAGGAGCAGGAAGCGGTGTAGTTTACGCCCTTAAAGTGTGTGTTTGGGATGCTCCAGTGTCAGGTGTGTGATAAGTGTGTGTGTGTGTGTGTGTGTGTGTGTGTGTGTGTGTGTGTGTGTGTGTGTGTGTGTGTGTGTGTGTGTGTGTGTGTGTGTGGATTGGTGACAGGTTGCTGAAGCTTTGTGTGTGTGTGCGAGTGGGTGCGAGTGGGTGTGTGTGTGTGTGTGTGTGTGTGTGTGTGTGTGTGTGTGTGTGTGTGTGTGTGTGTGTGTGTGTGTGTGTGAAGGCTCGTTGTAGAGGGCTGACTGGGACAGTGCTGTGCGTGTCTCTGTATTGAAATGTTTACAGTCTAGATGTTCCCTGTGTGTGTGACTGGCAGTCCTCCCTTTACTTTGCTAATGTTTACAGCTGCAGAAAAGCAACATGACATATTGTAAATTTCACTTGTAACCTCTCTCGCTTTTTCTCTATCAGATCTGCCAGATTTTTCATGTAAAAATTAGTCATTTCTTAAAGAGAGACTCTGGAGTGAGAGCGAGTGCGAGACTGTGTCCTTTCATATGACTGTTTACGTGGAAGGATTACTGAGTGGAACCAGCCAGGTACAGGATAAGAAGACCCAAACAGCCACAGAGGCTGTAAGAAGCACCGTAGGTGTTTCTCATTTGGGCCCACTCACAATTGAAACAATGAGGTTCATTTATTAATTGGATTCATCACTATATTTCAGTTGTTTCATTTATTTTTGATAATTATTGCTTACAGCTGATTAAAAAGAATTATAAAATCAGTATACTTGAAAGTCCCCATACAAAACCAATAAAAATAAAGCTTTTTTATATATGGAAATTGTATGCTTTGTCACACGACACAAACAAAGACTGTCGGCTTCAGAGTTGTCCAACAGGCAGTGATTAACTTCTCCAAGAGTTAGGCATAGAGGGACATTGTTAAAGAAGGTCATTGCAAAACAGCTGTTCAGTGCTACATCCAAGCATATCATTGGAAAGTTTAGTGTAAGGAAAAGTGTTGTAAAAATGTTCACAAGCAACAGGGAAAACTGCACCTTTTTCATTGGTGTAAATAGTTTAGTCCTTTTCAAACCTAATAATTTAGTTTTTTAGGTTGGTAATATTGTTATTGCCTAAGGAACTAATTTCTTATTTTTTTATTAGCCTTGGGTCATAACGTCCGAGTAAGCAACAAACAAATGATTTAAATATAACTTTCTCTCTCCAATGAATCTGTTTTTCATAGTATGAATCATACATGACTTTTACACTACCAATCAAAAGTTTGGACTCACATTCTCATTCAATGGTTTGTCTTTATTTTTATTACTACCTCTGGGAACTTCTTCTAGACAGTTGTAAAACCATTTCAGTCAAAACATACAAGATGTTTTGAGTTATTTCACAATTTTGCATTTGATGCAAAATTCTAGATATTTTTGAGTCATAGCTTTGATGTCTTCACTGTGTATCTGCAATGTAGAAAAGTCAAAAATAAGGAAAAGCCATTGAACGACAAAGGTGAGTCCAAACTTTTGACTGTTAGAGTACATTTTAAACTTATTTGCCGAAATAAATCTATTATTCATTAAAAAGAATCAACAATGATATAGATAATCCATAATTGCTGAAACCCTGACGTTGCTGACAGCGTCTTGGAGCACAACACTTGAGGGCCATAATGACACTGCTGTCAAGGATTTCTTCAAGCTGTTTGGAGGAGACACCTGTGTGTGAAAGGTCAAATCTGAGTGCCCATGGTCACCGCATCCAATTGGTGTCAGCTTGTGATTTAGTCCCCATTAAACTTGACCCCCTGTTGTTTCTGTATCTGAGAATGTACTAGTTTTGCTTGGAGGACCTGAAAGCGGATACAAAAGGTTGTTTGGTTGGAACAAAAAGTCCCATGACAATGGCTTCTTTTTGTACCCTAAAAGGTTGGGTGCAGAATATCCATATCTGCAAAAGAATGAAATGGCAAATGGACAAAATGACTTGTACCGTACTCTGACCAACAGAGGGTGAAAATAGAACATAAAAGCCCATTAGAGAACCACAGCAGCACTCAACGTGAATAAAAACAGCTGGAAAAAAAGATTCAAATATTTACAAAAGTTTAAAAAGATTAAACAAAAACCAGGAGACACAAGGAAACTACATTTGGATTAAATGTGACAAAACAAATCCATATTTAATCATATAGTTCTTCCAGCAAATTTATTTTTCTTCAAAAACTTGCAAAATTAAGAAATTCTATTGTTATGCATTCAAAACTATTTATTTGTGACTCTTTCGGTCCTCTTCTCCTTCCTCAGTTCACGAGTTGGTCTGGTGGCTCGTAATCCTTCCACGACTGTTTGTGCATGTGTGTTTGCAAATCAAAAGGGGCCTCTTAGTCTCTGCTACAGTCAGTCCCCCCCACTTTGAGTTTCTGCTGGAAACAGATCTATCTGTCTGCGACTGGAGACACGAGGCACTCGGACCCTCAAAAAGGACTCTTGTTGTTCCACTGTGGAGCCGCTGAACGGGGCTTATTTATTCATTTGTTCATATTTAACAATATTTGTTTAATGTTCCAATCATGTGAGGTGTTGCTCACTCTTCAGAATGCCAAGAGCTGATGTGTGAAGACTACTACGAATTAACGTACAAACAAACTGCATTTACAAAGCTACTGTAAACAAATGGTGGAATAAATTGTGCTAGATGACAAGAGTGCATTTCATTTTTTTTTCCTCTGGTTTCAAATGCAAGATGAATGCTTGTGTGTTTGAGGAAAATGAACCGTTTTAAGCAACAAAAGAAACTCACACAGTGGAGTCAGCACCTTTCAGGAGTTATTTCTAAGATTTTTATGTTTGGTAACAACTTTCAGTTTGTTTCAGTCATCCACTACATTTCCCAGAATTCCCACCGACTTCTGGAAAAGTACATTAAATGAGCTATAAGTAATACTGACACCTTGTGGCTCAAATCAGTACATCAGCTTGCCAATCACAACAATCTAATGTGACGTTTTAAAATGTTAGGTTGCTGTTGTGAATTTTTACTTCCACAGGACAAGTATATGATGTTGTATTCTGTTCTATTTCTGGTCCGCTTCTCTTCCTGGCTTCCATGTTAGCAGGCTGCTGCTCCATTGCCAAGATAAAATACCAAATGATTCACTCTGTGTTGGGAACTCTCATGTGATTGGCTCAGGAACCAGGAAGAAACACGGGCTACACTCTGAACCAAAGTCGTTCCGGACCGTACCTCTAGGTTTGAAAGGAGAAAAACTTAACTAAGACATTGTTGAGGGAGACGACCGATTGTTTAAAGGAAATGTTACTTTCATCCCAGGTGACAAATTAGAATGATTTAGGCTGATTTTATAGTGAATATCTTACTTATAGCTCCTTTAATATGCTGCATTCCATTTGCAGTTGGAACTCAGAAATCCCAGCTTCCCATTGGAAAACATCAACTAACGGCCACTATAATTGGATTTTTCCCTCGGAACGTCAGAGACATTTTTTAATGCTGATTATCTGATCCAAAATAGTAGCTCCTCGCATCAACGACAGTAAGCTGTGATAAAATATGTTTATTTTACAACAAACAGTTGTAAGAGTGTATCTAAAATCAATGTTACATGTAGCGGTTGCAACTATGACACAAGCAAATTAAAAGTGGTGTTTGGATGTGGAAAGGAAAGTACAGCTTCAAAGGACGTTTATGAGATGTACTACGAACAAAGCAACAGTTTTCCTGGCCATCGCCATATTGGAATCCTAGCCTTTTATTTTTTTTTCTTGTTGGAATCGTAACTTTTCCAACTCTATTAACTTGAACGCTTCTTACTCGGGTTTACTCATTTCTAAGCTCCTATTTGCGATTTCCGAGGCAGATGGAATGCAAAAATAGTACTTTTGCTTGGAGCAACCCTGCACGGTTTTTAGAAAGCACAATAAAATGATCAGTCACAAAAAAGTGATACAGAGAGTGCATCTTCAAAGTGATCAGACCTTTTGTCCAACAGAAAGAGATGGCAAGAATACCTACCTATGGAGTTTGGCTGAAATGTCAGCATCATTTTTTGTGAATACAACAAATAGCTGTCTCAAATTTGATAAACAAAATGTAAAAAGTAACATTGAAAACTACGTAATAGCAGCCTTTTTACTATCTTGAAATATGCTTTAATGCTTCAAATCAACGTCTGTGGAGAAAACATCACATGCAGCTCTACATGTAGATCTAGCACTCTGAGACCACTTCCCTGCTTTCCGTCATGAGGCATGATTCCTGCTGGTTGATATGGGAGGAGTGTCATATCAAAAACACTTAAAGCATGATTTCAGTTTCATGTCCTGGTCAGGAGCCACTTCATGGTGTCATTTTACTGCATCTGATGCAGCTTTAATGAATTTTGAAAGTGTTTTCAACTCGCTACAAACCTCTCTGTCCCAATGGAGCTTTCATTGTGTATTATTCTCCATTTAGCAGTTGTAGTCATAATGCTCTTACAGCACACTCCTACAAGCACCCCGGTGGTGATGACCAAAAAGATTTTATAGCAGCAAGATAATCCTACACTGAAAAATACAAAAAAAATTCAACCTTTTTATTTGAGTGTATTTATTTGATGGGTAAAAAAATCACTCAATTAAGACTTTGCATTTATGATCTACTTTTCTATGTTTTGCAGACAGTCTTTGAGCTTTTACTCAGCAATATCTGATGACTTTAACTTGCAGTCTGAAGGACACGTCTAAGAGTCAACAATGTCAAAATAAGAGAAATGACTGACCTGTTTTTCCTCTCGTCAAGATGTGCGAACCGATTTTACCCTGACAGAGGGGAAAATACAAGATTACAGTTTGGACTTGCTGTCATTCTTCATTTATCAGCTGATGAATATCATCAGAAGTGACAGAGAGAAGGTGAGGCCACTGAGACAAGCGCTGCATATTAATTTGATGGAAATTCAAGGTTGAATTTACTGTCCAAGTTTTATCTACTTGTTGTGCCTCCTTTTTATGCTACTAATAAAATTACTTTTACCATATTGCTTGCAGCTTAACGCAGTTACAAGGTCACCCTATTTTTTTTATGGTGATATTCTGGCCTCCAATGGTCAACAATATAATTGCACATGATTTTATATTGGCAGAAAGGCCTAATTTATTATGTTTATCAAATAACTGATAAAATCTGCTATGATATTATAAACTGTGTTTTATTTGTCCTCAGCTAAAAACAATGCATTCTATTCCCATAAATGTCAAAACAGGAAATATAATATCACTCTTGCTAGCATCATAGTTGTCAGAACGCTTTGACATTATACTCCTGCTCACACTTCCAGGCAATCCATCCCAAAAGATAACGATAAGTTGACTTTCTTAATTCTTAGTCAAATGGTAAGAGTTGTCTTAATTTTTCTTAATTAGGTTGAGAATTTTGTAATCATTTGATTATAACTGATTCTTTAAAAATGTTCCTTCTATATGTTCCTAATGAACCTGTTCAGGCCATCAGTCTTCTTAGGAAGAAACTATTTTAATTTGCCCTGCCAAACGTAAGAATTTTTCTTTCTACAATATAGTCTGTTTTTCTCATTTGAGTCTTTAATATATATATATATATATATATATATATATATATATATATATATATATATATATATATATATATATATATATATACCTCCTTTGATTTGTCCTTTTTTGCTCCTTTCAACATTAAATCCACAGTAGTCTACAACAGCGAACTCCAGGTATAAAAAGCGGTTGGTACTAAGTTTAGGTGGGTTACTTTAACATCCATCCATTTTCTAACATGTTTATCCCTGTGGGGTCTTGAGGGGTGCTGGTGCCTATCTCCAGCATTCAATGGGCAAGAGGCGGGGTTCACCCTGGGCAGGTCGCCAGTCTATCACAGGGCAACACAGAGACAAACAGGACAAACAACCATTCTCGTACACACTCACACCTACGGAGAATTTAGAGAGGCCAATTAACATAACATGTTTTTGGACTGTGGGAGTCAGAGTACCCAGAGAGAATCAAATTAATAAATTTTTCAGAACGAACATCATTTTCCATCACATGTGAACTCCATGCAGAAAGACCCAGGGTAGGACTCAAACCAAGGACCTTAGTGCTGCAAGGCAACAGTGCTACCCACTGCATCACTGTACAGTCCTGGGTTACTTTAAGAGATTATTCAAAATGCTATTATTTAGATAGAAAATGAAATTTAAGAATAAAAATCAAGAAATCATTCATAAAAATAAGAATATCTGTGTAAATCGCAATGATATTACTTTGATGGGCATGAGGGTTATATTGACTAGATCCACTTTTTCGGGGGGGGGGGGGGGGTCTGTTACTTTGTCGTGGATATGAGCAGACATAATGAGCAAATTAAACTAAATAGTAAATAGGGAAGCAAAGGATGGATCAGAAATATGTTTTGACATGATGGGCATCTTAGGTAAAACATAATTTAAAGATGTTACTAAGAGAGACTGCAGGAAAGGTCGCATATGTCAGGTAGATGTTTCTGTTGTGGACAAAAGGAATCGGTGGAACATGTGTTACATAGCTAGCAGTATGAGGAAGAAAGAAAACACTTAACTGAAAATCTCAGCAAGGTGAAACTTAAATTTGATATGGTCAACATTTTACAAAAGTATTCGAAAAATAGATGCTGTCGATATTTATTGCAATAATTTGTAACATCTGGTCTAATTGGAAGAATATTGTTTTTGTAACATGCACTAATGTGCAATTCTATTTAATACACTGTGCAATAATACTGAAAGAAGTGACTTCTGCTGCTATTACACCTGAATATATGTCAATACACATGTATATAAGTCACCGTGAATGTACATAAGATATCCTCTACCTTATTTCTATTTTTGTATTTTTATTCTTATTTTCTTATCTACTTCTTTTTGATCCACTGTATAAACGAGGACACACTGTATATACCTGACGCACCTCGTCCTACTTTTGGCACCTTTTTCTGATTACTGAGCCGATGTGACATGTGAATTTCTCCAATGTGAGATCAATAAAGCCTATCTTATCTTATCTTATCTTATCTTCAATAAATTGCCATTCCGATCCCCACTCCCCAACACTTGGCGGCGGTAATGCAAACGAATAAAACTCAAGAAGAAGAACAAAAACAAGCTCTGGTAGAGGACGACAGCTGGCTTGGAGCGGAATTTGAATAGACGGAGCAGAATTGACACAAAGTTGCTGAACGTGTGCGGTTGGTAAAAAGTGGTTTGTGACTGGACTGCTATGGCGTCTCAGGTTGAGGATGAAGGAGATGATGAGATGGATTTAGGAGACTGGACTCCAGTGCGTGGTAGTAGAGGGAGAAGAGAAGGAAATGTGTCAGAGACACAAAGTAGCAAACGGAGTCTAGAAGGAAACAGTTCGGATGAAAATAATGTAGTGTGTAAGAGAATAGTTCGGGAGGAAGCTAAACTAATAATAAAGTTTAGAAAGGAGGATGAAGGTATTCATCTTAGTCCGTTGGCTTTGTCGAGAGAATTAAAAAAGAAGTTTGGAGAGCTGACATTTGCTAAGATACTTAGAGATGGGAATCTGTTGGTTACCGTGAGGAATGAAGAACAGAAAAATAAAGTAATGAGCACCCAAAGTATTTGTAAAAAAATGATTACTCAGGTAAAGATTGTGGGAGAGGATAAAGTAGTAAGGGGGGTGATTACAGGTATCCCAGTGGAGGAAGATCTTGAAAAGTTCCGAAGAAGTATTTATGGAGGAGAAGTAAGCAAAATTAAAAGGTTGATGAGAACAGTTGAAGGTGAAAGAGTGGAAAGCCTATCAGTAATGCTGGAGTTTCAAACAAATGTTCTTCCTGAAAGGGTAAAAGTCGGGTGTATGTGCTTTCCTGTGAGGCCATATACCCCTCCGCCTCTCAGGTGCTATAAATGCCAGAGATATGGACACATCGCTGCAGCATGTAGAGGAAAACAAAGATGTCCAAAGTGTGGAGGAGAGCATAGCTATGATGAATGTAAAAATGGGAGGGATACTTGCTGTAATTGCGGAGGGCAACACAGAGTGACTTATGGAGGATGTGAGGTCAGAAGAAAAGCAATGGAAATCGAACAAGTTAAAGTCACCAATAATATAAGTTATGCAGAAGCTGCTAAAAGAGTGAAGCCAAAAGAAGTGATAAGGAAAGTTCAACCAAATCCAACACCAGAACAAAGACAGAGTGGAACTGAAAATGTGCTAACAGTTGAAAAGATATTGTTGTTCATTGCATATGTCATAAATTGTACAGATCAAGTTAAGCAAAAAACAGAAAAAATCAAAATAATTGTGAAAGGGGCAGAGAGGTTTTTTGGTATAAAAGACATATCCTGGGAGCACATAAATAAGAGACTAGGGGCAGGAGGACAGGAAGACAAAAACTGAAAATCTTACAATGGAACGCTAGAAGTCTTATTGCAAACGGACAAGAGTTTAAAGGATTTGTTAGAGAATTTAAAGAAGATATAGATATTTTATGTATTCAGGAAACTTGGCTTAAACCAAATCTTGATTTTGTTATAAAAGGATATGAAAGCATTAGAAGAGACAGAGAGGGAGGATCTGGAGGAGGGTGTATAATATTCATAAAACAGGGAATTCAATTTAGACTAATGGCTAAAGGAAGAGAGTTAGAATACATTGTTACAGAAATTTGGACAGGAAATGGGCCATTTAAAATAATCAACTTCTATAATCCATGTAAAAGACTTTCAATAGATTTAATGGAGGAACTTGGGGTGTATTTAGAGGGTAAGGTTATATGGTGTGGGGACTTTAATGGGCATAGTACACTATGGGGTCATCATAATGATCAAAATGGGGATATAATAGAAGAAATAATGGATGTAAAAAATTTGGTTTGTCTAAATGATGGAAGTGGAACAAGAATTAATTTTAGAGATAATACAGAGTCAGCAATTGATTTAACATTAGTTTCAAATTCTATAGCAGGTGTTTGTTTATGGCAAGTAATTAATAAAACAACTATAGGAAGTGATCACTATCCTATTGTGATTGAAATAAAGTTAAATATAGGAAGGTATTGTATAAAAGGGGTAAAGAAATGGTGTTTTAAGTCAGCAGATTGGGAAACATTTAGGAACAGTAGTGAAATGAAAATGTTAAAAGTGGATATGAGCAGTAGTATCGATGAAATAAATTTTTCTATATGTAATGCTATTTTAGAAGCTGCTAATCAGGCTATAAGGAAGAAAGGTGGGGGAAGGGAAAGAAGGTTGGTACCCTGGTGGACATCAGAATGTAAGGAGATTATCAAGAAACGAAATAAAGCTTTCAATTTATTAAAAAGAAATCACAACTTTCAGAATCTGAATAACTACAAGAAATTACAAGCAAATGTAAGAAGAATTATTAAAAATGCAAAAAGAGAGTATTGGAGGAGTTTCTGTAATTCAGTAGGAAGGGAGACAGATATTTCTAAGGTGTGGGCAACAATTAAAAGGATGAATGGGATTAAAAGAGTGAGTGGATATCCAATATTAGATAATGGAGAAATAACAGCAGTTACTGACAGAGAAAAGGCAAAAATGTTAGTAAATACTTTTGTTAAAATTCATAGCTCTGAAAATATTAGTGAAGAAGGAAAAAAAGGAAGAGAAAAGACTATTTTAGAAAACAAGTATTTATTACAGCAAATAGAAGATAAAAACGAACCGTTGAACATGTCTTTTACAATAACAGAACTGAATAGGGCTTTTAAAAAATATAATTTATCAGCTCCAGGAAAAGATCAAATTTATTATGTTATGATTAGTAATTTAAGTGAAAATTCTAAAAATATTTTATTAGAAATGTATAATAGGGTATGGGAAGATGGGGAATTGCCAAAGAGTTGGAAGGAAGCTGTAATTATTCCAATTAGAAAACCAGGGAAAAATGAGACAAAACCAGGAAATTATCGGCCAATAGCTTTAACATCCAACTTATGTAAAATAATGGAGAGAATGATAAATGAAAGATTAATATATTATATGGAGAGTAAGGGACTTATATCGTCTTATCAGAGTGGTTTCAGGAGAGGTAGAGGTACAATGGATCCTGTTTTATGCTTAGAGCATGAAATCAGAAAGGCACAGGTGAATAAAGAGAGTGTTGTGGCAGTATTTTTTGATATTGAGAGTGCGTATGATATGATGTGGAGGGAAGGGTTATTAATTAAAATTAGAAGAATGGGTATAAATGATCATATGTTTAGATGGATTAAAAATTTTTTAGAAGAAAGAGAGATACAAGTGAGGACAGGAAAGGATTATTCTGAGAGTTTGAAAATAGAAAATGGGACACCACAGGGAAGTATTGTAAGCCCGTTATTATTTTCAGTGATAGTTAATGATATGTTTAAAGAAATAGAGGGTGGAATGGGATTCTCATTATTTGCAGATGATGGAGCAATGTGGAAAAGAGGAAGAAATTTGGAATTTATTGTAAAGAAACTTCAGGGAGCAATTGCAGTTGTAGAAAAATGGTCATATAAATGGGGATTCAAATTTTCTGTAGAGAAAACTAAAATAATGTTTTTTACAAGAAAAAGAGTTGATGGAAAAGCTAACTTAAAATTATATGGTCAGGATTTGGAAAGAGTTAAACAATTTAAATTTCTTGGGATGTGGTTTGATGAAAGAATGACATGGGGTGTGCACGTTAAGAAAATAATCGATAAATGTAGAAAGGTACTAAATATAATGAGGTGTTTAGTTGGAACAGAGTGGGGAGCTGATAGAAAATCATTAAAAGCAATTTATACTGGGTTAATCAGGTCAGTACTTGACTATGGATGTATAGTCTATAACTCAGCAGCAGATACAAACCTCCATAAGTTAAATATTATTCAACATCAAGCTTTAAGAATATGTACTGGAGCTGTACTGGAAACATCGTCAACAGCAGCATTACAAGTTGAAATGGGAGAAATGCCTCTTAAAGTTAGAAGGGATCAATTGTCATTAAACTACTGGTCAAATTTACAGGGGCAAAGGAAGGATCATCCAACATTAGAGGTGCTTAAACATGGATGGGAAAAGGAAAAGAAACAATTAAAGAGCTTTGGATGGGTAATAAAAAATAAAGTTAATGAAATTAATTTAAATCAGTTAGATATATGTCAGACAGTTCCGTTAACAACAATACCACCTTGGATACTTCCTGATGCTAAAGTTGATCTTTCATTATTAGAAAAGAAGGAAAAAGATAAATATCATATTATGAATAAATATATAGTACTAGAACACTTAAATAAATATTATAATTATATACAAATATATACAGATGCATCAAAAAACACAGCTAATAGGGTAGGGATAGCATTTATCATACCACAGTTTCATATTACGGTAGGAAAAAGGATTAGTGATGGAGTTTCAGTGTATACAGGAGAAATGCTAGCTTTGCTTTTAGCAGTTCAATGGGTGGAAGAGGTAAGACCATTAAAATCAATCATTTGCTCAGATTCTAGTTCATCATTAATCAGTTTGCAAAATAATCAGTCAGACAGTAGACCTGATATATTAATTGAAATACAACAAACGCTTTATAGAATAAATATGATGGGGTTAGAAGTAAATTTTGTTTGGGTTCCGGCACATAATGAGATTAAAGGAAATGAAATGGCAGACAGAATGGCTAAGGAGAGTACAAATAAGGTAAGGGTAGATATTAATGTTAGTTTTGGTATAACAGAAATAAAGGGTATAATTAAACAAAAAGCCAAAGAGAGGTGGCAAAAGTTATGGGATGAAGAAAAGAAAGGAAGGTGGCTTTATAAAATACAAAAGAGAATTGGACAAATGAGAATAACAGAAAGGAACAGGAGAGAAGAGATAATTATTTCACGGCTTAGAATGGGACACACTGGATTGAATAGATAATTATTTTTGATAGGTAAACATCAGACAGGGAAATGTGACTGTGGGGAAGATGAGACTGTGGAACATGTTATTTTGAATTGTAATAAATATTGGATTCAGAGAAATAGGTTGACAAGGAAACTTAGTAACATGAAAATTAAACTTGATATTGTTGATTTATTGCGAAAGGAATCAGGAAGCAGAGGATACCAGGTCATATTTGAGTTTTTGAAACAGAGTAGGTTGTATAATAGGATATAGTTTTTTTTTTTTTTTTTTTTTTTTTTTTGTCATGCAGTCCACACTCCATACCAGTTGGTGGCGGTAATGCTCACCTAAACGGTTTTTGCCAACCGCCAATAAAAATCAAGAAGAAGAAGAAGAAGAAGAATAAACAAGCTCTGATTGGCTCTTCCGTTCTGGCGCCAATAACAAGGAAGTGTAATGGCAGCGCTGTGAGAGTAGACAGGTTCACTGGTATTATCCCATTAACTGTTTGTGTTTGGTGTCACGTTTAAAGACATGGACACACAGTCGTATTTCCCCGTAACTCCTGGCGTGGGGATGGAGGAGAATTTTTTGTCTCTCGACGACATTTTGCTCTCGCAGGAGAGGCTACCTGTCCGGACGGAGTGCGTCTTCCCACGGCTTGGATTCCTGGAGAAGTCGAGTGACTCACAGGACATTGCGGAGGTCAGTGCGCTAACCTGCATTAAAACCTACAATAATTCCCGACAGAGCACTTATCTCTTATATCACTGCCTGTCCGATCTTTTTCCCTAAAAGTAGATGAGGTTTATATGTACCTTCTAGTGGAATGCAACTAAACGTCTCGCCAACCTCTAGTCAGCATTTTAGTGTTTAACAGTTCTTAGTCGATTTTAACTAAATATTCGTTGTCTGGTAAATGCTTTTTGGGTGTTTAAGATTAAATACGACTCATCTGTATATTCGGCGCACATTTGGTATGCTTTTACGTTATATTTATTATCAAAACACAGCTTATTTGGACAGCGAAATACAATTTGGACTCTCTACATATGGAAAAAATAAGTGTTGTAACATTGAAAACAAGTTAAGTGAAAAAATTAAACTAGGTATATGTTATATAATACGGTCGTGGTACTTAAACGTTTCATTTTTATTAGAGAAGCACCGAGCAGGCTTTCCCCAAACCGATCTTTAAATTTTTCTTTGAGATCATCGGTCAGTTCTGATCTTGGCAACTTTTTTTTAAACGGCTAAAGTACATAAATAGAACAACGTGTTGCATGTTCTTTGATCAAAATAAGTTTTGAATCCAAATCAAAGGAATTACAATTATTTATTTAGAAAATATTTTTTTTTACCATAGTGCTATGTTGGTTTGAATAGTTTGTTCTCCCCTTAATTTTCAAATTTGCATATTATATTTATCCAGTTTATCTTTGACACAAAGTTTGTTTGATCTGAAACATGTAAAGGTGACAAAATATGATAAAAGGTAGCTATATAGCAATATACCATTTGACAACAAAAGCTGTTGTTGATGGTTAAAGTACTGATAAAAAGTAGAAGTAAGAATGATAGTCTTTGTTTTACTGATTTTTTTTTTTTTTTGCAAAATTGACAAGTTTATAGAAGACGTAAATATGAAGCTTTAAATAAAACATTCATCCATTCATTTTCTAACACGTCTATCCCTTGTGGGGTCGCGAGGGGTGCTGGTGCCTATCTCTAGCTGTCAATGGGCGAGAGGTGGGGTTAATTAAAACATCAAAAAATTAAACCAAATAACAGTTACTCTTTACAGACGTTTAACTTTAAGCCTTCAAATTCCAGATCCTTACTGTTTTGTCTTTTTGAGTGTTTCATAAATACGTGCCTCCACGCCAGTGGATCAAATATTTAGCACTGTAGCTTAGATAGAAGGTCAAAGGTTAAAATTTTGTCTAGGGGGGCATTTGCCTGCTTTTTCTGTGTATGTCTGGGTCTTTCTTCCTGGCACTCCCACCATCTAAAACATACAAATTAAGATAATTGGGGACCGAATCGGCCTTGGTTATCAGTTCTGTGAATCTGTTTGATAGACTCAAGGTGTACCCTGCTTCTTGCCTGTTAAAGGGGCCATGGAAACAAATTTCATTTTTCTGAGGTTTTGGGGGTATAATATGGTCTGTTGTGTGCTGATGAAGCTGTGAATGTCAAAAATAAATACCAACGGACCTGCTCAGGGGCGGTCAGCTTTGTTGCTTTGCTCCAAAACGACCAGAACAGAAAATGGGTTGTCTTTCTACGTAGGTTATTTTTCATATATGGTTGTAGCCAATCAGGGTGAAGTCGACTTGGTAGAGCTGCATATCATTATCACACCCAACCCTTTTACTGCGGAGGGACATTTGGCCTGACAAAACAAGTTTTTTTTTTTTTTTTTTTTTATTAAATTCTTTGGACAATTGATATATGCAGCAATATTAACTACATGTAATGGTTTATACAGTGATGTCATGGCACCTTTAACTGCACTGAAAGACTTCAACCTCCCTTTAATCCAGCTCAGAAATAAGACAGTATTGAAAATGAATGGTCTGATATCTTTAATGGTTAGAAAACTTCTAAGGGTATTTGCATTTGGCTTGTTCTCCCACACAAACACATCAGCATAAACTGGGGAAAGAGGCACACCAATACAACCCCACCCAATCTAAGGGCTCTTTCTTTCCTTTCAGGATACAAAGATGGAGTTTCCTCTGTGGCTCTCCAAGGGTCTGTATGAGAAGAAGAGGAAGGTGCTGTCTGTGGAGCTTCCCAAAGTGTACAAAGAGGGCTGGAGGACCGTGTTCACAGCTGACCCTAACGTGGTGGACCTGCATAAGATGGGGCCCTACTACTACGGCCTGGGATCCCAGATGCTCCACTTTGACAACCCAGAAAACCCTGACATCGCAAAGACTCTGTTGCAGGTACAAGAGGATAGGAGGCCCTGCAGCTGTTGCTGGGGCGGATCAGTTTATGAAAGTAACCCACACTGGTCAATAATAAACACGTTTAATTAGACACGTGTCCTTGGTGCAAAGATTAGACGTCGTTTTCCAGGGTTCGTTTTCATCTAAAACAAGGTGGCACGTCTCTGCAGATTAATGGCAACAGTGTGCCTGACGTTTAGGTGCAGAGACAAACCTGTTCACCTCTCATAAAGGCAGAAACGAATAGGTTTCTTCATTAAATGAGCATTTAACAAGAGTATGCAGGGTCGTGCTTTATTAGCTGCCACCAACAGCTGGCATCTTAATTTTTCAGTCTGAGTGTATGAACAATTTGTGTTCAATTTAACCTGCAATTAGACATTTGGGTCAGATTTTAAAAGGTGGGATACTAAACACTGTGTTTTATGAGATAATTGCTTTGTCATCAAAAAGCTTATAAAGGATAATGATTATATGAAAGTAGCAGGTCAGATGTTTGCTGTTTTTCTAAACAATAAACATCAGAAGGTAGCGTTACTGACCGTCGCGGCCACTAGAGGGCGCAGCTATCTCAAACAAAAGAATGTTGCACTGCTGGTTGTATCACGGTTACACACCTGTCATAATTTTTATTACTTTCTACATTATAGATACATAATGAAGGCATCAAACTGATTACTCAAACGTGTGTAGAATTATGTAGCAAACGAAATATTGTGAAATAACTCAAAACATTTTTTAGATTCTTCAAAATAAGCCCTCTTTGCTTTGATTACTGCTCTTTGAAGAGTTCCCAGAGGTAGTTATGAATATTAAGAGAAAGCGGTGAACGAGAAGATGTCCAAACTTTTCAGGTGTTCCTCCTTCTGTGATAGGATGCTGCCTGTCGATAGATTTCCTCGCTCCTAAATATTCCCCAGTCAGCTGTCAGTGGTATCATAACAGCGGGAAAAGATTGGGAGCGAGAGCAGCTCAGCTGTAAAACGGTCGGCCATGTAGCCTGACAGAGGCGCATAGTGTGCAGACACAACTGGACTTTTTTCCAAAGTTTGACGACGTTTCGCTTCCCATCCAGAAAGCTTTCTCAATTCAAAATGTCTGGAGTAGTGTTAGTAACTTCTTTTAGTAACTTCATTTTATTATGAAAATTCATTTTATAGCATATGTGGAACTATATACAGTGAAAAAAAAATCAAAAACCAAGTCCTCCTGTTTACATAAAGGAAATAAATCAACATCAATCGAAAACATGTGCTCACTTCTCTTGAAGTTCGTCAACACCCTGGTGGAAGTGATTTATTTCTCTCCAGTAAAGTCCAGCTTCTCAATGTCCCAGAAGTCCTTAAGTGATTCAAAGTAATTACTATACTTACAAAGTGTAAAAATTACCAAGTAATTCCTATACATACTTCATGGTAAGAGGTTTCCATGGCTGAGCAGCTACATCCCAGCCGTACGTCACCAGGTGCCATGCAAAGCCTCGGTGTAGTGGTGTAAAGCCCGCTGCCACAGGACTCTGGAGCAGATGAGGCGCCTTCTCTGGAGTGATCATCGCGCTTCTCCATCTGGAAATCTGATGGACGAGTCTGGGTTTGGCGGTCGCCAGGAGAACTGTACTTGTCTGAGTGCATTTGGCCAAGTGTGAAGTTTGGTGG
The DNA here is from genome assembly GCA_037039145.1 of Fundulus diaphanus. Taxonomy (NCBI): domain Eukaryota; kingdom Metazoa; phylum Chordata; class Actinopteri; order Cyprinodontiformes; family Fundulidae; genus Fundulus; species Fundulus diaphanus. Next base: position 10,579,725 of record CM073134.1, on the reverse strand, counting down.
ATGGGGTTCTGGTGTGGGGTCGTTCTCAGGAACTGGGCTTGGGCCCTCGGTTCCAGGGAAAGGGACTCTGAATGTTACAGCAGGCGAAGAGGTTTCGGTAAATGTAATGTTCCCAACGTTGTGGGAACAGTTTGGAGAGGACCCCCCATCCTCTTCCAACACGACTAAGCACCAAGACATGGACGAGAGAGTGTGGGGAGGTTGGCCTTGGCTGACCTGCACAGCCTTGGCCTCAATGAGACATTATAACAACCATGATTTAATGAATTTGAATTTACTTTGAGGTACCATCGCCACCTTCCACACTGTCGAGTTTTAAGCTTTTGACAGCATTGACTGAAGGTGAGAAATTCTACAGTTCACCGCCGGTTCACCTGCTGTCAAAAACATGGCCAAACAGTTGAATTAAAAATCCTTAACTGCAACCATCTGACCTTTTTCTGCCTCCATCTTTACCTGTTTACACCGTCCTCCCTCTAGACGTTCATCGGCCGCTTCAGACGGACAATGGACTCCTCCCAGAATGCCTACAACGAGGACACATCTGTGCTGGTGGGACGGCTGGACTGCTTGGAGAAGGTTCTGTTCAGGTCCGGTCAGAACGGCCTGAACGGCTTCCAGAGCTGGGAGAAGGGTCAGGCCTCGCAACTCACTGCCTCTGGCCTGGTCCTCAACTACCGCAAGAGGAAGCTTGTTGACGTTCAGCCCTAACCGTCGCTCGGTCGTATCAGAGCAACAGACTCTTAGGAGCAGGTTTGCTATTGTGTGTAAATCTTGTTTTTATGTGTGATTATAAATAAAAGGTTCACCGTTTCCTTTTTTCCATTTGATCAAAACGTTGTAGTTTGTCCTAATTCCAGTTTGAGCAAAACTTCCTGAGCGACTAAAACGGTGGATAATAAAGCCGAGCCTTCCTTCTTCAACCAGCCTCTGCTGCATCTGTCGCCTCGCGGTTGTGACAGACTGTCAGTCCAGATGTTCGCCGCTGCAGTGGTTCCCATCCGAAGCTGTTCAAAAGTAAACATTTGGTGTCTGTCCTAAAGGTTCCCAGGTAGGTGTGATGGAGACGCCACAAAACACGATTTTTCTTATATTTTTCAGCTCAGAGCAATGGTGAAATATTCAGCCCACGTAAGCTGTAGGACAACGCTGCTGAGCCTGAGCTGTGCATCTAATTAGCAGGCTGGTAGCTGTAAAAGAGGAGTAGCTACGCTTGAAATCCTTGTCTACTGTTGCCAATGATTACCTTCAAAAGATATTCAGGCCTCATCGCTCTGCAGAGTTCAGCAACTGTTGGGACGGCTGACGTTGAAAGGTCGCTCTGAATCCGAGTAATTTCTTGCAGGTTTTGGTAATTGGATTTTCTGAAAAAATGGTCTTGTTTTAATTTTATTTATTTTTTTTATCTATTCTGAAAAACTAAAAGCCCCATGATGCACGAGACCAATGAGCTCGGTCCAAAAGAATTAATCCTGAACATTTAGCTGTTCGTGTAAACCAGGGTTTTTCAGTTGACTTTATATTTAAAATCTGATTTTGGCTCCAAACAATCGCAAAAACAACTACCAACAAAAACGGATCATTAAAGGAGCTATGCTGACTGCACAGATTCGAACCCTGAGTGAGGAGACGTTTAGTTTGAACTGTAAGCCCCTCCCCCAACTGTAGTTCCCCAATGAGAAGCCCTGGTTCTCCTTCCTGGTTTCCTCCCAGTCGACATGCACAAGACTCCAAAAAGTCCATATAGGTGCAATACTGAGCATCAACATGGGTTTCATGAAGCAGAAAAACCGATGTCTGGTTGCCTATAAGTATTGGTGCAAAAAGTCAAACTTCAGATAACCTTTTATTTATTGTTGGAATGTAAATTAACTTCCAAGCGTATCTACAGGAATTGATGAGGGCAACAGACAATAAATACCCTTGTATGGCATTCTGTATACAGCAGAGAGTGTTGTCAAAATGAATGGTTAATCCTAGCGGTTACTCAAAAAAAAAAAAAAAAAAAGTAAAGTTAAACAACAAATAGTCCTAAAAGTGCGATTCTTCTTAAGTTTTTCTTGGGGGGGGGGGGGGGGGGGTTGGCAAACAACTTGTTGGTGCAGTACTGCTTCCAACCATAATCAGAATCGCTTTATTGGGGTAGCGCTATTTATCTGAATATTCTTTTGTTATTTTTTATTGACAAGGCAGAATGAAAACCAGCTGAAATAAAATAGAAGTAATGAGACTATTTTCAAAATGTGAAATGTGGGCTAAAAAAGAATTACTCCACTAAAGTATACATAACCAAAATGTCTACTTAAGTAAGGTAAAGAAGTATTTATACAGCTCCACGGCTCATGCCATTGGCAGAAATAAGTCGTCCCGGGTTGTCCCCAGTTCGCTGCTCCTTTCCCCTAAATTTTTGTTTATTTTCACCGGGCAAATGTTGGGTCTAATGCGTTGGGCTTGGTCTTAACTTTAGAATCGGTTTAAAGAGGTATGGATGGTTTCATCATGCATCTGATTTTAAACTGTATGAAAGAACTACGTGAATGTACATGTTCTTGTATTTTCTGATTATTACTCAGGAAGCAGCTCCATGTAATGAATACAGTAGAGTCTGTTCACAGTGTGCAGATTGAGGTCCCTTCTCAATCACCAACTGTTGTGGGGAGTCAGCAGTGACCACCTGCCAGGCACCAAATGCTGCTAAAATGTGTCACTGGGTTACACACAAACACAGCACAATGTCCGAGTTATTGAGAAAATATTTCATTCTGAATTCATTTACAGATAATCTCCGACAAAACTGCAAGGATTGAGGCTTCTTTCGGGTCAAACGGGCCAACATTTGCTCTTGTTCATGAGCCTCATGGTACGTTTCTTTTTCCTTTTATATTCTCAGCCCTAAAAACAAGCTTTCCTCCAGAGCTTCAATTAGAAATGTATTAATTCACTGAAGAAAATATGGGTATAGTATTTATTGTGACAGAGTATTCACAGGACAATGGGTTTACATAGAAACACTACGACTCAATTTACTATTATTTACTTTTAAAAGAAGAGTAAAAACTTAACAAGAAAATTTAACACTATTCCTCAATATTGTAATTTTCTTCAAAAATATAATTTTCAAAAGAAAAACATACTGGGATGAAAAACATTTTTGGTTTTCTGTGAGGAAGGCCCTTTAAAACGTAAAGTTTGAAATTATTTTAATTTGTCTTATGGACTATTTTAAGTAATCAGGAAAACAATAAAACACTCAATTCCACTTAACCGTGCCTAATTATTAATTGTCCAAAGTTCTAATACAAATAATTTAGTAGAACATAAGAATAAATAAAATATGTAGTTATTTTCAGCTTTCCAAAGAACTCCAGGCTGCCTTGCATTACTGTTTATACTGGTGTCTCTGAGTAAAAAATGTTGGCCAGCTATGGTAATATTCAACAATCTGTAATACAAAACACATAAATAATGTGTTACTTTATAACGTTGTCCTAAAAAAGGTGCTCTTGATGTAAAATTACATAAAACAAGATCCTCATAAAATATATATCATAAAACAAGAGTCAATACACAATGTACACAATGAACACAATATTTTGGAAAGGACTTTTTTTTAAATAGATCACAGAGTAACATGATCTCAAACGCAGCGATAGATATGTTCAGGTTCTGCGAGAATCAATGACAAAAGCTGTGTTCCCTCAGTCCTTAGTCTGCCGTATACACAATCAGCCGTAATTATAGGACTTCAGGGACCTGCCAGAGACGAGATGTAAAAGTCCCTTAAGGTAAACTAGTGTTTGTCCATGTAATCCATAAAAGTCAGAAAGTCCCCCCGATGTCACCAGACTGCATCTTTCTTTTCCATGTCTTGTCTCCTCTGTTATTTATTTACATTTTGGGTTCATAGCTTCAGGAAGTGCACAAGTGAAACTCCTGAAGTTTGCAGATGACACCATAGTCACTGGTCTGATCCAGGATGATGATGAGTCTGCATACAGACAGGAGGTCCATTGATACGGTCTGAACCTCCTGGTGCTTTACCCACTCAAGACAGTGCAGATAACTGTGGACTTCTGGAGAACGTCCCCCACATTGCCTCCCCTCCCCATCCTCAACAACACCGTCCTCTGTGAATCACTTCAGTTTCCTCATAGCAACCCTTTGCCGGGACCTAAGCTGGCCCTCACACATAGACGCTGTTCAGAAGAAGGCCTAGGAGAGACTGTCAAGAAGTACTACTATCCACAACTGTCGACCGGAGCCGCTGGTCATGTTCTACCCTGCCATCTATCATCTGTCCTGTGTTCATCCGTCACTATGTGGTTTGGCTCATCCACAAACCAGGACCGGTCCAGACTGCAATGAACAGTCGGGTCTGCAGAGAGGATTATCGGTGCTGACCTTCCTTCAATCCAGAACTTGTACAGAGCTAGGATCAGGAAAAGGGCAGCTATCGTCTCCGATCAGACCTTTACCTTCAGGTGGGCGCTACAGAGCGCTATTAACAAAGACCGGCCCCACAGAGACAGCTTCTTCCCCGTCAGTCTGATGAACACTTAGCAGCCAGAGTACCCATTTAACCATTTCCTCTTATGTAAAACCACTATGGTATATATATACATATATACATTTTTTTCTTTTACTTAAAATGTCTTTATCATGAGCAAAAGTGGAACTGAAGTCAAATTACTTGTTTGTGTGCACAAACTTGGCAGCTACAGCTGATTCTGATTCTAACAACCCTCTTCCAGTTGAGCCAGTGGGCCAGCGATGCACAATAACACAGTCTGGAACCTGTTTCTGAACAGATTCTGTGTCCTCAAGACAAAATCTGGTTTTTAACATGCATAAGAAAGGTCTTTAAAAGAGGAAATGCACAAATTGTAGAGACATGGGTTATAAAAATGTTGAATTAATGATCTGTATTTACATGCTTCCTCCCACATCCACTGTAGATAATTAAAAGCACAATACAGTTAATTGAGCTGGAGTTAGAGTTACTCTAATTTAATTTGAACTGGACCTGTTCCTAACTAGGAGTATGCATCATTTTATTGTTTTTACATACTTGTCTCAAAGACTCATGTTAAGGTTAATGCATGGTGCTGTTAATCCCTAAAATGATCCGTTATTATTGTGTTTTAGTGTTTGAAATGTGCTTAAATCCTTTTTCAAGGCCTTTCTGAGGTTTTCTCTGCTTATTGGTTGATATTCATTTTGCTTTCTAGCCAGTTTCTGTCCTGAAAACTGTCAACAGAGAAATTGTCATTCAGCAAAGATCCAATACAGAACCTGACAGATGCCTCTTTCAGCTGATTAACTACCAAATCTTCAGCTACAGAGTCTTGCAAAAACTACCTGAACCGTTTCACATTTTATGACATAACAACCACAATTAAAGTACACAAAGCCAAGCAGGATTGTGAAGTGGAAGGACAATTATTTGTTGTGCAGAGGTTTAAAGCAGTTAGGCTGTGGATTAATGTCCCAGGCTTTGGATATCACTTCCATCATCTAGAAATGGAACGAGTATGACACAACCGCAAACCTGCCAAGTCATTGATGTTAACCTGAACTAACAGGCCAGCAAAGGAGAGCAATAATTAGAGAGGCAGTCCAGAGGTTATTAGCGACTCTGGAGGAGCTGCAGAGATCCACAGCTCAGGTGAACTAGTTTACGGCTAGCTTTGCGGGGGTCACATCAAAGATTTGTAGCAGATGCTTTTATTCACCAGGGAAATAGTTGCTGTGAAGATGGATGGAGCTAAATGCTGAGTAATCCTGATGGCAACACTGTAAAACTTTATGATCTTTGGCAGCAGGGTGCCCAGAGATTTAGAAGAAACCAGTTCTTTGATGAGGTACCTGTTATGTGATGGAACAACACTGGTTCATCCCTTTACTTTAGGAGCCTTTGTTCCTTGATTTATATGATTTATAGGTGTTAAAGTATATAAAAAATAACATGCTCTTACTGTGCTTGTAAAGCTGGGTGGAAGAACTCTATCAAAATCCCTTTTATTACCAGCAGCGTTTTTCCATCAGCTGACTTTCAGTGCACAGACAACTCTTTTTTTTTTTTCTTTCTTACATTTAACCTTACTTTTTTGAAAAGCTTTAAATTAAGTCCCCATGGCATGTGTGGATGGTTGGACCCTGGTTGCATGCTGCCGTGTTGAACACGGGTCAGATGATGGATTTAGATGATAGGTCACTGGTTATGTAAATATTGACATTCCCTCTGGGCTGTCACTATTGACCCTGACAGAGGACCAAACAAGAAGCATTCATTACGTCATGGCTCAAAAAGTGTCACACTATTTCTGCACCTTGTCAGGGAAATTAAACGGTTTACTTTAAAGGACATACTGTCCAGATATCCCTCTGTTTTTCTATCTGTCTGTCTGTCTGTCTAATTCAAAAACAGTGACTTGTTAATATAGAGGCTACGCTACTGTGATATTTGCAATAAAAGCCAAAAACAATTAATATTTCTCCTATAGGCCTGCAAGGAATCTGAGAAAGAAGAAGTCCATTACAGTAAGTTGGGGTCTTCCAAGAATGCTTTCTAAATAAAAAAAAAGAAAGAAAAGGTTATTGTACTGTGAAATTGGACTTTTTTTTGGCATGCCAGTGTTTTGGATTTAGCGATTTTGGACATTTATTTCCCACTTAAAAAGTTGCTTGTTATTTTTCTATTTGATTCATAAATCAGAGGTTTATTTCAGCACCTGTATCATAACCTAATGGACAAATCTCAGTCCTTGTAACTTCAACGAATCTAATTTGTTCTTTGGATCGACACATTCCTGTCTGGAAGCAGATCCGTTATCCCCGTCGGTCCTGATGGGCAGTCTCACCCAAAGGTTTCGCTGAAGCAAAGGGCAGACTGAGGGCGAGTGTCCAGAATGCTGACATACCAGACACTAATGCTGCTTCTGGCTTCTGTCTTCTTTAAGAGCCTCTGACATTTGGTATTTGTTGGAAAAGCATTCGTGTACATAATAAAATGCTGAGGGGAGCCCGAGGCTCACTCTTTGTCTCTCAGATTCGACATGCAAGCTCCTAAATTGTAATGACGTTTATATTATTGCCATTATTTCATTGAAAGTTCAATCACAGTGTCTCCGTGCCAACCTCACAGGTTAACCTAAATCACCAGAGAGTTTACTTCACAAGGCTTCTTTACAGCTCTTAATTATCTAACTTGGGGAAAAAAAATACTGCTGAGATTTAAAACTTTTTTTTTAATATGATTTCTTTGCCAAGATAGCCAGGAGAAAAAAAATCAAACATACACACGTTTTTTGAAATATAAATTAAAGGATCTATAAAACATAATTTGACTAATGACAGCAAAGGTACCAAGACTTCTGGAAATGTAATTACCAGAGTCATCGCACTTCAAAAAGGGTCAGGAAGGTTCAATCTTCACAATCAAAGTCACACATTTCTGCCTCTGGTGTTTTTAAAATTAGTTTGAGCTGAAAGAGACTTTCTCATCACAGGAGGCTGTAGATGAATATTTCAATTCAATTCAATTTTATTTATATAGCGCCAAATAATGAAACATGTCATCTCAAGGCACTTTACAAAATCAAGTTCAATCATATTATACAGATTGGGTCAGATTATACAGATTGGTCAAAATGTCCTATATAAGGAAACCAGTTGATTGCATCAAAGTCCCGACAAGCAGCATTCACTCCTGGGGAACCGTAGAGCCACAGGGAGAGTCGTCTGCATTGTACATGGCTTTGCTGCAATCCCTCATACTGAGCAAGCATGAAGCGACAGTGGGAAGAAAAACCACCCATTAACGGGAAAAAAAAAACCTCCGGCAGAACCGGGCTCAGTATGAACGGTCATCTGCCTCGACCGACTGGGGTTACAGAAGACAGAGCAGAGACACAACAAGAGAGACAAAAAAGCACAGAAGCACACATTGATCTAGTAATCTGTTCTACATTAGATGGTAATAGTCGGTGATCTGTCCTCCCTGGATGATTTCACAGTCAACAGAACGTCAGACCAGGTGTACCTACTATGAAGAAAAAAGAGAGAGAACAAAAAGTTAAAAGCTGAAATGACAACAGTCATTTCAATGTAATGCAATGCAAATCTGGAGAACAGTAGAAATCAGTAGAGTGAGAAAAGTAGGCCCTGATGTCCTCCAGTAGCCTAAGCCTATAGCAGCAAAACTATAAAGGTAGCTCAGAGTAACATGAGCCACTCTAGTTATAAGCTTTGTCAAAAAGGAAGGTTTTAAGATTAGTCTTAAAAGTAGACAGGGTGTCTGCTTCACGGACCAAAACTGGGAGTTGGTTCCACAGGAGAGGAGCCTGATAGCTAAAGGATCTGCCTTATTTAAAGCTAAGGTCTGAGCACACCCACTATACAATGTATTGGAACATTCCCCTCACAAATAAAGTTAAAAAATTAATTAAAATTGATAAAGAGAGATCCTAACATGCCCGAGGCTAACGAAGTAGCATGATGACGATACAGTTCTTGTTAAAGAGGGTGAAGCATGTCTGAAGGCAAAGGGAAAAAAATGGAACAGATTGACTAAAAACCAGCTTTTAAAAACCCAATAAATATAGTAGAAAAGCTCTAATAAAAAGTTCAACAGGTTTGAGGAATATAAGAGCTAGAAGCGGGAATAATAAAAAAACCTAGAGCTAATCAACAAGTTCACAGCAGATATCCATCCCCAAATAAATGCACCAAATACACTAAACTTTAACCTTGTTCTACTCATTAAACAAATGATCTTAAGAAAATATGTATTCTAGTTGGGAAAAGGTTATGAAGTCCAACTATCTAATGGCTGGTTTTTAATCAAAGTCTTTTCGCTGGGATTCTTTTCCTCATGCATACACAAAAGAAACACAGTGGTTGCAGATGAATTAGACACATGGCGCATTTAACCCAAATACTTAAATAAATCAAAAATACAGCAAAACAATCCCTTTCAAAATAATCCCATTCGTTCCTACCCAGGTAACAGACCCAGGTCTGAACGCTGTTTATCCACACCTGGCATGAGAGAAAGGTTCACATTAATTTAAAAAGAATGAATCTGAGAGATTATTGTACATTTTAAACTGTAGGAACGGACCCCATGTGTTTTGAAGTGTTGAAGGCAGCATCATATTTTGTTTCCAGTTTTAAGAAGTCATGAGGTCATATGACCACTATTTGTGAGTCGCAGGGTCAGCTTCCCTCCACCTGATTAACATTGCGCGCCTCGCCAGCAGGGAGGCGAATAATAACACCTGTCTTTTAGAGGCCGGCAGTGACACTTCATCCCCACTAATGCCAGAGTGCCAGTAGGGGGTTAGGTGCTAACGTAACATTGAAGATCTTGGACTACGTGGGTTAAACCTATGTCTGGAATTGACCTAGCTTGGACAAATTAAAAAAAATACATTTGTAATAGTTTGTTTCGCCTTATTTAGCTGAAATAACTTTAGTCGGTTACTTACTGTAGCCATCGACTACTCCCTTGACGTCAGCCTGAGGAAAGTTTGTCCCACCTGTCACTTCCAGCTGTAAGATGTTTGAGGGGTTTCTCAAATGTTTAGACCATTTTGAGCCACCCCACAGCATCTTACTAAGAACATGTTCTGGACTTTGACTAGGCCTAGGACCTTCCATCTTTTTATTCTGAGCCAGTCCTTGGTGTAGTGACTGGTATGGTTTGAGTCATTGTCATGCTGTGGGCTCCAGTTCTGCTGCATCTTTGATTTCTTTAACAGATGGTCTCACATTTTCCTCAAACACTGTTTGAGCTGTCCAGTAACTGCTACAGCCACAGCAAAGTATCCCCAAAACCATGTCGTTTCCACCGCCGTGCTCCACAGTTGGAATGAGGTTTTTCTTCACCGTTAATAACCACATTGCCACATTGCTGGATACTCCTCCTCGCGTGTTTAGTTTGTCACATGAGCTAAATTCACAATCATCTCCTCCTCTCCACTGCACCACCCTTTTGTCCCTTCAGCTCATGCCTGCGAGGAGGGGGGAGAAAAAGAGAAAGCAGGAAAGTCTGAAGAGATGAGCCTGAAGACAGCGGGAGGGGAACAGGAGAAGAAAGAAAAAAGGCAGTAGCCAGACACATCTCGGCGATGAGGTGTGAAGATTAGCTGTATCTGAGGCAACGCCCCCGCTATGCTCTCCAAATACATATTATCTCCCTCTCAAGCCCTCCTACCCTGGTTTCGGCTTGAGCAACAGCTCGTACAATGGCATGTTGTCAGGACCGGGAGGAGGAGGAGGAGAAGGAGGGGCACCGGTACTCTGTTGGCCTCGCCATATTATCTGAAGCAGGTGGCTGGCAGCAGGGAGGACAAAATAGGCAGCTCTTTGGTAGCCACTAAAAAATATTGCCATTACAAGAAGTTATTTCTCTTTCAGGTCTAAGGTTTGATGTCTAAGAACATCATTAATCACCTTGTACTTGACTGGTCTTGAGTGGTTGGGTTTTGCAAGCTTTTCAGGAGCATATAAAACAATCTACATCAATTAATCGCTATGCCGTGCTATAGCTGTGGATGAGTCTACACATGCACACACCTTGATGTCAAGGTGGTTTATTGCTGTGGTGCAGCATACACAGGTCCTGTGTGGAGTTTGTTGCAGCATGGTTGGTCTGGTCAAACTTTTTTGGTTGAATTGTTAAGAATTTGAAGCAGAAATGGACTCATATATTTGATACATTTGTATTTCAGAGATACTTTCTGTTAATGGGATTTTGACACAGACTACTGACTTGATGGTTGTCTATTTAGCAGACAGACATTGGTACCCTCTACAAGGAGGGCGAGCCAGTAAAAGTTATCACTAAAGAACAACGTGCTGTTTTCAAGTCTACGAATGGAACGTTGAATGGATGGAAAAACTGTTGTGGTAAAAGGTGCACAAGCAACAAGGCTAACCACAGCCTTGAGAGGTTTGTGAAACAAAGCTTGTGTGTTTTAATTTTTTTTGGTAAAGAGCGACAAAAAGTGCTATGCAGCTCAATTCCAAGATTTGAGAGCCACCACATACAGGTATATCCAGGATATGGGCTACAACGGTCTCAATTGGAAGTCAGCACAGTCATCTACCAGGAAATTTTAGCAATTTTCATCCTTCCCTCTGCTGACAAGCTTCTTAGTGATGTTGATTTCATATTCCATTGAGATTTAATACCTAACATCATTGCCAAAGGTACTAATTTCTGCTTTAAGGCAAGACAAGGCAAGTTTATTTATATAGCACTTTTCAATAGCAAGATTATCCAAGGAGCGTGTGAACTTTACTGGCCAGCAAACCAGCCTCATCACAACACCATGGTGAATCTATGGAGAATTGTGATGAGGAAGAGCAGAGCCTGTAACATTTCCCCTCCAAGCCAAGACAAACATTTATATGGTGATTCTCTTTTACTTATCCCTCCTTAGCGGTTCGCTTGAGCGTGAATATTTTTCCCAGATTCTTCAAACTCCTCAGTTGTTTTTTACACAGCATCTCATGCATCTTACAAGTGAAACAGGATCAATTCATTTAAAAAATAACATTGTGTCAAAAGTTTTCCCAGTTTTCTCTGTTTTCTCTACTTTATTCGTGTTATTGCCACAAAGTGGAAATAAAATTGGATCTAAAGTTATTTTTCCACCACTGAAAGCAAGCAGGCAAAGAAAAATGCTGTGCTCTGTAGGTCTATCAATTGATTTTCTCTGCTCTCATAAAAGACCATCAAATCGAGCCAACAACACAGGCGTCACTGTGACCTCAGCAACTGTGTCCTTACTGAAGAAATGTCAGTTCAATCTGAAAAACTAACAGAGAAAGAAATGGCAATTAGAAGGATTTTATTGACACAATATTTTAAGTCTTTGGCGCTCGTTCCTCGGCAGGAACATTAATGCTGAATTATACTTTAATATGCATAAGTAGATGTATGAGAACAGGGATGTTCCCCCCCAGGTCTGAAACTGGTGGTGGAATGGAGATAGAAGAAGTTTGTTCAGTCCATATGGTGATCTGTTTAAGATAGATGTCCAACTTGATAAACACAGGTTTGCATGAACTGTCCATGATGAGCAAGCTTGAAGCGACTGTGGAGAGGAAAAACTCCCCTTTGGGAAGAAACCTCTTGCCGAACCGGGCCCAACATGGTGGTCTTCTGCCGGACCAATAACGAGGTGATAGGGAGTGCTGAAGACTGAAGGGAGAAAACACTCTGATGGGTTGAGGATGGAGGAACGTCTTGGAAGCTAGATGAACTCAGCTATGATGGTGGAGAAGGGGTTGGGGGTGGGTTGAATCGGACATCTGATTCGAAATCCGACATGCAGTCCGTTTGCGCTTGCTGGTTAGCAGGCTGAGACGTGGATTTGAAGTTGCTTTTAAGATGAGCGCGGGATGCTGATTGGCTTCATGGAGGTGCGGTTCGTAGCTGATTGGCTCACATCATAGGCGGATCAGACTCTGATTGAATGGAGGCAGGCGATGAGTTTCTTCAATTGAACTTGCGCTTTAGCTTCATTTTGAAGAAAACTAGCTATTTACAAGTGATCTAACTGGGTATAAAAAACACAAAATATGACTTTATAGCCACGATATTTACATCCTGAGTTTTTCCAAAAAGAAAAGAGCTGGTGTCTGTTGTATCCATGAAAGTGATCCAGTTCAATCTGATGCACAAAAAGACCTGTTTGAAAACAACAAAATTTCAGGTAGTTAGTTTTTTAAAGCATTATTAGATAAGCCAAGTGCAATTTGTAAAATCTGGTCACTTATAACTGGAAACCATGAAAAGTGGGGTAGTAAACATCTCACACAGCAACTGGATTCACAGAATGATGAGAAATCTAATAATCCTTGCATTAAATCTGTCAGCATTGGCTTCCTCTGGTTCCCACAATTAAAAACCATTTAGCACGAGTTCCACAGAGAGTACACTACACTTCCAGTCCAGCAGGTGGCAGTAATAAGAAACCAAAAACAACCAAAGCCTGTTCATATTCAGCTATTTGTCCACAAAACAAGATGGAGAATGCACAACTGGCGTATTTTCTAATACTTTAGTGTATTCTTGTCAAAATATGAACATCGACTGAAGTACAAAACAACTACACACGGGTGTGAGCAAAAGTCACTGCTACAAAGGGCCCACAAAACATTGTTGATTGTGTTGAAATGCAGAGAGCTTTAAAAATTCCAGGTCATGTCTTAAGGGAGACATATCATGCAAAATCCACTTTTTTAGCTGTTAAATACATCTTGTTGTGTACTTGGAGTCTCTTGGAGTTCAGAAAAATGTAATGTAGTCTGTCCAGATTCTGCACAGATATCTTTATATTCTTTTGGGGACATATTTTTCAATCTGTTCAGTTTTCCATATAGTATTTACTGTGGGGGTGCTAAACAAGGTTATGGAGGTCTAGCTTACCAATTTCCAGACCCCCTCCGTGAGTCAACGCCTATCGTATCCGCGGTTGCTCTGCTCAGAGTTCCTTGGAGCTCGAGGAGAGCATGCAAGAAGTACGAGTTCACGCCATAAGAAGAGGATATAAAGGAGCCGGAAACAAAACAAAGTTTTTATTCATCCAACATCCGAAAAGTTCTCTGTTGTTGATTATACATTGACATATACATATATTATATTTTTACTTCCATCAAGTAAGGTTGAGTACATTGGCCACCAAAACCTTATATGTTTTTGTATTTAAAATAATTGAATTGTGTTTTAGCTTAGGTTAATAGACATTTCAACCCATGCTTCACCATTTTAAGGAATTTCATTAGAAAATAGTGGGCTATTTCTCTCTAGCTGGAGTCCGACGGACCGGAACGGAGCAGAAAATAGACTTGTTCGGTTTTTGACGGTGAACGACGGAGAGCTTGTCTGCTGATGGTGGACGTTTGGAGAAGTCACAGAGAATGTGGAATGATTCTCATTAATTAAACGTAGTTGCTCCGTCAGACGGACGTGCACGGGCGTGAACGGAACGGAGCGGTCATGGAGGATGTGGAATTTGGGGGTTACACCCTCCCCTGGTGTGCTACAAAAATGGCTGAACTGACTCTTGGGAGGAGGGGAAGTAGCTACTTTATATTTAAAGCACCAAAACGAGTTGTCAGACGCACCTGAGAACAGGGGTAAAAAGGGGGAGATATGGTAAATCAACGAGGAATTCAGATCTACTTTATATAGACCACAAATTAAGAATTTTAATGTGAAAAGGAAGAACTGAAAAGAATGATATGTCCCCCTTTTTTTGGTCCCCTTTTTTGGTTAATGTTGCTATGGACCAGAAGATGGAAAGATCTTATGGATGGAAAAATATCAGTGGATATGAACAAATAATAGCTGTATCCAAAAATTCCTGTCCTTAATAAAATTAATGAAATCCATCCATAACTCGTGAGTAAAAGACATAAAAGACAATAAATTGACTAGAGCACGTCGGCCATTTCTAATTCAGAAGGTAGTATAGAAAGCTGATTATCTTCAGAAAAGAATCTGATTGTGGTGCAAACATTTGGGCCACTTGTGTTCCTGACAGTTTCATGGTTCAGTGTTCCTAACTTTTGCTGATGATCTATGGACTTTTCAGGGATGGGTGTTCATTGATGAGCTGATTTTAATTGAAATCATTTACCAGCACGGGTATCCGTTTTTTTATGAACTACTCTTTGTGTTTTATTATAATGTTAGAATAATCTTAATTTCACAAAATGAGAACAAGTTAAGTTTTAGCTATTATCTTGAGAGATGATAAATAGATCTAGAGAGATGGATTGGGTTTGAGGATGGGGAGACTTGATGATGAAGGCTTGGGAGGAGGAAACAGCATTGGGGTGCAGTCTTATGACCCCTCAGATGGAATTTACAACAAAGAGAAAAGCCTGAAGAATGGAAATAGAAGTAGGGATGAGGGGGATGAGCTCAAGAGGAGGAAGAGGAATGACGTAAAATGGGGCTGAGGGTAAGGGATGATGGGGTTGGGACAGTGCGCCAAATTGTCAAGGATTGGGGAACTCGGTATAAGTAGACTATACAGTATATAAGTAGGTATAATTAGAGGTGTGGCCCTACTCCAGAACCCGAGTTAACGCATTAACTTCGTAAAGTGGAAGCGATTAGAAACAACAGCCACTCAGCTGTGGTGGGCCATGTTAAATTACAGAGTGGGTTCAGTGGATGATATTGTGCATTTAGTCAAAAGGTCAAATGCAAAGTCATTAGCTACAGATGTCCAAAATTTAAAGGTATACTATGCAACCGGGGTTGATTTTCCAGCGAGGCTCCCCCCAGAGGGCGAAAGTAAAAGTGCACTGTCGTAAAGATGCTCAGCTGTTCTGGTTTCTCCGTCAAGACAGGCGCGGTTGTTTTGAGCTTAGCAGACAGGCGAACGCAACGAAAAGTGGAAAAAACGGCAGTACAAACAATGACTAACACAGTGAAGGTATGAACATCAAGCTTCCCGCAGCGCTATCTTGGCGAGGCGGCCGCCGCCGCCGCCTCGCCAAGCCGCGGCTGCCGCCGCCGCCTCGCCAAGCCGCGGCTGCCGCCGCCGCCTCGCCAGTTTTATTATTATTATTATTATTATTATTATTATATTTTTTTTTTTTTTATGTTGGCGAGACGCTACCGCCGCCGCCTAGCCAAGCCGCAGCCGCCGCCTCGCCAAGCCGCAGCCGCGGCCGCCACCTCGCCGCGGCCGCCACCTCGCCGCGGCCGCCGCGGTAGCGTCTCGCCAACATAGAAAAACAAAAACAAATAATAATAATAATAATAATAAAACTCGATATGCTTGCATGTTTATTTGACGTTAACACGCGGTTCTTTGTTGTTGCTTTCGCGCGTGCATATAGTGAATGGCAGGGCAAAAACACATGGAGTTCTTGCCGTAAAGCGAGACTTCTGTGTGTGCGAGCCGAGGGCTCTTGCATTGCAAGTGCGGTATTTCCCCCACAGACCCCCAGGGCGGCCGAGAAAACCTTTGTCCGACCTGAAATGACTCATTTAATCATCCAAAACGGTATGGAACACATTAATTAACTGAAAAATGTTGCATAGTATGCCTTTAAGCAGCTTTCACATTAGCTTGAGAGCGACGCAGAGAGAGTCTATAGAATAGGTTTCCACGGTGGAGCAGCTGCCTCTGTAACTTACATGAAAAAGTGCAATGCGAAGCGTTGGATGCAGTGATGTAAAGCATGGTGTCACTAGACTCTAGAGCAGTGGAGACCTGTTCTCTGGAGTGATGCATCATCTATCTCTCACTGGTAAACCAATGGATGAGTCTGGGAGTTGCCATGTGAACAACATCATTTTAGTTAAAATCATAAGTGTGTGAAGGCAGATGAGTAAAGACTGGGTTTTTGTACTCTTCTGGCTACTTTTATACAATGAGATGATTTTCATGCCTTTTAACTTCTCTGAACTCTATTAAGGGAAACCAGATTCACTATAAGTGATGTTACGTTTTTATCAAGGAAAACCGAATGCTGAAATGTAATGAAAGATTGCATTAATCAAGAATTGGTTTAAAGGTGTGCATAGTTGTTGCATTGGAGTGGACACTGTTAAGTGCTGCTCTCTGTCCATGCCCCTGACTTGTAGCATAGGGGGAAGTATTTCACATTGAAATGGGATACTCTTTTAGGAAGGTGACACAACATCAGGTGTTGCTGATTCTGCAGGGTGAGTATGGCCTTATGCATCACGTAAACAGCTATCCAGCCAGCGACAAACCCAATGCAGCCTTGCGGTGGAATGCATTAAACTAGAAAGGCCATTTGATGTTCTGTCTTTGTAGCTGTGACAATGTTCCTTTAACTAAGAAATCTGATACTATTTCAACATCTGTTTTATGGCTGTTGACAGCAATTGGCAATGATAACAAACAAAATATACAGCTATGCATCTAATCATTCATTATTAGTTTTGCTGTGAGAGTAGAATATCTGATGTATTCATGACTATATTTGCTGTGTTGTATGCTTTTTATGGATAACTGAAAGTGATACAATACACAAAGCAATAAAACCACAAACAACCCCAATTGCCCAGTCTTTCAAATCCAAGGTGGGTTGAACTACTCCTCGGTGACCATTATATACACATCTGAGGCATTCAAAGTATTATACAGAGTCCAACATGAGCGGCTTGCTCCTTTAATAGCCCTTATTTAATATACCTCTTTCACACAGACGCTCACCGTGGGATAAATCTACAGAGGCCACTTTGCAATATGACCGAGTGATGAGTCATTCTAATAATAACAGCAACTCAGCCCTCCCAGGGGTCAGTCTGTGTGTTGGCAGCCGTCACATTGAGCTCTCCTGTGGTGGTGCTGCATTGAGTGAAAGCTTTTTAGGTTTCGATCATTAGGGGTGAACATTTGGGACAAGCATGGGTTGGCTTTGTGACAGCCCCAGCACTGAGTTTTAAACCACTTCCAATGTGTTTGAGCATTTGTGATTCCTTTGTGCTGGCATGAGAGTGTAGGTTTTACAGATATGCATGAATAAGGTGCAGTGGCTGAATGTTTTGCATTGAATGATTTCAATAATGTTTGGAGAGAGAACATTATAGCGAATGAATAAAGCTGAGTCTATGCGGTCATTAGCATGATAAGTATACGAAGACACTTTGTTGCATTTTAAGATAAAACTTAAACATAAAAACTTTTTATTGGAGCTTATCAAATTTCATACACAGATCTCGTTGCAGCAAGACAGATAGCTTCTCAAGGTAGATCTGAATTTGAGGATTATGGCTTTTGACTGAGGAAAACTAAAAAAAAAATGTTTCTTAGAAAGTTTAAATATTCCAGAAGAAATATGAAAATATGTTTAATTCAGAAATCTGTCATGTACAATCATATAGAAGACTACTGACTTGACAGCTGTCCAGCAGATGGTCACACGCATACACAACCATACTGAAGAAGCTGCTTGTTAACAGTTCTCCATCCAACCATGATGGGAAGTTTTGTGGAAGGAAAAAGTTTGGTAGAAAAGGCGGCTAGTTTTTCTCTTACGTACAGTATGGGTAACCTCAGAATATGGAAAAAAAAAAAGAAAAAAGCATGGATACAATCCCTGATTTATTGTCTATCTGTCTTACAAGTGAAAAAGGAATGAAATGGGATAATCAACAGGAAAATGCACTACAGAAGTACCAAAAAAAGAGGAGAATCAAGCTGCTGCAGTGGCCCAGTCAAAGTTCAGACCTCAACCTGACTCAGACTCTGTGCAGGAACTTCCTGAAGTGATAATTATGAGTTGTGGAATTTGCTGTGTGCTCTGATTGGTACGTGCAACACTGCATGTTAGACGTGTTTCTCTGCTGAGTCCTGTAAGGCCTCGTCCTCCTGCAGCTCCTGTAGGTTAAACGCGCTCAGCTGGCTTTACTGTATCCATCAGGAGCACAGCACAAAACTGTGTGAGACACTTTTCTGATTGCTAGTTGGCCATCTGGGCATGTGAGGACTGTCAGAGTTGGTGGTGCTTTTTCAAATGGTGTTTTGGCCCTCTTGGTGGCAAGGAGGAAGGTGTTGTGCTGAAACTCCTTCAGAGTAGGAGAGTGAACCCATGATTTGGTTGGGCAGCACTTTGAATTCTCTTGTTACTGAAACTGCTTTATAAATAAACTTGCCTTGCCTTTTATTATAAAGTGTTGTCCTCAAAGTTATAGTGGACGATCTTTTTTTCAGTTCTGGGAGTCTCACCTTATTAATTGGTTGTATCATGATGACGTACTCACGTAACGTCAATGTGTGTGTTCGTTCCTTTCTAGTTTTCCTCTTACTACGCATGCACACTTCTAGTGTTTTTGTATCCGGTGCGCTTTGGTTTCAGCCGTTCATTGTAGCTCCACTGCTCTCACCGTATACTTTGAAAATGGCTGAAAGTTGTAAGAAACAAATGGTTTTTCAAGTTTATAAGAGGAAGAGGAAGGCCTCAGTTGAAAGAAATAAGACCAGAGTAGATTTGGGAGATTGTTTCATGTGATCCCCCTGAGGAATGGAAGAGATGATAGGGTGGTCTTGTGCAGTTATTCAATAAAAGACTTGGGCGTGTCTTACCTACATTATCAGAAGAATTATCCACTCTACCTTAAAGTAATAAATAGAAATAACTTTCTTTTTTCTATCAGTTTTTATATATTTATTATTAGGTTTTATCAATAGAAGTAATTTAATTCTCTGTTGCTTCTTTGTCTCTGGTTACTTTACTTATTGTTATGCCGCTCATCTCTGGACAAATACAGGGAATGTAATACGGTGCACATGAAAGACCTGATTATTTCAAATATTCCCAGATATTCAAATCCTTGGAACAATTATAAGAAAGTTGTAGTTTTTTTCCCTTTCTAATTGCTTTATTTGACTTCTGTTTTCTTTGATGTGGCCCCTGACTTACAGTGATCTTAGGTCCACCACTGTTTTACACAGATCAGTTGTCCAACATCTCCTTGGAAATTAATTACAAGATTAAAGTATGAATTAAGTGCTGTTTAAATGGTTTTAATTCAGGTATGACTTTAGGATTTGATAGAAAACCTTTGTGGCATGTGTCCTTACTTATCAAATGATTCTTCATGACATCAACATGTAAAAAAAAAAAAAAGCTGCTGCCTACTGTCAGCAGGTTCAAGAGCACTTCTCACCTCTCGAGTTTCGACCAGAACTACCTCAAACTGTGTTGTTCATCACGATCGACTGAAAATCTTAACCTCTTTTCCTGCAGTTCTGGCAATAGGCTGACATAGTCTTCTGCGTTTTTCAGTGAGATAGAGTGCCCCACGTCCTTTCAGCTGCAGGCCATTTTGTGCAGATACATGACTGTTGATGGACACGCTGGGAAATTGTAGAGATTGAGTCTGAGGTGGTCCAGTTTCAGAACAGTAATGGTCAACACACCCTCACTGTAGGATGAATCACCAGGGCAACATATTGAACAATAGGGCTATACAAAAACGATGAAAACATTTTTATGCAATCCAATGCACTTTATTTATATAGCACAATTTTAACAAACACAGCATTTCCAGAGTGCTGTACAACAAAGTAAAACTCGCTAAATATATAACACAATAAAAGATGAAGTACACCATAGAAAGATAAAAGCAGTAAAATAAAAAAATAAATGAAAAAAATAATAGGCATTGCCTGCACAAGATAAAAATATGCATGTATACAGATAAAAATCAACACTCTACATGGTATTAAAAGCCAAGGAGAAGAGGTGGGTTTTAGGAAGAGATTTAAAATGAGATGCCTGTCTAATGTGCAGCGGAAATTTGTTTCAAAGGTTTGGAGCTGCAATGGCAAATGCTCGATCCCCTCTGAGCTTAAGCCTAGCTTTAGGCACTGTTAGGAGCAGCTGGTCAGCTGACCTGAGAGATTGACTAGGAGTGTAGGGATGCAGCAGCTCAGAAAGGTAGGGTGGGGTGAGGCCAGTCAAGGCTTTAAAGGAGAAGTCCGGTCAAAATCAGAATTCAAACTGCTGAAAGTACTTTAAATATAAAACTACTACATACTGTGCAATAAATTATACGTTTTTTTAATTAAGAATAATTTTCATTTAATCATGTTTATGTGGAGGAACCCATCTTGGTCAAGAATAGTACTGTCACCTCCCATTTTGTGACGTCACTCAGCGGACCCGCTGTTGAGCAACGACACACTATTTTCCAAGATGGTGACGACTGGTGCTCTGTACGAAGCAGAGAGTGTTGAAGTACTTAGTGACAGTGATGGAAGTTACGTGGAGCTATCATCATCTGATAGTGATATGGATTTTTTAGAAGAGTTTGACAGAAACCGGACTTATTTCCAGTGCAAACTCAGTCGGGCCCCCCAAGATATATATATATATACACGCGTGTGTGTGTGTGCGTGCGCGCACGCTCGCTCGCTCCGCTGCAGCATGGCTTTACCGGCGCTGCAGCGGAGGAGAGATCGCGCTGAAGTGACTTGAGTTATATTTGACCCCTAGTAAATAGGGCAGGTGGTCATTATTGTATAAATATTAAAATATAAAAGCGTTCCAGCACATGCTGGGGCGGAGGGATACCACATCACATGTGGTATCCCTCCGCCCCTCTGGTCGGTAACCATCCCCGCAAATTCTAAATTAAAAATTCTAAATTAAAAAATAACTTACCGAAAATCCTCTCTCTCATGTCATGTTCAAAACAGTCTTCTTCGAAATGGTTGCTGCATATGACGTGTTTTCTCTCTGGCAAGAAGTTAGATGGCAAATCCGCTCTCTTCAAGTGGGCAATCCAGCAATGAGCCCAGTGGCTCATGAATCAGAAAGTTGAAATAAGCAATGTTTTTTCTACTTTTACCAGTTGTGTTGGAACATCCAATGGTCATGCACGTGGGCATTGTTGCTGTAACAATAGCTCTTGCGAATGTCAGTGGTGAAGTCCTCTGGAAATCCGAAAAAATTGTTGATGATCGCAGCTGTGTAGAACGGCTCCTATTGACTTTGCTTGGAAAGAGCAGAGAAATGTTTTCGCCGCTCTGCTTTTCCACGTTGCAGGATGTGATGTCAGACGGCCCTTACTGCCCAAATATGGGCAGTAATGGCCGCCCCCATACACAGTGATCCAGATGACAATTTATGTTTTTATTTTCTTATTCATTAAAGATAAGTTCATTAAATAACCACAAACGTATTAGTTTTAGTTATAGCTAATGGTCCCCTGATTTTTCCTTGTTGACCGGACTTCCCCTTTAAAAGCAAAGAAAATAATTTTAAAATGAATCCTAAAATGGATGGGCAGCCAGTGGAGTGAAGCTAAAATAGGTGAAATGTGCTCATTGTTCATCGTGCCAGTTAAAAGACGTGCAGCAGCATTTTGTACATGTTACAGGCGAGCAATGGAGGACCCAGTATCCCCCATATAAAATGTGTTACAGCAATCCAGCCGAGTGGACACAAAGGCATGGATTACTGTCTCACAGTGCTGTTTTTCAAGGACTTGTTTTATTTTTGCCAGCTGCCTTTACTGGAATTCACTGCAACGTTTATCTGGCTGTTGAATTGAAGGTCATCGTTCCCTTTCACCCCCAGATTGTTCACATTTGGCACACGATACTGTGCCAAAGAACCCAGAACAACTAAGGGAGGGGGGGGGGGGGGTGACATAACTGCCATCACATCACAAGACCATGACTTTTTTATTAATTAAATATGCATGCTTTAAAGTAGTGATGGGTCGATGAGGCGTCATGAAGCGTTTCGACACATTGCTGTATTGATACTGTGCCGATACTGTGTCACTGAATACTGACACCTGCTGGACCTTAAAAATCCCTACAGGCAACCTGGTTGACAGAGTTAACTGACACTGATTTGATGACCAAGTATACACAATACAATTTAAATCATTGTATGTTGCATTGTATTATTTTATATTTTCATTTGAATTAAACATATATATATATATTTTTTAGATACAGTCAATAAATAATGTGAACTTGTATCATAAAATAATAACTTCTAAGTAAACATGTGAACGAGCATGCTTGTGGACTGGCATTGTGGACTGGCATTTTTATTTTATTTTTTTACAAATTCTTTGCTGCCATTTCCTTTCAATCTGTTCTGAAATCGGAAATGCTGAGTATGACAAAGGGAGGAAGAACTACTCAAAGTAGCAGCTTTCTACTAAGGGTAGATCAGCCGTTTCTTCTGAAAAGACGCTCAGAACAAAGACGTACAGCGCAACCCGCCCAACCATAAAGGCGTCTGCCCAACCCATCCATCAGTGGTGCGCTCCGATCAGCACCTGGCGCTCACAGAGCGAGACTATGGTACACCATCACACCAGAGTTATTTTGTTTACAGTTCAGCTTGGATTTTATTTACTGCGCGCGCTGCTGTGCACGAATGCACACGCGCAGCTTAGAGGGAACAGAAACAGTTTGGCGCGTCAGTCAGTTCGAAACAGTTCCTGTATTGGTCACGTGACCGAAACAGTTGCTGTATCGGTCACGTGACTTTTCCGTAGCGATACACACATCGACACGGGTTTCGCTCTATGAGCTCGACACATGCGCCGACGCATCGGTGTTGCCGGACCCATCACTACTTTAAAGTCATGTAGGCACTCTAGCAGTAGTTTAACAGTCTAAGAGTCAGATTTTTTTTGAGGGGGACATAGATCTAGCTATCATCTCCATAGCAGTGGAAAGAAACACCGTGTTTCTTAAGAATGGATCCAAGTGGCAATAGATACAGAGAAAATAAAAGAGGGTCAAGCACAGAGCCCTGTGGGACACCACATGAGAGAGGAGCAGTGGAGGACACAGAATCATCAAGTCTGACACAGAAAGTCTGACGTGACAGGTAGGGCCTGAACCATTCCAGTGCTCCAAACGAGCAATCAGGATTTCATGGGCCAATGTATCAAACGCTGCAGTCAAATCTAAAAGCACCAGGACAACACAGTAACCAGAGTCAGTAGCTAGGAAGATATAATTAAAAAACACTTAAAAGCGCTGATTATATACTATAATGTTTTAAAATGTTTAAATACAAATGCCCCAATAAAGAAATGAAAATAATTGTAAGATAACAGATAAGATGTGGAGTAAGAAGCTTCAGAAAGCCATTAGATTAACAACTCTACTAATATTTAGAGGAGAAATTCACTATAAAATGAACCAAAATCATTCTAATTTTTCACCCTGAATGGAAGTAACATTCCCTATGAACAATCGGTCCTCTCCATTTACAATATCTTAGTATCTTAGTCAAGTTTTTCTCCTTTGAAATTTGGAGGTATGTCGTGGACATATGTTGAAACAGAGCTACTCTAACGTGGGTTAAATTTTTGGATACTCTACCAACATCTTCGTAACACTAATAGATAATCTTTGCTCGGTAAAAAGAACTTCAAGACAAAACTCAGACCAATCTGTGGTCAAGATATTCTCACAGTCTTTGAAGAAACACAAGGATTTTAATTCCTCATCAGTCCAGTTGTGTTTTTTACCCTTTGGTCTGCTGCAACTTCAATTTTCTAGTACATGCTCTCTACATTTCAACAGTCGTACTTGAAATCGTCTTTGGTGGCCCCTGAACAGACCCACGGGAGAGAGCCAGCCTACCTTATAGGTTTACTTGCTTATGTTTATCAGCTTAGACAAGGCTGTATTAAAGTATTTATGTAATTTGATAATATGTTATAGTTATACCTTCTTATTAAGGGACATCGTCTAGTCATACAACAAACTAAACTGTATTTCCCTGAAGAGGTTCGTTTGTTGTTTATTCCAATAAAGAGTAATCTTGGTATGAGGCTCATGTATTTTCTTCTCTGTCTCCTTTCTTTCCTCTCAACTCCTAGTCTGCCTTGTCAGAGAGCTGCTCAGACTGGCTCAGCTGGAGGTTTCGTCTTGTTAAAGGGAAGTTGTTTCTCCCTACTGTTGCCACAGGCGTACTCAGGACAAGGGAATACCGAACAGTCAGTGACTTGATGTAATTGACTGGGGTTACTGAGAAATCCTTGTGCCGGTTGCCATTTTATATTATATTCATTTGTATAAAATTATATTCAAATTTAATTTTAAAGTTGCTTACATACATAATTACATCACCTCCTTCAACCCTTTGTTAGAGAAACAGTTACAAATAATCCTTGTGTATTACATTTACCATTACAGGATCAAATATAAATAAATAAGTGGATATGAAATTGGCCAATTTATTTCAAAGGTGTCTTAAGGTGTATTTCATCAGGAATTGGCATCATAAAAATAAACTGATTTAAACAGTAGTTGAAATGGGTACAAGTGGAACAGCTTTCTATGTGAGATCTGTTGGGTGAACTAACGTGAGTATGTAAATGAGATCACGAATGTACAAAGGGCCCTGTCCATTTTGAACCGTAAATACAATATATGAGAACTTGACTTTTAATATAGACTGGGAGCCCAAGACTGGAGTTATGTGCTAACATGTCTTAGGGTCAGTCAGTAATTGAGACTGAGGAGGTTTAAAGAGTTGTGTAATGAAGGCATTTAGACAATCTTCTATCACTGGACATTGAATTATCAACTGACTTTGACTGTACTCTTTTATTATTGGGACTGGATTGGATTATATGTGCAAGGTAGTTAAAATATATTATCCTTTAACAGATGTTTTTTGTATTTGCTTTTTTTTGCTACACAGATGTATCTGTATGCTCCTCTTCCAAAAAGTTCACCCTTTTTCTTAATCCCTACCTTACTTTTTTTACAAGGGTCTTGGGGATTATGAAAGTGTTTAAAGTCAAATTTGTGAAAGGCCTTTCTGGGTTTTTTGTTTTGTTTTGGGTCAGCATTGGTTTTGGCTTTGGAGCTCTCCCAAGGATACCATTTATGCCTCGTCTCTTTCTTATTATTGAATCATGACCACTGCCCCTAACTGGAGCAGGTAAGGCCTGCAGTGCTTTAGATAATATTTTGGGCTGTTGAAAATGCAGTCAATCACAATTAACTCATGATTTAACAAGGGGTGGGGGGGGGATTACTTTTTCACACAGGATTAGATTGGTGTTGGCAGCTTTCCCCGCTTAATAAATCTATTTGTATTCACTCTGGTTATGTTTGTCTGTTAATACAGTTCATTGTATGATCTGAATTATGTAAGTGTAACAAATCTGTAAGGGAGTAAAACAATTTTCACAGCACTATTGAATCTGAATAGGACTTTATGATTGGAACAGATTAATTTGAATTAATTCTCTTCAGATGCTATTATTTGAGCTTGTGCCTTGAGATTAAATTTGTTTAATTCACTTTATTTATATAGCACCAGTTCGTAATAAATGCCGTCTCAAGGCATTCATAAAAAGGGCCCAATTATACAGATTCCAAGACTGCGTATTAAATCAAGTTATCATTCAGCGCAGTCTTTTTATCATTCAAAATGGTTAAAAGGTTTAATACCTAAGGAAAGATGTATGTAATAAATAAATGGGGAGAGGGTGTGGTGGGCAGAGGACTAGAAGAATGCTTAATAAGAGATATGAGGGAACCCCCTGCAGAGCTGAGCCAGTAATACTGGCCCTCTGTTCAAGGTTGACTGGGTTAATGTTATTATCTGTTTTGTCAGAGGTAGCACTCAGGTCTAATAAAAACACTGCTGCCTTCTCACCAGAGTCTCAAGTGAACACCAGACCATTTACCACTTTAGGCAGAACAGTTTCAGCGCTGAGATGTGTCTCAAAACTTCATATAAAGGGTTCTGGTATAACTCTAATGGTGATAGGACTTTATTTTCCTTAAAGGAAACTTTCATACCAACTATAATGTCTTTCTACTTTATTTTCAGGCAGTCATAGATTGCTTGAGATTTTTTTTTCTTAAAGTCTTTTCAAGTGAATTTCAGTTGATTTTTCACTTACCTTCAGTGCAGTTCTCATAACTGACCTTGACAGCAAATTGTTCATTGTGTGGACAGTAGGCACCAGTATCTGAAGGTCATGTTTTTGAGAAATTTAGGGGGAGGGGGGTCCAGCACTCACCTGATGCAAGACCTCAGGGTTGCATAATTTTTTAGTTGATCAAAGACAAAGGTTTCAATTTATTTTAACGTACTTCCCATATTAATCACTTTGGTTGTAAAATATTATTTTATGTGTTTCAAGCTGAGTTGCTTTTGGTATTTTTCACACATTGAACAAAATAAAAATACTTCTCTTTCTGACAGATTGTGAGTAACAAGGTTCCATGACTTTAAATGTACCATTTGTCCATTTCTAATTTGTCTGTTATATTTAAAACAACACTGGTGTCAACCATAGGTAAACTCCATCCTGGGTATTAAATAATGCTGGTGAGTGCTACAGGAACCGGGGCGTCAGACATGTCGGCAGAGGATTTGTCCATTCATGCATAAAGGTGACACTTCAGGGCTTGTGACAAAAATGCTGCAATGTTTAAAACAGATCCTGTGTCCTTCACTACCAGACTCCTGGTGCCTAACAACACATACAGGAAAGGGATAAGGTTAAGTGTTTTTGTATTTAAAAAAAATAGGCCTATTGCAACAGGATACAAAACAATCTTATCCCTCTATTTAGATTTGCACTTTATGTAGAAAAATGTATAGCCTGTCATGGAAAATATAAATTTTTTCACAAATTTACACAAAGACAATTAGTAGTTTATTGTACGAATAGCTTTGAATTATTAGTGTGGACTTGTCATTTAATTATGTCTGTTTTGTATTATTGTTTCTCCCTGTTTTCTGGATTTTCTCTTATCTTCTATTCAAATAAATTTGGAAGAACTTGGATTGTATGAGCTTGGATGTAAATTGGACTCGTTAGTTTTGTAAAGGGATGTCAGATGATGTTTGTTGTAAATCGGTGCAATGCACAACCATGCAGTTGAACCATTATGTGACAAAAAAACCCTCAGCTTTTTATAATCTAGAATTTGTTTCACAGGTTAAAATCTACTGGTATTTTTCTCTTGTAAAATAATATGTAGCAGCTAAAACATATACACCTACAAGCTGCAGAGAAACAACATGCTTTTTGTTCCCATCAGCAAGCTTCTAGCATCATTCTGTCTGGATATTAGACCACTCTTCTCATCAGAATTAGTGGAGCTTATTTAAATTGATTGCTTTCCTGGCACGGGCCACGCTTCAAAGCATAGTTCATAAATTTGCAACAGGATTCAGGCCAGAACCAACTCAGAAGCCCCGTGATAGTCTGTTTTTATCCATTCTATTTATCCATGTGAGTTTAGGAATAATATTCTGTTGAAACATCCAGCTGCGTATAAACTTCAGTCATCAAGCTGTTTTTGAGTTGAGGGAGATTTGCTAAATTTGGGGGTAGTCATCGTGTTCATTATTCCATTGTATGTATAGATTTTGGAGCAGGGGCATTTTCTCTCAGCTGTTCATCATTTTGGATGACTGTTTCTGAATGTCCCAACTGGTTACCTTTTATCTGACAAGAACAGTTTGTAGTAGATGGTTAAGTCTATAGTTGGTAATCCTGTTCAGAAACACTTTTTGTTATAGTGGGTAAAATCGTCCTTCCATCCTGAAAGTGGTCAATACAATATGTATTCGGAAAAAGGAGGTTAAAATAATCCATTTCTGTGGGAGCAGCAGGCCTGTCCAATCAGCCATTCGCACCGAAGGGCGTGGATGTGTCGGAGTTTTGTTCCCGCTCTCACCACTGATCTCTATTTATTCACTAGAGTGCTGATTCTCCCGAAAAACTGAAGTCACTGGCCGCCATCTTGCTACTCCCTACTGTCACAGAACCCCATAGGATTTGGTTGCAACAACAAGCAGTTTTCTGTCTGTGTGAAAACGTTTCACAGGTAATTTTACAGTCAGTGGATGTACTAACACTATCAAGTACTAGGAAATTATGTGCTGAAATATTTTGCATGTTATTTATTTTATATATATATGTGTGTATATATATATATATATATATATATATATATATATATATATATGTTTTTGTATATTGTTATTTATATATTTATAAATGTTATTTATATATATATATATATATATATAAATAAATAACATGCAAAATATTTCAGCACATGACTTTCTCAGTACTTGATAGTTTTAGTACATAACATAAAAGTATATGACATTTGACATTTTAAAAGTCTTAAGCCCCCCCCCCTGAACATGAGAAAATCATTGTTGTTCGATGCTGTAGTGCACATATTCCCTAGTTACTGGGGGAAAATAGGGAGTACCAATATGGCGGCTGGTGGCTTCACAGCGACGTGTGTTATATACAGCCAATGCGCAATCCAGTGAATAAATAGAGATCAGTGGCTCTCACTCATAGACATTACATACTCACCCCCCTCTGTCCCTCAAGTTCTGGGGTTATCACCTTATCTATTGGTGTTCCCACATGCCTATCATTCTGACACGCTCACATAACGCCACTGTGCGTGTTTGTTGCTTGTTAGTTTCCGATTGCTGGCTGCGAATGCGCACTTCTAGTGTTTATGTATCCGGTTAGCTTAGCGATTAGCTTCTGTGTTAGCTGTTTATTGTAGCTCCGCTGCGATGAACTCACTTTATACTTTGAACATGGCTGAGAGTCATAAGAAGTAAACCATGTACAGGTTTACAAGAACAAGAGGAAGGCCTCAGTAAAAAGAAATAAGATCAAATTGGATTTTGGGGATTTTTTTCATGCGATCCCCCTGTGGAGCGGAAGAGCTGGTAAGGCGGTCTTGAGCATGCGCAGTTATTCAAAAAGGGACTTGGGGAAACTTCAGGAAAAATCGCTGACTCTTGCTTAAATACTTGGACACAAGTGGGTCTTCCAGCAAGACAGATCCCGAACACATATCTATAAGGATTTTGTTATGGATAAAGCACGCTACCATTAAGTGCTTGAATAGATTCAGACACCAACTCTATTAGAAATGAGTTGACAGTGCTTGAAACCTGAATCTGAGTTAGGAAACCAACTGATTTAAAATGAGCTCTGCTAATTCTGATAAGGAAAGTACAATCTGGAGAGACTCACACAGACAAAATGAGCCAATTAGAGAGATTTATTGACATAAATAGAAAAGTTCTTTGGCGCTCGGCAGACGACTTGAAAAACTGCAAATGTCTGTGAGCTTGGATGTTCATTTTAGGATTAGTATTAGGATTAGTGAAGTCTTCCCCCTTGGGGTCCGAACACTGGTGGTAGAGGCCATAGGACAAGGATAAGGTGCTTTGTCATTATACATACAATAAACCTTCGTAGATCAGATGGAGAGTTAGCCTGAGCCGCAGCAACTGAGTGTGCGGCCACTAATGGCTGACCTGACCATCATGTCTTTAGTGGTAGGGGAAACTGGACGGCCCCTGCCGAACTTGAAGCTCGTACACAGGACCTTCTTGCTGTGAGGCACGAGTGCTAACCACTGTGGTCACTATCACAGATTTAGACTTGTTTGTGAACAATATTTGAGGGAAATGGTGATATTGTGTATGTGGAAAACGTTTCTGAGTTCATCTCATAAAAAATGGGAGCAAAATCAAAAGTGTTGCATTTATATTTTTGTTGAGTGTAGTTCCTTTGCTTCTTTTTATCTTCATTTTGCTTAGTAGTTTTAGTTAAGGTTCAGTAGCCTAGTAGAGAGAATTTGTTGATTCAAATATAGTGTTAATTCAGATAAACAGCATTCTATAGTGATGTTCAGGATGTTCATTTTTATTTCTGTTAATATATTCACTCCTTTATTCTATATGTGTGCAGAGTTTGCTGTTCAAAGAATGCCAGTGCTTGAATCATTCCTTTCAAACTATTGTCCTAATATCAGCTGTCTGGGCTGATATTCACCAGACAATACCTAACAGACAGAGTTATTTATTAAACATTAAATAACTTAAACAGTGTGTAATAGCACAACAAGGTGTATGTATAAAACATGTGTACATCATTTTGACTCTGTGTGAATTAGAGAAAAAGGTATGTTTAAACAAACCTTTTGCACCTATTTCAGTTTTTATTCTATCATTTGAGGTTATTTGTTGTGTTATAACCACACCTTGAAAAAAAAGGTTCAACTGTGTTTTAAAAAGCTCAAAATTATTCTGACATTCATCTTAATATCTGTGTATGTAGTCTTCTTACCGGCTCTGAACCTAGACAGAACGAAGCCGAACTTAACACTCTTGGCCATTTGCACACACCTGCCCAGTATATACGTCCAGGTTTACACGGCTGCTACTGCCAGATCTTCATTTTCTTTTTTCCCATTTTTGTGCTGTTCTGTTACCTGGTTCTGCCACCTTCAGCTGTGTCAGGCTTTGTGTCAGGCTCATGTAGCCCTGGTTTTGTTGAATTATGATACCTTTTCCTTTTTACAATCTGCCTTCCTGCTGTTACTGAACCCGGCAATTGGATCATTCTTTAGTATGGATGATAGGATCTTTCTGTGTTATTCACAAAGATAGTTCATCTTGGTTCCCCCCCCCCCCCGTCATGTCCAGCTTCATGGTAAGCTGAATGGTGCTCTAGCTACTGCAATTATGCAAAACATATGTGGTTTACCAAGAACAAGTTAATGTTGTTCTTGCCTTTAAAGGAACTATACCTAAATAATTTTTTGTCTGGTTAAGAAAAATGTTTCACAATATATTATGAGTTAAAAGAGGTAATTTGATAATTGACTAATTGATTGGGCGATCAAGCGAATAAAGGCTATTTTTTGTAGGAATAAGCAGCGAAATGGGGACAACTTTTCACTGCCAATGGTACAACGAGGTGTGGAGCCGATGCTAGGTAACAGCTTCTCTAGCGTGTGCATGACAGGGTATGTAAACAGAACACCACGGCATGCATGCAAGTATTGACCATTCACATAACAAAATATAATTTACCCAAGATGTTACTATTAATGTAAAAGAAAATGAAGAAAAGACACTCAATGAAACCTTGCTTCCTCCAGAGGATTGTGTGCAAGCTTGAGATGTGTGTTTAGTCCTGTGCATATCGAGGGTTTCTCATTGGGAAAAAAAACGAATAGGGGTTTTAATTTTCTTTTCTATCTTTGATAAAAACATAACTGAAAAAATGAGCTGTAACTCTCACTTTTTCCTCCTCCTTGCTTTTTCTGTCTTGAAATTCAGATATTGACTTCCCAAGAAAAGCAACACACTACGTTCTTGAGCAGCTGTGCGTTGCAGCCCTAGCTGTAAATTTTGATGCTAAAGAGTGGCCATTTTTCCTTTAAATAAATTCCAGCCGGATCTTCATGATATCCAGCGGCATCTAGTTGCACCGCCTGTACAACTTAATATTTCATTAGACTCACCATAACCATGTGTTGCTTCCATCTGACAGAACAATAAGTATACATTTGCATATTTAATGCTATTATCAGTTTTCTTGTATGCATTTTACACCATTCAATGACTTTGATTGGGCTTTAATTAAAAAAAATGCATGAAAATTGCATGAAAAAATGGTGGGTACTGATTATTCATAATTCCTTTCTTACATGAATTATGAATCAATTAGTCCACCAACTCATACAACAGGTTAAAAGTTTGTCACATCAGTGTACATTAAATGTAAATCAGCTTACCAGAATACTTCCAAAGGCATCTAAACTTTCTTTTGTTTTATTGTTGTTTCGTGTTTGATGTCCAATTAGAATGCCCGCTCTGTAATTTTTCAACCATGCTTCAGTAACACAGTGGTCATACACTGAAGGGTTATGTAATGTTTCACACAGCTGAGAGCTATGGCAGGTTATTTTGGTTGTGTTTGCATCATGAAACCCCACATAAATTAAATCAGTCCGTGAATGAATGACACATGCTTCAACCTGAACAGAGTAACAATGTAATTTTACTGTTTTTGTCCAAGAATATGTTTTAAATAACATAAGCTGTCTTGGTGACTTTGTTGCAAAAATATTTTTGATCCAAGTCCATAAATACTTATAGTGTCTTGCTAAAATATTTACACCCCTCAAATTATTTGACCTTGTGTTCCTTGAAGAATCAGAGGTAGGTCAGATAATGGTATCTAGGTGTGACTGTGCAACAATCCACCCCCAGCTGGAAGACCCGCAACTCAGACCAACACCTAAAACATGCTCATAACAGAAATGTCGCCATAAGATTTCTGGAAACTGGGTTTTTTTCCCATTCTTTTTGCTAGCTCAAGCTATTTGAGGTTGGATAGAGAATGTCTGTGAATCTGAATTTCCAAGTTTTACCCATGATTTTCAGTTGGCTTTAGGCAAGGCAAATTTATTTGTATAGCACAATTCAGTACAGAGACAGAATAAAAGCAAGTAGGGATAGAATGTAGAGACAAAAAAGAACATTAAAACAGTTTAACTAGAACAGTCAAAGGCAATTATAAACAAATGTGTTTTTAATCTCGATTTAAAGGAACTCAGGCTTTCCGCACTTTTACAGTTTTCTGGAAGTTTGTTCCAGATAAGTGGAGCATAGGAACTAAATGCTGCTTCTCCATGTTTGGTTCGTGTTCTAGGTATGCAGAGCAGGCTGGAGCCAGAAGACCTGAGTGGTCTGGAGGGTTGATACACTGATAACAAGTCTGTGATGTATTTAGGCGCTAAGCCATTCAGTGATTTATAGACTAACAGGAGTATTTTAAAGTCTATTCTCTGAGATATTCTCTTTAGGTCGAGACTTTGACTAAGCCATTCAAACACATGAATAGGATATGATCTAAACCTCTCCATTATGTTTAGGGCTGCTGACCTGCTTAAAGGCGAACCTCCCAAGTGTTTCACAGCCTTAAACAGGTTTTCTTCCCCCCAAGATTTCCCATGTACCTAGCTCCATCCGTATTTCTCTCAACTCCAATCAGCTACCCTCTCCGTACTGAAAAAAGAAAATCATCCCTACAGATTGAGGCAACCACCGTGTTCCATTGTGGAGATGGTGTGTTGAGTGCGGTGTACAGTACAAGCTTTCTACCACATGAAGTTTTGTATATGAGACAAAAAAATATATGTTTTGGTCTCGTCTATCCAGAAGACCTTGTACAGGTTCGCTGTATCTTGTACATGACTAGTTGGAAACTGTTAATTGGGCTTCTTGGGGGTTTCATTCAACGATGGCTTGCCTCTTGCCACCCATTCATTTATCCATCCAATGTGCCCTGCTTATCAGAGATGGGGGTAACAGGGCCAGCCAGGAAACCAAGACATCCTTCTGCCTAGCGATACTATCCAGTTCATTCTGGGGATCCCAAGGCATTCCTACGCTAGAAAAGATATATACCCTCTCAAGCAGGTTCTGGACGTTCCCTGGGGTCTCCTCCTAAATAGGAAACCTCTAAAGGGAGGCACCCAGGATGCATCTTGATCAGACGCCTGAACCATCTCGACTCCTTTTGATGAAGAGG
Organism: Fundulus diaphanus; assembly: GCA_037039145.1. NCBI lineage: Eukaryota > Metazoa > Chordata > Actinopteri > Cyprinodontiformes > Fundulidae > Fundulus > Fundulus diaphanus. Next base: position 10,545,821 of record CM073134.1, on the reverse strand, counting down.
ATCATTAGTTGAGTGTCACCCCTCCCACACCTCCAGACATGAGATCTCCTCAACCTATCTCTAAGGCTGATTCCAGACACTCATGTCAGCCAATTGTATGTGTATTTTCTTTTTTATTGTTATTGTTTTAAATCTCTCCAAAACTTTAGCCCTGACCTATCTACTGCGTGCCTTGGTCTCCATTACCCTTTTTGTTCACTAGCACTGTTTGTTAATGTTCTTTATTTATACTGGGACACACATGTACACACATGTTGACGCTCCTCGTTGTGACTTCTGAAGGTAAACGCTTCTACGGGATTTCATTGGGGTGTATCATCGCTGAAGGTACAGTGAAAACAACTGCACACCACACTTGTATCCTTGTATCCTATTCCTTGCAATAAAAATAATAATAAACTTTATTGTCATTGCAACATGTAACCCATCCCTTAGGAAGCAGTGGACTGCATCTGTGCAGTACCTGGGGTATCAAGTGGTATGAATACTTATGGAACACCTTGTATGGCACTTGGGACAATCCGGCAAGGTAAAAACTCCTTAGTTCATTATTTATGAGGTTCCGGTTGTCTGACACTGAATAATACATGACACATTTGAAAGCACAATAAGCGCAAACCATTCACTGCTGCTGAAGGAAAATGTATAGCTGCCCCCTCCCCCTGCCCTCTTTGTATCGACTATACCTACAAACCATGATAGCTGCAGTGGTAGGGCCCCTGCCCTGTCTCCCTTTTGGGTTTGGTGGTATCAGTCATGATCCTTAGATATGAGCTGGGAATCAAACATGTTTTACGATAGCGGATTGTCTCCCCCCAGGATGTCCTCTGGATTCATACAGGCCACAGCAGTCTGGAAAAGTCAGACGAGCGATGATTAAACGTCTGGACGAACTGATCTACTGCTCTACATATCCTATGCATCCCTAAGGCTCCTATCAACATTTGCACATTCATCTCTGGAAAATTGCATAAAAAAAAAAGAATTAGCCAGACATGATTAGGATGGATATATCTTCCTATAAACCGGCGATGTGCTGAAGAAATCAATCTAGCAGAGACATGTAAATGTTGCTATCAGTGTTTCTGTCACTTCATGGCCCACTTGCCCAAACATGGTCAGATCCTTTGACGGCAGCTCCAACCAGACAAAATGTTCCCCTGTTTGCCTACAGGCTGTTGAGCTGGTCTGCTTGTGTTGAGTGTGTGTTTATCTGCGTGTGTGGGTGTTAGGATGAGTTGAGCTGATATGGAGTCATTTTGTGTCACGATTGCTTGTTCAGAGAAGGATTTTTTCCCCCCTCCTTTTTTCAGATCAGTTTGAATATTTTCCAGTTTTCCAGCACATTCTTTGATCCCAGTCACTGCCAATTCAGAGTGGCGGACCACGCCCATTGGATGGACATCCATGCAATTTCCTTTTTTTTGTGATCCTCTATTTTCATCTTGTCCATCCCTTTCTGTCCTTTGTTTCTCTCCTCGTTTCTCGGCGCTGTGATTTTTCTACGTGCTGCATCGTCGGTGAAGCCACGTGCTCTGTGTTTATCATGAGGAAGGGGTGGGAGGCAGAGTGACGGCGAGATCATTTTCTCTTTTTTTTGTCCACTGAAACCACAGGCACACACTCCCTCTCCTTCCCTCTCTCCCTCTCTCTCTCGCTTTCATCCAGATTGTGGCAGACGGAGAGGCAAGGACAAAAACCCAACCACGATCACTGAGAGCCACACCACAGGTACAGTAATTTTGATCTATCTGCAGCTTTTTATTAATCTAACCATTTTAAAAGGACAATAGAAAGGCTGAATCTCTTCATAGTGCTTCAACAGGCTTATATTTTGCATACATCCTTCCCATTGTCCACAATAGTAAGACCTGACGCCTCCCTTGAGAGGTGGCTGTTTTGTAGAGGGTAACAACAGCAGAAGGAAGAGGAGGAGGTGGAGGATGTCAAAATGAGGACAACATTTTTTTTTTTCCTGGCAGAGAATCTGTGACTACTGATGCTGAGGCTTTGTACTTGTTTACACACCCGCGCTGGAGGCTTCTGCATTTGCGTGAAGGGAATGTCGACAGGTTGAATTTGTTGACCCTGCGGGGAACAAAAGGGCACCATTTACTGAAAGACCGCAAATGCATGTCTAAATATTGGGCTCTTAAGGGGCTTTCGTCACCGAGGCGGTGGCAGAGAATAATGTCTGGCTGTCACAGGCTGAGGCGGCTGAATGATGGCTCTACAGTAGGTGGAAGTGATAAAACTTGATTGAATTTGGTGCAGGCTTGTGTTAGCGGCGCCTCATATCTGAATGCATTTTCTGAATGCTCCTGGCAACACCTAACAGACTCTGAAACTGCAAATCTGCTGTTCTGTTGAGAAGTGAAAACATGCATCTGGTTTTTGATCTGCCAGTTCTAATTTTGTCACCGGTAACCATTGAGAAGATTACATTGAGGTTAGTCCTTTGTGTCACCAAATAACAAAAAAATGCATTATTAAAATTATATCTTCCTGCCAGAATTGCCTTCTTCTACATCCACTGTGTGTTTGGTTTTTCCACCCTTTTCCCCCCATTCCCAATGAAGTCGAGTCAGTCTTCCCTTTGGGAGTGGTCTGTTTCCTTGCTCTGAATTTATTAATAGACCTACAAAGACATAATAGACTCCTGCTTTTTGTTCTTTTACCAGCCTCACATCAGCTTTAATTTAGACTGTATCTCTGTTCCATTAGGCTCATATTTGACATCTGAATATTGAGATTTTTGACGGTGGTTAGGAAAAGAACCAGATAAACCTGGAACCCTGTGTGAATACTAATGTGTAGAATTGAGCGCTTGCTGAAATATTAATTCTGGATGTATCTGTTGAATGTTTCTTTGGCTGCACAGTAATAAGCGACCTACTCACGCCCTCTATTTATTATGGTGTGCCTTAGAATTGGTCCACACAATTATTTAGACTTATTCTGCAACACAATCCAATAATATGAATTAAGCCAGATAAAAAGCTAACCCTCTGTAATCTATTTGTTTCCATGTTGTTTTGAAAATAATTTTTTTTCAGCTGTTTTCATTTGGATGACATAATAGCTTCACTTTCGCATGTGAAGTGAAGCACACTGCATCACTCCCTCATTTTTTTCTTAATCACCGGAGTCTCTGAGCTGTGTGAAAAACGAAATTTCGTTCTGTGTGCACTCTGTGTATACAAAATGACAATAAAGAAAGTCTAAGTCTAAGTCTAAGTCTCATGTGCTAATCACTATGTATATGCTAAAGTTTTAGCCTTATTTTCACAGTATAATCACATAATAATGTTAATTATTAGATTAGAAGGTAACTATTTTCACCCTCAAATATACGTTAAACATATGTTTTCTTAACAGAATAACTAAAAGCAACAGTAAGCAGGCCAACTCAGTTAGTCTGCTAGCGATTGCGTTTAATGCTTGTAAGCAAAGTTGTTTATGGCAGGTTTTGAAGAACTATTTTGTATATAAAGTTTAAGGTAAACACTGAAATTTATTTGTCAGAATACCAAAAAGCTAATTTTTGTTTTGAAAAGTCATGCTTAATAAGCAGAGCCAAGTTAGCGATGCTGTAACATTAGCGAGCAATTTTATTTTCATCACATTCTATCGAAGAGAGCGCTATACTTCCTCAAGCTCAGAGTAAAAAAAATACCACAATTTTATTAACAGAATAGCAAAAAGCAACATTTAAAGGCATGGAAAGGTAACTGTGTATCACGTCTGGCTCCTGGGAACCAGTCTTTCTCGAGCCCTAAGATGGCCCGACTCATCATACATAAAAAGTGTTTGGAAGAACCTTCCACAGGAGCTGCTGGTCATCCACTACACAACCATCATTCAGTCTGTCCTGTGTTCGTCCATCACTGCATGGTTTGACTCATCTACAAAACAGGACCACTCCAAACTACGACAAACTATGATTTTATATTTAAAATGTCTTCATTGAAAAGGTTGAACCAAAGTCAAATTCCTTGTTTGTATGCACAAACTTGGTGAATAAATCTGGTTCTGAAAGAGCTGTGCTAATCATTGCTACTGTAAATCAGAAAAATTAGCAATATTATGTTTTGTTTTTATGCGTTTAAGGTAAACACAGCAATCTATTTAATAGAACCAGCAAATACAGCATTTCGATGAAAGACTACATAAGTGAGCAAAGCCGAAAGAATAAAAGAAAGAAAACTTCGAAATGTGTCTTGGGTAGCAGAATTTTCAAACTTTTCCCAGGGTTCTTTAATTTTCTAAATGTATTTCTTAGATAAATATTTCTTCCAGAATCTGTATTGTAGATTATAACATGCTTCATGAGAAGCAAACTTTGTGTAAAACTGCTCTCGGTTTTAAGCACTCAAGGTGGCAGTGGTGGCCTAGTGGTTAGAGCGATGTGCTTGTGAATGTATGTTGCAACGACAATAACGATTATTATTATTATTATTATTATTATTATTATTATTATTATTATTATTATTATTATTATTATTATTATTATTATTATTTTAATCATTATTATTATTATTTGTATCCTACTAATGGCAGCTGTTGCATATTCCACAAATACCACAGATCGTATTGGGAGCACATTGCCGCCCTCTAGTGGTTGGACTAATTCCCATATGTGCATAATTTAGTAAATTTACATGCTACATTTATAAATACATAGCCATGGTACATGATATATTAAAACAAACAATCAGTACCTAAGCTAACATCTACCTGACAGGAAATATATAAACACAATTGTAAATACTGGGACTGCCATCGCAGGATTTACTTGTCTGTGGGTCTTGCTGTTTTTCCTGCTTCTTTTTGTTAAAACAAATCTCTCTCCCTGGAGTCTCCAAACCTCTCTCTAAACATCCATCTCCCTCCCACCCTGTGGCACTCTCAACAGCCAAACAATGAGGTTGGCACTGTGAGTGAGCCACTGGAAGAGCAGCCCTGTTATTAGTGCGTTCTGCATGCTAATGCATTCCCCTTTTCGCAAGATGTTTAGCCTGGATTGCTTCTCTCATTTCGCAGCCCTCCTCATGTCTGTTTGAAAACCGCACAACCGTATTCATTTTACAACTGTCAAAGATTGTCGAAACCATTTTTGTTGATAAACGTCGGTTTAAGTTGGGGGGTTTAGCTGATGTTTGAATGAATTTGTGGAACACGCAATCCCACCAGTTCAGAAGCATCAATATTTCAGTGCCAGATATCATATTCCACAATTTTTCATGTTCACTTCGATAGAAATATTTAAAGGATCCTTCTAAGTCTGTTCAGTTTTCCTTTTATTTAGTCTGAGGAGCTGGATTGCAAGAAGTCTTCTCATAAAATGATGTGAATCTTATTACAACCGTAGCCCCTTGAATGCAGCCAGCAGCATTACTGTACAGCTTGTCTGTTGTATCTTTATACCCGCTGATAGATGGCGCGAGGATTGCTTTGGAACTTCCCTTCCAAGGCTGGCTGCACGGTTCCACTGAGCCTCCTGCAGACCATGTACGTAGGATTGTAAAACCACTGTAGCAACATAATGTGCCATACCGTGCTTCACTGTCCCCTCCCTTATCCAGCTTGCCTGAAATTGTTTACAGCATTTTCCGTTCATCTGTTTCATTCTGTCAAGCAGTCCGATGTTGTGCATATTCATTATGCAGCAGTCAGCCATTAGAGAATCATTATCTAGTAATTAAACAAACATGCTTAGTACATAAGTAGTTCATTTTTCATGTCATTGTTATCTGTTTAGAGATAATTTTATAGTCACACCAGGCATTAGAATTATGCTCGGAGGAAACCTAATGTTCAGTCTGAAGATTTTATGCACGTCATGTGGCTTCAGGTTGAAATTCACAGTTTTCTGGCTCTGTTTTAGCCTCACAAAGTTTATTCATTCCCCAGATTGTTTATTCATTGAATGATTATGTTGTGTCCATTTCAATACTGCTGCCAAATGTCTATCCCTCCTGGGCCCCTGGACATTTTCTGACATTCATCTTTGCTTAACTTTGCCTGTGTTGGTGCAAACGGCATAGCGTTTGGCCAGGTTGTGCATTTTGTGATAATTCTAAAATTGTAATGCTTTTTGTTTTGTTTCTGAAGTCTTTCATATGCATGTGTTTAGTTAGAGCAATCTGTGTCTCTTTCTGCTATTTTTTCCCCCACTGATTCATAGTCAAAATACATTTTTAGTGGAACTACAGAATTAGTCTTATTCCACCAGTTGAAGACATTTTTCAGGTAGTGTACATAAAACAGTTTCCATATACAGACCAATAAGAACACAAAGGCCATTTGGCATTTTTCAAAAACACCTTGATGAGTCATAACTTTAAGGAAATAATCTGTGGACTGACAAAAGTGACAAAAGGATTACATTTTGTGTAGTATGACTTTCAGAAAAAGAGCATTATACGAATAATCAGATGTGGTCATTGTATTGTAATAATCTTGGACTGCTTTGCTGATTCACGATCTGGATGTTTTGAAAGGGCTGTGGATTTGTTTCTTAAGTTAAACATCCTGCAGGGAAATCTCTGCACCCTAAGCTCTCTGTGACTCTAAGCAGCAGGACAAAGATCTCAGGAACATCAGGAAGGCCACTTCTAAATGTCTGAAGAAAACACATATAGGTTTTGGAATAGCCTTATCAAGGTCTGCATATACAGTATATCTGATTAAAATTCTATGGCATGACCTTACACGTGGCAATCATGTTTTAAAAAGTATACAGTGTGGCTAAATTAAAACAAATTTGCAAAGAAGAGTTAAACAAATGTTCTCCACATTGATAGAAAATACCAAATAACCAGTTGATTTTGCCAAAAAGGATGACCAACCAGGAATCAGGTTTAGGGGGCACATACTTTTTTAAACAGGGTCCGATTTATATTTTTTTCCCCACTATAACTTAAATCAAGATGTGAAAACTGTATTTTATATTCAATCATTGTTTGTCTGATATTAAAAATGTGTAAAAAAAAAAAAGCAATCACTACAACTGGACTTAAACATTTTTGATCCTACTAATCATTTGAATGCCAATCTATTAAATAATTAATATGTATGTAGGTGTTTTAAGGCGAATGGGTAAATAGCGGCATCAGACAGAAAAAATAAAAAGTGTCATTCATACCACTTCTTTATATATATATATATATATATATATATATATATATATATATATATATATATATATATATATATATATATGTGTGTGTGTGTGTGTGTGTATACATAGTCCAAGGGACGCAGCAGAAACTCAAACTGAAGGAATCCTAAAGGCTAGGGTTAAATGATTTGCCTTGTGCTTTCATTAAAATACATTTTAGGTTAATACAGAAGTTTTTATGATAAAAATAAAATAAATCTAGGAGAAAAAACACAATCTCATGGTTTTGTGCTGACAATATGTGTACTACTGGCTTGACCAGTTCTAGCAATGTGTTCTAATTGCGTTTAGTGCACTACTCTGTACTCTGTAGATTACATTTTTACAGAAGACATCTATTTCATAAAGGATTAGTTATATAATTGTATTTATTAGCAATTTGTACGGCCTGTATTTGATTAAAACATGACTTCATAGCACCTAAATAATATTCACTAATAAGGCTTACCAACAGCAATATTGCTCTACTAATATTGTCCTTATTATGTATTTTCAGTCCAATGCACAGCAGTCAAACTGCTTTTGCAGAAATTCAGTTATGACAAAGCAGTTTTTCTGTTCAGTTTAAGAGTATGCAACTCAGCAGGGAAAAAGACTTTCAAAGGATTCAAATTCTCATTTCCTGTTAATGTTTTACCCAGAGATGAAATGGAGCGTATCAGCAAGCTCTGCTGTTACACATTTTTACAAATATTGTTTTCTTACCCCGCGGTGAATGTGTTTTGGCAGTTACTGTTGAACTACCAGCCTGTGTGCTTGGCTTACCATGGCTACCGTCTCGGTCAGTCTGCAGGGAACTTTTCATTAATATCTCCACGGCATTTGCAAAATACAACCAGTTATTGTCAACTTGTGTTTTCACGATCGCTACAGTAAAATGCTGGATGTTTAGAAAGTACTTTGCAAATGGATAGATTGATCAAGTGAATTATGCACCGACCTATTGATAATTAGATTCATGTGCTCTGACACTCTGTGGTCACTAATGGAGGCCTTGTTTTATAATGTAGGCTGGCGGGGTCAACAGTTCATCCATATGCGTCTCTCTCCGGTCAAGAGGGGCTCAGAATAGTATAAATATCTGTGGATACTGTTTTTATTCCTGGTTGTGCAGCAAGTATTGAGTTAATATGAGCCAGTCATAATTTGGTCCTTGATGTGTCAAACACACCACATATAAGTGGAGCTTTGTAAGGAAAGTTTAAAAAGAGAAGTATAACACGCTGAAACAACCCGCTAATTAATATTCAACATTTTATCAAAGACTTTATGAATTTGACAAACTGTCATAATGAGCTAACATTCTTTCAAAGTGTCAGCTTTTTTACAACACCATACCTGACTTAACATTAACTAAACCTGAACTTTATCAACATTTTAAGAGTTTATTTTGCTTTATCAAAAAAAACTAAATTACAATGATTTGATCTCCTTTGTTAGTTGGAGAAGTAGAGAATCCAAACAATCAGAGGTGGTTAGTAACTAGTTACATTTACTCAGTTACATTTACTTGAGTAACCTTTTGAGCAAAAGTTTTACTGCACTGTACATTTTACTTTTACTTGGGTCAAGCATCGCTACTCTTACTTGAGTAAAATATCTGGCTGCTCTACTCACTGTGAGTAACATGAATAAAGAACATACTAATTTTAACCAAACATACACCAGAGAGACAAAAACCTAGAGTTTATGTTAAAGTGAGACTTCTTATTTGTACACAAGCTTTTTTTTGGCTGCTCTACCCACATCTGCAAACAATACACTTACATAAGTGAGAAAAAAATTGTTGAGAACATTTTGGGGAACTAATGTACGAACATCTTGCCAGAAGAAAAATAAACTAACGAGAAAGGACAGGACCAGACAAAATGACACGGATCTTCTTCATATTGTTTGCAGACTGAACAGTTCATGTCAACGTCTTTTTTGTGTCTTTGTAGAAAAAGCTTGCAAGGATAAAAGCAATGGACCATCTCAAGAGATACTTCCCTCAACCTATTAATAATCAGATATTTAGAGGGAAGGCACCAGGTTTTCTTCCAGTTTTCTCAAAAGAGATTATTTCAGTAAGAGACTACACTTGGAACAGAGGCCATGTCCCTCTGAAACAAGACACACATATCACAGCAGATGTTTCTCTTTTTAGTGGAAAAACATTAATTGCCAGAGAGAACCCACACACGCACAGGGAGAACATGCAAACTCCATGCAAAAAGACCCAGGGTTGGAATCGAACCCAGAATCTTCTTGCTGCAAGGCAAAAGCGTTACCCACTGCGCCACTGTCAGAAGAGTCCATATTTGCTGAAATCAGTACAAGAGCTATAAGGTTTTTGAAAGACATAACACCAGACAAGATGACATCTAAAACAAGAGCGTATTCTTTTGGTGATATAGCAATAATACATTTGACTAGAGGTTTCAGAGAGAGATATTAAGATCGTAGCATCAGAGTTGAACCGCTGCTTCACTATAATTGTTTCATGTTGAGACCAGTTTTCCAAAAACAAAGGTTTATGTTTGTATAAAATGCTTATTTTTAGTGTCGATGGGGTAAAAAATAGCTTATAAATTAAGGACCAGGAAAGAAATATTTTTATCGAAATTAGATAGCTTTGATGGATTTTTTTTAAAATTCACAGTTACAAAGTAAAATAAATGTAAGGCCACCAAGGTTTGAAAAAAACAATTCAGGCTAAATTAATTGATTAAGACTGATTTTCTAATATAATGAAGACTTGGACTTGGACTCGATACAAACTTAAAAGGCATTTTAACAATTACTTCAAAGGTCTGATTGCTCACAGCAAAAGAAAAAGTTGCATAGGTCAAATGAAATTAAGATTTATCAATTGACCTAATTGATAAATCTCATTGAACCGACGATTCCCTACAATGGAGTAGAAGTTCAAGGCACATCTATTTGCATTTGTGTTAACAGCTAGGCCGAGATAAGTGGGGTAATCTTTTACATAAATGTTAAAGATGGAGGATGTGCAACAGTTCACATTCGATGATACTTAGAGATCAGAAGCACACAAAAATTCCTTACTTATGGCTACAGAAACCTGCCAGGCATCCTTTTAAAAATAAATTGGTATTGTCAACTAGTTGTGATAGTGATACCTTTGCGATGGTTGAATTAAAAGAAAACTGAAAGTAATTGAGAGCATATTAAGGACAGGTAGGGAGAGACTGGGCAGCTTTGCCTGACGCCACGCTTTAGGCAAAATCTGGGAGAGGAGAACCAAACCCAGATTTTTCCAATGCTTGATATATAAAATTGTGCTCAATGGTGTCAAAGTCTTTGCCGAAATCTAGATGTAATACTAAGCTATCACCACTGCAACGATCAGCATGCTCAATAAGAGCAAGCACAACCCTGATGTTATTAGCTCCATATCTTTGTGTCATAAAACTACTTTGAATTTCATTAGTTATGAGGTCAAGAACACTTTTCATAGATTAACAAAGATTTCATAGTCTTTGTTAGGAAGGCAGATTGTTCACCAATTCTACATGAAGGATTTTCTAGGTTTTTGAAGTATAGTTAAAAGGCCTTGACACGGAGTGGGAGGAGGAGTTTAATTATAAATGCTTTCTGCAAAAACACGATGGAGGAGGGGTGCCAGCTGTTCTGACAAGGCTATGTGGAATTCAGACGTTAGGCCGTCAACTCCTGAATATTTAGATTCAGATTTATTGTGTTGTGATTCATCAAAGTACTATAAAATGGGGAGAAATACTTGGATATTTCCTTGGGATCATCAGTGATACTCTATTGAGTCTTTGAACTGAACTGGATTTACCACGGGCCATTTCTAATTGAAAGAAATAATCAGTGTATGGTTTCCCCTCCTCCACCATTTCCTTCTTGAGCTTAACAAGGCTCCCTCTGCTTTCATTCTGGGCACAACATTTAATTTATTTTCCAGTAGTGCTAAATCCCCTAAATATTTTTTTAGATACATTTTCGGGTGAAATTTGAGCAAATTAGATATCGCATTTGTTTCTTCAACTTTGCTGGATTGAGATAGTGAGGCTCCAAAACGCTTTAAAAAATGTGATTGTTTTCCATTTCTAGAGAAACACTTTGCAATTTAGGCCTTGTTTCAGTAATGGTGCATTAATGTTTTGAGTTTTAAAATTATAAGTTGATTTTTTTAGGGTGGAGTTGTTGTATAGCCAAGTAGCTTGTAAATGTGTGAGTAATGTTTGGACCAAAAGAGGCAATTAGTGAAATTGTTGTAGGGTCTGTTAATGGCATTATTATACTAGCAGTAATGTTATTCTCGTCTAAGCAATTAAAAACTTACAAGTAATCAATGCGAGACAACTACATGCAAGAATTATTATTCCATGTATGATGTTTTGCATTAGATTTCTCTCCCCTCCATATATCTAACCAGATTTAATTATTGTCGGAATGTGGGCAGATTGGAAGCAGTAATGGCCATGAGGGTCACTTTCTGAGTGTAGGACAACACCATTAAGGTTTCTTTTTAATATAATAATTACCGCCTTCTGAAATTTGTAAGCCATGTAAAAACCAAATGTCTTTTCCTCATTGAGTTTTCCAGAAGGAGGCATAATTTCTGTTTGTGATGTTTTTGCAAATAGAATAAATCTTTGCGTTTAATATTTCCTCTTAAACCCCTGGCATTTCAGCTTCCACATTGGCTTTCAGCATTTCAACCTCTGTAAACATGTAGTCAATCTACTTTTTCAGAGTGTTGATGTTATGATTGCTCATACTTTCTACATTATCAGCATGCACCTTGATTTTATTAGCCATGTTGCATTGCAACTGAGAGAGTGCCAAGTCACCTTTCAGTCATGTGGTTTAGTGGTATCAGGGTTGGAATCTGGCTGTGGGGACAATTCTGGGGTCTGTCAGCCCATGATGAAGACAGAGATTGTAGCAGCTGTCGAATAAATCCGGGGACTGCTGGTTGTTGGCATTGTCCCTTTGTGTGAGATTGCACATATGTTCTTGGTTTTTCCTTTCTCTTTGGGTTTATTACCATACTTGGCCCGTAACGTGGTACTAACTGTTTTAGTTCTGTACGTTCGTCTAGTTGTGAAGTTAGCTTGTTGACAACAGAGACCGTTAGCCTTTTGCTGTACTCACCAGACTTTAGCAAAAATGCAATATTAGGGGAGCCACCCTCTTGGTCAGATTAAGCAGTGATATTTAAGAAAATGTTGCAAAAATATCTGGTTAAAAAAAGAGTATAAATATATCCAAGGGGGAGAAAAATTGAAAACTTCGGTTCAGTCACGTATTACTACAAGTGCATTGGCCGCCATCTTGGCGCTACATAGCCGCTTCTGAGTTTCCTCTTTCCCTAAATAAATCACAAGTGTAGGCGCCAATGCTATTTACAGTTGTGCATTTTCAAAAAAAATAAAGTCTGCAGTAAGGGGCGACAGTTTTGTTTTCCAAAACTTTGTCTTCTCTTATCTAACACAAACAGAAAACAAATTGACATCAGCATCAACAAACCAAGCCAAAATTTAAATTACTAAGGCACATTCATAGTCCTGATGCAGTGTGTATTCTGCCTTTCTATTTCTAATTCATTTTAAAACATTGAAATGAAAATGAAATTAATTTAAATCTACCTAGAACCCATAGAGGTTTGGGAGGGACCCACAGATCTATGCGTCATGTTTGCGAAATTTGCTTTAAAGGAAGCGACTAGAAGGGTCGTGCAACACTGACATCATTTCTAGGCATAAATTCTGTATCAGAAATTTCCCCATACAACTATTTTCATAACAATAACAATGAACTCAGAGTGGCGATCCTGTTGTTGGTCAAGCAAATGCTTCATATTTAAAACATAAAGTTCACCTTCTTGCCCTTGATGTTAGAAATTATTTATGAGTTGTTTTAAATCACTATTCCTTGCTACATTTAACCAGCAAGCAAATTTGCCAAACTAGCATCATATGCAGCAATAACTTGACTCTATACGATAAACTTTAGCAACAGGCCAACATATGCAGATAATATCCTGTAAAGAACTAAACGTCTAACAAAACCAACCCTGCCTTTTTGTTACCTTAACTTTGACTTTAAGTCAAAGATCAACAGGTCAAACACTTGAAAATATTAGTTTGTTTCTTCTGTAGATTATTCATCAAGAGCATCAAAACTGAAAAAAAAAACACACATTAATGTTATATTTGCTTCATTTTCTGTTGTGTTTATCACTTATAATCTAATAAAAGAACAGGAAGAACTTTTTTTCCTTTATGGTCAATGTTTGCTCCATTTAATTTTGGTACTGAAACAAAGTTTACGCAAATGAATTTGCATGTAAAGAAAATCTGAATTGGCAGATCAGACCTCAAATAAAAAGGAAAAAGCAGGATTGGACGGAAGTTAATTGCTAATTGCCTTAATTTGTCATTAGCAAGAGAAGCAACATTTGTTCAGCTCAAATCTAATTACACACCAGGATATTGCAGTTATCTTATAAGCCTTTGTAGAATATTACCAGCCTGTACTTCTCAATATTTTGTCATTTTACAGTCAATTTAGTCACTAATAAAATACAGGCCAATTACTGCTGTTGGTTTAATGGTGCAATAAATACAAGCAGGTCAGACAAAGACAACAAGTAGTCAGAAAAAAACAAACATCTATTACAACAGATTGCTCTTTTGGGCTTTGATTCTTGGCAACCAGTCCAGGAAGAAGTCCGGTGAAGGTTTCCATCTCTTATCAATAATGACTGGTGGCCACACACTGTCCATCCGTCTGGCTTGTCGAAATCCGCCCTGTAGCTTGATGGCGGAGCTATAGAAACAAAACCAATATATTGGGCATGCAGTTGCAAGTTGTTGTTTTTACAGCAAGTGCTTTAAAAAATATTCCAACAACCCAAGATGGTCGTTTGTGTTGACTTACAAAGGGATATGAATTTACTCACATGTACATTCAGTTTCTTCAGCTGATGAAAACATTGCTGCTCGACTTATTCCCAGAACAAAAAGAGAAACACATTAACTTTGCACCTGCCTCCCTTCAAAGTTTCCTTGTAAACGTCATATAGGCAGTAAAATTGTACTGGTCTTATCCAAAGCCTTACATGGTCTTCTCACTGAATACATTTCTTGCCCTGGAAGACTGGTACGAACAATTATGATATGCAGATAGTGTTGTTTACTGTTCCAAAGTCTCATTTTGTGACAAAGCCTTTATCACCAGCATCTTAAATTTTTGAAAATTGAACTCTAGGACACAAGCTCAGCAACTTCCTTAAAATTCCTCCTCTATCTATAAAAGTCAGTGAGTTGGAGCCAAATAAATACACCTTTTTCTGCACTGTCTGAATGTTATTATCACCATTATAATATGTTAAAAAAAGAAAATAAATACTTTTGGAAAAAGTGCAAAAAATTAAAGACAGATTTTTCTAAAACTAAGGAATGGCAAGGGTGAGGCAGGTACGACATTCTCAGGGAGACCTTTATTTAGTGATGCATTGGATAAGTTAAACAGTAATGCATAAACAGAGTTCCATTAATTTAATTCAATTCAGTTTTATTTATATAGCGTCAGTTCACATGACATGTCATCTCAAGGCACTTTACAAACTCAAATTCAATCAAATCATACAGACAGATTGGTCAAAAAGTTTCCTATCTAAGGAAACCCAGCAGGATGGATCAAGTCTTGACAAGCAGCATTCACTCCTCCTGAAAGAGCGTAGAGCCACAGTGGACAGTCGTCTGCATTGTTGATGGCTTTGCAGCAATCCCTCATACTGAGCATGCATGAAGCGACAGTGGAGAGGAAAACCTCCAGCAGAACCAGAATCAGGCTCAGTGTGAACGGTCATCTGCCTCGACCCACTGGGGGTTAGAGAAGACAGAGCAGAGACACAGAAAGCACAGAAACACACATTGATCCAGGAATCCTTTCTACGTTATATGGTAATGGAAGATGATCTGCCGCCCAGCATGACATCACAGCTAACAGAACGCCAAACCAGGTGTACCTACTATGAAGAGGAAAAAAAAAATAACCGAAAACAATGCAAATTGGAAAACAGTAGGAGAACATTAACTACTAGTGAGATAGTGACAGTAGCTGCTGAATGTGTCTGTAACATTTTCTTGCACGACTTGACAGCTTATACCTCACTGAATTGGGGAAAAACATCTTTCTTGCTTCATTCTCGCAGTTTGCATGGTAGAA
The DNA here is from genome assembly GCA_037039145.1 of Fundulus diaphanus. Taxonomy (NCBI): domain Eukaryota; kingdom Metazoa; phylum Chordata; class Actinopteri; order Cyprinodontiformes; family Fundulidae; genus Fundulus; species Fundulus diaphanus. The sequence goes on along the minus strand of CM073134.1, from coordinate 10,530,427 downwards.
TAATACTGAAGGAGGATAAGGCTCTTTGAGTAAATGAAACACAGTCCCAGGGCTGTAAGCCCTCCACCTCCAGCACCTGTCACCACGCTGTCAGACGAGTAACATTCTGGTGGGAATCTCCTGAATAGAAGAGTGATTCTAAACTCGCCTGAAGCGAACAATCCTATCTGGCAACTTCCAGATACAAACAGAATTCATGGTAATGGCCAACCAACTGGACATTGTGATCTTTGATAAGCAGCAGAGGACAGCTGTTGTGATCGATGTGGCCGTCCCGAGTGATGGAAACATCAGGGGAAAAAAGCACGAGAAACTGGAGAAATACCAAGGGCTCAGGGAAGAACTAGAAAGAGCCTGGAAGGTGAAGACAACAGTGGTGCCCGTGGTCATCGGAGCACTCATGACAGTAACCCCCACTCTGGAAAAGTGGCTCCAACAGATACCTGGTGAAGTATCAGACATCTAAGTCCAGAAGAGCCCAATCTTAGGAACAGCTAAGATCATAAGAAGGACCCTCAAGCTCTCAGGCCTCTGGTAGAGGACTCGAGCTTGAGAGATGGAGAGCCAACCATCCTGCTCTGGAATACGAGGGGTGGGTGAGAGAGTATTTTTTTAATATATATATCAAGTTTTTTCAGTAAATCAAAAATATTAAGAAAACAAATAATTTTAATAATGAGATGTTATGTTATGACCTACACAATCGTAAGGAACGGTGTTGAATTGACCAGCAGTCATTGACATCCTCCACAAGGATTGTCAACTGTAAGAGGCTATTCCTAAACAAGTTGGATGTTCACAGAGTGTTGTACCAAAGCATGTAAGTGGTAAGTTTGGAGGAAGGAAAAAGTGTGGAGTTTGTTAGTGATGCTTCACCATGATAGAAACAAGGTGACCTATTTACATTAGAAAGGGACAATAAATTGGTATTTATGCTAACTGGCCAGCTTGGTCATGTCCTCTAGTTTATACAAGCCCTACTGACTACATGTTTTGGACCAAGTTTATGTACTCTGCAGCAGGATGTTGCTTTATCAGTATACATCATTTTTATACTTTCAACTTTCCACCCAGAAGCATAGAGTCTTCGCGGTTAACCAAAATGCATCTATTTGAAATCTATGTAATGGCCTCACTTCTAAAAGAACCACACCATGGTTTTGTGTTTATTTGCCTAATGCCTTAATTTGTCTCTGTGTTACGTCTTGATGGTGAAGATACAGGGCCATATAGAGGCCTATTATAGCTACTGTAGGTTTGATTTTTGTGGTTTTATCTTGAAACCGTGTTGTTCGCAAGAAGCCTTTTAAAGACAGACAAATAGAAAGATTGCTTTTGAAAAACCCTTAGGCCCATGAGATCTTCCTGTTTTTAAAATTGTGGAATCAAGGCAGAACTTGGTGATAAGCCTCTCTTATTTCAGCCACATGTAGCGTCCTTTTTTTTCATCTGAGCTCATCTGTTGTGGTATTTGAATGCGTTTACAGGAGAACAATTGTTCTTCTAAAAATATGGAAAAATTGTACTAAAATGTCATTACACTCATTTTCAGACAGATGGATGCAGCAGTCACTTCTGTTTAGCACCTAATTGAAATTCTGAGCAGCATGAACGACTTTGTAACACCACCAACACCAATGACTAGATGTATGAATACTGATGGAAAGCACAGACTTGGTACTTTGTCTTCTGCACAAAACTATTTGACATTACCTCCACAATTGCATGTTGGCTTCCATTTGTTGTGATACAAAAAATAATTAGGGGTGGGCTTGTCCTCTTAGACCTAACCCCCACTGAGAGCTGAGGCAAAAATAGATATTTGAGCGAGAGTTTTGTCAAAAGAGCGAGTTCCCCGCTGTGTGACCGGACACCCCCTGGATCTGCTCTCTGTTCTTCTATATTTTCTGCATAAATCCGCCAGGAATGATGAGTATAAAAATTCATTTTTTTTATTGAGACCAAAGCCAGCTACAGCGTGTAATGCTTTGTTGGACATCGTCTTTGAGACAAGGGATTTTTTGAATGCCAGAAGAGAGGTCTGATGAGTGTCTGTATAGAGGTGAGAGCTGATATTTAATATTTAATCCTCCTCTCAGAAATTATATCTGTGCTCTGTGAAGCTTCCCTGCCATTGAGGGTTCCTCCAGACGCCCAGCGGGTATTAATAATTAAAAGTTTCACATTAAAAAGGCACAAAAATCCCCTCTGCGTTTTGCCATGAAGGTTATAATACCGTCTGTGTCAACTAGTGAAGTGTTTCTGCTTCCAAGATTGCTTGGAGAACAACAGGTTGGATGATGAGGAGCGGGGGACGCGATGTCAGTCAGGATTAACATCTGCACACACAAAAAAAAAAAGCCTGCATACTTAGCTTAAAAGCTCCGACATTCAAAGACAAGATATTGGCAACACATCTGGGAGATTGCGTCATACTATTGTTTTCATCAAGCTTTAATTTAATCAAATTATTGAAGACATTGAGGGTTTACACTCATTAAAACAGAGGAGATAATCCTTCATTTGTCCCAGAGAATGAGATCACATCCAGTTGAACAATTTTCCAGTTGCAAGTTGAAAAATCACATTTTAAACTTCAACACAAAAAAAATTATATTTAAATATTAAATAGCACATGTTATTGCTGTCAAAGTTGGTAGCACTGTTGCCTTGCAGCAAGAAAGTCCTGGGTTCAAATCCAGGCATGGACGTATTCATGCTCTCCCTGAGCACGCATGGGTTCTCTCCAGCTTCCTCCCACAGTCCAGAAACATGACTGTTAAACTTTCACTTTCTGTCTCATCTCATTGTATTAGTTGTTTGTCCTCTGTTGTTGTTTGTCCGTTGTGGTGAAGAGAGAGCTGAGCCAAAAGGCAAAGCTCTCGATTTACCAGTCGATCTACGTTTCTACCCTCATCTATGGTCACGAGCTTTGGGTCGTGACCGAAAGAACGAGATCCCGGATACAAACGGCCGAAATGAGTTTTCTCTGTAGTGTGTCTGGGCTCTCCTTTAGAGATAGGGTGAGGAGCTCAGTCATCCGGGGAGGACTCAGAGTAGAGCCGCTGCTCCTCCACGTCGAGAGGAGCCAGTTGAGGTGGCTCGGGCATCTGGTTAGGATGCCTCCTAGATGCCTCCCTGGTGAGGTATTCCGGTCACGTCCCACCGGGAGGAGGCCCAGGGGAAGACCCAGGACACGCTGGAGGGACTATGTCTCTCGGCCGGCCTGGGAACGCCTTGGGATTCCCCCCGAGGAGCTGGCCCAAGTGGCCGGGGAGAGAGACGTCTGGGCCTCCCTACTGAAGCTGCTACCCCCACAACCCGACCCCGGATAAGCGGAAGAGAATGGATGGATGGATGGATGGATGAATGGTTTGTCCTCTGATGGGCTGGCAACCCGTCCGTGGTGCACCCCACCTCTCGCTCAATGACTGCTGGAGTTAGCCCCTACTACCCTGCACTGACATGCGGGTATAAACGATAGATGGATGTTATTACTGCAGAATTCACCTCCCTCTGATAATAACAGGAGATGCTGCATACTAATATAGACACTGGTGAGAAATGTCATACTATCTAGGACATAATTCAGTTTTTACAGGGTGCTGTGATTTATTCATATGAAAGTTCAGATGAAGAGCTCCCTTGAGTCATTCCTCCGTCGAGAGGAGAGGAATGACTCAATTTAGTTTGGGATGTGGGAAGAGGGTAAACTAATTGGGCTGTCTGAAACTACACAATTAGATCTGAATTAGAAGTGCACTACTGAGGGTGACGAGGATTTTCAAGGAATATAAGCAATTAATCCTTGAAGAGAAGCAATTAGACGCAACATTGTTTACAGTCTGTTAGACTTCACACAGACTAATCTGCTTTTACTCTTAGGAGATATGGGTTTGTTGTAGATTTTTTACTTTTTTGTTTTACCAACTGAATACGTATGTTCAAAGTTCCTACTTTAGAGATCACAAAAACAGAGGGTTACTACAAGGTTCATAGCCTAAAAAGGCCAAGTCGCTGAACTTCTAATCACAGTTTCTAATAGAATAGAATAGATTAGAATAGAAGTAACCATGCTGATGCAAACAAAAGTAGAAAAAAATATACAGTATGAGAAAAAAACAAAGTACAGTTATTAAAAATAGCAAGCTCAAATTAAAGAAATGGGCAAATAGGGTGATTTCAAAATATGTGGAAGAAAACAACAACAGACTATTTACAACAATGAAAGAGCTGTGCAAATAACAACAGAGATGTAAACATTTGAGTTTTTTGGGGCACAGTGATGGCTATAAAGTCTAAAAGCTGCTGGATGGAAGGATCTGCAATAACGCAATAATGCAACTATGATGCAGGAGTTTGCTACCGAAGGAGTTTTCCGGCTCTGCAACAGCTTCATGAATGGGGTGGGAGAAATTGTCCAGCAGTGATGCTGTTTTGCTAATGCCCTTTTGTCTCCCACCACCTTCACTGGGTCGAGGGGGCATCATAGGAAAAAGATGGCCTTCCTGATGAGCTTACCTTACCCCTTCCTCCCAGCTGTAAGCTGCTGCTCCAAGAAACTACACCATAGAAGATGGCTGATGCCACCACAGAGTGTTGTGACTCCTGTAATGGGGTTTCAAAGTTCTCCATACAACAGGTGGAGTAACCAAACTTGACAGAAACCACAACACAGAGCATCCTGTTTTTCATCAGAGAAAATCTGGAAAGGTTTTTGTAAAAGACCTGAGAAATGTTCGTTTCATGTTGGTCTCATTGTGTTTGGGCCCGTGGGTCGTCTGGGCTGGGATTTGGGGTAGGGGGGGTTGTCGGGTTGTGGTGGTCCCCCTCCCCACCACCCTTTTTCTTTTTTCTTGGGTAGGAGTGTTTGCATGTGGGGGCACTTGGGTGGGAACGTGTGAATGAATCTGTTAGTCAGGTTGGGTTTGGACTGCCCCTTCTCCTGGGATATCTCAGGTCTCCACTAAGTGTGGAGCCCATCCTCACAAGCACTATTAGACTTAGACTAAACTTTATTTATCCCTTGGGATTACTCCTTCAGGGAAATTTTGGTTCCAGTAGCTTATATAGAGTACAAAGGGCAGAGTTAAAGCAAGATGTCATTAAAGATAAAATTCAACAGACAATATGATATAAAAACAGTGTATATAGTACAAAAGAGCATACGAAAAGTTGTAATGTCCTGGAATATGTTTCCTTTAGATATAAAATATCTGCACAGTAAAGAGCGCTTGGATTATTGCACTTGTACTGCAGAGATGTTCTGACCTTATAAATAAGTAAAAAATTACACAGACTACTCAGAATATTAAGCATTTTTTTCATGTATAAACCTTACATACACTCTCACAAACACATACAGATGTTTGGATTTGGGTGCTTACAGATTCACGTCTATACAGAAAACTGTTATTATTATCTTCAGCTGTCAATTTATACACTTTGTATTAAATAATACTGTATATTTTTCAGTGATGGTATTAAGGCGTTTGTACCTGTAATACCTTATCGGTTGGTTTTGCTGTTCTTTTTATATCTCTCTTTGCAAGTGTAGAAGCAGACTCAGAGGATGTTATATTGTGCTCTCCCTTTCCTCTGCTCTTTTTCTTTCACCTTTTCTCCCTTTTAGCATTTTGTCTCATCCGCTTCTCTCCTTTTTTCTACTTTTACCCGTTTCAGTGTCCATTTAACATGAAATAGTCCCAGGTTAAAATCTAATAAAGCTTCTTATATATATATATATATATATATATATATATATATATATATATATATATATATATATATATATATATATATCGAGCGGAGCACTATGACAAAAGCAGTAAGGCTCCACTTGTGAAAGTAAAATCTTTTGGGCTCTTTTTAGCGTTAATGCTACATTGCCAGACAGGAGACACACATACACACACAAAAAAGAAGACCTGAGAAATGTAAATCAAACAGCTAAAACTGATTATTGACCTATAAGAACAATAAGCGAAATTTCATTATTTTAGATAGAAAGAACTAAATATGTCTTTTTAGATGGACTTTTGTGTGACGTCACACTATCTCTCTGTGTTGTTCTCCCTTCTTTACATAGCTGGGCTGGCTGCTCTTGCACGTACGTGCACGTGAACAGCTGCCACTCGGGATTTACCAACTCCCTGCCCATAAAATGCCACACCCAGGCACAAAACGGTGGAGAGCATGCCCATCGGATCAAAACTATCTCTTGCTAACAGCATTATAAAGTTATGAGTTACTTACTTCTTCACTAGACATGTTCCTCTAAAAGGTGATGCTGTTCTACTGTTCATTTATCCTTTGCAAATAAGCTCATACGAGCCAATGGGTGAGAAGTGAAAATGGGTGCCGAGTGTTGGAGCGAGGTAAAGACAGGCGTGGCTTGATTCACGTCTTGTTTTGGTCTACAGACAGTGCTCAAGCTCCACCTAGATGTGAAATATCTCTTATTGCTCCTTTAATCTTTATGTGTAAGCAAGCATTAATAGAGCATCATTTGAAGAATCCTGCGAGGCATTGTGTCACAAATAAGGCAAAGACGCTTATTTTTGTAGTGACAAACAGCCAGATGATTACTGCATTTTATTTATTTATCTATTAAATCTTGTGAGGATAATGCATTCAGACTGGCTTTTATTGCTACCATGACAAATGGTCCTTCTGCCATGAGTCATAAGCTGCCAGTGAGCAAGCCTGGTTATGGCGACGCCCTCCCATGGATGCGACAGATTTCCTGCAACCCCTTTAGACAATTGTTTCATAGCAGACATTTTGAGTGAAATGAGTAGGGAAAACATGAGTGGGTTTTTGGAGACCTGCACTCCACGTCTGTATCAGTGCATGTTGTTTGTTCGGTAGAACGTGTGCAAAGCCAGAGCATCATCAAATGAAAAGCAGCTCTCTCATCACATCATGCAAAACAGAGATTGTTTGCTACTTTTGTACTTCCTGTTCACAGATACATTTTTCTCATGTTTTTGGAGACAAAAACTGAAATCTTTTCAAGGGGCTTTTTTAAAAAAGATAAAAAGAAAAAGTTTTGTTCCTGGTTGTTTAGGCTGACTGGATACTCAGAGCTCATATGGGTTCTCGGAACATTTGAATCACACATAGGGCCAAAAAAGGATGCATTAATGTTATTTTTAAGCCTTCATAATTATTGGGCAGGCTGTTGACCTGACAGTCGATGACACCTTCAACCTTCACCAAAAGGGTGAGCTGTAAAAGCTCATTGATAACAAAGCTGGTGCTGGTACGTACTGTGGGTTGTTGTCTTAGACTTGATTTATGTTGTAAGTGATGGACACAAAAACATCACGATTGTGTCACTTTCGGCTCATGCACCCTCGTGCCCTGTTCAGAGCTTTGAGAATAAGCCTAGCTTAAAGGCAATAGGGATGATAACATCCTAAATAATATTTTGAATCAAAGCTAAATCAAGCGTAATCAGGTGTCAGAGCTTTAAGAGACATGGACGTATTCTGGCCAGGAGCAACATACGTATTTGTTAAGCCACTTCCAATTCTGCGACAGCATCAGAAGCATCTTACCAGGGCTGAGGAGTGCTGCTCAATTGTCCAAGCAGCTTAAGGTCTAGTGTGAAGTTTGCACAGTGATGATTTGGGGGGTCATGTCACCTGCTTGTGTTGGCCCACTCTGTTTTACCAAATCCAAAGTCAGCACAGGAAATTTTGAAGCACTCACCCCGAGCTCACATGGACTATGATGCAGGTACAGTGCTGGAGCTGCAAGGAACCCAAATCATTAAACTCAGTAGCTATGTGTTCACATACACAAAATTTCCTGATCGTATTGAAATGTATTCGGATTAAAAATAAATAAATAAATAATCGGATTGTACCGTTCATATGGGCACACAATCAACTATTCCGATCATAAGCACAGGAGGGCCAGCAGCTCAGGGCAAGACACAGCAGTCCACCTGCACCTCAAGAACAAAGGGCACTCATTTGATGACAATGATGTCCAGATTTTGGACAGGGAGAACAGATGGTTTGAAAGAGGGATGAAAGAAGCCATCTTGGTCAAAAGAGAGAAGCCATAAAGCCAGGAGGAGGATTTACAGCTCAGTGTTTACAGCTCGGTCCTCCAACACGTTCCAGAGAAATAACATCAGCATCTCATCATGATTCAGGAGACCAAGTACTCCACTCACACCAAGCAATAGCTCCTAACGACCCAGGACAGGGATGGGTGGGTCATTGATTTACATCTGACTTAGAATGCATTTAGGAGGATAAGCCTCCATGTCCTTAAAAACAGCAGCGCTCCAACTGCAGGTTGCTCAGGTATGAGCCACCAGAACTGACAAAGACTCCTGGATTGGATGTGGAAACATTTTCAGAAAGAACTGAATAAAAGTCCGGTTGCCTCCAATTTAAGCCTGTTTGCTGTTGCGATGACCCGGATAACTGAGAATTTGCACAGGCACGAAAAACAACTATTCAATTTGTGTGACAATTGGGAAGCTGTAGTGTTTTAACTAGAGGCCCCTTAACTTCTTATGGAAGTCTAACCTTAAGTGGCGGTACTGCTGCAGGTTTTTCTCTCATCCCAGTTTCGGAGTATTGATTCATTGCTCGTAGATCAGATATGATGCTTCCCCTTCTCATTGCTGTGCAATTGATTTCCTGACTGACAGAAAGCTCTTGTTTATGCTTACAATGCTTTACAAAATGATCAATACCCTTTGGAACTTGTTTACATTTTGTTGCATTTGAACCACAAACCTTAAACTTTTTTATTGGGCTTTTATCTGTTAGACCAATAGAAAACATGCGCACAATTGGGAAGAGAAATAAACATTATTCATGGCTTAAAAACTGAAAACAGTGTGCTGTGAATTAAGCTCCAGCCCCCCCAAAATCAATACTTTTCTGATCCACCTTTCACTGCAGTTCCTGCTGCATGTTATTTGAAATATGTCTTTAAAAGCCCGGTACATCTTCCATCCTTCCATTGTCTAAACACATTTATCTTTGAAGGGTCCCATGGGGACCTGGTTCCTATCACCAGCAGTCATTGGGCAAGGCAGGTTGCCAGTCCATCACAGGGCAAAGGAGAACACACAGAACAAACAACCATGCACACACAACCATACCTTAGGGCAATTCAGACAAACCAATTAACCTGAAGTTAATTGGTTTGGTAGAAGGTTGGAGTACCTGGAGAGAACCCATGCATGCACAAGGAGAACATGCAAACTCCATGCAGAAAGATCCGAGGCTGGGATTCAAATCTAGGCTCTTCTTGTTGCATGGCAACAGGATGACAAACTAACCAACAGTGTGCCACCAGGCAGCCCTCATGACAGGGTAAAATTTGCACACTCCTGATTTTGTCAAACTAGCTTAAGATCATTCAGATTGGATGAAAGGTACCATATTTTTTTAAGTCTGGCAGCAGATCTTCAATTAGACTTAGGTCTGGACTTCAACAGGTCATACACATGAATATGCTGTTATCTCAACTATTGTATTGCAGCTCTGGATGTTCTCCTACTAAAGGTTAATCTCCATGTTTCATTTTCCCAATATTAAGCTGCATTGTTGAACTCTACGCAGCTTCCATGTGCCTGCTGAGGAAAAGCATCCCCACAGCATGATGCTTCCACCTCCATGTTTCACTGTAGGGGGTGGTGCAATTTTCTCATAAACGACTTGGTCTTTTTACTACAGTTATAAAGAACACAAGGAAAAAAATCTTTTGGAAGGAGTTTTGTGGAAGCATAATGAAGAAAAGACTAAAAAGAAATTACAAATGGATAAACCCAAAAGATCTTTGATCAGTTGCTTTGTGCCTTATTTGATAAAAACCAAGGTATGTGCAGGCAGAAACTTTTTTTGTTTGATAGATTTTGTCTTGATTAAATACTATATTAAAACAAAAAAAGCAAAAACAAATGGCAGAACTGACTAGCATACTGTTCTAAAGATAACGATTAGATCTAAAATAGTTAAGTTGACCTGCCAGAGAGATTTTGCTGTAGATTAATTTGTAATGCCCGAATATAGCTTGGTTTGAATAAAGTACCTGAGAAGAGCTGTAATAGTTGCAGTTGTACTTTTGCTGTAGTATTCTTTAGGCCTCTCATGTCTCTCTGTAGACACAGAGAGCACATCCCCCACAAACTTTTGCCATCAATCAAAACTATTGCCTTGCAGGATTTTACTGGCTGGAAAAGCTCATATTATCAAATTATCATGTTTGTGATACATGGAAAGGTTAAACAAAAGTCAAATAATCAAAATCTAATAACAGAGATAGGTCCATATATGGGGTAATCTAGATTTGATAGGGAAGACTAGAGATTTGAAGATTAATCTGATTGTGCTGAATCATAGACACATGTTTACAATGTGAGTGCATTTGTAGAACAGCCCAAATTTGATGTTGCTTTTAAATCAAATCTATATTCATACGTTGGTTTATGTTGATAAAAGCAATCCTGTTCAGAAATGTTACATTTGTGAATGAAATCACGCAGGGCTCTGCTTCTGCTGCCATTTGTGCAGAGGAGTGTTTTTTTTTTCTGTCTGTAGCGACCACTACCGTTTAGAAAGACAACTGCAGCAAGTGTGCCAAAATAGAGTTAGATTTTATGAGCTCTGCAATCCAAAGCAGCGTGTTCTCTTTGTACTGGTCAATCAGACTTTCCAAACACAAGAACCCCCTCTGAAATCAGAGGAAAATCAGACATGTTCAGCAAGTCCTGAGCTTGGTGTCTAATATGGCTGCTGCACAAATAAAAGATTGCAAAAGTTGCAGGAATAAGCTACTTATTTGCACTCATGACGATTTGTATCTCAGTATGCTAACGGTACATGTTGTGCCGTACACAGTCTATGTGTCAACATGTTCCTTTTAATGCTTGAAGACTAATTTAGGGAAATGCATTGTCATTGATTATATTGCTATCCCTAGTTAGCGGAAAAAACAATCAGCAAATCCTGGTTTTATTCCAACTCGCTGCTTCAATGCGCTCAACTTAGACCCTTAGATGTATAACTGTTCTCACTCAAGGTCCAACTTCAAACACACCTTTAGTTTGTACTGATTTTGTGAGTCAGCAAATATTCCTACAGCAACACATTATTGTATGACACATGGCTAAATACAGTGTGCAATTTTAATTTGTATCTGCTAACAGTTATATTCTTTAAAAACACTAACACATTGAAACAATTTTTACTATCATACGTGTTATTATTGCAACAGTTAGTATAAAACTGTTGGCCTCCTTAAGAGGTTTTTAAAAGACCTGCAAGCAATAAAAGCTACAAAGCTATGAGGAACACTAATTTATGTTATCTCAAATCAGGACTCAGTGGTTACGGGACATACAAAGAGCCAACATTTAATTATTTATTAGGAGAAGACTTTTACAGATAAAAAGAAAAAAAACAGTCACATCTTAAACCGGACCCTTCAAGGACACATTTGTGTTAAGGAAGCTTAGTCATTTTTAATCGAGGAAGCACAATGAGCTCTAAAAGTCTCAAAGTCCAATGTCTAGTCTGCTGTTTGGGAAAACATGTTTTTCAGATGGTTACTTACAAACTGCACAACTGCAGGACTTAAAACAGCACACAAAAGGAGCTTTGGAGCCCTTTATGTCCCGGTAGTGGAGGGAAGACAGTTACAAAAGAAGGTTACAGTGGTGTGACTGTGAAATGTGTAATTTGGCAAGACAAGCTTGGGAATGGAGAGAAAGAAAGAGGAGCTTTGTGTGTGACATAATGCAGGAGAGCAGAGAATGGAGAAGAGTAATGATGCTTCATTAAGCTCCGATAGTCATATTGACAAAAATTGGGTTTCACACCTGTGTTTGTCTCACAAGTGAGCAGCATTCTTTGTCTATTGCAGTTTATTAAATATATATTTAATTTTTATTTATACAGGTTGTCTTGTTGAGATCCAAGATCTCATTTACAACAGACACGTGTTTTGATAAAACAAAAAAGTTACAAAGACATTAACAATACCAATAATCTAAACATTTGGCTGCTTCCAGTCATCCTATCTGGACCCTGGATTTGGATCTTTTACTCTCTTGTCCACCTCAGCTGGTCTGCTAAATACTTTCATTTAGCCAAAATAAAGCATCTTTTTCAAAATAACTCTTTTCTGAAGAGAAATTTTTTTATTGTTCTGTGTATATGAAGTCATAAATTGTTCTAAATAATGAATGATATGTGACACAAACTTAAAATCATATCTCAACATTTAGTGGTTGTCATATGTATACTAATAGAAGTGGCAATAAATAATATTTAAAATATATGTAATTGAAGTCTCTCAGACGCTACAATAAACACAAACTCTCATGTTACAAACTGAGGGAGAAGATTGCTTATAGAACAACAGTAACAATTTCAAGTATTTATTCAGTTTTTGGGACTGCGGACAATAGTTATCGTGAAAAGTCATAACTATCACAGTGATGTTTTTCACCCAGGGACAATAAATTATTTATTAATTCTCCATCCCTGACACCTTTTTTTATATGGTGTTATGCTTTTATTATGCAAAGTGTTCGATGTGTCAGATACCCTAAAAAGTAATATATGGGCAGACAGTTTGTTTCCGCAAAGAATAAATTTTTAGGTAAATTCTCACATTGGTGTAACTATTGTTGGCTAACCTTTTTTAAATTCCTTTCGTCTCCCATAAGCTGATTGGCTGTATGCTATCAAATTAACTATTACATTTCGTAACACTCCATTCCTGATTGGCTGCTCCTAACCAATCTGTGTAATCAGAGCTCTTTGAAGCTGCGGGTGTAAACAGTGTTTATTTCGGATCGTACGCTGCACAAAGTTAGTTTATTTTTGTGTGGAGCACTGTGAGATGCATTTTTTTAGTATTCACCCTTCTTTGATGTGTGCATGGCTTCATTAAGCAACGACAGCTCAGTTCTGAATCCAAGGGGGAGAACCTCCAGACATCCAAACCCAGAGCAAGAAGGGCCATCACTGCTGTCCAGTCAAAATGAAGCAGTGTTGTCCTCTGTGTCCAAATGTGTCGTGAAGCTAAAGAGACGGCTGAAAGAGAGCCACCTGTGTGGAGACAGTTGGTCCCAGTAGCATTAAAACTGGCTTCACAGTTTGGACGCAAAGAGGCTCTTTCTCCTTGTCCTGAGCAGACTGGAAGATGTGCTGGGGGGTTGTAACCTTAATGTTTTCTTCTCCCAATTGTTCTAAATTGTCCCTTTTAGGTTTGCAAAAGGTTAAAAATTAAAGATCTAACCATACAAACAACCATCCAGTGTTACTCTTTGGTTTTAATCCAGTTTATTTTGTACAAAATGATATGCCATTTAATTCTATTTCTCATTCAACAAGTAAGGTGTAGTAAAGTAGTTTGTCTGATGCATTGCTCATCTTAATGCATTGGACAAACGCATCATCATGTATTACTTGTTTGTTGGCATTATTTAAAATACAAACCAACCCTAACTTATCCAATAATTGCTATAATCTAGGATACCCCAGAAAAACAAAGTATTAACTCTGAAACTACTTTTCAATGCAAAAGACTTGTCAGTGGGTTCTTCATTAAAATATGAGAAATTATTTAAGGTTTGTGGCATTATTCTTTTGGATATTTGCTCTTATCATTTTCAGGTGGAGACATATTTTTGAAGATCAGTTCAGTTTATCATCTTAATTATAATTCGTTATATTTAGAAAAGCACAGACATGATTATGTGAACACGTTTGACGTCATTGTTAAACTCTGTTAATGTGTACCCTAGTATGGTGGAGGAAAATATGAATGCATAACTTGAAAAGAAAAAGGACAGGCTGAGCCAGACGCCATTGGACCCAGCTGGGTTGTCACGGCAACCCTCTCTGGGAAAAGCTACAGAAAGGAGAGACGTCAAGGAGAAAGAAAAGAGGACCAATTCATTTTGTTCTCTTATGGTTTGAAAAATGCCGACTGCGTTTCCCACTCAAGACCTAATTCAGTAATAGAAAAAAAGTGTTTTATTCTTCTCCTGGCAGCATTTATTCTTCACAAGAGTTAACAGGAAATAGTTCCTCCCACTGACACACTGACTGCCTGTCTGAGCACAGTCGGTGATGAAGATAGATTTTGAAGTTCGGCTCTACTCTGTGGAAAGTGAACTGCATGCCTCAGTGTTCCTCTCAGTGTCCTGAGGGGCAGAGTGGCGTTGACCTAAAGCATTAGTAGGATCATAGAAGTCTTAGTTAAACTTTGGGTTTCAAAGTTCATCAAAATTTCAAACACAACTGTCTCAAATTAATCCTGTAAATAGGCTTTTGATGTTTTTTCCTGGAATCCTGCTCTCTTGTTTTGATATTGGTTGTTTCTATTCTATTTTAGTCATAGCAGCAGAGGAGTGGTGGCCTAGTGGTTAGAGCAGCGCGCTTGCACTCAGAGAAGATGCAAGTACCCGGTTTGATCCCGAGCGCCTGCACTCTGGGTCCCTGAGCAAGACCCTTAACCCCTGATTGCTCCCCGGGCGCCCACATGGCAGCCCACTGCTCCCCAAGGGTGATGGGTTAAAAGCAGAGAACAAATTTTGTTCTAATGTATGTTTCAATGACAATAAAGATGATATTACTATTACTTGATGACTGGGAGGGTTTCGGGGTTTTATATATCAGAAAGTGATGAAGATTATCTATTCTTCACCAGGTTCTGAACTTATTTAAATCTAACGTCAGGTGTACTAAACCACGGAAGCTAATCCCAATTTGTCATTGTTTATTAAAAAAACAATAAGCCAATATGGAGAAGCTGTGTATATAAAACTATACACCACTGTGAGTTCAAAGGAGTTTAACTTGGAAGGTAGCAGCCAAATGCTGCTAATCAAATGCACTTACCGAATTTTTCAGACTATAAGTCAGACTTTTTTTTCCCATAGTTTGGCCAGTCCTGCGAGTTATAGTCAGATGTGACTTATATATCAAATTTAAATAGTAAATTACACTGACCAACACGAACGAATGAGTAAACATTACTGTCTATAGCCACAAGAGGGCTCACTAGGCTTGTGAAAACTAAATACTGCTCCTGTACCACTTAAATATTAATTGAACCATTAACTTATAGACAACAAAGACTGAACACATGTTTGTATGTTGTGTCGCTGTGTCAGTATGCATTCGTGCAGTGTGGTTGCGTGGTGCAGCTCGAAGGGAGTACCAAGGCCGCCATCGAACCCCTGTTTTTGGGCTGTCAGGGAAGCTAACAACAGATAGCGCTAGCTTACAGCTCTGTTGTCTGGGCTGTTTACAACTTCGCTTCGGCACATGAGCTGTGCTCTCAAACATCCGTGTCGTACTGTTAGCTTAACACGTAGCACTGTTATGCTCAAGGTCTAATTTAAGCGTAATTATGACAACTCTCAGTGTAACGTCCCGTTTACGCTGAAATGCGCTGGCAAGAACCCTGCCAGTTGGAGTTGCTAGCTTGTTATGCTAATTTACGCTATTCAACCTCCCAGTATGTTCCATATTATTCAGTCGGTTGCGGATGCAGTTGTGTAATTGAATAAGTTGCCTTACCAGATTAAATGTCAGTTTTTAGTCTTGGATTAAGTGAAAAAGTTTCTAAGTAAATGAGACTTATAGTCCTGTGTGAATTATAGTCAGAAAAATACGGTAATAAGCCTATCAGCGGTGACTGTGACCACGTCTTTAAAAGCAGGGGCTTTAGCAGTTTGCTGCTCTGGGGAATAAAGGTGTGTTAACATATTACCAAGGTGTAAAAGACATGAAAATGACATTAGAGAAACAGCCATTGCCACCAAATGAGTTAAAGTAAATTTTTTCCAGAAGTGTATCTAAGAAATAGCGAAGTCACCTTTTGAATAACTGTGTATGTGCAAGACCGTCTTACCTGCTCTTCCGCTCCTCAGGGGGATCGCATGAAAGAATCTCCCAAATACGCTCAGGTCTTATTTCTTTCTTCTGAGGCCTTCCTCTTCTTCTCATAAACTTGTAAGACAGTTCGCTTCTTGCAAGTCTCAACCATTTTCAAAGTATACAGTGAGAGCAGCGGAGCTACAATGAATGGCCGAAACCGAAGGTGACTGGATCCATAAAGTCTTGAACTGCACATGTGCAGAGGAAACTAGCAAGGAACAAGCACGCACATTGGCGTTACGTGAGCGCGTCACGATTGCCATGTGGGAACATCAATAGATAAGGCGATACCCCACGAACCTGAAGCCGAAAAAAAGATCATTCACTATACATTTAAGGTCATTTCCAAAAGTTGAAGTCAATCATTCTGCAGAGAGCAAGCTTTTTCCCACAAAGAAACCCATGAGGGTAGCAGCCAGTATTTGCTGGGTAGATGCTGGGTGGATGTCATAGCAAATTAAAATATGATGTGTATATATATATATATATATATATATATATATATATATATATATATATATATATATATATATATATATATATATATATATACACAGAAAATATAATACATGTAGGTATTTAATAAAAGAAAAGTGTAAACCAGTGTAAAGCTGAATAAATTTAAACAATTCCTCAGGGAACAAAGGATGTTCTTGCCCAAATATTACTTCATGGCTGTTCCTGCAGTCATGAGTATTAAAACAGGACATTTGTTATTGAAATGAAAAAAATAATTCCCTGATAATACATGTATGCATCTAGTCAATCACCAAACAAGAAACAGAAGGAGATGGCATTTTCCACCAATGACACTGGCGTCATGATGCCTGATATAGCTGATAAAATGGCAACACTAATTGATTTTAAAATCTGAGGTCTTGCATAACCATATCACGGTGAGCTATAATATAAAAAAAGGGATGAGATCGGCTGGGGGAAAAAGCAGACATGGGAGGATGAGATGAGGTGTGAGAGAAGAAAAAAAACAAGCGCAAACCAGAGAAAGTGAGGGAGGGCAGCTGCAAGACGGAGATGCTGGAGTGACAGAAGGAGAGGTAAAATGTCAAAGCCTGTGAAGACAAAAGGAGGAGATGCTTGGAGACAGAGAAGGAGTGATTTGGAAAATGCACAACGTCAAACACCAGACAAAGCATTGGAAGAAAAACAAGAAGAAGCAAAGACAAAGCAGAAATATAACAATGAGAATCCCAAGGACTGATCAGCGGAAACAACAACATTACTGAAAGTCCCAATTTTATTAATAAAGCAGCTATCAGGCTTATAAAAAAAGCTTTTTACATTTTAGGGTGATTTGCTCTTGACCATCAGTTTGGGAGCAACTGAACTTAGGTTATGCAACAGGACAATGACCCGAAGCACACCAGTAAGTCCATCTCTGTATTGTCAATATCAAGACTAAATTAATGTTTTGGAGTGCCCTTTCCTAAGTCCAGACTTAAATCAGATCAATAGGAGACCGGGGTATGACCTTACTCAAGGCTTTCATGCTCCAAAATCCTCCAATATGGATGAATGGGAACAATTCTCCAAAGAATAGGCAAGGCAAGGCAACGCAGTTTATTTATAAAGCGCTTTTCAGTGACAAGACAATTCAGAGTGCTGTACGTAAAACAACAAACAGAGGGGAAAAAGTGATTTGAAAACAATTCCTGGAAAATCTGACACATTTAAATGTGGCAAAACACTAAAACAAAATACATTATGTTATGGGGCGACCACTTTTTTATGTTTAAAAGCCTTACAACACTACCTGTCATTTCTGATCTCTGAATAACAGTCTGATCAGGAAGGTAAGCTCCATATGCAGCAGCTATTAGGTTCTTGAACAAACAATAATATAATCTGGATATTCTATTTACTCATTCTTTTAAATCTATATCATTATATATTGTACTGTTAAGATAAATCATTAATCTGTCCTCCTTGCACAGCTTAAATTACAAGTGTTTCCATGTTAAATACTGTTATGTACACTAGGGTTTTTATTTGTCTCATGTCTGTTTTGCTCTAAATCTCTTTTTTAATGCTGTTATAACGCAACAATTTCTCTCAAGGGTTTAATAAAGTTCCTATCTATCTAAATATAGCTAAGCACGCAGCTTTATGGAACATCTATATAGATTAGCAGTTAAAGGCTTGACAGCTTTTATAGGCAGAGCTGCAAATCACGGTTATTAGTTCAAACTGCATTTGTAAGCACAGATCTACAAATAATGGTGGACAACATTAAGAAAGATCATACTAAAAAAACGCATGTTATTGTAATACTAATTAGAAATTTTACTCCTGAAGCTTAGTTATTTTTCAAGTATTATTTTCTTCACAAAAAAGGCTAGGAAAGTTCACAGCAGCTAGAAAGGCCTATTTTTCAATATCTTATTTTGGTTCCAAGCCCTTTTGAAGTAGTTTTTCCATTTCTAATGGATATTTAAACAAACCCTTGAGGGTGTATGGAAGAATGAGGACCTGCATGCCCAAAACTTTAAAGACTAGGGACACAGAAAAACAAAAAATAAACCTTAGCAGCTAACCCTGTACTACCAGTCTTCAACCTTGTACTGCAATCTTGCTTATCGGGCTCCCTAAATTTACACCCCTTTCCACATATGGTAGGGGCGAGTATTTTCCAGATCCCAGCTGGGAGATGCTTACTATGTGATGAAATTAAATTTACCGCTGTCTGAACTCAAACATTTTGTATTTGTTTTTTTCTGCTAATTTGTTTTTGTTTAGTCCAGAAAAGAGTTCAATGGTTTGTAACCTTTAAATTAAGCTTAGGTTTTAAAAATGGTTTAAAGCTCACTTATTGAATCCGTTCTCACGTGTAACATATTTCCCTCATGCAATTTCATTGCATTTAAACACAGATCAAAGTTTTCCAGCATGATCAACTGATGTGTGCTGGTTTTGCTTTTTTATTTTGCTTCTTCTGAGCCTCACAGGCTCCCGTTGTTCCCCCTGGTGAAGTGTGTTCTAGATTCTTGCAGAGTAATGGTCTGCAGTTAAATTAAATACCTCTCTTTTCTCTTGTATTATCTGTAAAGGCTAGAGAAGGGTCAGTCTGTAACATTGCTGGGTCAGCAAAATCATTGGTTTAGCTCAAACCTCACTGTTGGAACATGCACATCCCCTTCTTCCAGCTTCTTCTCTCTGTAATTGGAAAGTTCCCTGTACAATAATGTGTATAAAAACTATTTATGCAGTAACCCATCAAAATATGTAACCATAGTCATCTCGCCTTTATTTGGTTCTCCAATTATTTGTCTACCTCAGTTATTCTGTCTAGGAGACTAGGGGAACTAATTTGGCACATTTAAACATGCACTCACAATATTACAATTGATGTGACACCAACTGTAAGATTGCTCCGCTCATGTGGAAGTGTAGCCCAGGCCGAGCTAACCCTGGACAACAAAGACGCTGTGATGCCGGGAAGAGTGAAGCTCACAGTCTAAACTGAGGCATTTGTGTCTTATCTATCAACATTAAGGCAAAAAAGACAGGGGGGGGGGGGGAATGTTCAGATCAGTTGTAAATTGTGTCAAGTTATTTCAGGGTAACCACAAACAAATCAAACTTAAAGCCCCCATTTTCCAACTTAAAATACATATTAGTAACTCAAAACAGTTTCTGTAAACTGCAATAGATGTTTTCATGCTGCCATCGAGCTATCCATGGCAAGAATTTAGAGAGAAATTCTGTATTATGAGTGCAAAGTTTACTTTACATTACATATTGAACGCTTTGTGCAAAATTACAGTCATGTTACCTGATCATACCTGACAAAAGACTTAACTTAGAGTATGTGGATGTCTGTATGTTACAACCAGAAGTTGTAACATACAGACATCCAGAGCACATGAAACACAGCAGAACTAGCACCAAGCATTACCCTTTAATTTACCTATTTATTTATTGTGTCCTGTTTGGCAGTGTAGCATTAAGAATTGCTCTCTTAATGCCAAAAAGAGCCCAACAGATTTTACTTTCACAAGTGGAGCCTTATTGCTTTTGCCAGAGTTCCCCTCTTGATTTATATAAGAGAGAAGCTTTATTAGATTTTATGCTGGGACTATTTCATGTTCAATGGACACTAAAACGGGTAAAAAGAGGAAAAAAAGAGAGAAACAGATGAGACAGAATGCTAAAAAGAAGAAAAGGTGAAAGACAAAGAGGAGAGAAAAGGGAGAGAGCAATATAACATCCTCTGAGTCTGCTTCTACACCTGCAAATAGAGATATATAAAGGAAAGCAAAACCAGCCGATAAATTATTACAGTTACAAACGACGAACGCCTTGATACCATCACTGAAGAATATGCAGTATTATTTAATACGAAATGTTTTTACCCTTTTATTTAACCATTAAGCATACAATGTTTATGAACAGAAATTGACTTACCTTCATACAGACCGTCATGCTGTAGTTCCCTGTTGATCACTGATATCTTTTATATTTTTTACATTTTTCTGGACTCCTGTTTTTCACCCATTAGACGTTCATGATAACACTGTCTGATTTGCACTTTCCCCACCAGCAACTTTTAACCAGGCTCATAAGTTACCGTCGCAACACAGTAGTTGAACGCTAATGTTAATCGTAATGTCAAGCTATGGTAAAACCGTGCTGCAATGAGTAATTTCTAACCCTTTTCAGTGTTGAGCAGTAACTCTAGCACTGCATGGCTATAAAGATAAAAACACTCTTCGTCGGCTTTACAGACGTTTTGTTAATGAAATCACCCTGAGTCTAATATAATATACTGGCAAGGTTGTCAGCACTAAAGGGTCTGCAGGTAAGGTAAGAGGCGTTTCACTTTGGGACAAATTGCGACAGCTGATTAGTCATTTTCTGACGACCCCCAAGATTAATTGACAAGTGGCATTGCGTCAACTGTTTGTTGCTCTACTTATCTCTGCCCAGCCCACCTCAGCTATATGTATATATATATATATATATATATATATATGGTGACTACTAGCCTTTTTGTGACAGTAGACTGACAGGAACTGAGGTTGAAAGAGAGAGGGGGAAGACACGCTGTTATGAGCAACAGACCAGGACTCTACCCTGAACAGCCGCATTGAGGACTGAGACCTCCAAAAATGGGCTGCCTACTCTACCCCTGTTCCATTACGGCACCCACAAATTATTAAGATCTGTCCTTAAACACATTGGACAGGTAAACATGTGCAACTAATTGTTACTGTTAGCACAAATTTGGGATAGCAGTACACAAAATGGGATAAATGGACATTTTACGGTGTTGTTTGTGTTCTGTTCCCTTAATTATTACCCCTCGTAGAAGGTCACACTGACCCATTTAATAAACTGGTCACGATGGGAAGGATACAGAGAGGGAGGTGATAAACAGAAATAAGGAGAAAACAGGCTCATAAGTTACTGTCACAACACAGTAGGTGAATGGTAATGGTAATGGTAATGTCAAGCTATGTAACTGGTAAAACCGTGTCGTAATGAATTATTTCTAACCATTTCCCGTATTGAGCAATAAATCTAGCATTCTGGGGTATAAAGATAAAAACACTCTTCATCGGCTTGGTGACTATAACTGGCATCTGTGTTTTGTCTTTTTAAGAGTGTCTGATATAACCAGCCAGATAAAGCTGAATGAGTGCCGGGAGCAGCAGAGCACATGAAAAAAAGAAAGAAAGGAATGACATAGAGGTCGACAGACAGGGAGGTTTTTATAGTTGTCTGTGTTTAGAAATGCTAAACAGTTTTCTTTTACTTCTAAGTTTATGTTTATATACTTTGATAACAGAGTAATAGTTTAGTCTTCCACTAGTATGACTTTAAAGTATAAAGAAATCTTCAATATATTATTGTAAAATCCTTCACAATCTATTTTAAGATTATTTAACCTAAAAATTTAATTAAAATTCTGCTAGGAAAGCTGCTAGAAAGCAAACATTACTCATAATTGACATAATTGCATTCATAGTGTACATCTAACCTTTTATTCCTGCTGTATCTAATATCCTGATATTTATGTTCTTTATTTTTTTGTGAATTTGTAAACAGGAAAGCAACTACTACATAAGATTTTTGTTGCTTTTATTTTATATGCAAAAAAACAAAAAAAGCTAAAACTTTAATAAATAAAGAAGGTGTTACTTCAGGACACACAAATCAGGAACTGATCTTTGAATTATTCGGACTTAAAAATAGCTTCTGGCCTAAAGAAATCAACTACTCTTAAATCAACATATAAAGAACTATTTTGCATCGGTTATATAGGAAGCATGCAACTAAAACCTTGACAGAAAGACACGTTTTCCATTATATGTAAACATTGTACACATTGTAAACTATTAAACAAAAACATAGAATAATCGAAACAAATAATTGAGACGTTATATACAAAGTGTTTTTCAGTAGATTAGTATATCATTAAAAAAAGTAATTAGTTTCAGTAATTCAATTCAAAATCATACACTTTCTTCTCACAATCTTGATGATGATGGTTTACTGCTAGTAAAAATACAAAGTAGTTTTTCTCAGAAAATTAGACTGTTACCCTAGACCAGTAAAAACCAATAAAATAAGGATCTTTGACACAAAAATATCAGCATATAGATAAGCTGAAACCATTTACCTTGAACATTCTTCCTCCAGGTCACTGCATGGATGAGCAGATATAGACAATAGATAATGGATGGATCCAGTCAGAGCAGCTGTTTAATGAAAAAAGTGCTCACTTGATGTAAGAGGAGAACAGGCAGACTGCTTTGACATCATAGAAAAGCATCAGTAGCTCAAGTAATCACTGGCTGCAACCATTTATGCAGAATACCATCTTTCAACACAGAAAACAGCATGTGGACTACAGCAGCCAATCCTGTCAGATATGAACAGGAAACATGATTCTCACAGGCTCACAAAAATGAACAATGTATTATTGGAAAAATGTTGCTTGGTGTATTGAATCTTTATTTTAGCAGCAAGATTCAGATGCTCAGGTTAGATATGGTGTAAACAGAGTGAAAACGCGGGGTGTGGTGGTGGCGCAGGGGTAGAGCACACCACACACGTTTAGAGCGCTCAGTCCTCGATGCAGCCATCCTGGTTTCGAGTTGCTGTCCATAGACGTTTGACGCATTTCTTGTCCCTTTTTCTCAACCCCATTTTTTATCAGCTTACTGTCAATTAATGGCCACCAGTGCCAAAAAAAGAAAACATGAGAGCATTGATACAACATATCTTGTATCAACAGTTTAGGGAGGTTGTGGTGGCGGTGAAAAGGTGAGAGGAATATTGTCTTGGTACACCCTGGGGCACAGTGGAGCATTGATTAATCTCTACAGAGTATTACTGCCGGCCATATCTACACCCCTATAGTTACTGTGTACACAGTAACATGTCACAAATGTCAAATCATCTTAAACAAGTTTGAACATGGCACTGAGTTTGCTGTACTCCATTGGTTTCCACAATGACCACATTGCACTCCAGCATACATTTAGGCTGTGGTGGAATGGGAGATTCACATCATGAACGTACAGCTGACAAATCTACAACAGTGCAATTTGTATTATCATGGATCTAAATTTCTGAGGAATGTGTCCAATGTTGTGTTAAATCTATGGTCCAATCTGGTATGTGCAAAACGTTCCCAAAAAAAGTGTGTGGTAAGTAGCTTTGTTCCATTTAGAAATAAAAGGGCATTGAATGCTTGTCCTTTTCTGTGATTTTCTTCGCTTCCCAGGATAAAATTAACTGTTAGGAAAACATTTTTTTCAAGTGTGAACCAGAAGTTAAACTATTTGGTTTAAAAAGAAGCTTGATGGGTTGGAGGACATTATCTGTAGTCAAAAGATCTTTTTTCACTATAGAGAAAGGTTAAAGTAAAAAAAAAATTATATAATTAGTTTAGCACAAAGGTAAAAACACTGAGAATAATTGATTCAATTAGGAAAAAAATGGCACATGCGCAGACCAATGAGGAAAATGGAAAGTTTTGAATTTGAAAGTAGCTGGAAGATGAAGAGCAGGCACCAGATGGCATAAGTGATGGCATCATGAGTCGAGCAGTAGTGTCCAAACAGAGACTGAAGGACGCAAAACAAAGCGGATGCCCAGAAGATCCACTGAAAAGCATTACTAGCACTCAGTATGCCCTCTGGTGCCCGTTCTAGGAGTACCAGCTTCTTAAACATAAAATAACAATTTACACAATTATCACTGGCCTGCATGTAAATAAACTGTGGTTAAATTTGGGCATTCGTTCGGCATGGTTAACCTAGTGCACCTGTTTTTAGAAACAATTTTGTATTCTGAATTGGAAATTCATGAAGCACTGCAGCCTTTCATCTAGTCCACTATGTTTTTAAACCACGCAAATCAAAAGATTTTTAATATTAATTAACCAAAATTGTTGAGCTCCTTCTCCTGTATCCGTTATAACAGGACTGTTTAGTGTTCAATTCATATAATTTTATGCACAGTAAAATGTGCAATACATTAAGGGTCACAGGAGATAGTTTTTATAGCAGTACGAGCATTTGTATGGTTTTAATCTGGTACTTTTAAATACCTAATGACATTTATTTACCTCAGCATCAAATAAAAGGTATAGTTGTACAGAGAGTGTTATTTAATACAAAAAAACAGCCTTACTGTAAAATTATGCAGTTTGAACATAGAGAATTTAGGCCATCAATCCTCTGAAGCTGTAACAGTGTGGTCATGCTACTCCATGTTTCTGTGTTGGTGGGCTGATGTCATGAACTAGCACTGTTGTTGTTTCATTGCTGTCTGACCCTTTTCTTGGCGTGTGTTGATGTGTCTTTAAACTGCAAGGCGCTGTGTGTTTAAACACAACGCGCCGTCCTGATTAGGGCTTTTATCAAGGCTCAGCCCTCATTTTATCTTTGGAAAAAACGCCGGTGTGCTTCCAAGCTCCACTATAGCTGAGCAGTACCAGTCAGTAAGCCTCTATGTCAGCTCCTGTGTGTTTGTTATAAGGATCCCCCTCAGCCGTGCTTTTGTAAAGGCTTCAGAAAACAGCACAAATTAGCTGAAATGATAAAGCATTTTAAAATATCAAACATAATGATGGAATAAAGGTTAAAACAGTGTAATAATTTGTCTTTTGACATGGATATAAAATGTTTTTGTTGAAGTACAATGTATGACCAAGCACAGATTGTGGGAGAGCAAAGAAAAACAGCCTGAAAAGTAAAGGAAGACAATGATAAGAAAGGCAGTAAGGTACATTTCTCATGTTTTGAGCATTTTGTTTAAAATTTACAAAAGAATCAAACCATTATGTTTAAAGAGCTTACTTGTGTCGTGCCCTATGAATAACACTCAATTTAAATAAACCTGTCTAAAATCATTGGGACAAACATCTCTGTTCTGGATTTACCTGTCCGTGGGACATTCATAGATGTGCTGAGGCAAAGTCAGATGTAACTTAGCAAACCTAACTTTGAGGTGCCTTATTTTTTTTACACATCAGGTGCTTACTTCTAGTGACACTGTCAAACAAGTCACACTAGTTTAATGTCATGTAATTGTCCTGCCATGAACTTTTTTTCTTATTTTATGTTAGATATACTAAGAAGTGCATTTGACTAGCAGCATCTAGCTACAGTTTTGATTCATAAATCAGAATCAGAATTAAATAATATAAAAGCTCCAGGACTGTGATTCGGTTCCAATGGCTGCTTCAGTGAAAACCCATCAGTAAAAGTCCAGCCGCCAGACACTTGCTTATGAGAGTTTAATTCAGGAAAGGCTTCAGAATAAGGCTTTAGTATCATTACTCCAACAAGGTAATTTTGTCCCTTGGTGCTGACAGACTTCTTTTAGTCTGTCCTGTCAATCCAGACTTAATTGGGAGGAGAACCAACCAGTTGCAAAACTTCCCAAGAAACAAAAGGTTCCTGGGTAAGTGAGGCATTTAAAGCCACTCACCACCATAATTATGGGATTTGAGGAGGAGAATTAAATTAGATAAGATCCCAATTGAAACCAGCCACTTCAAGTCATTTGGCATCTGAGAACAATGAAGTCCCTCCAGATGATTTTGTAGAGATAACTGGGGAGGTGGAGCTCTGGGGAGTCTTACCAAAGCTATTGACCAGACCAGGTCTACATGAGTGATACAAATATTCATCCTAGACATGCATAAAACACTGTGTTTACAAGCATGATAATGGTTGCACGGGTTCTTGATCTAGTCAAGAATTATTTGCCCTGTCTCTCAGATGCTAATTTCCATTTGCACATGCTTTAGCTACTCTGAGGTGTTTGCTTGTGCAAACAGGCATATTGCATAGTTTTCTCACATTGTTCTCTAAATCGGCTTCTGTCTTTCTCTATTTATTATATATTTTTATCTGAATATGCCATATTATCAATAATTGTGCAGTAATTTCTTTCAGATAAGTTCATTCTCTTTTGCTTTAGAGCTTGTTATTCATTACTAATCTAGTGTATATCTGTCTATGTGTTTTTGCCACTATCACTTCCGAATTTCCCCATTGTGGGACAATAAAGGTATTTCTTGCTTATCTTACCTTATCTCAATTAAATTTCATTTGAAATGATTAAATAGATTTGTCAAATTATCTTAAGGAAAGCTGTAACAATTTCTCTTATAGTATGTTGCCATGTATGTTCATGTATCTAAAATTGAGGTAATTAGGTCTATTTTGACAAAAATTAAGTTCTACATATAAAATATTTAGGCTTCTTATGATGTGCCTTTAGTTAATGCATCTTTATAAAGGATAACAGGCGTAAAATTAATTATATGCTACTATGATGGGACATAGTAAGTTACTTTTGCTTGTTTAATGTTTTCTTCAATATATAATCCTTGTTTGACAATCTTCAAATCAAAGTTCAACATTCTGCTCAATGTCTAAGAGAGTCCCAAGAGGTCAAATAATAATTTGCTAAATTAATCACAAAATGGCTTGGAGTTCTCCACTGTTGGAGCCCCTTTAAATATTCAACATGCCAAGTTGAGTGAATCTTCATCAGCGCAGACAGAACATCTGCATAGTGCAGCATGAGAGTAAATCATATTATTGGGTCACTGATGCAACATTTGAGAAGCACTTTAGCAAGTGATGCTTGTGTGTGTTTTTCTTACATTGCTTCTAAGGTGTAATGGTCATACAAACAAAAAAATATTAACATGTCTAAATTAGGCTTAGTTGGATGTATAGAAACGTGATGCTGTAGCATAATTTAATTAAGCAGCAATTAAAAACACAGGGAAGAAATGCAACAGTGAGATAAAAATTCAAAATGCTGATAATTAATTTTTTTTAGATATGTTTTGCCAGAGGATAACCTCAAATGTGTTACTTTTATTCCATGTTGCCATGATGTTTATAGGTTGCTGTCCAGGATGGCAGGGATGAAGGAGCAACAGATCACGGAAGAGAAGCCCCTGCTGCTGGAGCAAAGAGGACCGGACACAGACATGGTCAGTCCACCATATTTATCATTTGCATGACTTTTTGTTGCCATTAGCCCTTCTATCTGGGCATTCACACACCATTAGTGAGGGCTTTTAAAAACTCTTGGCATAATAATACTGAGATGTTTGTGCTCATTATTTGTGATGGCTTATAATTAGACAATGGGCCTGTTTACCAGCGGAGGAGGAAATTAATGAACTCTATCCAACCATGACAACACTGTGAGAAGATGAGAGCTCATTTAATCTCTGAGAGGAAGAGAAAAAGACTGAGGGAGTGAAAAAACAAGAGAATAGGCTGAGGCGATTACATAAACGGCACTTATTCCAGTCCACTTACCCATTCAATAAGCAACAGGTAGAGGCTGAAGCTAAATAAGGGGCTCTTGAATACCTCTTGATGCAGGAATGCTGAAAATGCTGGAGACTTCTCTGATGGAAAAGTGACTTGAAGAGGCAAGGTTTATTTCCGAAAAGCACACTGTTAATGATATCTTCAAAGTTTTCTAACACTTTCTAAGTCAAGTGACTTCGTTTTTATCCTTACCACCTATGGAGACAAAAGTTGTTAGAGCTAAAATAAAAGCACAGATAAGCCTACAGAGGACTGACACTCGTAATGGCACAGTAAGGCAAGACTGAAAAACAAAGAAAATCACTTTCCAGAAAAAGCATCTCTCTCTGCTTGTACCAACCTTAGTTTTACTGACAAGCACTGACTAAAGTGATTGACTTAACCGTGACTATCTTGGTCAAGAATATGGTGCATCCAAATGATACAGGAGGTCAGTTTTTTGATGAGAAGTAACAGAATATGCTACCCATTTGTACAAATCTCATTAACCACTATTGATTAGTTAAAAAGGTCATTGAGCCTACTCATTATAACTCTCTGTTGGTAAATATTGAAGGCCATTGATCCAGTTACATGTTGCATGACTGACTTGACTGGCCGCTGTTTTATTCTGTGAATGACCTATTTTGCTTAAGCACACACTCTGATGCCTCTCACAACTTACTTAATGTCTGCAGCTCTGCAGCGTAGGTGACCTTTAAAAGCAATGAGTGATTGCTTGTTACACAAGAAAAAGGTAAAACCCACAACCATTCATGTCTGACAAATCCTTCCTTCAGTTCACATGGGAAAAGTAAAGGCAAGATTGGGATATAAATGGCAAAAGAACTGTTGAGCAGACAGTACATATTAGACATTGTGCTCCTGGTCACCTTTACAACACAAGTTAAACAAAGGTTAAAAAATGCACTGACATCTTGTCAAGAAATGTTAACGTTTTCATGTCTGTCATTGGTTCAAAGTACTATTTAGCATACATGAATGGAGCAGATTCCTGGTTTACGGTTGCTTGAGAAGTAATCCAACTGATCAAGACGTACAGCTGTTCCTCTACTCTAATTAAAGGAAGGCTGCAAATCTTTAGCCTGACCTTTCTGGGCAAGACAGGAACAGAAAAGCTATAAGGAAATGGGACAAGATGTTTATCCTTTGGACATTAAAAGGAAAGGAAGCTCACCCAGAGCATTTTGAAGACCCTAACAAACATCAGAAAATCAAATGTGAATTACAAGGATCATGGGTTATATTGACTGTATGATGCTGCTCTGTCTGCCCTGGTTGTTGCCCAATAACCAACTTGTTGTGCTTGTTGTTTTTGCAACACAGCAGGATAAAGGAGAGGAGGCATCGGGGGGACTCCCATGCCCCGAAAGCCCCGCGCCCCCTAATGAACCCCCTCCCCCCCGCCGCCCCACTCACCGCTGGCATGCCATCGCACGGCACTGGCTCCGCCAGACCCGCCGTCGGACCAGCGGGGTCCTCCCGGTAACTACCAGAACAACCAGAAACATGACTGGCAGAACACAATATTCAAACACACAACACAGTTAAAGCTGCAGTAGGTAAACTTTGTATAAAACTATTTTTACACATTTGTTCAAACTGTCACTATGTCCTGTAAAATTTGAAACAGATAATCTGTGAAAAAATCAAGGTCCTCTGGCTCCTCCCAGTGGTTCTACTGCCATTAGCAGAAATAAAACGCTCTCAGTCAGAGCCAGGATGAATGTCTGGCTCTGACTGGAGCCAGTCTGATGTCTGGTCAAATTTTCAGGCTAAGTCCACAGTTTACTCAAAACTCCCTACTGCAGCTTTAAAACGTAGAAAAAAATTAGCTGAAAATTAAATATTAAGACATTTTGTTCAGAGATAAGCCTCCAATAAGTGAACCAATAAATGCTAACAAGCCTAGTTAGATGTGAGATCTCTGAATTTAACACTAATGAATAAAATATACATGACTAACCATAATTACATAACTTGTTTTGAGTAGGCCTATTAATGATCCTTTTATAAATATATTAGCAGAAAATTTGCAGATGTAGTCTTTCTACAAGCTAACGGAACAGTAACTAACTGCAATAAAAAGCAAGAGAAACCCATATATTGTATGATTATTCCAGATTGAAATCACATATTTTGATTTATACAATTGACAATTTATCTAATAAACTCTTTTCCTGATGAAATAGTAAGCTGAAAATGAAACACAAAGAAATGTTGTCCCGAACTAATCCCTCTCCAAGCAAACTAGCAAAATACTAACAAGCTAAGCTTTGCTTAGTAACAATTGATAAAAGTAAAAACTGATAAAATGTCTATGTGTATGCAATGAATTATTCAATTGATATTTTTAAAGCTATTATCTTGGCAAAGAAAGGAAACTGGAAAAAATTGGGCTTTTTTAGATTTAGCTCCTCTATAATGAAACTGACTGAATGCTAACACCTTTAGCTTAGTAGAGGAAGTTCAGACACAAACAGGGAGACACTTTATTGAATTAACTTATACTGAAATCACATGTTGTAATTAATTTACTAAACCATTATCTTGTCTAAAAGTGATCTGAAAATGACATGAGGACATTATTTAGGATTTAATTTGGCCACAAGCTAACCAACTAAATGATACCCTGATGATTTAGCAGTTTCATGCCAGATCAAGGACAGTATAAACTGGCAGAGACCTACTGTTAAATAATTTTGATTTGATTTAGTTTGGGATGATTTATTAAACTAGCAACTAGTAGAGTCGATAATGAAATATAAAGACTATTATTCAGATATAGAATGTGTAAGCAAACTTATGTGAGTTAATTGCTGTATTAGCAGAGAAACCCCTTAAATAAACATAAATAATCACAATTTATTGGAGCTATTTTAAATCATAAATTAATATTTATTCAGTTAATGCCTGATTGATTAAACCAGTTTCCTTGCTGAAAACATGTGCTGAAAAAACAACAACCATGAAGGCAGTTTCTGTGTATCTAGTCCTTACAAAGTAACTTGCTAACTGCTAATTTGCCCATCTTGGCTGAGAAAACACAACTTTATTTGATTAATCTAAACGTAAATCACTATCTGATTGAAGAAGTTGGTTATTGATTTATTAACCCTTTACAAAGCCACTATTTTAATATAGTAATCTCATTATTATCATGAGATTATTATATCAAAGTAGCATCTTTGTCAAACGGTAGCTGAAAATTAAATATGAAGACATTTTGTTCAGATCTAGTCGTAACAACCTTACTAGTAAAATCCTGTCCAGGCGAGTTTAGCAGAGACAGTCTAGAAACAAGAATATTTAAAGCATATTTGGAAGATGAGCCAACAATTAAATCACAATTTATGCTTTATTCAATTAGATAATTATTATAGTAGTATCTCAGTAAAAAGCAAAGCAGAATAATAAATCAAAACAAATTTTGTTCAGGGTCACAACAGATTTATCAGTTCTGAAAGACCAAACAGAACAAAAACATGAAATTGAAGTTTGGTTTCTTGCCAAGCTGATGTAGAGTTAATGTTTTATCGTTGTACTTCTGTAGGATATTTTTTGTTTTATATGGTTAGTTTGGTACAGCTCATAGTGTCCAAATGTCCTTAGCATCAACACAAAATACAACAGGACAAGAGAATTTAATCCCCTGTGGATTTAAACAAGTCAGTTCCTTGATCCTCCTAACGACTTAAACTTAGAATTTCTGACATCCTCAAGAAAAAGCCTGAAATCTAGGCCAAATTCTGCACTCATGAAACAACTTAAAAATACACACACAGACGAAGAAAACCCATTATGTCATTTTTACTGCACCTTCACACATAGCCTTAGAGTTTTTGTAGTCTGTACGGATCAGTAAGACTAAAGGAGTCTTAACACCACCTTTAGGAATTAATTTCCTTTGGTCATTCTCTCATCTTTCTGAACTGAGACATTACCCATCCTCTACATCAAGTCCGTGGGTGTTAGGGTTGAAGGAAAGAGACGAGTGCCACCTGCTGGTCCGACTACCTTACTTTCATTACTAACGTCTTCCCTGTTTTAACAATAAACTCCCATCTGCATGAAATCCACAGGGATCGAAGTGGTTCGAAGCTGCATATTTGCCTAAGAATTAGCTAAATAATTAAATTATGTAACTGGATGTCCTCTCCCTGGCACATCCAGCTAATATGGTACAAACAAAGTAACATATTAGAATAGTTTAAAAATCACTTGAAATTTTTCACATCTGCAGTTTGTTCGCTTGGGCAGCTTCTGACCCTGTGCTTTTGTAACTTATTTGCCTTTTTTTTTTTAGATCTATCCCTCCTCTAACTCTGAACTCCTGTCATTTTCTTTCAAGTCATCACTGCTACCTGGCTAAAATTTCACATCATGTGTCCATAATTCACCACTTTTACTTTAGCCTTACTTTTGTATTTAATATTTTCATGTTTTCTTTCAGAAGCATCTTGAGAAATCCCCCCTTCACCTCACAAATTCAGAGCTGAACATGTCTAACAAGGAGACAAGCCAGCTGTTCTGATGGGCAATCTAACCCCACATGCATGCCCTTAATTGTGTGGTTTTTGTCTTATTCAGAGTTCCAGATGTTCCTGTTTTGCTCAAGGCTTTTAATGCTGGTTATGAGTGAACTTGAAGTTTGCAGAAGAAACTGGACATGCAAATAGTTGTTGCTGTTAAGCATATCTTGCCTGTGTTTTATGTCCAAAGAGGATTTTCTAAAGAATGGGTGTACAAAATCACTAGTCTTAAATTAAGTGATTGAAATATATGCATATATATATATATATATATATATATATATATATATATATATATATATATATATATATATGTGTGTGTGTGTAGAGAGAGAGAGAGAGAGAGAGAGAGAGACAGAGAAATCCAGAACCTCCCTTTCATTATTTTTTAACTCTGAGGTTGGTATGTGAGAAATAAACTTTTTAAAATGCAAAACAATAAAACAGCTATATAAGAGCATTTTAGGATGCCACGTTCAATAGTTTTCTCAATCAGAACTGTGTCTATTCTGCCTGAGAAAACAAGTTCGGAGGAGCCTCCCTAGGGATCAGCCCAAATGTAATAAATCTTAACCAATTTTTTGTAGACATTACTCTTTGAGTAATTTTGAATACCAATCCCAAAAATAATGTCTATTTGATATCAGGAAATATATAGCATATATATATTTTTAAACAATTTAACAGTGGTTGAAATGCTTACAAAAATAAATAATAATTAATAATTCTCATAAATAATTTTGTCACATGAACTACCTGTTTTGAAGTGACTTTATAAAAGCCTGGCTGAGGAGCAACGCATTAAAAAAAATAGCCTTTTTGTATGACTATTGTGCAGACACGTGTTTTTTTTTTTTTTGCTATTAATGTGCCCTGTCTCTTTTTAACACACTAAATGACTGAGGTAAGAGAAACACCTTATACCTCACCAGTGGACGAACCTTCTGGTTACATCACGTAGATTTGGATGTTTTAAGTAACTTTTATGCTCCTGAATTGATTTTGATTTTCTCTTTTTAAGCCTGTTTATTAATTTGTTGTTATATCAATGGAATATCCCTTTACTTGCAATGCCTACAAAAAGTATTCACCTCACTTGGATGCTTCAGCCTGCAAGAATCTGCAAAAAACAAAGAAAACATTTGTATCAAAATGAAAACAGATGTTTACAAGATAATCTAAAATATAATGGTAAAGTAAATTAATGTTTAAATATTCACCCCCTTCAGGTCCCTTTTCATCATTCTTTCTTGATGGACCATCTCTTTTTAGGTGTTGACAAAAATTCTCAATGGGATTGACATGTGGGCTTTTACTAGCCACTCCAGAACACTCACCTTGTTGTTTTATTAATCGTTTCTGGGAGGCTTTATCCGTATGCTCAAACACAGTGTGTAGCCTGATGATCAAAACACTCAATTTTGGTCTCATCAGACCCAGTAACCCTCTTCTAGGATTCCCCCACATGACTTTGGATGAATTTAAGGGGGAGATGTTTACCACGTACCCATTCAGATTTGACAGTGTTTCTCTACGTTTCTTAGATGGTTCTTGTGTTCTTTTTTATTGTCAACAAGAGACACGTTTATCTATACTCAACACCATATACTTACAATATAACAGAGCACTGAATTCATTTAATAAGAACCTCACTCATCACTTTTGTAATTTTCTTGATTAGCATAGCTTCTTCGGTTTTGATTATCTTAAAAGGAGCTGCATGGTGTCTAAGGTACTGAGTAATGTGGCCCGGCCAACATTGTGTAAACACATTAAGAGGCAAGCTGTGTGTGTTTCTTTGAGTAGAATCACCAGAGCCTCCAGCAGAGGCGACTGTATTATTCCACTACTACTGTGGTCATTGGGAGGTAATATTTTGGAACAACCTGCCAATCACTGTCAGGGAATGTCCAGAAGCTGAGGGGATGGTTTGCATACACCCACATTTGTAAACATAGTCAGTAAAACTAATTCTGAGTGGGATTACATTTATTGTGTTTGTGTTTTTGCTATATGTGGCGGCATGTGCATACACAGGTTGTGTAAATATGTCTAGAATGAGCACCTGTGTAAATGTGCATTATTTTAGGTCATTCGGTCTGTACCATCTGGCAGGGAGACAAACAATGGAAGTCAGC
Organism: Fundulus diaphanus; assembly: GCA_037039145.1. Classification (NCBI taxonomy): domain Eukaryota; kingdom Metazoa; phylum Chordata; class Actinopteri; order Cyprinodontiformes; family Fundulidae; genus Fundulus; species Fundulus diaphanus. The sequence continues at coordinate 10,495,988 of CM073134.1, read as the reverse complement.
CTTGGCTGTAAATGGATGCATTTGAATTTCTGTTGTTCAAAAATGTTCATTACTACACGATGCCCTTCTTCAGCTAATAAAGTAAAGTAAACGGTGTCTTCTTGTTGTAATTGTAGTAGGAATACTGATGAACTAGAGACCGGACCACCTTCTTCTTCTCGGGTGTAATGGTGTTTGGCAAGCCAGCATTAATTTTATGTAAAAGGTGCATTACCACCACTATTAGAATCAGCAAAATCTGTGAACAAAAACAAGACATTTGACTTTGGTTCCACTTTACTCTCAAAGAAAACATTTTAAATTAAAAAAATGTGAAAAGAACAATATGGTATATAAAATGTACCACCTACTGGATTGGAGTGAGGCGTGGCGAGGAGAGGGACAGAAACATAATTCTTCTCATTAACCTTGTTTTCTTGTTGTTGTTTTTATGTGTGTGTGTGTGTGTGTTTTTAAGAAATGTGTGGCCCCTTGTCTTGATAATACAACTTTTAAACATGTAACATGTAATTCATGTTCCAATACTCCTGCCATGCTTTCTGGACATGGTTGTTATTGAGAGTTTTGGATACGTCTTTACTGAAGGTAATGTGGAATTCAGATTTTAGTGTTTGCTTTGTGCCCCCTACTCCCACATGTGCCACTCCAGCATCTGAGGACAGTCCCATTAGATTAGATCAGAGGACAGTCCCATTACAGAAAATTAATATATGCCATCAAATACTTCCCCTTATATATGTATTTTAAATTAATTGACATTAGTTTGCAAAAATCAGTTTTCACTTTGACATTAGAGTCTTTTAATTCTTCAAAAAAAATGTCAAATTACATTGACCTTGGTTTCTGTTATAAAACAAGGCAATAAAAGGCTGAAGCACTCAAATAGGGTCCATACCTTTAAAGGCATTGTAAGTTTAAAGACATGCCATACCTTTTATTTTAATGTCTGTGGCTTTTTTATTCCCATTAAGGCAGCAACCATTGGTAGATCTGCATGTTCTCTGCTGCTAAGGTCCCTCTGTTTTTGTTTTTTCTGTTGTTTGGGCCTACAGAGCACTACTGTCACTGCTCTACAAAAATGGACGCAGTAAAGTTCATCTAACTTTTCTCATTGTGATGTAACAGCTTCTCTGTGTTTTATGTGCTTGTCTCCCTGACCAGGACTGCCCTGACCAGCTGATGCCCCCAGGCGACTGGAAGGTAGGAACGCTCTCACCCCTCTCCTCTTTAAATATTGTTCTGTCTCTTTTCTCTGTCTGTTGTAGTTCATCTCATTTTGACTTGTTCACATAGGTAAACTGTCTAAATTCCGTGATAAACCTTTCATTCCAAGACCTTATACAATCCCTGCCTCAGATTAGAGCTGTTATCTGGAAAGTGACTGAGAAATGGAGCTTAACAAGATTTAAGTTATAAAAAACAGAGCATTTATTCTGCATTGTAGCAGTTATAAGAAGTGTGCAGTTCGTCTGGTTGTGATATTCAGGAGTTCCCCTCGTTTAAAATTTGACATGCAGCAAAGGTCCAAAGGTCAGGAATCGAACCCTGGACCCTACACCAAGGACTAATAGTGTGCTGTTATTCCCACCTGTTGTCGCTTTCTTTTCCAATTAAATCTTTAAAGTTGAGTTTTGTGGGGGTTTAATTAGCAGTCAGTACCCTACCTGCAGTTGTAGACTCTTTGAACAACCTCAGGTTAAATAAATAGACCAGTCTCTCCTGACATTTTGAGCCAAGCTAGTTGGAGGGATGACAGAAAAACAACCCAAAAGTGCATTTTATTTATTCTTTGAAACTTTTTTTAAAATTTGTTTTAAGCTTATAAGTTCCTTTTAAAAACAACATGAATAGGTCACTGAGGACATTTCTAAAAGGGACAGTCATTAAGCGGGAAAAAATATAGTAATTAAAGTATTTCCTAAGTGTTTATTTGAAATTTTTCAGGAATATCTTGGATGTTGACGATAAAATTCAATTCAATTCAAAAATATTTTATTAATCCCAAAGATAAATTAAATGCCAGTATAACTCATGGGGGTTTCTTCATTGAGTTGCTGTAGATGCTAACGACTGCAGACAGAAAGGATCTCCTGTATCGGTCTGTCTTACAGCAGATCTGGAGAAGTCTCTGACTGAAGACACCCTGTTGTTGTACAACAGTTTGATGAAGAGGATGCTTAGGGTTTTCCATAATGTTCTTCATTTTATGAAGAATCATTGTTTGCAAAGTTATTTTTAGAGGTTCTAGAAGGGTCCCCAGATCTTGCATGTGGCTCTGAAGCTCTGATTTGATGTTTGAATCAGATCTTTGTTTAAATCAGAAGAGAGAAATGTGTGGAAATAATGAAATTGGGTTCTCCTTCAAAATTTTACCTTGTGATTTTAATAAACAAAATATAATTAGCATAAAACACTGCTGTAGTGTAGACGACAAGTTTATTGAAAGAAATTAGGAAATCATTTCAAAGTTTATTTCAGTATTCAAAAAGTGAAACTATATGGAAGATTTATATTTGAAGTATTTAATTCTATAAATTCTGATTTTTAATAAGAGCTGATTAAAACCCAAAATTCAGTTTGACACATATACTCTCACATGATCGATAAAAAGAATGTGATTTTCTTATTAAAAAAATGTTTTTTATGACCTTATTTGGACTATACAATCATAGGAAGACTGTTGGATAAACAGCTTTCCAGGAGATGGTCATTGACCCACTCTGCACGGAGGTTAAACTACAAAAAGTATTTACTAAAGACAATGGCTGTTTACAGGATACAGAATATCAGTGGAAAATTGAGTGGAAGGAAAAACGTTAGAAAATAGTGCAGAAGCAGTGGGGATACCGGTAGCCTTAAAAGGACTGTGGAGCACATCCAATTCAAGAATTTGGATGAGATTCAGAAGGAGTGGACTGCAGCTGAAGTCGGTGCTTCAAGAGTCACCAGACACAGACAGTTCCAGCACATGGGCTACAACAGTCCTTATAGCAAGCCATCCCTACACCAGAGCGAACAATAGAGGCATAACACTGGAATGTTGCTCAGTGGTACAAACTCCTTTTTGAATTTTATTTGGAAATCCAGGTCAAAGTCTAGAAGAAGAGCCGAAAAGCTAAGGGTCCACGTTGTTTGAAGTCCACTGTGAAGCTTTCACAGTTTCCAGACTTTAATAAACCATTTCAGCATCACTTGGAGTTGCTCCTTTTCAAAATCCGGAGGATTCATTTCGCTGGTGATATATTTAGTTCACGTGGTAAGAGGCAGTCAGGTGCAATAGAAAGTTTCCTAACAAACACCTCTCTCTCACCTCTGTTGTCACACCTCAGGCTGAGGTCTCAAGTAACAACGCAGCAGTAAGGTTCAGTGTAATGTGATGAATTTAATTTTTAATCAGTGACTTGCTAAATCACAAGACATGAACTTTTGTTGTTTCCTCTGAACAAGACCATGTTTTGTGTAGTAAAGGCAATTCCTTCTGACAGGGCTACTTTACTTATCACTTATTTTCTTCCCTTTTGCCCTCTTGACAGGCACCTGTATGAGCAACTATAGTGTTAATGTTTTTAACCTAGACAGATCTATTATAATTGTCCTGTATTTTGGTCACTTGTTTTGACAATCTTTAAAGTGTCAAGACCCAATTTGTGTGGTCATGACAGAAAAACAGGAGATACACTGATTGTAGAAGCAAATTTAAATATTGTTTTTTTCTAAATCAGCTTAAAGAAGTGATTAGAAGTGCGCATGTGCAGCCAGCAAGCAGAAACTAGGAAGGAAAGAGCACGGACACAAAGATTGGTTATAGTTTTTACAGGTTTTTTAACCTCCTTTTTGTGAATACATAATGTATTAACTACTTTTAGGATGGAAGGACGATTTTTACCCAGTATAGCAACAAGTGTTTTTTAATCAGGATTACCAACTATAGATTTAAGTTTACCCACAAAAAACAAGCAAAAAAACAATAGAACAAGAATTATGTAAGTACAGGATGTGAGCATCAGTAAATCAGTTTGTTGGGGAAGTTTATGAAAGAATGAATGTGCAAATTGTTGCACAGTGTAAAACAAATAAATCCCTAACAAGCCAAAGGAAAACTAAGCCAGACAGTCTGGTATGGGGAGAGCAAAGACAGGCAGCAGAGCGAGGAGCAGCCAGGATTAAACAGACAGAGAACATTGGGTCCAAGTGTTCCCAGTCAGGAGCCAACTCCAAACCACTCCCGCTTCACCAAAGGCTAGAAAAGGACAGGAGTTGTCACAAGAGAAATTCATGTGAAGTAATTAAAATGTGCATGCCCCTTTTTAAAAAGGGGGCACAGTCTTTCCATTAAAGTTTACACTAGATTTTTTTAAGAAAATCCATGTTTACATTGACATGAAGAGAGAATTATAAAACGTGTTTTCTGAGAACTAACCTTGGAGAAAGAGAAAAATAAACAAAAGGGATAAGAAGACAAAAAAGAAAACATATGTAGGGCTTCACATTCTACATTAAAACACCCATCTCTAATAAGAGAAGTTGGAAAAAAACCCACAGAAAACATGAAGGGCATTATTTTACTGTCGATTTATAACGCTCTCTGGTCTTTTTGTGTTCTTTAGTGTAAAGGACACATTTAAAATGGGTTGATCCTATCAGTTAGTGATATAACACAATCAAGAGTCTTTTACTGTCACCATGTTTTACCATGGTGAAATTACCTTTGAGGTAGACACCGGTTTAGGATACACACAAATAACATGATACACATACTCATCAGACTTAGTATTTGCAGTTTTTTTCCCCCACACATTAGAGCATGCAAGTTCGTATCAGAGTCTGAGGGCTCTGATATCAGTCCCTTTGCGAACGATATCAGCCATGTTACATGGATCAATCACTCCTTCGTGAATCTCAAGTAATGAGGTAATTGACATGAGATTATTTTAGAGATTAAGAAACATGTCAAACTAATGCTAATCAATTGCTGCCACAGCACTGTTGTGTTGACAAAACTCACCACCAGTGTCCCTAGTGTTTGTGTGCACTCTTTTAAGAGTGACTGTTAAACCTATGAAAGTTGTTGAAGATGAAAGAATCAGCAAAACCTCCCAGCCCTGGGAGGCTGATGTAGGAATCATCTGACACAGGCTTGTGGTTTTGCGCACTTCCTGCCAGAGTTTCATCTGTTGACACGCTGGATGGAACCCCATGCACTGTTAGATTGACAATGTTTCTGAAAGGATGGTAAGCAGATAAAAGTTGAAGCTGGCTGATAGAAAGGCTGCAGCAGTAAAGTTAAGTACTGCCTAACTGTGGAAGGGCTCTGGTTGGCTGAATCAAAGGCTCCTCACAACATCTGATGAGGGATTCTACGTGTGGCAGACTGGATGCCGGAGCAGAACATGTAGAAATCTTAGTTAGGATTTATAACATCATTTGTTTTATACACTTATTGTTTGATTTATCCATCAGTTTAAATTATTTCCCTGTTCAAGTGTTACCAGTTTATTTGTGGTGTTATTGAAATTGAATAAAAACTTTAATTCTTAAAGCTAATTAAAAAGCAGAGTTGTAAACTAGTGCCTTAACGATCCCTGCATTGATTGCTCTGTTGAAGATGAAGTATTGTTACATAACTTTCTTTAGCCAATGTATTTCTTCAGTTAGCTGTTCATCAGTTTTGGTGGGCAGGGGGAGCATATTGTTGCATTTGCGTGACAAAATGTGAGCACTAACCTTGTAATTTCTTTAGCTCGTGTTATTTCTGTCTTTCTATTTTATGTATCATGCTAAAAGGTAGTTGGGGCGTGGTCACAACCTGCTCCATTATTCACACTTTGAGGTCGATAAAATACATACGCTGCAAGATCACAGAAATTTGTTCTTTTACTTGAGGTGCCGAGAGCTAAGATAAAGTTATTTCTTTCCGGGAGATTTCATACTTCACAATAACTCTCCTGCAGAATGCTTGGAAAGTCCTCTTATGTCCATCCCATTGCAGCATCTGTATATAATAGTTGCACCCTGAAATTTCTTTTGCCCAAATGAAGAAGCTGCAAGAACTTTCAATATAGAGCTGCAAGGAAATACCGTAATTATATAATTTTGTTCTTGCAGAGCATGTGTAGGTCTTTATTACTTTATTATGTTCACACAATGATGTTGTTTATATTATTTTCTCCTAATAATTTGTCTCTTACTTTTGTGATGTTTATAGATAATAGAATAAGAAAATAATACACAATTAATGTATACATGAAATCTGAGCATTTCTATGATTATTTATTTCGATTATACATGAAAACATCTATCTTTGATAGTGCAGTACATTTAAATGAAATGGTTTGTTTATGGGTGTGAAATGGAAGTAAGAGGGAAGAACATGCTGATGCACAAGTACGAAAGAGGAGTTCAAATTAGCAAGGAGTTAATGAACCCAGAGCCTTTTCTGTCTCTTAGCATATTTTTTGTCAGTTGTGTTGATTTTGTGATTATATTTCAATATCTTAAACTGTTTGGGCCATATTGCAATAATTTTTATATTTTCTCTCAGATAATGACATCCGTGTTGAAGCCATCTGCTACAGAGGAGTTTCTTCTTTCTGTATTACCAAGATATAAGATTGTGTATAATATGTACAAGAGGGCAAGGAAGAAGACAAACAAACCCAGTGAGCTGCTTTAGGTTGAAAGGACATCTGAAACAAGCTATTCAAACGTTGACCCAAATGGGAAGGTTTCGTGAAATTTTGAACAAGCACACGTTACAGGTCCGTCCCCCTTGCTCTTTGCTGTGCCACAGCTCCTGTTAACCCTCGCTTCACTTGGGGCTCAGTCTAATTCTTTCTTTTTAGCTTGCTTGTCATCATTGTTCTTCTCCTGTTTACCTGTCTTTACCTGTCAAATTGTCAGTTTTCCGGCAACGTTAGGTTGTTTCTCCACCATTTCTCCACTTAGCTGCTGCACACCGGCCGTCTTGAGCTTGAACGCCAGTACGCTCTGTTCGGGGGAGGGGTGTGAGCACGGCATACACAAGGATGATTCACACTGGATCCTCTTCCTGGCTCTGATTGGTTGTTTCTGACCGGGAGTGGCGTTTTTCTGCAAATGGCTGTAGGATTATTTGGAGCAGACAGAGGAGTTTGATTTTTATTTCACAGATTATCTGTCTCATATTCTGCTGTCAGCACGTAGTGACAGTTTTAACAAATATGTAAAAAATACATTTATACCGACTGCAGCTTTAAAATCCCCTTAATGGATATTTGGAAGCAAAGTAACTAGTGAGTGATGTTAAATCGCTGCACAATACCAAGCCTTCTTCATTAGAGGAAGGAGCTGCAGATCTAAACGGTCTAATGCGAGTATGAAGCAGCTCTAACTCGCCGCCCCCCAATAACACTGACGCAGCTCATCACTGCGTCTCTATCACACTGGAAGAAAGGCTGCACAGTGACATGATACACAATGCAGCTAATGTAGATCAGAATAACGTCCTGGAGAACAAGATGGGGGCTTACATTTATAAAAGCTATTTGTTTAACACAAAGAGTGAGTGTAATAAATTTCTAAGTATAAAGCATCACACCTGCATGATGATCAGGAGAAAACTGGAGAAAATGATAGGTGTGGCGTTGTGTGCTATGTCATGTTCTGCGTGCAATTAGCACATTGAACAATTGAGAAATTCCTCCAGGAGATGAAATGAAAAACACACATTTCAGTCGGTCTCATGCACATTTCTGCTCGCTGTGGCCAAATGCAGAGCCACACAGACTGTATGTTTAGAGCTGACGGGGAGCTGCAGAGTCAGCAGGGAGAGAGTTAATCTCGTGAATGAGGGTGAAAAGGGGGACAAAGTCAATGACAGAGGAAGGGAAAGGTGCTGAGTGATCTGTCAGCAGGAGAAAGGAGGGATGGGTGATGTTGGGGAAAAAGTGAAAGATGGAGGGGAAAATAGGGAGAGATGGAGTTTAAGAGGTAGGACAAAGGGCTTGTGGAAGAATGTGAGTACAGAGCAGAGAGAGGGAGGCTCTCCAGTCAGCACACCATTGCTTCCCTGTTGATGCGCACGTAGGCTTCCGGTTCTCCACCTTGGCGTTTGTTGCTATAACTGGAAGAGAAATATTGGTTTACTGTGTCTGTAATGTACAGTAGTGTCTGTGAGCATGATACAGCGTTGTGAGCCCTGTGTCGCTCCAGAGCAGGGGTGAGGGGTGTTGCAGCGCCCACGTCTCTAAATGGGAGAGTCAAGGTCACATCATTGTCAAACCACTACAGATGTATGGAAAAATCTTTAGGTTTGTGTAATGAATGAAAACATTACATATTTCATTTTTGCCCCAAAGTTTTGCAGGACAAATATGCTCATAGTGTTTCAGTTTGCTTTTATTTAATTTATGCAAACGAAAGAAATTTAAATAAAGTCATATATTTTTCATGTTCTCTTAAGCCATCATGTCACTTTCCTGTGTGTTTTGTGCAGCTGTGCCCATCGACCTCCTACACAAGTGACCACTAGCTGATTACTTTGTTCTGACAATCTTTTCACTGGTTTCTGGTCAGATTAACGGGTTGTGGAGGTGGCTCTGCTGCTAGTTCATTGCCACCTCGGACTGCTTGGGTGGAGCCTAGTTTATTTGCACTGTTGATTGGATGGAAAACAAAGAAGATGGAAAAGTGTTGACGTATCTTATTAAATGAAGGACTAAGCACTAGATAGGGGTAGCCAGGTATATTTACATGCTTAACTCCACCCATATGTGTGAGGTCTCCATGTTACCTTTTGCATAAACACCATGTGGATCCCTGGAATTTATGCCTAGATATGAGGCCGTGAATCCCTTCAGGATGGCGTGACGTTTTTTGTGATTGTTGTGGCCTGAAATGACTGATTTTGCGGCACCTTTTCAAAAAGTTGTGGTCAAGTTGCAATTATTTTTTACGCTTTCTCTTTGTTGTAACATGGTCTGGTCAAGTTGGGGGAGTCCTAACACATAGTATGAAGGAAATGTATTTTGCAGTTGATTCTTAAATCTACACTTGCACTCGGCTGCAATGCTGGAGCGCAACATGTTGTGTTCTGTTGATCTGCAAGGATCTCCACTCCACCCGCCCTACAACACACCGGACATTGTAATGAATGAAATTCCCCCCGGATGCCCTGAAAACACGTTAAAAGTGGGAATGTTGGTCAGATTTACGGAAAAGTTGCGACGACAGGTAAAAATTGGAAGTCGGTGCCAAAAATTCTGAATGATTGCATGAATGATGAGTTAATTTGCGTTAATAGTTGGGCAACATCCTGGAGGGACTGGGCAGTGGACAGCAAAACATTGTTGTTTTTAACCAAAAACACATTTTAATTAAAATTATCTGTCCTCAGAACATGAGCATAACCTTTAATGACAAATTGGATTTTACATTATTACACCTTTTCAGTTCTGTGAGCCTTTCCTAAATTCCTCTCGTGCTTGATTTTGGACGTTAGAGGGGCTATGAAGAAGGACATTCAACTGGTTGTACATATGGTATCCAATGTGAGTGGAACAATGTACAATATAATGACTATATTCATTATTTTACCCAGCCTGTTCTGTGTTCAAACAACGATTGAGATGCTCTTTACAAAAGGGTAACAAAAGTGGGTAAAAGCAGATGACCGTTCACACTGAGCCTGGTTCTGCTGGAGGTTTTCCTTCCCGTTAATGCTGTCGCTTCATGCTTGCTCAGTATGAGGGATTGCTGCAAAGCCATGGACAATGCAGACGACTCTCCCTGTGGCTCTACGCTTCTCCAGGAGTGAATGCTGCTTGTCGGGACTTTGATGCAATCAACTGGGTTCCCTTATATTGGAAATTTCTGACCCAATCTGTATAATATGATTGAATTTGAGTTTGTAAAGTGCCTTGAGATGACATGTTTCATGAATTGGCGCTATATAAATAAAATTGAATTGAATTGAACTGAATTGAATTGAACAAAACAAAATACTTAATAGAAAATGCATGCATCATAATTTTTGTCTGCATTTGCATTGCTCACATAATCTAGTACACTCTGATTAACTGTATAATGGGGAGCCCTGATATTCAGCATGAGAATGTTTGGCCTAATTTGAAGTCACAAGCAAAACAAGGTTGTAGAGGGAAATAGGTAAACAACATCACATCAAATCAGACGCAGTGATGCTGATGAGAGAAACTGACTGGATAATTAACCAATCAGAGAGTGGGGGGGCGCTCTCTGAGCCTATCACCAAATGCTCCCCTACCTCCGCCTCATGCAGAATGTGAGGCAGAGAAGGAAAGGGGAGGGAGGAGGAGGGGCGGCAGCTCCCAGAATAAGAGCGTGGGGTTGGGCGCAGAGCACAACAGACAAAGACTCTGCGGCGCTCTGCACCATCACCATCCAGCTCTCCATCCTCGAGCGAGCGCTCACCAGGACCTAGTCCCGTAAAACAGGAGAGGTCTGGCCGCTCGTCTGCCTTCCTGCTGCCGCCAGTTAACCCACTGCAACCATGCCTGAGTGTTGGGACGGGGTGAGTGATGAGTGCAAACAAAATAACATCTATGGGTTTTTTTTTCAGCTCTCTTTTATATATATTCCCATTTTATGTTAAAAACGTGCATTATGTGTGATTATGTGGGCTCTGCTTTAACCTGCAGCAGCGGTGCCGAATGGTGCCAAACGGTGCCAAATGATGCGCCACCCTCTGAGTTTGGCCCACTGACACATATAAACACACATACACAGTGGCATGTTGACACTTTACAGCTCAACCTCATGCAAATTTGAGGAAATTCTTTTATTTTATTTTTTTAAATCTAGGTAAAGACAAGAAAATGTTTACCGCACGCCTCCCTTCTCCTTTCCTCATTCCAGGCAAAAAAAAAGGGAAAAAAAAGAGAGAGAATATCCAAACAGGGTGCTAACGCAAAATGTCAATGCAATGAGGTCAATTTCACATTTCCTGTGTTCATATAGAGGTCATACAGTGCTTGTGTGTTGATGCACACACTGAGGCAGAGGGGAAACAAACCTCATGCAGTATTTGCCTCAAATTAGAGTGTGGATAACATTGATGATAAAGCTGAATAACAACTAGATAATCGCTTTGGATTAGCTTAGAAATGTTCCCTGCATGACTCTCTGCTTATGGATGGGGATAATAGAAATTTCTGGTGCTTAGCTTTTGTTTGTTGATGGTTTTTTTAATGCAGAGAGAGTGATTTAAATAGCTGCGGCATGATTGTTTTTTCATCTTCCAAACACAGAGATTGACAGCAGCAGATTGAACGAGTATTTTCAGCGCAGGGTGAGAAAACGTACAGGGAGGAGGGCAGTAATGATGGGGTGTCAGAGTGTATTTCAGGGTCTGTTTGCTTCAGAGAGGAGGAGAGGCTGCAGCAGCATCATCAGAGAGGTTTCAATGCAGCGGAAGGCAATAATTCAGTTATAGTGATCCCGGCTGTGCGATTGTGCGTGTGTGCGCAGTCACACTTGATACCTCCATTTTGATTTTTTCCTAGCTGTGACCAGCAGACAAAATGTGGGTCATAACATGAGATGTTTTGATTCATGGCTCAGCTGATGAAGCGACTTCTGCCTCTTTTGCAGCTGCTATTTCGGTTTCACAGACACTTAAACACCTAATTACACGGTGCAAGACTGACCCCCATTCACAAAATCGCTTTGCAGTATCTGCTAATAATTTTGTATTTTGAGATTTGCAGATGTATTTATATATTGAAATATTTCCAACTGCAGGATTATTGAAGAAAGCAACGAGTGCTTAATTTTCAGTTGCAGAATTTTTTTGTTTAAAAATTATTTTGAAAAAGAGAGCTACACCAGTCAATTAGCCAGAGATCATCAATTTTAACTTGATCAGGTATAATCAGTGATCTATCTGAAACTTAAAACTCCAGGAGTTTTTTTCTTCCATTGATTAAATGCATATAAATCAAAATAATATACACCAGCTAAAGGTTAAGGACATATGTTTTGATGCATAAATGTGGATAATCTTGGATTTTTTTTAAATCTTAGATTAAAAAATGCAATGTTTTTTACTTTTATGTTTATGTGTTACAAAAGTAATTCAGTATCGATCAAAAGTTTTGAATCTGTAGGTCAGACGTCAAAGAAAAGTGGAAATCAGTGAAGGCATCTGTATCAAAACTCTATTCTAAGTTGGTGTTTTCTGTTGTTGTTTTATTATACCTAGACTGAAAAAGATTAAAGTTTGCATGTCTGTAAAAGACTAAATAATGAAGAGCAACACTGAAGATGCAATCAAAACTAATTATTACAGCATTAAATCAGAGATACGCTGATCGGCTTTGTGGCTGATTTTGGATTCTGAGGAAACCCTCCCTGACATGTCTCACAAGTTTATATCCTCCTTTACTCCAAAGCACCAAACTTAGTTGGCTGAAATACCTCTTCAGCATGCAGTTACCTTTTACAGGGTGGTGCTAATGATCTAATTATTTGATTCAGGTGTGATGAAGCAGATGCCCATCAAAAACTTGCAGGGCACTGACCTCTGAGAACTGGAGTTTAAGACCGCTGCCTTTGACAACGTAGACCCTTATCTTAATTCTTAGATTCACAAAACGTTGCCATCATTTCCAAATCTTTCATGACTGATGGAGGTTGAAAGCTCAAAAGCATAAATGTCTCCCTCCTTATCTAAGGGCAAGTCTCACTCCTTGTCTTAGTCCTATCTCGGGTAAACAAGATAATATTTCCTCTGTGGAAAATATAGTTTCCTTTTTAGTAGCTTCTCCTCATTTTTGTGCTTCTTCTGACTTCATTTTAACACCTCACTGATACTGAAACAGCTAACTTTGAGTCTTTGATCCTCAGTGATAACTTTCACATGGAGGAGGAATGTTGTGATCAGCATAGCATGGTAGCGCTCATGCAGTTTGTTCACTGATTAGAAAAATACTAGATTTTTTGTCTGATTACGTCAAACTGAAAACTGGTCACCAACTGACTTTATGAGTATCTCTAGTTTAAACAAAACATAAAAGTTTTGGGCATTCCCTGAATAATGTAATGTTAGATTTTTGGTCAACTGCTCCATTTTGAGCTTTATCATGTTATTTTGTGTTTATTAATTTTTTTGTCATAATACTTGATTTGTGATTAATGACTCGTTTCAGAATAGTCCTCTGAAACTATATCCAACATTTTCTTTTCTTGTTTACCGATTCTAGGAGGACAATATCCAACAGATTTGAAGCTCTGTTGTGGTATATGTCATTTTTATAACATTTTTATATATACTTTTGTGTTTCTAAACAAAAGGATTAAATTGTTTATTGATAATATACTGTATATGAAAATGAAATGACAAAAATGATCAAATCTATGCTGTTAGATATTAGTTATCAGTCATATGACATTTCCTCAGAGCAGACAGAGTAGAATATTAGTTGTCAGAGTTGAAACAAAATTTAAACCATGCAAGGTCTGCATGAAATGTCCCATGGCAGAAGACGGCCATCTGTACTTGAAAAAGTCAGATATGAATAAAAAAACACAAAGGTATAAAATGCCGAAGGGGTGAAATGAATAGCATCATTTCCAGTCAACAGAAGACAAAACAGCAGTTTTATTGATTTCACAACAGTCTTATTACGTAACGCCTTTTTAAACAGGGTTACCTGGTATTCCCTTTGAAGCATTTTGCCCTTTAATTATTAAAAATGTGACATTTAAAAATGGCAGCGCTGCATAATTGTTTGCAACCACTCTGTTCCAGCAATGAATAACAAAGATTAATTGGCCTGAATTGGTTGTTTTTGGCACAGAAGTCCAGCCAAGGTCAGGTTTATATGTCCCACTTGAGATGGATCAGAGAGGACATCTGTTAACTTTCAGAGCATTCTTGTGTCTTTGGCGCGAGCCATCAGGTGAGTTAATGTTTTTGCATGTTTCACAGGAACATGATGTCGAGACCCCACACGGGATGCTGCATGTGGTGATCCGAGGGGCCCCCAAGGGAAACAAGCCTGCTATCCTCACCTACCATGACGTGGGACTGAACCGTGAGTATTCAGAAAAAAAAACTGGTGCCAGATGTTAGAGTTTCTGCACTTTTCAGAGGCGATAATTGGCCTTCTTTGTTATGTTTCAATAAGACTTCTGGCCTTTTCTGTGTAATAAGCAACTTCTCATGATCCTAAAGTCACAACTACAGAAATAAAGGAAAAGTTTTAAAATTAATAATTTAATTTCTAACATTTACTATTGGCATGACTATACTTCATTGCTAATTTTTATGTGATTTACTGAGATCACAAATAGGGATGTGAATGGTAGTTAAAAAAAAATTAAGCATTGCATAACAAACACAGAGTTGCAATTCGTTTGGCATCATTGCTTTTTTTCTTTTGTTTAAAACCGGAAGGATCTGTCCTCTCAAGGTAAGAAACACAAACAAGACTGGAAGGGAGCATTGACAGGCAAACTTATATTCACAGTCATGATGAGAGACTGCTGCCAGGGAAACAGACATGCACTGTCAGCACCATGTTATCAAAGTGGACCAATCCGGATAGGGGCTTTCAGGAAGGACAAACAAGAAAAACCATTAAGGAGTTTGGTCATGCCCAGTGAAATCTGTAAAACACTAATTTATCGCTGAAAGCGTGTGAGCTTTTTACATGGTCGGGTGGAGAGAAAGGACCGAGCAGCGGCGCTCCCTCGGTCAAGTTAATTCATCCTAGCCCGGTTTTTATGAGCATTGTGTCTTATGAGTTTTGTGCACAAATTCATTTTAATTTAAAATGGTAATACTAACCATCAGACATTGTTTTGTGCTAACAATTAAACCTGATAAAATGATTATGTAAGGGGGAAAAAAAAATGAGTTGCTCGTGTGTTAAATTCAGTTTTATCATTCAGTGTGGCTGTTGAAAGACACGGTGATGATGAAACACAACACTCCCTTTTGTATCAGTCTGCCCCACAAAAAAAGAAAGGGTCTTCTCCCTCTTTGTGTGGACCGCACCGAAGCTAATCTTCCACTGTGCCTCTGAGCCAGGGAATGGCATGTTAGCAGAGCTGAGTTTAAAAACAACACATTTGCCAGCTTTACTTGTGTTAACACAAATTATTGTACATCGCAGCCCTACGGAGGAGCGCATTTCTGAACTCGCAGCGGAGATTAAAGATTCTACACTTTTCAATCGTCACATTTGTTGATTTACTTCATTCTTGCAGCATTCTGGACTTTTGGGCATAAAATCTTTACATTAAAAATGCAGTAGTCATGTATGTTCCACAAATAATGAAGCGACACAAGGTTGAAGTTGGATTTCGATTTGCCAGTTTGATAAAAAGCTATTTCACAGCCTTTTTCTTGACATTTCAAGATCTATAATGCTTGTCAAAATATACAAATTTGTCAAGAAATATCTTGCAGTTCATACAGCTTCTTTGTAGCATTTGATAAAAGGAAGTTTGGTAGTTTGCCACTGACTTTTATTTGACATTTAAACCAGACCTAGTTTAAAACCCTGACTTAAAATTATAAGGAAAATAAGACATATTTTCAAATAAATTTTATTGAGGGTTTCTCAATCAGTAAATTCTAAATGAAAATACTCATGGTTAAAATCTTAAATTTAGGTTTCTGTCCATTTGGAAAATGTATTCCATATCTAAAATAGAATCATGTCATTTTTACCGTTTGCCGTTTAGTAACTCAAAAAAAATAAATTCTGAATTTCTAATTGATACAAAAATAAAAAAATAGATACCTATAATAAAAAGAACATCACTACAATAAAAAAAATGCCCAATTTGAGCCATCAAATAAGAAAAAGTCTTTATCTAATCTAGGATGCAAAATACATTTCAGACATGCACTGACATTAAAGTAATATTTTATATATCATATTCTGAGTTTTTCTTAAATTCTCTGTATGCAAAAGATATGCAAAGTTATGAAGCCTACAACAGATTTTGAAATGCGTTATGTAGTTAGGCTTCATTTAGTAATTAAGACTAGAAAACTTTAACACATCAATACTGCCTTATTTTAAAATAAAACATAAACATTATAGCTAATTAAAAGGGCTAATTAGATGCTATGTTCATTTCAAGCCAGCAGAACGGAGAAAAAGAGTGTCTGTAGAAAACGCGAAAAATCGAACTTTAAACCCAGTTAATGGAGTCCGATTTAAGCTTATGCAGCTTAGCAGGCATTGAAATGGCAGAAAATCAGGATTATCACACCGTCACAGATTTCAGCCTGAGCAAACGAATGAAGACAAACCCAGTCACTGAGTTCATTCAACAAATGAGAGGTTCATTTATATTTAATGAGGACAGAAAGAAAAACATCCCAGAAAATCCTAGAATAGACATTACGGCTTGCTCACTGCACAGAGATCACCTCCAGCTCTGTGTTGAGCTGTCATCACATTTATGTCAAAGTTAAAAGTCACTGAATGCCCTGCATGCCAACGTCCCGACTGCTACTTCATTAACTAAGACATGCGAGGAAACAATACGTGACAGAAATTGTCTTTGAGGGTCGGCTGTTTAGAAACGTAAAGACAAAAAAAGGAAAGAGGTGATGAAAGAGGCATCGGTGAAATGTAGGTCAGAAAAACATCCCTATCCTATGGAGAGAGGTGGGCGGGGCCAACCAGCAGCAATGCGGCGCTGCCTCCATGGGTGGAGGTGGGATAAGGAGGGTTGTGGGGGGTTGGGTGCACCATCCACTGCTGGTATGACTGCAGATATCAGGTTGTTGTTGTCATCTGGCCTGCTGCTATTTCTTCTGGTGCTGCCTATCTTCATCTGTTAGGAAAATAATCAATTAATAAACCCTAAAAACTAAGGTACTATTAGACAAAACTGAAAATAAATAGCAATTCAATATGGTATCCAAGCAAAAACTGAAAGATAATTATGTATTTCACTGCAGCAGAGCCATGTGGCTTAGTAGTCACAGCTTGTCATTCAACAACTTAACCGCAGCGTACCATTGCACAGAACAGAGGGAAAAAATACAGAGAATCACGACCGAAACTTGGTCAAAGCTCATTCTTCCATTCAGATGTGTTCTAAGCAGATGGTGTGGCAATCTGCCAGAAACCTGATGACAAACACTGAAGTGGACAGAATAGGGAATAAGAGGTTGGGGGAGAAAAAAAAACGATATCTGAAATGAAGAGAAAGAGACAAGAAGTGAAGAAGCAGGGGGTCGATTTCAGACATAAAAAAAGAGGTCATGCAGCCCAAATTGTTGCAGATGATGACGCTAAAGCATTAAATCTGAATGCAGAGAAAGCACAGGATGAAGGCAGTAGGAGAGCGGAGGCTTATGCAGAGAGAGAGAGAAAAATAAAGTAAAAAAGAGAAATTAGGTCATGGAGTCAGTGGGCGTGTAGACACCGAGCGGGCATCGATGATTAAGCTTGTTTTTAATGGGAAAGTTCTCACCTCACTTAGCAGCTACATTGTTATGAGCCCGCAATGTAGAACCAGCGGTGGTGTAACTGGCTGAACATCCACCTTTTTTTCTACCCTCTCCTACTTTTCTTTCCTAACCCAGTTGTCATGTTAATTGGTCCGTTTAATTAAAGCCGCTCTGTCAGGGCCCCAAGGAAGAAACATTGTTGCTGCGTGGTTTCACCGACTCAGACACACATGGGCTGAAAGTAGGACAACTGCAGTGGGTGGGATGGGGGGCAGAGAAAGCGCTGACACTATAGATAAAGCTATTCCAGAGTTTAATGTTCTGACTTTTTTCCACTGCGCTCCAGGAAATAGAGCTCTAAATTCGAGGCTAATCCGTAGTGAGTCATTCCCACAGCAAACTGGTTTGTCTGGGCATCACAAACCAAAAGCATCTTTAAATTTTAACAGTAGCTATGTTTACATGCACAAAATTTCACGATTGGATTAATATGTATTCAGACTAAATAATCAGATTGTACAGTTTATATGGGCACATTATCAATTAATCAAATCATAATGTGCGTGTACACTCACCGGCCACTTTATTAGGTACACCTGTCCAACTGCTCGTTAACACTTAATTTCTAAGCAGCCAATCACATGGCGGCAACTCAGTGCATTTAGGCATGTAGACATGGTCAAGAGAATCTCCTGCAGTTCAAACCGAGCATCAGTATGGGGAAGAAAGGTGATTTGAGTGACTTTGAACGTGGCATGATTGTTGGTGCCAGAAGGGCTGGTCTGAGTATTTCAGAAACTGCTAATCTACTGGGATTTTCACGCACAACCATCTCTAGGGTTTACAGAGAATGGTCCGAAAAAGAAAAAACATCCAGTGAGCGGCAGTTCTGTGGGCGGAAATGCCTTGTTGATGCCAGAGGTAAGAGGAGAATGGCCAGACTGGTTCGAGCTGATAGAAGGGCAACAGTGACTCAAATAACCACCCGTTACAACCAAGGTGGGCAGAAGAGCATCTCTGAACGCACAGTACGTCGAACTTTGAGGCAGATGGGCTACAGCAGCAGAAGACCACATCGGGTGCCACTCCTTTCAGCTAAGAACAGGAAACTGAGGCTACAATTTGCACAAGCTCATCGAAATTGGACAATAGAAGATTGGAAAAACGTTGCCTGGTCTGATGAGTCTCGATTTCTGCTGCGACAGTCGGATGGTAGGGTCAGAATTTGGCGTCTACAACATGAAAGCATGGATCCATCCTGCCTTGTATCAACGGTTCAGGCTGGTGGTGGTGGTGTCATGGTGTGGGGAATATTTTCTTGGCACTCTTTGGGCCCCTTGGTACCAATTGAGCATCGTTGCAACGCCACAGCCTACCTGAGTATTGTTGCTGACCATGTCCATCCCTTTATGACCACAATGTACCCAACCCATGATGGCTACTTTCAGCAGGATAATGCGCCATGTCATAAAGCTGGAATCATCTCAGACTGGTTTCTTGAACATGACAATGAGTTCGCTGTACTCAAATGGCCTCCACAGTCACCAGATCTCAATCCAATTGAGCATCTTTGGGATGTGGTGGAACGGGAGATTCGCATCATGGATGTGCAGCCGACAAATCTGCGGCAACTGTGTGATGCCATCATGTCAATATGGACCAAACTCCCTGAGGAATGCTTCCAGCACCTTGTTGAATCTATGCCACGAAGAATTGAGGCAGTTCTGAAGGCAAAAGGGGGTCCAACCCGTTACTAGCATGGGGTACCTAATAAAGTGGCCGGTGAGTGTATATGCACCTGGCTTTATTCAGAATAGAACCACTCTGGCATGCACAGTTATCAAATTCCCCTAAAAAAAACACAGAATAGGAACTTTAGTCTTTGCTGAACAACAAAAAATAGGAAACAAAGCCATATTATGCGAGTTTGTTTGTCTTCCGAGTGCCCAGGATGGACTTGCACGATGTTCTAACTACAGTTGGAACGTTACTAAGTAAGCAACAATTTTTAGCTTTTATTTTGTAGCAGAAAGGTTCTATCGGGAGCCCCGACATTTTTGCTTCCCGATGTATTTCCGCCACTCGCTAACGTGGAAATACATCACGTTTACGTTGGGCGCACCTGTGCACTTGGGTCAGTTTTCCACATTCCGAATAACTTGAGCCTGACAAGCGTTTATATTCACGTTGACCGGATTATCAATTGATATAATCCACCCCTCTTTTTCAGAATACAATTTCATTCCAATTCAGCTTAATCCGATCATCATATTCCGATGTTACACAATATGCAGCATGTTAACCAGAGTGATATAACTCTCTATGTATGCCGCTGGTGTTAACACCATATCAGGGAGGGGTCTATTTTCAGTCAAATCTCAGGCTCCGGTTAACTACTTGTGAGTACACCATATAAAAAGCCGATGCAGTGAGGTAATTTATTTATTACATGGGATCCCCAGATAATGCTTGTCCTGTGTGAATATGGCTTAATACTGAGTTCAAGCTGAACATTTCTCTAACACCTTGATAAAAAAAAACAGCTGATTTGGGAAAACATGGCAAATCAGCATTTAGATTTAGCTGAGCTGTGACCACCTTTTTCTGGACGCATCATAGAACATGTTTAAAAGTAAAAATAATAATAACAAAGCAATGGCCCTACTATTGAGCTACATTTAAAGTAAATATTCCAACTACACTAAACTATAAGATAATAGAGAACATTTAAAGAATTTGGAATTTGCTTTGGCTAAAGTTAGCATTAGTACCATTAACTGTAAAAAGTTGATATTTAGAACCTGGCAAGACACATTTTCACATTTAGCGAGGCAAATGTAAGAAAAGGTTTACAGTTTTTATTAACTTTATACTCTTAGTCTTTTCTAAAACTGAGCTGTCATCTTAGAACTGGCAGTAATTTGCCTAGTGATGTTATTGATAGCTTTAAGATACAATTAATTTACTTAGTTAGAAGGTAAAATGCAAAATTCTTGACCCTTCTTATTTCAAATTTGCATAATTTACCGCTCCAAAACATCTTAGGTGTTGGCTTAGGTAAAGCTAAAAAGCCCATAGTTTGGGCCTGTGCAGATCCTAAAAATTACTTTTTTTAAAAGTCAGCTAAAGCACAATGAAACTTTTAAATGAAACAATTATCGGCACAATATGTGAGTATGGTGGTAGAAACAGATTCTCATCCGTACTAAACTGGAAAAAAATGAACAGCAAAAGCAAAGTTGGTATATTTAACAGTAGCACTTCACACATGATATAGTCCTGACCAGGGTGTAAAAAGATTCCATATATGGTCTATTTAAAAATACATCCTCCACTAACTTCATTAATAAACACATAGTCATGTTTCTTGGTTAGATGTAAAAGTGACAGTAAGCTTCATGGCAGATGCATCAGGAGTCTTTGCATCCTGACTGGCACAGAATCAACTGTGCAGTTGGCCACCTTCAAGAAACCTCCTGCAACGTGGTGCATGTTTAATCTGATTACATCTCTCTGCTCCTATCCCTCCTTCCTCTCGCTCCTCATTTCCTGTGCTGCATCTTTTTCCCTCTCCAGACAAAATGTGCTTCAACCCCTTCTTCAACAACGAGGACATGCAGGAGATCACCAAGCACTTTGTGATTTGTCACGTCGACGCCCCAGGACAACACGTTGGAGCTTCACAGTTCCCACAAGGGTACAAAACACTTGATTCTTCTTAAAGGCAAATGTCACTGATGAATAGAGATGTGTTCATTATGAAATATTTTAATTATCAAGTGTTTAGATCTGTAATTAAGCTGTGCATGATTAAATTACCAAAGACATTAATTTTTAACTTGTTTTTAATTTAGATATTCTTTCTGAATTTTTTTTATAGAATTTATCTTATTTACTTCACTTATTATGCAGCTCTTTGGGATTTGTATAAATATAAATTGCATTACAAATCCAATGTATTTTTTTATTATTATTATTATTATTATTATTATTATTATTATTATTATTATTATTATTATTATTATTATTATTATTAGTTTGCATCATTATATCTGTCCACCTAATACTTGAATATTATTATACCATAATTTTAACCTTTCAAGGTTCAAATGACCGTGGTCAACATAAACATTAGGATTTATGCATAAATACCCATAAGGAATAGATAAAGATTACAGAACCCAATTTTTAGGCAAGCCCATGTATTGTAACAGTTGTAGACAACAAAATCTATAGTCTTTATAACTACAGGAGAAATATGGACAAAAATGACTTATTATTATTATTATTATGAAGAGACAATGTAGTTGTAAAGCTACTGATACATTATCGAGGTTTTAACAAAGGTTTAATAATTTTGTTTGAAACACATACAGTATGTTGTCTTTATTTGTATGTAAATGTAAATATAAAGACAATTATTAACTTCAGAATTAATTACATTCAATTTTAAAATGACCCAGATAGAGCTGGTTATATTTGATTATAAAAGAAAGGCAGGAATGACAGACACCTGTAAAACCGTGTTTATTCTATGGTTGAAGTGAGTCACTGATTATTTCAAACAAACCTTAGTAAAGGTTAACGTGTAACTGAGTAACTGTCGGATCAGTGGTTTAAATCGAAAAAGACAAACCAAGTCCTTTTTCTCAACAGGTACCAGTATCCCACTATGGAGCAGCTGGCTGGGATGCTGCCCACTGTTGTGCAGCATTTTGGGTTAGTGCTTTTTTGCATTTAAAGTGTAGAACTTATACATGTATGTGTTTATATTCCAGCCAGCACTTCAGAAGCAAACATTTATTGAAAATAATTTTAAATGATCATGAAAAATCAGTTGGTGGTTATTTTATAAACATAATTTATTAAATATTAAAGAATGTCGACATAACGAAACTATTTTGTTTCTTCATTAAGCTTTTTATTGAAGTTTGCTTTTCCTATTTGCACATTTGCTTTATTAAAATTTACTCTGAGGAGATTGTCTGTAATTTATTGTTGATCTTATTCAGATTCAAGAGCATCGTCGGGATTGGAGTTGGAGCTGGAGCGTATATTCTGGCCAAGTTCGCTGTGAGTCCAACTCTCAAGCTCGATTCTGTACCTCTTCAGGAATGATCAGCTTCTTTATCAGTTTTTGAGTGTTAAACACTTTCTGCTGGTACAGCTTCTAGTTCATGTCTAAGAAGTTTCCTATAGCCCCCTTTCCATTGCAAGCCCCAGCATTTAAAGAAGCAGGCTTTGGTTTCCCGGTGTAAACACATGAGGATGAGCCTCCATATGCATTGGGCATATTCTAACCATTCACTGCATTTTATTCATGTATGAATGTAAAAATTTACAAAGTAATTTAGACAGCAAATTGGCTTAAATCAGAGACTTTTACTCAGTTTTTCTGGAGAGAAAAAAACTGAGCGAAAAGGTCAAAAAGCGGAAGGAAAACTGAGCATCTCATAACAACCACTGCAGTTATTTTGGAACAATCAAATAAAATACATTGAAAACATTTAACAGGAGACCACTGTTGCCTAAGGCATGTGACAACAATCCATGACATTTTTTTGTTTTAATTGCAAGCTCAGAGCACAACACATTCCCTACTACGCCACTAGTAGACGCTTTGCTCTGAAACTCAACGGCATGCGCATGTCTACAAACACTTCATGCTTAAAAAGGCACCACCACTAAATAACCCTTCAGAACGGCAGGGAGTGAAATCTAAATTTGGACATATCACCAAACCACAGTTTTAAACGGTTCTGTTATATTGTGCAACGTCATACTGTCATACTGCACATGTGCATGGGCTTCTCCAAACCTTTTCCTCTTAACCAAAGTTATACTCACAGATTTTCCTTGAGAAAATACAGAGGGCTGTATTTCACATTTATACCCCATACGATGGTAAAATAATTTAATGAGCTGCATTTGCATGATCCAGTTTTGAGCATTAGCTGATATGTTGCTTGCTATCCAGAGAAACAGTTATTACAGAAATAAGTTTACCCCTATCTCCTTCAATCAGCTGATCTTCCCTGACATGGTGGAGGGTTTGGTTCTGCTCAACATCGACCCCAATGGCAAAGGATGGATTGACTGGGCTGCCACCAAGGTGCCTTTCTTTGGTCGTACCGATAATTTTTAATCTGGACCTTCAAAAAGTCAGAAGAGATTTTTGTGTCAAGTATTCTCAGTAAATATAAGGTATGTTTTGTTGTTGTATCATCAGCTGTCAGGTCTGACCAGCACTATTCCAGATACTGTACTGCCACATCTTTTCAGCCAGGTAAGATCAAAGTTTCATTTCACCACATTCCTATTTTTTCCACTATTTTTAGATTAGGAAAGTATAAGAATTGGGTTTAAACTAAAACAATGAACAGAATGCATGCTTTTTTGAAACTGTTAATGTTTATCCTTTTCAGTATTAAATTCTTAACTGTTAGCAGTTTGTGGCTTTCTGTAACAACCTGATGTTTTTTTTTTGTTTTAGCCAATTTGACCACAAACATTTCCATGTGTAGTTTTATTTTCCATTTGTCAGTCCTGTTTTTGATGTTGTGCTGATTTACATTGATAAAGTTAAGGCATCTACATCTCTCTGCCAGAACAGATAAACTTGACCTCTCTTCCACAGCTGCTCTTGCAGCCTTGGTTTGAAATTCTTGCAGCTTGTTCTTGACACATCAACTAGCATTTACTATGTTTAATTTATTTTCTTACTAGACCTGTTGTGCCAACATACTGATGTCTAATCTTGTATTTGTTGTCACACAAAAACGATTTAGGAAAGTAGGACTTAGGTGTAAAAAACTGGAGTTCTATGACCAATTTTCCACCAGAAGCTACCGCCTTTAAAACTAATCCTTTTCAGCCTTTCAGCACCATTTAACAGTTTGTGGCTAACTGTTAGCACATCGTCAGCCTTTTATCGTCAATCTTTTAGCAATTTGTGGATAATGGTAACACACCAGTGTCTAATGTCGCTTCAGTAAACTTAAGCTGAGCAAATTAAAGGAACTAAGTGAGATAGAGACATTTCTGCGTGCATTGTTTGCCCTTTTAACAGTGTTACGCCATTGTGGCAAGTTGTGTTCATTCAGATGTTTTGTTTTGTTTCAATAAACTGGAATAAAATAAGACCTAAGTGACAAGATCTAATGCTTATTTTTCAAGCTCTGTGACTCAGTAATATGATGCATAAATCAAGATACTGCTACATTTAAATGTTCAAACGAACAAACAAAACAGTAATTACTTTTAAATTTAATCCGTTGTAATTACATAATTTTAGTTCACATTTGTAGTTTTGTAAGTCATTTGTACTTTGTGTGTATGTGTGTATACAGGACGAAATGGTGAACAACACAGAACTGGTTCAGAGCTACCGACAACAGATAACCAACTCCGTCAACCACCACAACCTCCAGCTTTTCTGGAACATGTACAACAGGTGAATGAGCAAATCCACAAACGTGTTTCAGTTTGGAAGAAACAACCTCAACCTGACAGAGCGGGTGAAAATCACACTGTTGTCTTTTTTGTTTTTGCTTATTTCAGCCGGAGGGACCTGGAGATGAACCGCGGTGGAACAGCGATAAATGCTAAGACCTTGAAGTAAGTCTTGAGGAAATGTTTTTACAGCACAACCTCATCCATGGTTTAACTGGTTTGACCAGACCTAATTACAAATTACAAAAGAATTTTCTCCTTTGGTGGCTCCATCTCCTTACATGTGACATTTACTGGCTGTGTTACACAGTATGGTAACAATTCAAGAAACAGTCATAGTTCCTTTCCTAGTTTCTTCACCTCCCATGAAAATTAAAGAGAGGAGTTTGGTTTCTTTGTTCAAAGTTGTTGAAGTGTGCGATATAGCCAAGAAAAACAAAACTGGGAAGACTATTTAAAATACTGACGGCTTTTCTGCAGGTGTCCAGTGATGCTGGTTGTGGGAGACAATGCGCCCGCTGAAGAGGGAGTGGTGAGTCTTACATCATACTTCATCTGTAAAGCATAGCAACACATCCAGCTAACAACATAAGAGGTTAAATGACCTGGTGTAAAATGTGAACAAAAAGTGTCATGAACTTATTTTTGGTGAAACAGATATTCCAATTATTTACTTTTCACAAAGGAAGTTTTATATCACAAACAGTTTTTGAATTGATTTAATCAGTGTAGGTTTGACTTGTTGTGATGTTTATGCTGGTCCAACACTAAAGCCACTACTCACAAAAAAAGGGCACTGATAAAGTTCTCATTTTGTGATTTCACAAAAATAATTAATCCCAAGCTGTGTTTGTTTACAGTGGAAACAAACATTTTAGATCTAAGTAGTCTTACATTTTTCAGACTTTGAACGTGATGTGATAAAATGCAGCCCAGACCAATCAAAACACAGTGGAATAGCCCTTTAGGTCAGCAACAATGTAGCTTTCAGCTTGAATGTAGTAGCCAACTTCAGTGTTATTAGAGGCTCATAATTAGGCAGTTTTGGTATTCTAACTGTGCCTATGACGAGTAATGAACAAAGAACAGTTTTATTTAATCAATGGTTAAATCAAAACCCTTCTTTCTTCTTTTATTTATGTATTTTTACAGTAATTGGAATAAATATTGTATAATAACCATAGTTAATCAAAACAGAAAACCTATATTGTATTCCATATTGCACTCATTATACAGCTATGTGAAGCTTTCCTTTACAAGATTATAAAAATATGTTTTCAAAAACGTCTTCCCTTAAAATCTGCCAAAAGTGTCCGACGGCATTAACTTCTCGGCATTAACCTTGTGGTTGTTGGACCAAATAAATCCATTTTGGACTCATCTGGATTAAATGAGCAACAAAGATTAGTTTTTTGTATAAATTCTGCTGTTTTGTCCCCTATCTTCCATATTTAGCAGAGTCTGTCAACATGACTAAGTAAGTAATATAAGAGTAAATAAGTAATACTCTAACTAAAGCTCTAGGCAGCCGGCCCTCCTTCTTTCAGCCTGCTCTGTTCAGCATTCTGTCCTTGCCGTATTCATTTAGTCAATGAATGTTTGTCCTCATTCAGGTAAACAGAAACAAGTCAGCCGGCAGAGACCTGGTGCTCTTACGCCCCAACCCCTCTTACCCTCCAGGAATGCTGTCCATCTGTCTCTTTATGAACATGATGTGTGTCTGCAATACTATAGGTGTGCAGATATCTGTGTGTGTGTGTTCTCCAGGGGACAGATGGCCTGGCTGTGTCTCTGGGGTTTCCTAGTTTGAAGTGGCCCAGATATGCACGCCCTTCTGCGCCAGTTAATCAAACCTATCTTCTTCTCTTGGATGTAGGCAGGGGATGAGAGAAGGGAGTGATGCTGTTATAAAACCTTCCAGTAGAAAGGAAAGTAGAGCAAAGATGAAGAGAAGGAATGTGAGGAAGAGGAGGGATGTAAACAGAAGTTGTTTTATTGGCTCTGACAGATGGAGGTCAAGTTTTATATTTAACATTTCCTGATTTGAGGAACGGCTGCATCTTGCCAGATTTAATAAATCATCATTTGCATAGTGTTCTTAGAAAAAGACATGTTGAATATTTACACTAAGACACTAATTCATTTTTCTAGTTATCAGATTTGATCAAATTACAGTTTGTTTTTGTTCCTGTCCTGTGACCTGACCTGCATTTTTCATCTTGTTTTGGCAGTAAGAAACCCATGTAGTTTAGCAATTGGCATCAAAGATTAAACGTCATGGGGTGAAAAGAGCTGCCATGTGCATGATGTTCACTTTGTGTGTTTGTATCTGAGGAGTGTTGCATCATGTGAACTGGTGCACATCTGTCTAATTTATGTGTGTGAACACTGCGGCTGAGCCTCTGCTGGCCTGACTGACTCATCTCTGCAGCACACTGCAGCATCTGGATCACTCATATACACGAAAGTGTCACCTCGAAAGCATGCTATACCATCAATTCTGTGCTAGGATTATTGAATTTAGAGTCTTTAACATACACTAAAGGTAATCAAATTGATGTAACTGTAAAAATAAGAAATAAAATGCAGAAACACGCAGGAATATAAAACACAATCCAGCTAACTATGTCCTGGATTTGGGTTAATGACCACTACTCTACTATGACAATGTTGACGCTCTAAGTAAACTATGGGTACCTTGAATTTGTTCTGATTATATGTATCACTAGGGCTTAGCTGTTCCTTTACAAGAATTTTATAGTAAAATGAGTAACTTTGCCAATACTGCAAAGAAATGTTCTACAGGGAAAACCTGCATTTCATTGCATCTGATTAAGGTCTTGTAAAATAAATTCTGCACCAAAATGACAACGGTTCCCATAACACCTCTAAAAGCAGAATTTTAACAGTGAGAAAAAGTATTTAGGTTCGAATATAAGAAGAATTGATTTCCAAACTTCCCATATTTTATGTTAATTTTATTACATAAATCTATCTGAGGACCACTCCAAACTGCTGCAACCAAACTGCTATCCCAAAGGACTCTATACTTCTTTGTTTAAATTGCCTGTCTTTTGTCAAAACTAATTTTATTTCATTTTACGTTTTAACCAAAGAGTTTTGCAAATGGCCAGTAAGGGTGGAGCCTGGACCAAAGACACCATCCTAAAATGTTGCCAACCTCCAAAAGGTTATGGCTGTTAATGTGCAAAAACAATTTTATTGGTCATTTCTTAGGCCTATATAATTCTTTTTCTTTTGCATCAGTCTAAACAGTACAAATACCTTTTTTCCTTTCAATACAGCTGCATGCCACTTATGGTTTTAAATCAGATAATGCTTCTCAAAACATGCAGTATCCACGGTCATGTTGCATTTTATCTGACCTTTCCTTCACTGTATGCAGTGCAGGAGGTGATAGGATCAAATTTAAACTAGCAGGCATGGCAGATTTTGTGACTGTTGTTTTATTTAACAATTGCAAACTCATCCAAACCTGCAAGTTTCAGCTGCATCTCTTTATACAGACTCTGTGCAGTGCAATGCAACCTGTATGTCCGTCAAGATAGTCACTCTGAAATGCTGTTTCACGTTAGAGTCTGTTTCATGTTAGAGTCAGTCCCCGTCAACAACCAGCTCCAACAACTCCATTGGTCATCACTTTGTAGGCTCTGATTGTACATAAACTTCAGTGTTGGTTCAAATATGCTGACATGTGGAGCATCATGTAAACATATTATTATACATCATGTCTTCTTCTGCACATGTTTGTCACTTCAGGGCCGTAGCTTGTCCAAACTGGAGAATGATTGCTTTTGCAATAAAATAACAATGTTAACAACAACGCAAAAAGTTGTATATCCACCAAACTTTGGATTTGAGTAAAAAAGGGCTGTGGCTTCGCTATTTGTGTTGTTTTAGATTTATTCCCACCAAAATCTTTGCATTTATTTAGATGAATCACAAACATTTTGAAGACTCTTAACAGTAATTGTGACCCAGAGTGAAGTTGCTCAGATCTCTTTTTTGTTTTTTACAAGAAATCTAGTCATCAAACTCTGGATGAGCTCTTTATGCTGAACAGTGAATCAAAGGGGCTTGATTTACTATTCTGAAGTCAGCAATTTCACGATTTAATTTAGAGATTAAAATAATTTAGGAAAAAGAACATAAATGACTGTGTTTCAGAACCTCAGAACTGTAACTGTATATATTTAGAAAAGGTTAATGTTTTTGCTATTTGACTAGATAATTACACAAAAACTTGTTTGATGTACCTTTTAACATATAAATACAACTTGTATTAGAGGTTCCCTGTTAATAAAATCCAATTTTAACTTTAAGTACTGTATTTATTTTGTCTTTAAGGTTGAGTGCAACTCCAAGCTGGACCCAACTAACACTACTTTCCTAAAGGTAACTTTTCATCTTTCTTGTACTTATAGTTACTGCATGAAAAACTAGCAGACAGATTCATACCTCAAGTAGCCAAGAAAAGGTTCCTGGACTCCTTCATCCAAGCAGAAATATGTGTTATTGCATCTCACATACCATACCAAGTAAAATGTCAATGAAGCAGAAAGAAAACACAAAATCCCCAAAAAAATAAATTAGCAATTTTAACACAAAGTAATCAGATAAAAAATGACAAACGAGAAAAATCAGAAGTAATAATAATAGTACATTTGTTTTATAGACTTTTCATTTAAACAATTATCTCAAGGTGCAACAGGATAAAAAAATAAAAACAGTACAAAACAGAAAAAGAATCTAAGGTCCATATTTATCAGAACCAAACAGATCTGACAAGTAAAGAAACAAAAAGGAAACAAACTCATTTTAATTTACAATCCCACTTTTTCACTAAATGCTCCATATACAATCTAAAAGAAAGGCATTCATTCAACTAAATTCTCAAGTATCTTTAGGGAGTAAGCACTCAATAAGGTTTCCCACAAAAGTAGATATACCAGCAGTATGAGTTATGGGAGTGATTTTGGGAAATCATCAATTTGGCTTCATTAACATGGAGCCCCAAACTTAAGATGTACATTGATACATGTGGCAGTTTAAGAGCAGAGTGAAGCTTATCAACAACCTGTTTAACATGGAATAAATAAAGTATGGTGTCATCTGCATAAAGGTGCAGTTTAACATCAAAAAGAATTGAAAAAAATGGGTTCTAAAATTCTGCCTTGGGGAACTCCTTTTAAAATTATCAGATGCAGGAAAGTGAGGTATACTGCTTTTAGCAATCTAATGCAATTAAAGTCAGGGACTGAAATGTTTTTATCCTTGTGCCAATGCTTGATCTTTTCTCATTGCAGATGGCTGACTCTGGTGGACTTCCTCAGCTCACACAGGTAACATCACATACAATTAAAAGACTGCCCTCCAAAAAAGAAGAAAAGAAAAGACGAATTTAAGAAAATGATCCAGACAGACAATGTAGAAGATGTGGGCAATTAAAAATGATGACCTTTCTTTCAGCCAGGAAAGCTGACTGAAGCCTTCAAGTATTTCCTGCAGGGAATGGGCTATAGTAAGTATTCTCAACTTTTACCAAGACAGTCAGTAAAAGTGACTTGAATAAATATTTTTAGTATAAATGTCTTGTGACAAAAAAATTCACACAGAGGGACATGGATTGTTAATATTACCCTCTGTCTTCCTTGCCCCGTTTTTTCAGTCGCTAATGTGAAGGATCGAAGGTTAAGTGGAGGGCCAGGTACTTCCTCCTTCCCATTCAGCTCTGACCTCTTACTGCTGCCCTCTCCAACAGCATTTTCAAATTTATTTTTCATTTATTTTAGTTCATCTTTTGGGTTATTGATATTCTAATGTTTTTGGGCTGTGATTATTTGTTTCACGTTTTTATTTTTATTTCGTTTAATCAGACCAAATTTTTCCTTCAGTGGAAAAATATACTGTCCTCACACCCTCTTCCCCCATTCCTACTCCATTGCATCCCCAATTATGCTCTTTGCATGGCAATATGCTAGCTATGAGCAAACGCGTTCAAATAATTTTCACAACAAATGAGAATGTCTTCAAATGAAAATAAAATCCTGTTAAAGCACATGCAAAAATGAGACCCACTGAGAATCAAGATATTAAATTTGTGGAATACCACAATTATCTTCCTGAAAGTTTGCCTATTTTCCCTTGATTGTTCTATGATGTGATGTCACAAACTACTCTCGCTGTGATGAAACAGTACTGCCTTAAAACAGATGTGCTTCGAGTTAACTCAGTTCTCATGAATTAACTGAATTAAATCAAAGGCTCGCAAAGACTTTATATCATCATCTGGGCTCTCTTAAGATATTTAAAGGCTTAGCAATCTTAGCGTGTGTGAACTTTTGCAGAGGGGGAAAAAACTCTCTCATCATTATGGCATTTACCATATAGAATTTATTTATTTATTTGATAATTGTAGCTGACCTAAAAGGAAAAGTTCAGACTGATATGCCAATCGAAAAAATTGTACAGTGGATGTAAACATCTTATTCAAGAGTACATGCTTAGTTTTTTTGTTATTTTTGCACACAATATTTTTAAGTGAAATCCCCGGTTTTGGAGCGACTCAAACTTTGCTTTTCTTGATTAAAGTGGCTAGTTGTAAAATGCCTTCATATTGAAACATACTGGATAATCTATGTTTCTAGGCTGTTATAATCCTCACTGATAAGAGCTAAGAAATTGGTTTTGAGGCTGTTCAAAACTGCTAACATTGTTTGGAAAATGGAAAGAAACTTTCTGAAATAAAAGCGGTGGTCACTCTAAAGCCGGCTGATAGATAGAGTTGATAACAGACAGGAATAAATGAAATAAAAAAAGTTATATGGTTTTCTCAAATGTGACTGATATTAAAAGACATCTAAACGAAAAGTAATACCTAATTATTTTTTACCTTTTTCCTGCTACAACTTGACTCGATCTGTCACATTTTCATGTTTGAACACTGACCTTGAGGTTTCCTGACTGTCCAGTGTGATGTAGATGGAGGGTAAAGCTGGACGGCTCATTGATGACCAGCCTGTCACAGCGTTTACTCACACTTACCAGTAGAACTACTGAGAAAACTATGACTGGACGATTATTGGTCTTTGTCAATAGAAATGGTGCTTGAACAGTGCTCACTCAACCTTCTCCTCTGGGCCCTGCTCACAATTAGATGTTGAGCAAGTCAAACATTTTCTGCTGTGTTTGAACAACTCTATATGCAAAATAAGTTCAGTTCAAATAATGACACCTGGTCGTTATTTGGGGTAGAAACCAGAACAACTTTAGCAACATTTGTCCAGACGCTGTTGAGATGTGTGGTGAAACGTTTTTTTTTTTTTTTGTTTATTAATGAGACTAAACGAATCATAAATTGATGAAGGACAGTCAGTTCTCATTACCACCTACTGACCCTTAATGAACAATTCAGCATTTTGGAAAGTCTTTACTTTCTCGCAGAGAAGAAAAAATATTAATTACAGAGGAAAACATAAAGTAATGTAGTCATAGTCTTTAGCTAATGAAATAGATGAACGGAACAAATGAATTTAAAGTACAGGTCTAAAAAAATCTTTCGTTATTCCCATGGACTGCTGTATATGTTAAACTGAGAATAACGTGCATGGTGCTTACAATGTGTCTCTTTGCCGACACATTAGCAGCTTTTTTTACCAGCTCAAACTTTTTATGGCTGCTATATAAGCCCGTCAGCTGAAAAAAGAGGTATATTCTTCAGTTATTCACATTAGCATGTCCTCCCTACATCTCCCCAACATTACCACATTACGTTGGTTTTTCTTCTTTCCTAAAATCTAACTCTGGCTCTCCTCTTCCTCACAGTGCCCTCCGCCAGCATGACCCGCCTGGCTCGCTCCAGGACGGCCTCCCTCACCAGCGCTGGCTCCGTGGAGGGGTCCCGTTCCCGCGCCTGCACCAACTCCGACAGCGGTGAGGGGGTTGGCGCCGTCTCCCAGACCATGGAGGTGTCCTGTTGAGGAGCCACAGGGAAAAGGGAGGAAGAAGGGTAGTGGAGGGTGGAGAGGGAAGAACGGGATCAAAAACCAGGCTTGATGATGAGTGTTTGCTGACGGCTTTCTCTCTCTCTGTCTTCATCTTTGTCTGCCATCTTCTTCCCCCGGTCACTGTAAAATACCATCTGTCCTGCTTCTGACACACCCAGCAGACCTTTGATTATCCAACCAAGCCTCCCCTCGCCCAACACTTAAAGATTTAAACTGCTGGTTTTGCTCTTGGAAGTGTCATTCTTGTGTTTGCTAAGTGTGTTCCTCATTTAATTTGCCTGTGCCCCCTTTGACCACCCCACCACCCCCAAAAGACACACACACACACACACCCATCCGTACATACAACTCTTTACCCAGACACCAATGTTTAATTAAAAAGCTGCTGTTAACATTTGATTGAAAGGCAAAAATGAGGAGGGAAGCAGAACTTTTGGGGGTGCCACAAAGGTAAATTAATGAAAACGGATTAATGCATGTGAATTTTGGAAAGTACTTCATGTTATTTGTGAGAAGTTGGGAGCATCTCTCTCTGCAGTGCTTGTAAGGACGCTGATCTCACGCCATGAGTGGCCAGGTGAGAACAAAAAGGTGCGTCCAGAGTCGAACAGATGGCATCACGCCGTCCTATCGTAGCCGAGTGCACCTGTAGCTCTTAGACATGATGTGTTAGTTTATTTTAGAGCCTAGTTAGAGCAGAGCACGCTGATTTAAAGCTGCATTTGGTCTGAATCTATATATTGATTCAAAATACAACAATGCGATGTTGTCATCTTCCCCAACCTGGCTTTATATTTACTAAGAAATAAAGCAGAGGGAAGGGTTAGAGTAAGAGGGATTTTTATGCAAGATGACAATCTGGAGCTGCGTGGTCTCATGTGTGGCCCTGACATGCAGTTTCTGAAGAATGTGCATTTTAATTTACAAGAAAGTAAAAACACTTAATACTTTTTCAGACGGTTGTAGTTGTATTG
Organism: Fundulus diaphanus; assembly: GCA_037039145.1. Classification (NCBI taxonomy): domain Eukaryota; kingdom Metazoa; phylum Chordata; class Actinopteri; order Cyprinodontiformes; family Fundulidae; genus Fundulus; species Fundulus diaphanus. Next base: position 10,462,098 of record CM073134.1, on the reverse strand, counting down.
TGCATTTTTATCACCACATTGTGGCAAAGATTGGAACTAAGCTTTCCTTTCTTAAATCTTTCACTACACAATTTTGATGTTTTAGTTGAGCTCATCTATAAAAACGTATAGATTTTTAGATTTATTTTTTTAAATGTTGCATTTTTGGATTATTTTAAATGAATGATGGTCATACTGACCTGGGACAGGCATAGAAAATGTTTCATAAGCCTGTTTGTATTATTTGTTTGTTCTAGCATGAAATACCTCAAGATCTGAGCAAGTTTAGAGGTTTATGAGAATGCTATTAGTACTTGAGAATGAAAAAAGTATTTTATGTTAGTTAGCATGACTGTACAAATATATTTTAGGTATTTTAAAGCACTTCTCTGCCTCTTTCAAAAGAAAGATGCACCAATACTACACCCAGAGATTTTGAATTAAAAATGTTTTGCTTGGTGAGCGATGAATAGTGATAAAGAAAATCGAAATTTTCCCACCCTATTTAATAAATGCATCAAAATTAAGAAGTCACATTATTTTCATTGTATAAATGCATGTGGGCAACAGCAAGTACTTTGATGCACTTTTTTATTTATTTAATAAAAATCAGATAATGTTTAGGAGCAAGTGGTTTAATGCATAAATGAGGGATAATCTTGTGTTTTTGCTCTTTGTTGGATTTAAATCTACTACCTCTATCACAAAAGCTGGAGTGCATTTCTTCTCTTCTGTGTATTATAGTCCTTAGAATGAAAGACAAGAAGCCAGAAAAAGCCTGGTCAGTGCTTTTCTGCTCTCTAACTGAAATACTTTCAGGAAAATCTCTTTTTTTCTTGATTCTGACAGGCCAGGCAGGTGAACATGACTGCTGTATTGGTATAAACTATATGGCTGTTAAAGCTGAAATTTTCGGTATTACTGCAATCTGCTAAGTGCAGCTTTAAGGTGTGTGTAGGTCACTTCATGTTAAAGAAAATCCAATACATAAACATAGTGTAGAGGTATTTATTAACACATATTTGCATGTCAATGTAAATCTTAGGGCATTCCTGTGTCAGTAGTATGTAATAATAGGAGCATTTTCACTAGGATAAAATAGATGGATGTTTAGAGTAATAGATGCAACACCCATCATCGATCTGAAGCTCTTCTGCACGGACCTAGTCCTGGCCGTAGTCGGCTAAGTGTGATCACCACCGTGACAATCCCAGTCTGACCAGAAACCAGACCAGACCAGGTTTAGAGAGCCAAGGTATTAGAACTGGGCCAAACCTGGCTGGCACCAAAGAACTACCCTTACAGCACCCAGCCCTTTTGTGTGGATATACCAAAGCTACACCCTCATACTGTACACTTTCCACACACACAAGCACACACTTTCACTCATTTACTGAAAGGAAAGATGCGTGGGCTGGGTGTTGTGACGGAAACGCCAAAGAAACGACTGAAACACACAAAATTTACACAAACGAAAGAACTCATCGCTTCGTGGTCAGTGAGTGATTTGGTGTTTAGCCGTAATCTGACTAGTTTAGCGCTTTTAGTCGTGCATATATACAGCGAGAGTAGTTTGTGACTAGAAAAGGCACGTGCTGTTGTCTGCTGTGAACTCGGACCACCTTTACTGATACTAAACATGGCGCTCCCTGGTTTTATTAGCTGCATCAGTGTCCAGTATATTCATGTAACGCCGCTTCACCTGTTACTGATTTCAGTTTTTAAAAAGTATGAAACAAAACATTTCAGTCCCCTTTAGGAAGGGACATAGCTTCCAAACATTGAGGTGTGTGTTCCCTGAGGCGGCCTGTCAGAGGCGGGGCTGTTTTGGCGCCATTTGGGCTCCAAGCTCGGAATGTAGGGCAACCCCCAGCCACCTTTAAATAAAAAATACCCACTCCCCAAAAAAAAAAAATCACAAGGTGCCCCGGCTCTCACAGGCAAGCCCAGCCGCACCCTAAAGGGCTATCAGCTGAAGTCACTATTCAAGAGTGTTGTAGTAACTGCTCTGGAACACCAGGGGGCGACGGAGGGCACAAAAAGTGGATGTTAAAGCAGAACAGAGAGAGATGCTACCATGAAATATAATTGAGTGAATGTTAAAAGAAAAGAATGTGAATCTGTTGAAGCATGAGAGATTAACTGTTGTTCATATTTTAAAAATTTAAAATAAGCTGAAGATGGATTATGAGATCAGATCAAAACACCCTGCGAAGAAATTTCAAACATTCGAGGCTGCATGTAGCGGAGTTCATGTTCAATCATCATTCAGTGTTTCTTCTTTTCACAAAAAGCTATTTTCTGCCATCTTACACTCTGGTTTAACTCCCACACTACTTCAACCCACACTGCCTGGGGGCCTCCTGAATGTATCTTGTCCCTTCTTTGAAGTGCTGTACGGTATCGTCATCCTACACCTCGATCTCACCACGGTTTGCACTTCTTCTTTGTGCCCCCACAACGCTGATATTCAACCCTGAACATGAAAACAGCAGCTCTTTCCTCCGCCTTCCTCTCCGAAGGTCTTTAAACAGAAACGTCCGCAGCTCCCTGTCAGCTGCTCTCTGGATCGGTTCATTTAGACCTCCTCGCTCGTGTAGATACTTTTTATTTCTAGAGCAGGTTACCATAACTAAACACTAATACTACTGTAATGTGAGAAAACACATTTCTGTTTCTCTCCCCTGAGTTTTTTTTATAGTTAGCTGTAGGGTGTAACCTCATCTTGGTATAAAGATCTTGATTAACGTGTACTACTACTCTTATGCTTCTACTTACTGCCAATATTATTGATTTGTATGAAGCAATAAGGTATTTTCTTTTCTTGTTTGTTTCATATTGTGGGAGTCTTCCCTGTTAACTTGTTTCTATTCACAACAGTAGAAAGACTCTTACCTGCTTTGTTGTCATTCAGATGTGTAATGTAAAATTTAAATATAATATATATACAATATAAATGCAAACTTAGCTGTCTCTGTCCATGTACTGGTCAAGTAACAAGAAATAAAGACTTGATGTCATCATTTCCGAAGTTGTGTGTGGCATTTTTCAACATTTTGTTTTAGACATAAAGTTTAGTAAATCTAGAATTTTAAACAGTTACGAAACTCACACAACTCTCTCACTGCCTTGCATTTGCCTCAGACATCGGGCTGGGAATGGGGCAAACCCGAATGAAAAGCGTTCCAGTTAACGTGGCAGGAGAAGTCGGGATTTCACAATAAAAACAAAAAGGATAGGATTCCAGTATGGCGACACCCAGGAAAGCTGTTGTTTTGTTCGTAGTACCTCTTATAAACATCCTTTAAAGCTGTGCTTTCCACATGCACGCACCACTTTTAATTTGTTCGGTTCAGAGTTGCAGCATGTAACATTGAGTTTAGATGCACTCTTACAACTGTGCCTTGTAAAATAAACATGTTTTATCTCAGCTCACGGTTGCTGATGCGAGGAGCCGCCATATTGGATCCAACAATCAGCCTTGAAAAATTTCTCTGACTTTCTGAGGGGAAAGTCGAGCTAAAGTAGCCATCATATTGGATTTTTCTTATCGGAAGCCAGGATTTCTGAGTCCCGACTGCAAATGCAATGCAATATGTGTCCTACTACCCTGGTAGGCATCTAGCCCAGGTCAATTTACAGTGCCTTGCAACAGACTATAGAAATGTGTGTTGAGGCACTTTTTTCATTTTTTATTCTTTATTCATTTTACACAACCTACAGCTACAGCCACAACCTTAAATATATTTTATTTGGATTTTATGCGACAGGTCAGAACACAAGTGTGCAAAACTCGAGATGAAAGAAAATTATAGATGGTTTCAAAAAGATTTTAAAAGCAAAAATGCAAATGGTGCCTTAGACTTTTATTCAGACCCTTTTAAATAAAACCCAACGAGCTTTCAACCAGCAGTCCCCTGATTAGCAAATAGAGTCGACCTGAGTGTAATTTAATTGTTGTAGAAATCCAGCTTTTCAATAAAGGCCTCAAAAATGTTAGAGAACAAACAGCATCATGGAGCCAAAGGAAAAGAGCAGACAGATCAACGTTGTGGGGAAGTTTAAAGCAGCACATCAAGCTGTGAACATTTTACAACTGTTCAATCCATGATGAGAAAATAAAAAAGTATCAGTAAGATTAGTAGCCAAGATGCTCATGGTACTGTAACTCTGGAGGAGCTGTAGAGATCCACGTGTCCGGTGCCAGAATCAGTCAACAGGAAAACAGCCCTGCTATCCACAGATCTGGCCTTCATGGAAGAGTGGTGAGAAGAAAGTCCTTGCTAAAAGAAAACTAAAAGTCTGACTTTATGTCTGTTTTTTTTCCTTTTTTTTATAAAGCTCTCCACGTTGTACCTGCTCCCCCATATTAGATGCACTTTCTGTGGATCATCTTTTTGGTTTGGGATTTGAATTTCATCTATTTACCTCTGACCATCTCTGAGATTTGTCATTGCTAGCTAGATTTAGCAAGCTATTAAACGTTAGGGTTTCAGTTGATCTTTGAGAACTCAACTAATTTATTTTTTGTACAACTTAAACAATTGCAGACAGTAGGGAGATGACATCAGTTGCTGAAACTGGAAAGCAAAAGTGGATAACTTTATTGAAGGAAGACCATTTGTTTAAAAATATATACTTTAAAGACATAAAAGAACATGTTTCTCTTACATTAGCTCAATGCTTTCTGGCATTTGTATGTTAATGGGAACATTACTGCTGTTTTTAGCTTTTTAATATGTAAAAGTGTTACCCATCGATTGAAACAAAACCTTGTAAGAGACCATTTGGGTATCGCAGTATGCGTGCAACATCTGGTCCACTGGACTGTAGTTTAAGGACAGAATGTTAGGCATCACCTTATTTATGTAGATGCCAACGTTGAAATTCTCTTTCCCCGTTGTCGGGTCAAAAGAATAAAATATCTCCTCTCTGTTTTGGTCAACATAACGTGTCGCATAGAGGACACCGCAGGCCATGAACGTGTTGGTCACGCTTCGCTTGTAGACTGAAGTCCACCAGGTTTTGCCGAGCTTCAGCGGCTCACTCTCCTCCACCTTGGATAGCACCAGGTTCCCAAAGTCCTGGGTCGTGGTGTAGACCACCCAGACACCCGACTCGTCCGTGGCCAGGTCCACGTCGGTAAACGGGTAGCACTCTTCAAGGTGGCAGAAGTCCCCCTTTGAGTTATACCTGGTAAACACAGAAAAGCAGATACAGATTAAGTGTTGTAATTTTTGAGAATGGTGTCCTATTTCTAGAGCAGAAGGAAAATACATTCTGCTATGAACTGAAAAAAAGATGCAACTGACAAGGTTCAATGAGGTGCAACAATTTACTTAAATGATTTAGGTCTCCTGGAAGAAAGACGCTTGCCTTCACCACTTCTACCCATGTGGGGTCACCCTAGAGCCGCTGCAGCATCAGTATCAGTATCAAAATGATTGTTCTCTGCCTCACATCAACACTCCTGGCCGTGTGGTTCACTAGGCAGGGGTGGCACGGTCAAAGTAGGTACTTCCTGCAGGGGGGGCGGTTAACGACAGCTCTACGTACATCGGTAATTAACCTTTTCCAGGACAGTCAGGTGCTGCTGCTCAGGATTACTCAGACATGCTTGAATGAAGCCAAAGTAGCTTTGCATGCCCAAAATCATGCTCAAAACACCACTTTGGCAATTTAACGCATGCAGAACCAGAGTTAATTAATCAAATGTGCATTTTAATAAATTCATGGAAATATGTAGCAGACTGACAACATGTTTAACTTCACAGGAAGCATTGAGCAGCGATATCAAATATCATGGTGACTTTGTGTTGTCTATCAGATAATTAGTAGCCCCTGGGTGTCAACGTTGTTCCTGCTAATGATGCACTGCACTTGTATGGCTGTGGTTCTCGATGAAACCTTAGAGACAATCCAAATTATTGATCCTTAACTGAACTTAATTTAGAGCATTTTGAGGGCCTTGAAAAACTAAATTTATAAAGAACATAGATGTTGACAGATTTTCATAGTTGCCTTCAATTTAATTGACTCCTTACAGCAACAACATGTTTTTTGGGCTATAATTTTCAAAATTTTATTCATGCAATCACACCTTTAATAAGAGTTAAGCACCAACCTGGTTCCTTTCGGTAAATCTAAGGAGGCCACGGTTTTGGAGGTGAGGTTGAATCGACAAACAGCAGCTTTGTTGTAACAGTTGTAGTATAAGGCCCCTGCATACATAACCACGTTCGGGCCTTGGATGGTGTTGGTGGCTGGGTTAGATGGATGGATTTGGACATTTCCTGAAGAAAAAGAAGACTAGCAAGTCAGTTTGACAAATCTTAGAAAATAAACAAAAAGAAATACTGTACTAGTAACATTTTCTATTGTATATCTTCTGGAAGAGGTCGCTAAGGATTACATTTTTTTCCAAATTAAATACTCTTTTTTCTTTGTGCGATAATGCGTTGACACATTCCTTCATCTCTGAGAAGTTTGGCACACCGAAGAGGAGAGAGGACAAGCTTATGAATTTATTTTTATGATAATCTGTAATATGTACACAAGGTTTTCCAAGGTTCATAAATTGAGTTCATCAAAGTTGAGTAGATCTGCGCTACAGGTGAAATCACACTAACACAGAATTTACAACGAATCCTAACAAAATAATACAGATTCCTATCAATCCTCTACTAAAAATAGTCAGATAAACAAATAATTTTTTTCTTGACCATTTAGACCAATTATTTCTAGTTAGAAAACGCACATGAAAAATAAGTTCTTACCGGGAACACTGATCCCAACAATGAGAGAGCTCAGACTGGAGTAGAGACGGACATAATGGGCGTATCTGTTGCTGGACGTCAGCATCACCCTCCAATGCCAGCTCTCCTTCCCTGGCTCTGGTTTGGGATCCCGGCCCCAGGCTCCATATTTGTATGAACCAGCATATTCTCCACCTGTGTGGACCCTCGGTCCGGTGATGTTGATGAATTGACCATATGGACAGGCACCTGGGAGAATGTAAAGTTAAATTATGCAGGAAGATATCAAACTTACAGTATGTAGGGGTGTTATAAGTGCTGCTCCGTTTCAACAACTTCTAATTTTCACCTGCAATAAATTTAAGGTCAATACTTAGGATTCAGCCAACCACCAACAACCTTTTATGACTTACCAGCCATAGGCTCAGGGGGTTTTATGGTGGCGTCAGCTCCATTGTTCATGCACTGGTCCAGGTCTCTCTTTAGGCGCTGGTTGGCTTGTTGTCTTTTCACCACCTGCATGGTGTCAAATTTTTCCAGCTCCACCATCTCTTCCTTTACGTCCTCCAGCTAAAAAAAAAATAATATTATAGATGTAAAATCATGATTTAGAATTAGTCCTGTTCTGTTGATATGCATAAATTTGTCCAAATGTACCAGTATTGATAAGAGATATTTCTAAATCATTTTGCTTTAGAGCTAAAGCATTAGAAGCACCAACAAGCCTTTTAGCTGGGAATCTACCTTCTGAGCCATATCTTCACTGAGGTGCTTGCTTTCTCTAGCAGTACTGTTGAGCTTATCGATCATCTGCTGGATCTCTGAGAGCTCGTTCTCGATGACGTGCAGACTCAGCGCTCCGAACAGTTTTCCATCGTCCTCCTTTTCCAGGACTGCCACATCCTGCTCCAGCTGGGACAGGCGTCGATTCAGGCCCAGCAGCAGGCTGTCTAAGGCAAAGGCCTGCAGGACCGGCAGTGATCAGGCGGCGCATGGATGCAGACCCACAGCAGGATGAAGTCTGTATGAAAATTACAAGACCGGCCTACCTTCTGTGGAGTGATGGTCTGCATGCAGCTTGAAGCGCTGTCCTGTGCTGTTTTCAGCTTGTCATAAGGGAATGATTTCTCCGAGCTGATGAACTCACACACACAGTTATCTGATGGTGCATCCTGAAATAATGACACGTATAAAACCAGGGCAAAATCAATAACTAATTGAAATCTACAAATAAAACCGTAATAATAATAAAAAAAAAAAACACTAATAAACTTATTCTTACCTGCTGGGTGACAGTGAACAGGGCCCACAGCGGGAGGATTACGTAAAGCTTCATGATGTATCAGAGAGGACATCGAACTGTCTCTGAAAACAGTCTGACTGCAGCACCAACCACTATTTCACGAACACTCCCACAAATTTCTACATGTGAGTTCGGGGATTTGCATGAGATTCACTTCCTCTCTGCGATTGGAATTGTGGCGGAGCGGACTTTCTTTGTTTGACCTGTTGATGAAATACGCACGGACGGGTATAACGTGCAAGTTTGTTGCTCCCGGGTGGATGGATTTACATAAAAGAATGCGTCGTTCAAGCTTCTGAATGCATTTCTTAATCAGTTAGTGTGAAAAACATTATGCCTGGAAAAAACACTCCTGTTGATTAAAATCTTCTTATGAAATAAACAATGTTTCTATATCCGGCTAAAAGTAGCATTTTACCTTGTTTTATTTATTTATTTTTAAAAGATTAGAACATTTCTATTCCCTTTTTATTATATTGATTTGATTACAATTTCTTTTTTTTTCTTTTTTGTGTTCCATAACACCTTTCACGTTGGAACAATAAAGCACATTTCATTTAAATAAGATTGCTTTTGACCCTATACGGCATTCATTTCTGTAAATTGACCAATACTTTAAAGTTAAAAGGCTGTATGAAGGGCTGTTGAACAAAAAGAAATCCAAACAAAAATAACCCAGTAAACTTTTATATTTTTGTCATGCAACAACCAAACAATCTTTATCTGTTTTCCTTTGGGCTTATTAATTTTGTGTGATGAACCAACACTAAGTATCTCTTAGTTGTAATTTAGGAGGAAAAGCACACACATTATTTGTATCTGATAGATGAGTTAAATTTACAATTATCGGATTATCATTGCTGTGAATTATTGGAAATGGGAAGAAAATAAATATAAATGTCAGGGGATGCTGTTTTGAAACAGAAAGGGAAGGAGTGAGTTGGATGTCACCTTTTGACCTCAAATATTGTAAAACTTAACTTAAACGTGAGAAGTTAGCTCAAACGTGGGTAAAAAAGGGGAAGGGGCGACTGCTGAGTCGAGCATATTTGTTGTGAAACCAGATCTTTTTGTGACTGTTTTGAATTTTCACATCCATGTGAAATCGTTTAAGGTTCTGCAGAAAGGATGTGTGGCAATATCAGAGAAACCAAATCTCTCAAATAGTAACTTTATCATCAAATCTATGTGTGGTGAGAAAAATAATCTGATTCAATCTGTATAATCTCATTGAAATTGACTTTGGAAAGTGCCTTGAGATGACATGTTTCATGAATTGGCGCTATATAAATAAAACTGAATGTGCAACAAAGAGGCTACATATTTCTACGTTCTGGGTTGCAGTTTGCTAATTACATTAAGTAACCTCAGAAAATAACCTTTATTTTGAGCGAGTGTGCATTTAGTGTCATGATTTGGGTTTTGTCTTGGTTCAGGTTATCCGTTTTATTAGTCAAGTTTCTGCTTTTGGGTTCTTTCTTGTTTTGGCTTTGTTTTAGACGTGTTGTTCTGTTTAGATTAACTGTTATTTACCTGTCACTTTATCAGCTCGGTTTGGTCTCTTCCCAGCAATCTGCCAGCTCACTCAATCTGTTTATCTGTCACTCCCCAAACACCAGTTACCAGCCAATCAGATCTGCTCACCTGTCAACCTCCAGTCACTAGCCAATCAGTTCAGTTACCACCTTTCCTTTGATTATTTCCACCTGTCACTTGTAATTAGTCTTCACTCCCGTTCACCTGCTCACTCCCCTATATAGTCTTGCTACAAACATCTGCAAACTGCCAGATCATTAACAAGCCTTCGGTGAGTTTTGTCCAGCATTCTCTTTTTGACTGACCTGTAGATATTACCCTGATTGCCTTTTTGACTTCTGAGCCAGCCTGAACCCTGAACCTGTTTTTCCTGCCCTGTACGATTGCTTACCTGTTTCTCTGACCTGGACCTGCCTTGGGATTTTCTGAGTTTGCCTTATTCTTGTCTGTACTTCTGCCTATTTTGGACTGCCTTTTGTGTACCGGAGTTTGGACTGCCATTTTGACCATTGAGCCTGCTTTTTCCTGTCTTGCTTGTTTAAGAGCAATAAAACATCTGAACCCAAAATCTCTGCTTGTCTGGTTGAATACTGGGTCCCTCTGTCTCCGATTCCTGACATTTAGTCAGTAAGCCAAAAATCAAAATACTGATGGGTAAAATGTTAAAATAAACATGTGATTCAGCAAATTAAGCATAGCGATGATTCCTGTCAAATTGTCTGGATTCATTGTGAAAATCACTGCAATTATTAAACTTAGACTTTTATCACTTAAAAGATGGATTGAGAGAAAAAGTATGTGAAATAAAAAAAGGAAAAGTAAGCAAGGGAAAATTTTCTAACACTTGAAAAAGGATAAAAGCAAATGTCATACTTTTCCTGACTATGTAGGAACCCCGTCTTTTTAATGGTAAATGCTAACATTTCTACATTTAGCCTCTTAACTAACTAAACACACAGTAACTCTCACTAATACCCATTCTGACTTTTTTCTAACAGATTCAAACTGATTTTTGCATTTTAGCTCCTCAGAAGGTTAAATAATATTTCTCCAACACTACAAAATGTCTTGGTAGCAAATATATACCTACTTTGTCAAGATCAAAACCAATAATTTCCAACATATTACAACACCCTGGACAGACAGACACGTGTGAGTGTAAATTATGTATTTGTGCTTGCTTGGTTCCACGGTGGGAGCTGCAGAGTGGCACAGGTGGTAGCACTGTTGCCTTGCAGCAAGAAGGTGCTGGGTTTGAGTCCTTGCTTGCACCACAGATTATTGCTGAGTTCAGTCCAGGTGTCTGAAAATGAAACTAATTGTTACAGTCAGAGACCAAGCTAGATTCCATGAGCAACACAAGCTGACAACAATATATTTCTCATTTTATTGATTTCAGCAAAATGAGCTATAAACCATTGAATACTTATCGTAATACTGTCATGGTGCAGCTTTACCTGCTGCACTATGAACATTTCATGGCACTTTCCACCTCCCATACACCCCAGTTCTGCATGCTCCACTGATAAGCTTCACCTGTCATGCCCAATCTAGCCGGGACTCAGCACACCTGCCAACACTCTTATTTAAACCTCACTCAGTCAACTCTTCCCTGTTGGATCGTCTGCTCATTACTGCTCTCCTCATCCTTTTCTTGTCCTGCCTGAGCTCACTACGTCTGCCTGCCTGAGTTCCCTTCGTCTACGCCTGCCTGCCCGTCTGGAAGCATTCTCTCTGCCGTGCTGTTGGTTCCACCTCTTCCCCAGTGCCAACCTACCTGCTCTGAAGGCTTCCTGGCTCCACAGCGCAGCACCCGCAGTCCTCCAGTTCTCTCCGGTCCACCTGCTCCTGCCATCTCCATCATCCAGCTCCGGTCCAGTACTGGCTGCTGGTTTCCTTTTCCACTATCCATCTTCTTCAATTAAAACTCACAAAACTATCTCTGTGTGTGGTTGTGTTCGGGTTCAGTTTACAAATCATGACAAATACTTCGTGCCTGGAATTCTCATAAAGAGTTTTGGGTTAATGTAGAGCACTGTTTGATGGCACATGCAAATTTTAAATATTTTCTATTCGCTACTGCTGCAAACATATCAGTCTATAATCTTAATTCTGGGGTTTGGGAACGGAGGCTGAAGTAACAAAATAAATTCATCGTACATAAGAAAAGGAAATCTAAAGTGTTACGTTGTTGGTAGTTTGTAGAATAGTACACATTTACATTTTTTTATTTGGAAGAGCACATGGAGGTAGTTGGCGTGAGAGAATAAGATGCCACGGAAGATTTGGTGTTGTCATTACTAATACGGAATTTTAAAACACGTAATGAAAAATGCAGTTTAATGATGATCAACTGCTAGAAAAAAAACTATATGATAGAAGTATGCCCTTAATTGTTATTACAATGATCATTTTTGGATCTTTTTCTTATACATTGCTCTTGTCTTATGTTGGTGGTTTGCTTTTCTGGTGGATTTCCTTCAGCTTTGTTTCTTGTAACATCTATATATGATGATTTTGTGGAAGGGAACTTGTAAAAATGATATTATTTTGTTATCTGCATAGAAGGCAGATGTCACCTTCGAGCTACCGTACTGGAGTCTGGACTGTAAAGAACTTTCATATTGTGCAAAAATAGCAACTTTATTTAGCAAAATTATACAATGCAGCTGTAGAATAACAAAACTGTGTCGTATGAGACATTTGTTTGAAACAAATCAGTTTGAAGAGCTGAATGTTTTGAAAAGCTGCATGGATGCAGTCTTTCATTGACATGTTGGTGAGGAGCTGAGATGGAGGAAATGTTATTTCTCAGGGTAAAACAACAGGATGTACCTAATGCATGAAACAATAAATCTTGCGTAAAGAAAAGGGGAATGGGCGACTCTTGAGTCAACCACATTTGTTGTGAAACTCTGGTTTCCCATCCTTAGTGGGGTTTCACGTGGATGTGAAAGTTTTCAATTCTCTGCGGGGACAGATTTGTAAATCATCAGAGGGTTTGTTCGGCGTATTTCAGAGAAAGAAGAGAAGTTGGAGGTATTTGGCATTGAGGTCTCCTGGTGTGAAGATGCTGCTGTTTCTCCTTCTTCTGTTTACATCCATAGTAAGCTGTATTTTAAATCCATTCTTAATATTAATTGTCTTATTTTTTGAAAGCATCTTCTTAGCAGCGTTTTGAATTGAGTATCTCTTATCAGTCTATTACATACGGCAGCCTTTTTGTGTGTAACAGCAGAAAGACGGCCATGCTCAACGTGTGCTGGGCCAGAAAAAGGACGACTCCTGTCACTGTGAGGTGAACTCCACCATGTGGTCCTTTCCGACACTAAAGTACGAGACTGTGCTGCTGCAGGTTCAAACCTGCGAGGGTTCTCTGAAGAGCCTGCAGGAACAGGTAGGAACGGAAACATCCATGATTGTTACTTTCCTTTTAATAAATTGGATTTCAGGCAAAGATCTTGTGTTACTCTGCTTTAAAGAAAATAATTTTCAAACAAATTCAATATTTGTAATCTTTAAGATGTTTGTCTATTTTTCCCCAATTTGACAATATTGTAATAAAAGTATATACATTTTGGATAATAAAGAGTGATTTTATAATTTTTACAGTAAAAGTGTATTAAAATAAACTGAACAACCTTTAAATACATACCTGTTTCCTAATTAAAAATTTTATTAAAAAGGCATGTTGTGACGACATCTCATTTTGCCATGTACATTTAACGTTTTTAATGATATTGCATTGATTCATTTTGGTTTATGCATTAAAATTACAGTAAACGATAAAGCAAATCACTGCAGAAGTTATAGAACATGCGATTGAAAGATTTTTTTAAATTTTACTTCCATTGCAAATTATTTTGTTTAGCAAATTATTTTCAATAAAGGACGATTTGCTGTACATTTCAATATTGAGGAGGAATCATTTTTTCCCATGCAGTCTTTTATTCACATTCAGCTCACTGAACATGTGCAGAGTTTTAGAAAACAATCTGTGCATTTACACCCTTAGCAGTCAGTAAAGGTGAACTATATCATTCCATTCTTTCAAATTTACCTTCTGATTATTTTAACACCCATAAACAATATCATTTAAATTCCTAAAGTCTTGAACAGCAGGAGTCAAATCTATTGTAATAATAAAGCAACAATTTTTTTTGTTTCTAGCTTTATTTAGCTTGCTTTATTCTTGTAGGTGTTGTATTCATAAGTAATATTTACTTTTGCTCCAAAACATATATGTCATGGTTTTCAGATGACGAGCCCACATGCAGATACGAACGGGAGGCAATGCACAGTTTTAAGATTTTTATTAAAGGAAAACAGGCAGGTTTATGGACGGAACTACAGATGACTCGGCTGGGTCAGAACGTCACGGCTGGAGAGTCTGTAAGAAAGGGCAAGTGAGTTCTTCTGAAATAAGAGCCAAGAAACTTGCTAGGAGTTGCGCTGCTTACCATTAGGCTGGGCGGACCTAACCGGGAAGAGGTAGCGTCAGGAGAACTCTGTGACTACTCAGATGGAGATAGGTGGCTAGTGGCTGAGGGCGGCAGATGTAGCTGGCGAGGAATCCGAGGCGACCTCATCGGCAGCAGTTGACAGATGGATTGACCAGAGTGAGCACAGAACCAACAGGAACCGGGAAAGGGGATCTCAGGCCTCGCTGGGTAACTTCCAGGAAGTATGAGGGGAGCGCCAGAGCAAAATCTGAGCAGACAGGTCTGCTGGTCTGTTTCTTCGGACGGGACGTCAAGACAGGTGAGTGCATCCAAGCACCAAAATCTGGAGCAACAGAGAGGTACAAAAAATTACTCAAAAAAGAAGAGTAACAAAAAAACTCACAAGCTGGTTTCCGAGAGTTGGGACAGAGGCCACGTCGTACCACGACTGGTTAAGGCTCCGGCGTCTTCCATCTGCCAGTGCTCTGCTTAAGAAGCCAGAGGAAGCCGCCTGCAACGAGCTGCAGGTGTGGACCACGCCTCCTCAGCCAACTAGACACACCTGAGGAGTAGAGTTAGAGCAGCCAACACAGAGAACCCTGACAATATATATACAGGTGTATATATATCTATATATAGATATAGATATATAGATATAGATATATATACACACAAGCCCTTGGTGTTTCTCCAGTTTCTCTTTTTTCCTGATGTTTCCATCACTCGGGACGGCCACATCGATCACAACTGCTGTCCTCTGCTGCTTATCAATGACCACAACGTCCGGTTGGTTGGCCATTACCATATAGTCTGTTTGTAACTGGAAGTCCCACATTATCTTAGCTCTGTCACTCTCCACCACCTTGGGAGGTGACTCCCATTTTGACCTGGGGGTCTCCAGTTGGTATTCTGAACAGGTGTTTCTGTGCACTATACCAGCCACTTGTTCCATGTATTCCTTTTTGTGTTTCTGGGGCATCTTTGCATAGCCTGCACCTGGGATCTTACCTGGTCTGGTAGATCTGGGCTTCTATTGCTCTGGTGCTCAAGGCCTGCTCCTGTGCTGCCATAATCATTGCTTCAGTGCTGTCCTTCGTCCGGCCCCCTCTAGCCATTGGTAGAATTTATCAGCCTCTTCTGCTATCTGTCGGTGGTACATCCCCTGGAGGGGTTTTTCCTCCCATGATGGTTCTTTCAGGTCCTTCTCTTCCAGCTTCCATTATCTGAGACACTCAGTGAGCGCTTCATCCCTTGGGGTCATCTTCCTGATATATTCTTGGTGCTTGGATGTTTCATCTTCAATGGTGGCTCTTTTTAAAATGGTTTTTATTCTGTGTTTTGACTTTGTTTCTAACATTGTGTTTTTATCCTTTTGTACGGTGACCTTGAGTGTCCAGAAAGGCGCCTTTTAAATAAAATGTGTTATTATTATTTATTATTATTGATGCTCTGTAGGCCTCTGTCTCCTTCTTTGCACTTAGTGTATAGCCTGTGGATAATGGATTTGGGGTGGAATCCACCATGCATGGTGAGTAGCTTTTGTGTCTTAACTTCAGTGGTCTGGATTTGCTCCTTTGGCCAACTTATTGATTACCGGCAAGGCATGGCTGTTAATTGCCCCAACCTTATTCTTGCCATTGGGCTTATTTGCCAGAACTTGCCTTACTCGTTGCAGGTATTTAGCTGTTGCTGCTTTCCTTGTGGCCTCTTTGCTGTTGCCATTTGCTTGTGATAATCCAAGATACTTATTGCTCTCTTCAACATCTGCTATTCTCCCTTCTGGGAGTGAAATCCTCTCTGTGTGGATTACCTTCCCTCTCTTTGTCACCATCCGGCCACATTTCTCCAGCTGCTTTTGCAGTCTGGGGCGACAGTTCTCTCAAGAAGCAACTGGTATTTGGCTCCTCTGGTGGAGCTTCCATCGTCTGGAGAGACAGGTTATTGGCAGATAGTTGGTTGGGGTTGTCCCCTTCTGGAGGTCTTTCATTAATGTTCTGCCCTCTGTGAGCTATTCATGGTAGGTACTATTCATCAGCAGATGGTTCATTTGTGCCGCTAGGCCAGGGGTCACCAACATGGCTCCTGCAGGCACCAGGTAGCCCGCCAACACCATATGTGGTGCCCTCAAACATGTTGAAAGAAATAGCACAATCCTCCAGTGAGCTGCGTTTAAAATGCTATTTTATTTAGTTGCTCTTCCTTTTTAATCATACTCATATTTACATAGATTTAAAATGACAAACACATTAAAACATATTTATATTACATAAAGTTAAGGTGAGCTTGGACTCTTGTAGTTCAAAGGTCAGCACAGGTAGCCATTCGTAAGACACAGTACCAGTGAAGTAGCTCTCAGTTTCAAAAAGGATGTTACAACTCACGTGCATCAGCGAAGTTGTAAACCGCCTGGACAACAGAGCTTAAGCTAGCGCTAGCTGTTATTAGTTTCACAGACAGCCCAACAACAGGGTTCTATTTCAGTCTGGGCCCGTTGAGCTGCACCACGCAACGCTTCCCTGTGGGAATGCTTACTGAAACACCAAAACAACATACAAACGTATTCAGTCTCTGTTGTCTATAAGTTAATGTTTCAATAATTTTTTAAGTGGTAGAGGACCAGGATAATTTTCACAAGCCTAGCGAGCCCTCGTGTGGCTATAGACCGTGATGTTTACTCCTTGGTTCATACTGGTTAATATGAATTACCATTTAAATTTGATATATAAGTCGCACCTGAATATAAGTCGCAGGATCGGCCAAACCATGAAAAAAGGCGTGACTTATAGTCCGAAAAATATGATACATACATATTTGGAGGGACTGGATGTGCTTGTCTCTGTTTCTGACCAGTTAAACCCCTTCTGAATTTCTTTTTCTGTTCCTCTCCAGGTATTGCAGTCCACCAACAGTCTTCCGCAGATTGATGCTCAAGTTGCAAATGTGACAGCTCGACTTCAGCCCTTTCAGTACCTACACCACCAGGGCCTGTACACCGCTCTGTCCCTGCGCCTGCTGGACCAAGAGCTCAGCCAGCTGGAAAGCGACCTCATTGCAATCCACACCCAGCTGGACAACACACAGACGCAGAAACTATCAAAAGAGGTACCACAAAGTGCTAAAAAATATTCAATATCACAAACCTTTGTTTCTTTTCTGAGGGGATGTGTGTACATTTGTCTGCTAGGTGGGTAAACTGCGTGAAGATGTAGAAAGGATGCAAATCTCGGACACTGTTAACATAAAGTCCGTGAAAGAAAATCTGCGCTACCTGAAGAACAGTGTGGAGTCCTGCAAGACAATCCCCAAAGACTTTAGAGGTAAATGGTTTTGACTGATCATGTAGCAGCATTTTCATTGTGAACAGTAAGTATACCATCCCCACATTTCTTAAGTCTGACCTACCAGACTTCAGTTGTTTGAGCAAGAGATACATTTTCGTCGGGTAGGAAAATCAGAATATCTTTTTAGGGATTCTTTGTCGGATCTTCAAAATCATTGTTATCTTTGTTTTCAGGCCAGCACAGATACTGCTTTAAGGGTCTGATTACCAACATCAGTGAACCTGTTACAACCAAAATCGCTCCCCATGGTAAGAACTACATTTCTGGATCATGGGGCAGACAGGCACAGATGGACACAGAGGGAGAGAAGGACAGCTACTGGGTCCAACCTCTAGTCAACGGCCACATCTGGGGTAACACTGTCCGTGTTTACCAAACCTATGAAGACTTCATGGCATCTGTCCACCATAAGGACTATACCTTTGCGCCATCCTACACTCATGCTAACACCATTGAGGGTCCAAGCGGCGTCCTGTACGGTGAAGCTCTGTACTATCACTGCTTCCGCTCCGCTGACATCTGCCGTTATGACCTGAGGACCAATATTGTCAAAAGAGTGACCCTTCCTGGCACTGGTGTAGGCTTCAACAACAAGTTTCCATACTGCTACTATGACTGCCGCTCACATAGTGACATAGATGTGGAGGCCGATGAGACCGGACTGTGGGCGCTCTATGCCACTGTTGGCAACCACGGTAATCTGGTGGTGAGCCGGTTAGTTTGGGACAGCGAAGCTGAGACTCTCAATGTTACACAGACCTGGGAGACGAGGCTTTTCAAGAAGGCGGTGAGCAATGCTTTCATGGTGTGTGGTGTGATGTATGCCACCCGTTATGTGGACGATTACAAAGATGAAGTGTTCTACGCCTTTGACACGGCCACGGGTAAAGAGGACAACTCACTTGTGCTGCCACTGGAAAAGGTAGCTAAAGGAGTGGCTAGTCTGAGCTACAACCCCATCAACATGCAGATCTACATGTATAATGATGGATATCTTCTAGCCTATCAAGTCTACTTTTGATTGAATTAGTCATTTATTCTCAGCAATGCTGTTGTTGCACAACACAAATATACTAAAGGTTCAATTAACCCAACCCTACACTGGTCTAATCCCTGCAACATTGGCTACATCAACAACTTTAGATAAAAACAATGTTAGCTAATCAACAGTGTTGGCTGAGCAACTAAAGTTAGGTAACAATGTTGTTAAATCAACGATGTCACCTAAACAACAAACATGACCACTTCACATTGTTGATCAATCCATAATGTGTGACCACCCGCATGTTGCCAATCTGTAATCCTGCAACAGTATTAGCAGAGCAAAGACGTTGCTTAATCAGTAGTGTAAGAGATTTTGCCAAATTATGTTGTGGGAGTATGGCCAATGTAAAGGGTGAATCCTGGATATTGACTTTTTACTTCCTATCTCACAACAGCGAAATAGAAAACCCTAAAATAGATTTATTATCAAAAATATCTTTAATCACCTTTAGGCTGTTGAAATGGATTTCTGGTGCAAACTTATGATTAAACATATGCGTGTATAATTTATTTTTTTATGGCCACTTAAATTGTTTTCGATATCCAACACAGTATGATTCTTTCAAAACATCCAAAAGAAGAATATCTGCATTCTTTTTTTCTTTGTTGTGTGTAACAGCTTTTCAGTCTATTAAAATCCAATCTGCCTGTTTTATCTGTAGTATCTGCTGTCATCCTAAAAAGCAACCTGAAGATGGGGCCATTGTGCTAAAGTTTCATTAATTCACTGAAAATACAATACTTTGATTTGCAATCATGTGAGCTTTTATATTTTGCTTTTTTCCTCTTGTTGTATAGACAAAAATAACTGCTAATATCTTTTACTGTATTGTATGTCTATGTGACTCTCATTCACAGGTTTATTAAACTCCTTAGTCAGATACAATTTTTAGGAAAAAAATATTTCAATTGTCTCCATGTTGTTGTTTTTTAAAGTAAAACCACACTCATAAGACTTTGAACAACTATTTTGCAGTTTTCTTTCATGAATGGAAATAATATATTACATTGGGCTCAAAATGCTTCATACTCAAATTGAAATTGAAAGATATTTCCATTAAGCCAAGACGTTGCTGGTGTGAAAGGATACATGTATATCACGAAAGGAAATAAAACAAGGCAAAAGGAGTATCAATGTTGAAGGAAAAAAAAGTATATATATATTTACCTTTGAACAAAAATGGCATGTTTAAAATATTAATACTCTTCTCAGTAAACAATGGCAAAAAATTACAGCAGTGAAATGGTTTGACAAGCTTTTTACATGTTTCCATAGGCATCTTTGAACATTCATCTTTTGTGATTAACTCCAAAATATTTGATGTTAGAAGGCCTCCTTGACATCACCCTAATCTTTAGCCTCCTACACAGATTCCTTATTAGATTTAAAATCAGGACTCTGGATTGACCTCTGCAAAACACTAATATTACCTCCGGTCAGAAAAACGATGTTGATCAAATTAAAAGATTGCTTTTAAACTAAATCTGTCAAGAGTATAAATAATTTTGAGCCTAAATGAGGCTTCACCTGCAACTTGTGCCGCTGCTTTACTCATCATCATTCTCTCTAGATTACATCCGACATGGCTAAACAATTTGTTGGGTCTATTTTAAAAAAAAAATAAACGTCTTAGTAATGTCTATTTCAAGTAGAATAATCCAGGTTTTATTTAAGTATGTCTTTTTTAAATTACCTTTATACGCCTTCTATGCCTAAAAAGCACTAAAATCACTTTTTTTTACTTTCAGTAATAAAATAACATCTTGGACGTGATCAAGATATCTTTAAATATATACTACCTGAATTACAATTGCAATTGAATATATTCGTTAGGGTATTTGGGTTTCTTCCTGTCAAGGAGATGCTAAAATAGGTAGATCTCTAATTTGGATATCACATGTAATATAGTTTCCAATTTAGATGTTTAGTATGCAAACATGATAAATTAGGTATCACCCTGACCATAGCAAAGTGGTCCTAACACAATCTTGTGTTAGGACCACTTTGTGTGAAAAATGCATCAAGTGGCATTGGTTGAATACATATGCTAACTTGGCTTCACTTAGACAGGGAGCACTCTGAGGTAAATCTGTGGGTAATGTACAGTCCTGGTCCTCAGGTACCACTGCCCCGCATGTTTTAGATGTCTCTCTGTTGCGACACACCTGATTCAAATGATTGCGAGAGCTCCTCGGGAGCCATCAGCTGCTGCAGTAGCCTGTTAATCATTCATTCATATGGGTTGTGCGGCAGCAAGGAGACACCCAAAACATGCAGGGCAATGGTACTTGAGGACCAGGATAGAGAGTCACTGATCTAGATTGAAAAATGGCTGAGTGGGAAACAGATAGAGGAAGACTAATAAGACAAATAAACATGAATTAAACTAACTGGAAGTACCAATTAGAAATATCTAACTGAAAATAACCCTAAATAAACAATAAACACTAGAATAACACTGCAAAACTAAAGAACAACCTAATAAGAAAAACTCCAAGCAGTTACTGAGCAAGGAAAGGACATAAAAAAAGTCCTCAACATCATGACACAGGCTTAATGCTGGACTGAATGTTTTGAAAGCCAAAATCTGAGGCCTCCTTCTCTGTTCAGAGATAATTTCTCTCATAAACAGCTTCCTTCACCCCTTTCTGAAACCATCTATCTTCTCTGTCCAAAAAATGAATATTTTGGTCTTCAAAAGACTGTGCCTCTTAGATGTAGATGCACAACTGAGTCTTGTCTTGTCTTGTAGAGCTGGTTCTCCTGTGTTGAGTCTTGTGTCTGTGGACAGACACCCTGCCATGTCCTAGGTGACTGGGAAGCTTAGCCAACATCATGCTGTTTTATTTTGTACTATACTTGTGACTTGCAAAATTTCTTTTGGAAACATTTACTCAGCAATAGAAAAGCAATATCAACGTAAACCTGGGGAAACTGTGAATATTGATGGAAACGAAGTCCCATAATGCCCTAAATATATTTCAAAATCCATATACACTGCCTGGCCAAAAACCACCTGTATTTAACTAAGCAAATAGGTATGTGCCTCCCACCACTCACCGTTCTGTTTATTAAACCTACCCGTTTCCGACCTTGGATCTGTCCCCCAACTCTGCGCCAGATTCTGCTCTGGACTATCCTGCACATCATATCACCTGGTTTGACGTTGGACTGGTTTCTGGACTTCGAATTCTGATCATCCTTCTAGTCATCCTGCCAGTCTGTCCAGTTCCAATTATTTCCTGCCTTTATTAATAAACTGTCTAAAACATTAGCAACTTGTCTGGCTGAATACTGAGTCCTCCGACTGTTTTCGGGACAAGTATGTGCTCAAAAAGTGAAGTCGGCTGACTAGCTGAATATACTGAATGACCAGGTTATTCCATCAATTGATTTTTTTCTTCCCTGATGGTGCGTGCTTATTCCAAGATGATCATGGCAGCATTCATTGGGCTCAAATTGTGAAAGTGTTTCAGGGAGCATGAGACATTTTCACACATGGATTGGCCACCACAGAGTCCAGATCTTAACCCCACTGAGAATCTTTGGGATGTGCTAGAGAAGGCTTTGCACAGCGGACAGACTCTACCATCATCAATGCAAGATCTTGGTGAAAAATTGATGCAACACTGGGCGGAAATAAATCTTGTGACATTGCAGAAGCGTATTAAAACAACGCCACAGCGAATGTGTGCCGTAATCAAAGCTAAAGGCGGTCCAACAAAACATTAGTGTGACTTGTTTTGCCAGGCAGTGTAATTGATACGGTTAACCGTATGTGAACCCAAAATTTTAAAAATTGCTTCTGAACTTTTTAGCCTGTGGTTTACACAAGCAGCAGCAAACATTGCATTATTTTCTCTATTCCAGTGCTTGTTGTTCTTGCAATGGCGCTCCAGCACAGCAAGCTGTTACAGGAAGTTTGACAAGGAACCATTTAAACGAACAAAACATGTTTACCAACAAGGACAGCAGATTATTGTTGTGAGTTAGCATAGTTTAATGGTAATAGTGAATAACACCCAGCACAGCAGAGGTTCCTCCAGCAACAAATCTTTTACAAATGTTCATAAGATGGTAGGAAAGGAGAGTCTTCCATAAAAGACATACTACCAAGGATTACCAAGACGCCTTGTGGTTAATTGATGTATCAAATGTTTATAAGTTTTGACTTTCATGAACAAGGATGAACAAAAATGATTTTGTTTATTCATCACAATCTAGTCTACATTTGAAGCTCAGTAATTTGATTTTGGAATTTCCACAATCAACTTTTACATCATCTGTAGCCATGTTACAATAGTAACACTAAATCCATGTTTAAGTTGATGTGCACATGCTGTATTTCAAGAGAGAGTTGTTGTATTAAACTGCTTTTTCAGATAGTACTTGGTAAACAAAAATAAGAACAGAACAGAAAGGTAAGGTAAATTTAGATCGATTTAACTGGAAAAAGAAGAATGTTTGAACATTAATTGAAACCATACTGATATTATCTGATATTAACTGATTATAAAAATTGACAACTTTAATTGTCACGCCTATGAAGAATAAAGATCAGAGTACCCAAACAGAGCCTTGTAGGAGACCATTTTAGCATCACTGTATACATAGAGCATCTGGTCCACCGGGCTGTAGTTCAAGGAATAAATGTTAGGAGACACCTTGTTTATCAAGATGCCAAGCTTGAAATTTTCCCTCCCTGTCGTAGTGTCAAAAGAGTAAAACACTTCCTCCATGTTTGTGTCGATGTAACGTGTTGCATAGAGGACACCGCAGGCCATGAAGGTGTTGGACACACTTTGCTTGTAGACAGAAGTGGTCCATGTTTTACCGAGGCTCGGCGGCTCAGTCTCCTCTACCTTGGACAGAACCAGATTGCCCAAAGCCTGTGTGGTGGTGTAGACCACCCAGACACCTGACTCGTCGGTGATCAGGTCCAGGTCGGTGTAGAGGAAGCAGTTGTCAAGGTGGCAGAAATTACTCTTTGAGTTATACCTAGTAGATACAGAAGGCAGATGTGATGCTTATATTTAAAAAAAGAAAGGTTAACAACCCTGAGACAGTACTGTTGCTGTGGGTCAAACAGAACCAGAGCATTAAACATTCCTGTTAATCTAACAGCAATATCCAACCTGGTTCCTTTGGGTAGTTTTACGTTGGTCACAATTTTGGTGGTGAGGTTGAATCGACAAACAGCATCTTGGTTGTAACAGTTGTAGTACAGAGCACCTCCATACAGAACGTTATTTGGACCCTGAACGGTGTTGGTTGTTGGGTTGGAGGAAGAAATCTGGATGTTACCTGGTAGAAAAAAGTACAATCAAGAAAATGTGAGAATACTGTTGTTGATGTGATACAGAAAATACAGAACCTGATCATTTAATTGATGTTTTGTAGTGATTGCGTAAAGAAAATTCTACTATTATTGGTTTGCTCTCTGTAAACCCCTAGTTGCAAATCATACTCGTGATAGAGGAAAAAAAATCCAGTATTTGACCAGGGTGTTAACTTCCACTTGGGTCTCTCACCATCATGAACTTGATTTAGCAAGATTAACTTGCTTAGAAGCAGGTAAACCTTCCAGATTAGATAAAATTCAATTAATCATTGCTCCATGTGTAGACTCTTTCAGTACCTAATTCTTGTACCAACCACTTAACCCTCTTGGAATCATACCTAAAGCAGATATTTCATCTTCGATATTGGTTAGTTATAGATAAAAAAAATAAAACAACAAAAAAAAGGAGAAGAAAATTTTTCAGCATGGGTTAAGAATGCCACCTGCTGGTCTAAACAACCTGAATGAAAAAAGCAGGATAAACAATTTCTTTATGGTTTTTTTATTATTATTATTACTTTTTTGTATAATCGATTAATTTTCTTATTGACAATAGTCAGTGCTATTTTGCATAGGTTTCTAACAATTCATTCCCTGCTCTCTTTTCAATATTCACTTTCCCATATTACACTTACATATTACACAAAATCACAATGTTATTCATACTTGCACTGGTGCTCCTTGATGATGTGATTTAGCATGTAAGACAGTGATAAGGTTCACATTTTAACAAGTTTTTTTTAATGTAGACATCATATATACTTTTACCTCTGATTTATAATTTTAATAAAGGCCTTTCAGGGATTTGCGTGGTTGCCATTGTTGACCATGAAATAACAATGATCAGCTGACTCATTTAAATACACATTACCATTCACAAGGTGCTTTGGATTGTATATGTATGGTTCA
The DNA here is from genome assembly GCA_037039145.1 of Fundulus diaphanus. Taxonomy (NCBI): domain Eukaryota; kingdom Metazoa; phylum Chordata; class Actinopteri; order Cyprinodontiformes; family Fundulidae; genus Fundulus; species Fundulus diaphanus. The sequence continues at coordinate 10,437,447 of CM073134.1, read as the reverse complement.
ATGTGGGCATGTACGGAGCAGAACAAAAGGTGGAACTTTGTAAGCAAATGTTCAGATGCAACTGTGATTTATAAAGTGAAATTGCTCGCTGGTGTGCCTGTACGTAATTTTATAAGCCCAGATTTTATTTTTTACCACATGTACATTTTAGTATAGATCCTATACAGTGTTTTGTAAATGAGATCACAGCTCATTACAAATTGTTTTTGTCACGATTTGGTTCTGGTATATGTTATTATTTTGGTTAAAGTTAGCTTTCCTGTCTTGGATTAGTTTGTATTGTTACTTTAGTTCAGTATTTTGTCTAGTTCAGTTCTGTCCTGTTTCCTGCCACTTGTCCTGTCAGTCTTTCAGCCACTTCTTCTCCTTCTGATTACTTCCACCTGTTCTGTTTAATTAGCTCTCCCTCTCTCCTTTGTTCTCCTGCCTTTTTAAGTCTGTCTCTTTTGCTACTTCCCTGCCGGAATGTCATTTCTCATTTCACCAATCCACTGGTAAGAGCCCTCCAGCATTTTTGTGTCTGCCTGTGCATCTGATTACCTGATCTGACCTGTTCCTCTGTTTTTGAGTCTGCCCTAGTTTTTTGGTTTCATGCTTGGATGTCTGCTCTGTACCCCGCCTGGATTGTTTTCGTTCTGCCTGCCTTATCCACCCTTGTCATCATCTCTTCAATAAATCCTGTTAAGCTTACCTCAAGTGTCTGGCTGAATACAGGGTTCATATCCTCCTGAAATCATTACAGTTTTCTTTGAATTCAAACAGTATTTCATACCTATTTTGAACTTTGGAATCAAAATTGGTAATTTTATCAATATCTCTTTAAATCTTTTAATGTTTGCTGATCATCTGAGGATCCGTTAAAGACCATTTATTAAAAAATGTCTGTTACTTTGCCATAAAGATAAACTTGAAATAATAATGTTAACATATTGTATTACATGTTTGTCATAATCTGTGTAAAAATAGAGTTCATGAACCACTATTTGACTTTTTCCCACATTTTTAACTGCTTTCATAAAGGCCCTTAAACATGCCCTTGCAAGCTTTGATTATATTGTACCTCTACCTCTAAATATACCAATAGAAACCTTTTATGCCAGTGCTATAAAGGTATGGCATTTTCTGTCCAAATCACAGAGATGCCTCTTCACATTATACTAGTATTAACACAGGACCTCGGAGTTCAGAAAAATATAGTAGGTAATTTGCAGAGAAATGTTTACTTGCAAATTACTGACATGACCGATTCGCATGTGATTAACAACACAGACAATCTCTGTATCATCAGGACTCGTATGTTGTTCCTTGGTAAAACTAATCCCATCAGAATAGGGCTTTAGACAGACTTAAATCAGGTCTAATCTTGGCAAATTTGGTTCCTATTCCAACTGGTACAGCATTAGGAAAAATATTTTTTTTTTAGACTGTTCATTGACTGGTGTGGCATCAACTCGTTGCTCTTTTTGGACCATTTATGGTCCACATGAGTGAACTTTGCCTCTAGTAATGTTCAATAAAATTCACACCAAATGCGATTAAGGCCTATTTTATGCGTTGATTGCTTGCCATTGGTTGGTTGACATTCTGCCACTCTCTCGCAAATAATTTGCGTTGACATTGCAGCCAGTTTTCCCGCAGCTCGCTTCATCACGTCACCAAATAGAAGGAGATCCTATCCTCGTGCCAGGTCCTTCTGTTGGATTTTACTGAGCAAGACACTGTTAAGAATGTAAGGTGGAAAGTAAAACAATGGAGTCGGCACCCCTGGGTCCACCAGATCTTCCAGAGATGCATCCGGTTCGGCGAGTACCACCACCTGGAGCTCAGTCTGAATGTTGGTAGCTTCCAGTGGTACTTCCATCTTTCCAGGACTCAGTACGAGCTGTTGCCCCATGTCGGGGAAGGATCACCCCCAGGACACAAACTACAGGTGCCTTCAATCAGTAAATCCATCACTGCTCAACAGTAACATAGCCTAATTGTGCTGTCTAAATATGTAACATATAAAAAACAAATGGATGAGGAGCTCCCACAATGCGATGTGAATTGACAGAAAAGTTCAGATTTCGAGCGAAATTTCGCATCACTCTATTCGCAGTTTTGCTTCGTTCCATTTGCACCTCTAGTGCTCTGTTTGCAGTTTTGCTTTGCTCTATTCGCTCAATTAGTAGTATTCTCATCTCTTAAAGCGTGTCGTTTGCATTGGTCAAAGTGCATCATTCGCATCATGGTTATTTTGCTCCTGAATGAGCATTATATAGGGATAACATACAGGATTCTGGGCAGCACATTTCAGCGTAATGGACCGTTATGCTGAAAGTTGTCAAAGTGAAGCCGAAATTAGACGTTATGCTCATTTTTAAAAAGCCTATTGGTCCGTACGACATGGAACAGTACGACACAATGTTTGAGAGCAACATAGAAAAGTCAGTAAAGCTCTTGAACATGTATCAGCACAGCTATAAACCTTCTAAACCACATGATCTGAAGCTAGCTGTTATTAGCAACGAACAGCTCCCTTCGAGCTGCACTATGTGACACTCCGCTGTGGAAAGGCATTCAGAGAAGAAGCAGAATGACACAGCAGCCTCCTAACACACACATGCATGCTCACTTGCTTGTGCAGACTGCAGTCCAACGCTTTAAAATCACCCCACTGTTACTAGCCCGCCTTACATTACAATCACCTTAATGTTACTGCCTACTTGCACACTATTATTTCCGAATATCTAAATGCACATTGCTGTAAACAAAGCCTTAAATTATCATTGTTCAATAAGCACTGTACTACCTCATTATCTGCTATCTGTGACTCTCCTGAATGCTAAAAAAAAAACCCCACTGTAACCATTTGTTCATTGCCTGTTTGTTTGTCAGTTTTTGCCTTCATTATGTGTAATGTGAACCAAAGTGGCCAAAGAGAAATTTCGCCGCGGTGACAAATAAAATACTCTGATTCTGACCCCTGCCGTCACCAACCATCCACTGTTACGGTTAAAAAAAATCCCGGTGAGGACCCTGACCAGTGGAGATGGTTGTGGACTTCAGGAAGAATTCAGCCCCAGCTACCCCTATCACCCTCTGTGACTCCACCATTGACACTGTGGAGTCTTTCCGCTTCCTGGGAACGATCATCTCCCAGGGCCTAAAGTGGGAACTGAACATCAACTCCCTCACCAAGAAAGCCCAGCAGAGGATGTACTTCCTGCGGCAGCTGAAGAAATTCAACCTGCCAAGAACAATGATGGTGCAGTTCTACTCCTCCATCATTGAGTCCATCCTCACCTCCTCCATCACCATCTGGTACGCTGGTGCCACCGCTAAGGACAAGAGCAGACTGCAGCGTGTCATCCGGTCTGCAGAGAAGGTGATTGGCTGCAATCTTCCATCTCTCCAGGACCTGTACGCCTCCAGGACTCTGAAGCGTGCAGAGAAGATTGTGGCTGATCCCTCGCACCCCAGTCACAAACTATTTCAGACACTTCCCTCTGGCAGGAGGCTGCAGTCCATCAGGACCAAAACCTCACGCCACAAGAACAGTTTCTTCCCATCTGCTACCAGCTTTATGAACAAGGCCCAGAGCCGCCCGTGACACTTGACACTGCCTCTCTCCCCCGTTCAGGACCTACAAGCTACACTAACGTAGCATCTCCAGCCCTCCTGCGTTACATTAACGGATAGTCTACCGTGTATATAGCTTTCTGTATATATATCTATTTTGTTTTGTCTGCACCATCAACACCAAGTCAAATTCCTTGTAAATGCAAACCTACTTTACAATAAACTTGATTCTGATTCTGACATGTAAATCACTCCCTCCTCTCACCTTGTTCGCATGTGGTGTGAACATACCTTTAGAGTTAGACAATAAAACACAGCATTGCATTCTTACCTGGATTGCTCACCCCGATGATGAGAGCGCTAAGACTGGAGTAGAAACGGACATAGTTAGCGTACTGGTTGGAGGTCAATGGTACCATCCAGTACCATCTCTCCTTTCCCGCCTCTGGTTTGGGATCGCAACCCCAAGCCCCATATGCAAAACTTCCAGAGAACTCTCCTTGTGTGTTGATAACAGGCCCAGTGATGTTCCGGAGCGGACCTCGTTCACACATACCTAAAAGAAACAGTGTATTGAAACAAAACACAAAACTGCTCTGCTATAACTGTATGTTTTTGGGAAATGAAATTTGCTTTGTGGAACATGCAATCTTAGTTTTGTTACCATATAGTTCCTGGGTGGGTGCGACAGTGGTATTAACACCACTCATGCATGTTTCCAAGGCATTCTTCAGGTGCCTGTTGACTCTTCGTCCCATCACCACCTCCATGGTGTCAAATTTCTCCAGTTTGGTCATTTCAAATTTCAAGTCCTCCAGCTGACAGAGATGGTGGACACAATAAAAGTGTTAATCATTTTAACTTATATTTTGATATAAACAACCGAAAACTCTATCTTGTGTTTTTCGAAGAGGATGGCATTTTCTTGGCAATATGGTATTTGTCTGGCCATTGAAGAGTGATAGTGAGGCAGCGCAAGTGTTTGAAGCAGAGAAGATATGTCAGCTATGAGGATGTTTTTTTTTCAATGTTGAAAGGGTAGGGAAAGATATATGATATTGATATCGGCAGATGAAGGTTATACGGCACAACAGTAAAATTTATATCATACATCTGATATCAATATCATCCTAGATTTTTATATTAGTGTACAACTTATATGCGCGCGCGCGCGCACACACACACACACACAGACGCTGTCTGCCTAAATAGAAAGTCGGCACCAAAAAAAGTCACACATAAATATTTCGTTGGACCGCCTTGAGCTTTGATTATGGCACTCATTTGCTGTGGCATTGTTCCAATAAGCTTCTGCAATGTCACAAGATTTATTTCCACCCAGTGTAGCATAGATTTTTCACCAAGATCTTGCATTGATGATGGTAGAGTCTGTCCGCTGCACAAAACCTTCTCTAGCACATTCCAAAGATTATCAATAGGCTTAAGGTCTGGACTCTGTCGTGGCCAATCCATGAGTGAAAATGGTGTCTCTTGCTCCCTGAACCACTCTACACCACAATACAACGTTGTTTTCAAATCAAGTTGCTAAATGCTTCAGCTCACTGATAACCTGAGTAGGCACCGTGACAGCAGTCGGTAGCGGCAGCCATTAATGGCAGTAGCATTAGCAGCAATAGGGGGTTTTCAGCTGACGTCACGCTCACGTGACTACTCTGCGCGTCCGCCGTATTGGGTGTCAGTCGTTTCGCACCGTTGACCCGCATTGTATTACGCCTTAGGCAGTATTGGAAGTGAACAATGGTGAAAACGTGTTTAATGGTTGGTTGCACGGCCCGTGGAGGTGGAGATCAACGCTCTTTCTATCGCCTACCAGCCGTGATAGTGAATCAGTGTGAAAAAACAAAACAGCTCTCTGAACAACGCCGTCACCTATGGCTGACACGGATATCCAGGTCCGATTTGGACGGTGTTAAGCTGGAATACGCCAGAGTCTGCGGTGCTCACTTTGTCACAGGTAATTAACTGTTAAGTATGTAAAACATGTAAACCGTTGCTGTATTGTGGGCTGTAACAGCGCAACACATGATCGCCATGGGAAAAACATAGAAAGGGGTTAATTTTCCACCGCTTTCCTGCCTGGAGGCGCAACCACGGAGAACAGCTGTTAGAGGTAACAAAGAGTCGTCGGCCCGCTTGAATCGCGGCTGTAAGACGACCGAACATAACTTTCCACAGTATCCCGATGTCAATGAGAGTGTGTTCTAAACGTTTGAAACACATAGCAGTTAGTTAAAAGTACATTGCATGCGTGAGTGGTTGTTAGCACTAACGGTTAGCAGCTACTAACTTAGCATGTTCCAGAGCCCGTCTGAGCGCAGCTTACCTTTGTACGAGTTACTGTGTTCCCACTGTTTGCTGGCTTTATGATCTGCCGCTCCTGAACCCATCCATTCGTAAACTGCACATGAGACTCAAAGGACTTGTAGCTTCAGAACTGTTCTGAAGTATAGGCGCTAACACCACAAACAAGGTAGCCGAAAACGTCCGATATGGAAAGTGACGTCCGCGCTACTTCCGGGTTATGCCGGTAGGCTTTTGCCGGCGTAAATACGGTAAATACAACTTAATTTTGCACTGGTCATTGTTCTGCTTAAATAATTAAAGCCCGGAACGGCGTCGAGCGGCCCTGCAGCCAAGCGCCTTCGCGCACCGCCGGCCGTCAGCCACCGCAGAAGCATGCGCCGCATTTGCGTCGGATTGTTTACATTTTTACCATCTTATTAAAACTCACCCGTCCACGTATGATGGCGATTTCCTTGATGTACATAACTTCGACATCTCGTACCCAACCAGATGTGAACTGGTTGTGAGCCTCTAGACCCTTGTAAGCTCTCATTTCCTCGAGAGTGTGCAGAGGGTTTTCACCGAACACCAGGTAATGCACTATGTCGCCGTGCTGTCGCCAATCATCAGGATTACGGCTAAACAAGGCACCGTGGAGGGCATAGGGGTCCATATGGTCGATCACGGAACATTTCCTCAGATAGACGTCCTTATCTGGTCGCTCTAGCGTGCTGGCGTACTTATCCATTCTCGATACGAAAATACGTGTAGGACAACTAGAGATAAGGAAGTGTACCACCCAATATGGCGGACCGGAAGTTGGCCAGTGACGTCAGTGAAAACCCCCTATTGGGAGCAGTTGTCCCTTTAAGACCGCCCCCTCCTCATTTGCATAATGAGTCAGAAATACATATGATAAAGTAAAAAGAGGATATGAGAAAATGTGAAAAGAACAAAGGCTTGTTAATAACAGGCAAAACTATAGTTTGTTATGCATTTCTTGACGAAAATGCATGTATAAGGTAAATAAAAAGAAAATATACATAAAATATACATGCATGTATAAGGAAAAGAAATATACACACATACACACATATACATATATATATATATATATATATATATATATATATATATATAGGATTACCAACTATAGTTTTAAAAGATGTGTGATTATTTACATATATACGAGATATATGAGATTTATAAGGCTTGATAAGTACTCCAGTTAAGTTTGCCACCATACAGCAAGTAGTGAGTTAAGAGAAGTCTAGACTTCTCTGTTACAGATCTGCATCTGGTTAACAACTTACAACAACAACCATTGGACAATCTTTACATTATGACAGGTTGTTGAAAAGGTATGTTGGTACAAAGACTTTTCTGTGCTGCCATCACAAGGTTTTATACATGGAGCCTATTAAATATACTCCTAGTTGCATACCATGAACTTTGTGGTCTGGGCAGTAAGACTGGTCAGATGTGAAACAAATAGTAAATTGACTGACATTATACAACAAATTTCAATTGTCCACCCAAAGCACTTTACATTCATACAATCACCAAAAAGCTACACATTCATACAGCAGACTAATTAAATGCACATTGACATGTGGGAAACTGATGTCAACTCCACAACCTTCCAATTATAAGACAACTCTATCCACTTAACCACAGCCACACCTAAAAAAGAGTATGTGGAAGTTAGAATCATGGCCACTTGTCTGTAAGGTGGAGGATCTGTGAAGCTTTTAGGCTCTTATTTGTGGGACACCTGGTAGAACACATGACATTTTGAACAACCTGAAATAACAGGAATGTTTTTAAATAAAAATGTTATAGCCAATTAGCTAAAATTAACCTCCAACCTTATGGAATGTCACTCGAGAAACCTAACTAAAATCCTGTTGGGAAAAGTGAGATTGTACAAAGTAATATATTAATTTTGCTGCTGCATTAACTGGGATGATATTAAATATGGAAGATAATATATATATATATATATATATATATATATATATATATTTATATATTTATATATGACGGGATATATATATATATATATATATATATATATATATATATATATATATATATATATATATATATATGACTGTTTCTAAAGATTGACAAGGAACCAGATCTGATGCATGAATCTACCTGTTGAATGGTGTCAGCAGTGAGGACTTGGTATTCCAGAGTGGTGCTGTTGAGCTTGTTCATCAGGTGCCTGATCTCAACCATTTCGTTTTCAATAATGAACAGACTGAGAACTCCATACAGCTCCCTATCATCCTCGTTCTCCAGGATGGTCATGTCATTGTGCAGCTGGGTGAGACGTTTCTCCAGTCCCAACAGCAGACTTTCCAGCTCCAGAGCCTGCAGAAACACAGATGATTGCAATGCACCCAAAATGACTGCAGACATGCTGGTGGACAGAGTTGGATTACCTTCTCTGGTGTGACATGGGTTTTGCAGTCTGTTGCATTGCCTTCCACTGTTTGGAGTTTGTCATGAGGGAATGCCTTTTCTTCAAGACTCAGCTCACATGAACACTTTTCTCGTGGAGCTGACTGAAGAGTGAAGCGTTAGTTTACTGTTTATGATTTACAATGATAAAAGTGTTCATATTCGTTGTTTCTTACCTGCTGGGTGAGTGAGAAGAGAGCCCACACTGGAACGATGGCAGAGAGTTTCATGATGGATCAACGTACTGGATAAACTGACGTTTGAACGAGATAATCTGTGTGCATCTGGAGTTTCTAAATCACTGAACACTCCCACTAATTTTTGCATGCAAGTCATTAAAAGAGGAAGTTTTTTGTGTTTGTCATATATAATTCCTTTTCCCGTTAGGAGTTATGAGAGCATAAGCATGAGGAACTTTTGATAGATGAGCACAAATATAGAGAGTCTTGCAGTAATCAAGTAATCATGCATTCTTCACATTACAAGTACAAAGTAACAATTACTTTATGGGAACTTGATAACACGTACAGCAACACATACGTACGTACGTACGTACGTACGTATGAGAATAGCAACACATAACTATGAAGTGGAATGAAAATTATAAATAAAAATCTGCATTCAGGACCCTTTAGTCTGATGTCTGTAAATAATATCTGGTGAAAACAATTGCCTGCAAACATCACCTGATTAGTAAATAGAGTACTGCTGTGAGTAGTTTAATCTCTGTATAAATTCAGCTGTTCTGTGAAGCACTTAAGATTTGTTGATTAACATTAGTGAAGAGACAGCATCACAGCATGTCAGGAATAAAGTTGCAGAGAGGTTTAAAGAAAGGTTTGGTTATAAAACAACATCCTAAGCTTTGAACATCTCACAGAGCTCTGTAAATCACTCATCTGAAAATGGGAAGGGTCTGGCTCAACTTCAAACCTACAAATCGACTGAGCTGAGGAGATCCATACCTCAGGTGGGAAAATCTTCTGAAGGGAAAACCTTTAGTCATGCTCTCAACAAACCTGCCGTTTATGAAAGAACGGTGAGAAGAAAGTAATTTTGGAAAAAAGAAAAGTAATGAAAAATCACGTTTGAAGTTTTCCACAAGCCGAGAAGGAGCAAACATGTAGAATAAAATGGTCTTGACATAATTTAAACGTTTTGGCTTGCATGCTAAAATAATGTATGTGGGAGAAATTTAACACTACACATAACTCTGAATTCACTATCCAAACAGTGACACATGGCAGGGGCAGCATCATGCTGAGAAGATACATTTTTCGAGCAGGTACAGGGAAGCTGCTCTGAATGTGTCTGAAAAGGAAAAATAAGAAAAAACTGTTTCTTATAGCTGGTTCAAGTTTGGACTTTTTGCTTTTACACATTGTGTATAACTGCTCATATGGTATCTATTATTGTGATGATGTGACTGTTGCGAAAGGAAGCCTCATGGGCATTGGAAGGGTGACTAATATGTATTAGAGTATTCCCTAATAATAGGAATTATGAGGAACAGAAAGTGTTTGATTTGCACTGAAAGCAGAAAATAACCCACCTAAAAACCCCTCAATGCTGGACTCAGATATTTAATATTTGTTTCTGTGGTTTGTGGTATTCATGGAAAAGTTTTGCCAGAGATAATTTTTTTCATGCTAAGCATTTTATTTTCATCAATTTGAGTGTGCAAAACTGATCCAGACTGAAATCAGAAAATACTGACCTGGTATAAAAGACTTAATAAAACTATTTCAAAATGTGCTTAGATTGTGTCTACTCAGGGACAATGATTAAATCAAGTACTAAGATGTATTAGCTAAACAGTTCATTATTTCAGAAATTTCAGGTCTAGACTCATTATGTGATATCTTATATGTCAAGCTAATACTAAACCTTAATGTTTGTTTCACTATAATCAGCTGATTTTTAAACAAACCTGTTATTTTCTATTTCTTTAAGACATGTAACAGATTAAGATAGATAATTTTTACACTCCTAACAGCATGAATTTCATTAAACTAGTGCCAAACACAGTACAGTGTGATTTATGTTTATTTGTTCCTTTACTGCAGGAGTGCCCAACTCCAGTTCTCCAGAGATACCGTCCTCCAACGTTTAGCTGCATTTCCTCTCCAACACAGCTGCATCAAATGAATGGCTCCTTACCAGTGCTCTGCAGAGCTAAATGACTGCTGATGAGGGAATTCAGTTGTGTTGGAGCAAGGATGAATTTAAACATCAGGTTTGTGGTTCAGGGCAGCTGTGGTGTGGTGTGTTGCTCTTGCCTGTCTCCAGCAGGGAGCAACAGGCAGATGCCAGCAGCAGGTGTTTCTCATCATCAGCCTAATTGGAGGCAGACTTAAGGTGTCAAGAGACTGAAGGACGGCATCAGAGCATTTGCTCTCCGGTGTGATCTCTGACCTAATCCTAGTTTCCCGTTGTTTCCTAGTTCCATCGGTCAATGTTACTTGTCTTTAGTGATGGTGAGATGAAGCCTCATGAGGCATTGAACCACTTGAGCCAACTGGTTCGAGAAAGGGTTCATTTCTTGATGCTTCATGTGCACACGACACCACCTACTGGCCAGGTGTATAATCACAGCCAGCTGTATCTTAACACGTGTGATGCATTGAATTTTTGTCTATTATGACTCTTGGGAATGACTTCACAAAAGGTGTAGGACGAAATAATTTGTCTACATAAATTTTGTATACACATGTGTATAATAAAACATTGTTTGAATGTATTGTCTGTGTGTAATTATTCCCAAAATAGTAGTGACATGATATGGCCTGGTGTGTAATAATGTTTTTCTGTGACTCTAGAAAAATGGCATGGGCTTAATCAGGCAGAGGACAATGAAAGTGCTTGTGGAACTAGGCAGGGGGTAGTGAATAGGCTAATGCTTGTGTAACTTGGATGATTTCATGCATTTTTATTAAGAAACAACAATTTCTCCACAGTTTTTGGTTTCAAATGATTTCTCTTTTTTGATACTACTTCTCCAACCTTTGAAAAGACACGCTCACATGGCACAGATGATGCCGGGGTGCATAAATAAATAAGTGCAAGTATGTACAGATTGGGGTACTGTGACCGATGATTAGCCCAGTACTATACGGTCCCACAGTTTCCCCTCAGCAGCAACACTGAAGCACACAGAGGTTCCCGCTGCGTCTTTACGCACGATCCAGCTGCTGATGTCTCCTCTCTTTTCAGCTCAATGCAATTCTAGACAGTAACAGTTTATAACCTATATCACCTTTCACAGCAACAGGTTTCTCATCTCAGTCGACCAGACAAATCTCTATTGCTCTCCTCAGTGCGCTCTGGGCGGTGAGGTGGGAGGATTTTACCCGATGGTGCGCTGCATGCGAGGGATAGACAGGGGGGGGGGGGGAATGCATAAATAAAAACTGTAAATGGCTCCTATACAGTGATCATAGGAGCTGACCGGTCTGAGATCAGCCTCCTGATGTTACAAGTTCTTTAAAATGAAAGCGCGCACCCAAATTACAAGTAACGTAATTTTGCGCACCTGAAAAAAGCGCAAGGCAGAAGCGCTGAGGCACAGAAATACGGTGCATGTAGTTAAAAAATGCAGAATTAATAAAAACAACTTATAACCAGATGTAGCGTTTTAAACTTCATCTGGTGAGCAGAACTGTTTTATGATCCAGAGTGCAGCCATCACTGGTTCTGAATGAAGGCAATATCTGGCAGCAGCTCTCTTCCCCCGCCCCCTTTCCTCCTGCGTACGCAGTACAGGACCTTACCGACTCACTTTCACCACTGGTTAAGACTAAAATTATTCATAACTCTGATCGCTCTTCCTGCTGCTCTGTTAACATGAACTGCAGCAGGAATTACTGATGGCCACAAGCTGTGAAAGAAGCTGAAACATCTCAGCAGAAGGCGGAGTTTTTATCGTCCTCTGCCCAGATGGGTGTTGGGATTTTTATGCGTGAAAAATGCCATGTTTGCGTGTGACCGTGTGAAGTCAGTGACGGTCAATGCGTGATAGTTGAGAGCACTGATCTCCTATCTATCTATCTATCTCCTAAACTCTCCAAACACCAAACTAACTGTCTCAAACTAAATAACCACTATCCAAACTCTGCTATCCAAACTATCAAAACTCTATCCACTCTCTCAACTGGCCGCAACTCGCCTACAACAACCCACATTTTGAATGGAGCCTGTGGGGTTTCTAAAGCTGTCGAAGCCGCGCCAACATCTGAACCACTTCCCGAAGCAGTCACGTGGTACAGCCGGCCAGCGAGGCTTCGGACGTCATCGTTTTCGGCTCCTCCCCTAAATGAAGCAAGCCTCGATACGCGCTTCACGGAAACGCCCCCTCCATTACTCGACACACGCCTCGAAGCCTCGGCACATAACGTAACATCATTACTTGTCTTCCTCCTGAGACCCAGTCCTCCTTCCAGTCATCCAGTCTGGTTTCTCCAAAATCATCTGTACTCCATTCTGCTGAAAGTTCTGAATTCCTTGACCCTTACTGGAGCTCCGGTTGACCTGAGGTACCTCTCTCTCACTGCTGGCATCCTCCCGTACCTCTGGCCTGTCCACCCTCCACTGAAGAATCACCCATCCAGCCTGGGACCACACCACAGCTTGCTACTGATTACCACAGCCTGACTAACACTTCCCGAGTTCAACCCATCTCCTGTAAGTAAGCCTCACCTCTCTGTATTTCCAGCCTATCTGTTGCCTTTGCTCATTCTCTGCATATCTTATTCACAGACCAAGACCACAGCCCTCCCCAGCTGCCATTATCCCATACTCCTCCATAACCATTCTCACTTCAATAAACTGTAACTAGTGTCTGTCACTTAGTCTGTCGGTTAGCTTTGGTGTTAACCGTTCATTGTAGCTCTGCTGCTCTCACCTTATACTTTGAACATGTCTGAGAGTCGCAAGAAGAAAACCGTGTACAGGTTTGTGAGAACAGGAAGGCCTCAGTGGGGAAAAAAAATAAAATAAAAAATAAGACCTTGTGATTGAAGTCATCATGTCTGAGAAGTTTACCACCAGGGCCCACTGTACATGTAGAGGTGGGCCGATACGGGAATTTTTAATTTCTCCGATACCAAGTAAATACGGGGTCAGTATCGCCGATCCGGTGTTTTTTTTTGTTTTTTTTTTTATATTTAAGCCAGACTCATCATGAAACTGTTGACCTTTTTGGTGTTTTTGTTTTTACTTTATTACAATTTAATAATACTAATATTCTGTTCATGGTGTGTGGATTATTTTTTTTCTTTTTTTGTCTAATCCACCTCTGGGGTCCGTTCTTCGTACGTCGCTAACTCAGTTAGCTGGATTTGACTGTTGACGATTTGGCATGATCTTGGATCGTTTGGTTCTTCGAAACTCTTCTTGGACTTGCTGTCATAGCAACATGTGCGCCAGCTCACGAGCAGGCTTATTTCATGTAAACAGGATTAGATCGCAGCTTTATAAATGGAGGAGATAGGGATATCCAGCCAGTGCACTTGGGCCACCTAGTGGCAGAGGACGGGACAGAATTGTGGAACACCATTTTTAATGTTTAATATAAGACGAAACAAATAATGCTTAGTTCCTCTCGTTTTATTTAAACATTTTTTTTATAAAGAAAAGCCAGCAAGTCATCTTTTGCCTGCAATAAGAGATAGTTATGTAAAGTCAGCAATACTACTGTCAAATTGTGTATTAGAACTTACTCTGAAGGTCCTTTTGAAGCAACTCGATCTCTAGTGCAATTTTTCAAGTTGTGGAGTTCAATTTCTCCTCTTAATTTGTTTTTTCAGGTCAAAATACTAATTTTTTTGTTGAAGATGCCGTTTATATAGGGAACGGATGGCACCCTGTGTCATTTTGTGAAAGAAAAAGAAAGGGTGAAACATGCCTCATGCAACAAAAGTAAAAAGAACCTGTTTTTTTTTCAGCCTTTTTCTTGGTGGCTGTTATAAACAGCCAAACACATCATTTAACAGTGGCTTTTAAAAAGAGGAAAAAGTGTCTTTTTAAAATATAGTATAATAATTAAAGGCTACCATTTTGTAGAATATTCTTGTACTTCACTTTTTTCCCCATGTTCTAATGTGTCCGGTGGAGGCTCTGACATAAAAGAACAAAGTAAATATGAAATTATTAAAATGCAAAAATACATACTGTAGAAAGTGATAGAAACATCTACCATGGACACTTATGGATGTAATTTGTCTGCTACTTTTTGCCAGCCCTCTCTCCTGGCTTTAGCAGACTTTGAGGTGTTCCCTGTCGTTTTAATTAATGACTCAAATTCGGCATAACCTTCCATTAAAAGCTCGTGTTCTGATTGGGAGAAAAACTGTGGGCGTTCTTTGGCCATGCTGAACAGCCAATAGCAGCGTTGCTGATCAATGTTTCTACTATCGACACATTTCCCCTTTTAAACAAACGCATGAACGCGCAGTTGTCTCAGATAACTCAATCCAGCGATACTAATCCTAAACAACAGGTGGGTTCGAAGAACCCAATTAGCCGGATCATGATTAGCCAGATGAAATCATCTTGGACGTGTCATTTGATCTTGGATGTTTTAAGCAACGTACGAAGAACGGACCCCTGATTTGTGATGGTTTGTTATTGAAACTTTTGCTTTATTGTTTATTCTATATGAGAATGTCTTACTGTATGAAAATGTATTATTTTATGTTGTTTGTACAGTTCTCACTGCATCGTTGACTGAACCTGTGCAAATTAAATGCCAGTCAAAATCAAGAATCCCTTGTGTTCGTTATTCAACTTGGACGGAGTTACATACATGCTGTTTTTCAATGACCCCTGAACAAATGTAATTGGAGCCACCTTGTGGTGGCCTCATAAAAGAAACTTGGAAGAAGTTCTCAAGAATTGTAAATGAAAGATATACTTCCATATCAAAAGAAAAGCTACTTAAACTCTTGGGGTAGCACTTAAAATAAACGCCATAATTTCAGGATTTTATTCTACTGTTGTAGTAAATCTGCCTGTAGAAAACTATCTTAAAGACTTAAGTAAACACCTACTAACATCTTTTGGTTTTTAATGTTTTTTTTGGATTTTTAATGTTCCTAATGATCGAATGTGCATAGACCAATAACAGTACAGTTAACATTTTGAGTTTAACAACAATTCCTTTTTATTGTGTAATCATATTTAGAATAAGGTGTACATTTATTCATTCATTGGAAAACAAGACAGTTACTAGGGGAAAGTAGATACTGGCAGATACAAATAAAAGCACGATAGAAGCTCATGAAGAGCGGCTGTCTACAATTTACACTGGCCAGTGGGGTGTCCAGGACATGGCACGGGGGGGCATGGCCACCCCTGGCCACCCCCTGGTGGCGCCACTGAATACATTTCAACATCCATAGAACTCTTACTGTTAACCGTTGTGAACATAACCAAAACCATTTGCTTCCGAACTTTTTGCCATGTGGTTTACACAAGCAGCAGTTCTGTATTGCAGGGCTCTTTCTTCCTGCAATGGCACTCCAGTATAGCAAGCTGTTACAGGAAGTTAGAAAACGCACAGTTTAAGTGCACAAGACCTTTTGTTGTTTTTATTTTTACCTTTTACCAGCAATGAGAGCAGATTATTGTTGAGTTTACATATTTCTCTGGAAATATTAATAGCTAGTACAATAGAAGTATCTCCAGCAACAAATCTTTTGCCAATGTTTATAAAATGGTAGGAATGGAGAGTCTTCCATAAAAGACAATCTACCAAAGACTACCAAGACACCTTATGGTTAGTTTATGTATGAAATTTTCAGTAGAACTTTTTACTTTCATGGACTTAAAAATATTTTGTTGATCACAATCCAGTAATTTGTTTTTTGAATTTTCCCTATCAATTTTTACTTCATCTGTAGCCATGTTACAGTAGTAACACTAAATCCATGTCGAAGTCGTTCAGCACATACAGTATTTCATAGGAGAGTTATATTAAACTGCTTTTTTGATTGTACTTGCTAAACAAAGATAACAGGTATGGTACATTTTATTCAGTCAAACTGGAAAAAGAAGGATGTTTAAACATTCATTGAAACCATACTCATATTATCTGATATTAACTGATTATAAAAATTGACAACTTTAATTGTCACGCCTATGAAGAATAAAGATCAGAGTACCCAAACAGAGCCTTGTAGGAGACCATCTTAGCATCACTGTATATATAGAGCATCTGGTCCACCGGGCTGTAGTTCAAGGAATAAATGTTAGGAGACACCTTGTTTATGAAGATGCCAACCTTGAAGTTCTCCATCCCTGTCGTAGTGTCAAAAGAGTAAAACACTTCCTCCATGTTTATGTCGATGTAACGTGTTGCATAGAGGACACCGCAGGCCATGAAGGTGTTGGACACACTTTGCTTGTAGACTGAAGTGGTCCATGTTTTACCGAGGCTCGGCGGCTCAGTCTCCTCTACCTTGGACAGAACCAGATTGCCCAAAGCCTGTGTGGTGGTGTAGACCACCCAGACACCTGACTCGTCGGTGATCAGGTCCAGGTCAGTGAAGAGGAAGCAGTTCTCAAGGTGGCAGAAATTACTCTTTGAGTTATACCTAGTAGATACAGAAGACAGATGTGAGGCTTAAGCTAAAAAATGAAAGGTTAACAACCCTGAGACAGTACTGTTGCTGTGGGTCAAACAGAACCAGAGCATTAATCATTCCTGTTAATCTAACAGCAATATCCAACCTGGTTCCTTTGGGTAGTTTTACGTTGGTCACAATTTTGGTGGTGAGGTTGAATCGACAAACAGCATCTTGGTTGTAACAGTTGTAGTACAGAGCACCTCCATACAGAACGTTATTGGGACCCTGAATGGTGTTGGTTGTTGGGTTAGAAGGAGAAATCTGGATGTTACCTGGTAGAAAAAGGTACAATTAAGAAAATGTGAGAATACAGTCACTGGTGTAATAATAATATCTGAACCTCAGTGTGTTAAGAATGAAGAAGCTGGTCAATTGATGTTGTGTAGTGATTGTGTAAAGAATATTCTAATAATATTGGTTTGCTCTTTGTAAACCCCTTGTTGCAAATAATGCTAGCGATAGAGGAACAGGTCCAATTCTTGACCAGGGACCTAGTTCAGGTTCAGGGGGTTAACAACCACTCAGGTCTCTCACCATTGTGAACTTATGTTAAAAGTAAACTTTCTATATTAGAGATGAAAACCATGAAAGCACTGCCTTCAGTTAATCATAGATGCAG
This sequence comes from Fundulus diaphanus, assembly GCA_037039145.1. Taxonomy (NCBI): domain Eukaryota; kingdom Metazoa; phylum Chordata; class Actinopteri; order Cyprinodontiformes; family Fundulidae; genus Fundulus; species Fundulus diaphanus. The sequence continues at coordinate 10,419,870 of CM073134.1, read as the reverse complement.
CTGTGATTTATAAAGCAAAATTACTCACTGGTGTGCCTGTGTATGGTTTTATAAGTCCACATTCTAATGTCTTTTGCCATATGTACACTTAGTATAGTATATACCCCATTAAGTGTTTTATAAACGAGACCCCAGCTCATTACAAATTGTTTTCTTTTAATTCAAACGTTATTTCATATCTATTTTGAACTTTGGAAAAAAATTGGTAATATTACCAATATCTCTTTAAGTAAAGTAAGTAAAATTTATTTTTATAGCACCTTTCGCAGGATAAAACCACAAAGTGCTTCACAATAAAAACAACCATAACACAGCACAAAATAAAAACATAAAAAGATAAAACAGCATAAATGCAACATCATAGCATAAAACTAGTTAAAAGCCAGTCGGAACAAGTGGGTCTTCAACTGCTTCTTAAAAGAATGAACAGAGTCAAGACAGTGTAAAGATAAAGGCAGCTCTTTCCACAGTCTAGGGGCCACAGCTTTAATAGACCAATTCCCTCCTGTCCTGAATTTAGTACGTGGAACCATTAACAGTTTTTGTCTGGAGAATCTCAAGCTACGAGAAGGGGAATATGGTTGTAAAAGGTTAGTAATGTAAGCTGGAGCTTGGTCACTCAGGGCTCCAAAATTAAAGACTAAAAGTATAAAATTAACTCTAAAATGTAGCCAATGTAAAGTGATTAAAACTGGGGTAATATGCTGTCTTTTTCTTGTGTTGGTTAAAAGTCTTGCAGCAGCATTCTGTACTAACTGCAGATGGCCAAGATCTGTCTTATTCAAACATATTAGAAGGCTGTTACACTAGTCAAGACGAGATGGAATAAAAGCATAAATAATCAACTCTAATTCAGCCTTTCATACCAAAGTTTGAAGCTTAGAAATATTTCTTAGCTGAAAGAAGCAGTTTTTGATTAATCTGCTAGAATGACACTCTAGTGACATGGCAGAATAAAAAATTATACCATGGTTTCTGAGGCTTGGTTAGACAGAGGAGGTCGATACAACCAGACATTTCATAATTTCGGTTATTTGGTTGTCAGGGGCAATTATTAGTGTTTCCGTCTTATCAGAGTTTACATGCAGTTGGTTGTCACAGATCCACTGTTTAATATCATTAACACAGTTTGTCAAGCAGGACAACTTAAAATATTCAGTAGGCTTAAAAGAACAATACAGTTGAATGTCATCAGCATAGAAATTATAAGATACATCAGAGAACTGCCTGATTATCTGGCCAACAGGGAAAATATATAAAAGAAAAAGAATAGACAGAGCACCAGGGAGACTTTCAAAACGGCCACGGGGAGACTTTTTCCTGGCTTTGCTGTGGCCTCTCACATATGATAATTGGACACCGATCCTGTCCTCCACTGCCTTGGCAGCACTGGCTTTGGACTGCCAAGGCAGTGGAGGACAGGATCGGTCTCCAATTATCTTTAAGGTGCTTTACTTTGCTGAGTAAGCACCTTAAGCCAGCAGCTCAAACTGATAAGTCTCTGGCCCGCTGGGCTCCATAAAGTCTCCCTCAACCTCCGGTGACGAGGGGGGTGAAAATCCTCCACTTCAAAAGACTGAACTGTGGTGTAACTACCAGCCTCACTCTGCTCACACTCCATGATTCAATATGGCAAATCAAGCTAGCTGCTGCATTCACCAATCCTGAACACAACCACGTTCCCCCACTCCCTGCTTATCCCCACCCACTTTGGTGGAATTTTTCACATTTGTCTGAGAGCAGTATTTTGCTTCTACATGGGGGTGAGTTACACTTTAAGACTTGGTTTATAGTCAAAGCATTCATTTGACTCTGCTAGCCTGGCTATCTCAGTGTCAATCTTGCCAAATTCGGTTCTTATCCTAAACTGGTACAGCATTAAAAAAAACATTTCCATTTCGTTTTTTAGACTGCTCACTGCCTGAATATTTTAGCTGTCTGATGCAGCACCAACTCAGATTTGTTTCTCTTGTTGAAACTATATATATATATATATATGTCATGATTTTGGATCTGTTACCTGGTTTGTTCACCCATTTCACACCTGTTGTTACTCCGCCCTGTTCTCATTACTGCTCACCTGTTCCACCTGCGTTTGATAGTATATATTCACCCTTCAGACAAGACAGCAGTGCCAGTTTATTTCATCTTACGATTGATCTATTCCAGCGTTTTTTTGTATTCTGATTACCTGTTCCTGACCTGTTCTGTCCCTTGACCTCCGAGTTTGCCTGTTCCTTCCTGATCCGTTTGCCTGTTTCTAGACGCCCGCCCGACTTGATATCCTGCTTGATCTCTTGTTACCCGTGTACCGATCTCTGGACTGTGAACCGACTTCGCTCAGGATTATCCCTTGGTACCTCATTGGCTTTCTGATCTCCTGTTACCGACCATTGACTGCATTCCGGACATCGGCTACTGCTCAACCCCTTCGGATTTTCCTGCACCCGATTGCCACACGATTTTGACCTTTGCCTGCTCCCGGACCACCGCTACACCAGAACTGATTAGAAGACCAGGTTAGTGGCCCGCACGTTCGTGTTAAAACACATCCTGACCGACGGGGTCACTAACCTGTTGTCTCCGCCTGCAGAGGTTCCCGCTGAGATCACCGGCGCCGTCCGCTCAGTTATTCTTAAATAAACTGTTTGTTCCTCCTGAATACTGGGTCCTTCTGTCTCTGGTTTCTGACAGAATAAACTGGCCATAAAACATGGATCCATCGGAGGACAAACAGTGGCGCTCAGGGGTAGAGAATTCGATTTCACAGCTCGAAGCGGGGGTAAGCGAAATTCTCTCCCATCTTCGCAAGCAGGCAACCCCCGCTCCTACCCTTCCGCCTACGTCAGCCTCCGCAGCTGCGTCACCAGTTGTCAGGCAGACTTTTCAGGAGCCGCGCCTCTCACCTCCAGAATTATTTAGGGGGGATTCCGATCAATGCAGAGCGTTTCTCACCCAGTGTGAGATCCAGTTCCAACTCCAGCCATCTGTTTATCCCTCTGATCGTTCAATGGTTGCATTTGTTATTTCCTTATTGGCAGGAAGAGCAAAATTATGGGGAACATCTGTATGGCAAAACAACCCTGGTCTCTGCTATTCGTACCGGGCATTTACGCAAGAACTAGTTCGAGTTTTTTGCCCAGCTCTTCCCAGTCGGGAGGCTTCAAGAGGACTTTATGCTCTCAGGCAGGGTGGTAGATCAGTCGCAGAATATATTATTGACTTCCATTTACTTTCTGCGGAAAGTACTTGGAATGAGGACGCGCTCATGGACGCTTTCAACCGAGGTTTGAATGATGGAGTAAAGGATGTACTGTCAACCCGCGAGTTCCCGCAGACCTTGAAACAGCTGGAGGAATTGGCTACGCAGATCGATCTTCGGTTGACTGAACGTCGCAGAGAACGGGGAGCACGGGGATCAACTTTTCCTCGATCGGCTTCATATGTTCCTGCGGTGGTTTCTGCTCCTGACCGTACACCAGACCCCGAGCCGATGCAACTGGGACGGACCCGTCTGACGCCAGAAGAGAGAAGCAGACGTCATCAGCTGAACCTTTGCCTCTACTGTGGCGGTGTGGGACATCGTGTCAGGTCGTGTCCGATAAGAGGTACAGGCTCATTTGAGCAGAGGAGTACTCTGCTGAGTCACACCAAACTTGCCGTCTCCCCAGGTCTTTTCTTTCCAGTGATTCTCGGGGTCGATTCCAGAACTCACACACTGTCTGCATTAATGGACTCAGGTGCTGACACCGAGTTTATGGACAAAGGATTGGCTAAACGACTGGGAATAAGGCTTTTTCCATCGCCAGATTCCCATAAGGTGATAGCCTTAGATGGTCACCAAATTAGTTGTTCCTCTCTCATTTCGGAACCTGTTGAGCTGGTGGTGGGGGGTAATCATTGTGAGGAATTATCATTTGTGATAATTGATTCTCCCCAGGTTCCTATTGTTCTAGGTTATACTTGGCTAAGGAGACACAATCCTCACATTGACTGGCAGAATGCTGAGGTCTTAGGATGGGCTACCTCCTGTTCGGATTCGTGTTTACGTTCTGCCCGGCCTGTACAATCAGCAGTCAATGAGGTGGAGGAGGTTTACCCAGACCTGTCAAAAGTTCCTACGGAGTATCATGACCTCAAGGAGGTTTTCAATAAGTGCAAGGCCACTGCATTACCTCCACATCGGCCATTTGACTGTGGCATTGACTTGTTGCCGGGAAGTACGCCACCTAGGGGAAGGTTATACTCTTTATCGGGCCCTGAATCCCAGGCGATGCAAGATTACATTTCCGACTCCCTTAAAGCAGGGATTATTCGCCCTTCTTCGTCTCCAGCTGGTGCCGGATTCTTTTTTGTGGGGAAGAAGGACGGTTCACTCAGACCATGCATTGACTATAGAGGTCTTAATGAGATAACGATAAAGAATCGTTACCCCATTCCCTTGATGAACTCAGCTTTTGACCAGATTCAGGGAGCAAGGGTGTTCACAAAGTTAGATCTACGCAACGCATACCATCTGGTGCGCATTCGAGAGGGAGATGAATGGAAGACGGCATTCAACACCCCCACAGGACATTATGAATATCTTGTTATGCCCTTTGGTCTGACTAATGCTCCAGCTGTGTTCCAACATCTTGTAAACGAGATACTCAGGGACATGGTCGGACATTTTGTGTTTGTTTATTTAGACGATATCATTATTTACTCCCGTGATTTGGAGTCCCATAAGATGCATGTCAGATCTGTCCTGTTGCGCCTTCTGCAGAACCAGCTTTTTGTGAAGGCCGAGAAATGTGAATTTCATGTGTCCACTATGTCTTTTCTAGGCTTTGTGGTGTCCCCAAACCACATAGCTATGGATCCGTCTAAAGTAAGCGCAGTTACTGACTGGCCCCTTCCTAAGGATAGAAAGCAATTGCAGAGATTTTTGGGGTTTGCAAACTTCTATCGAAGATTCATACGGAATTACAGTCAGATAGCTGCACCTCTACATGCTCTCACATCCTCCAAGCTAAGATTCTGTTGGAATGAACAGGCAGACCTAGCTTTTCAGAGACTTAAGAATTTGTTTACTTCAGCACCTGTTCTGGTTTCCCCTGACCCAGAGAGACAGTTTACCGTGGAGGTGGATGCATCTAGTACCGGGGTTGGGGCTGTTCTCAGTCAGGAGGCCAAGGACGGCAAGATGCACCCTTGTGCGTTTTTTTCTAAGGGACTCACAAGCGCAGAGAGGAACTATGACGTGGGGGATCGGGAACTGTTAGCGGTTAAGCTAGCTCTGGAAGAATGGAGACATTGGCTGGAGGGGTCCAAGGTTCCCTTTTTGGTTTGGACGGACCATAAGAACTTAGAGTACCTTAAGACTGCTAAAAGACTTAACCCTAGACAAGCAAGATGGGCTCTCTTCTTCGGACGTTTCAATTTTTCTCTGTCTTACAGACCCGGGACTAAGAATGTAAAGCCTGATGCATTGTCCAGGGTGTTCGAGGCGGACGAGGAGAGCACCAGAGGTGCAGAGGAGTATGTTTTACCTAAATCTGTGAGGTGTGCCATTACTATGGTTAATTTAGAACAAGAAGTTAGAGGGGCCCTCTGTAACCACCAGCCCCCAGAAGCCTGTCCTAAGAATCGCCTGTTTGTTCCTGACTCTTTGAGAAAGCGGGTACTAGAGTTCTGCCATGGGTCCCGCTTGTTTTGTCATCCTGGTGTTACTAAGACTATGGGTATTATTCGGACACAATTCTGGTGGCCTTCTCTGTCTGCTGATGTGCGGGAGTTTGTGGCAGCATGTTCTCCTTGCAATCAGGCTAAAACATCCAGAAGACCCCCATTTGGTTTACTACGACCCTTACCCATTCCATCTCGGCCTTGGTCTAATATTGCTATGGACTTCATCACCGGTTTACCCAGTTCAGAAGGTAACACAGTTATACTAACAATCATTGACAGATTCTCCAAGATGGTCCATTTGGTTCCGCTGCCCAAACTCCCATCCGCTAAGGAGATGGGGGAGATTCTGGCCCGTGAGGTCTTCCGCCTCCATGGTCTTCCGACGGACATAGTCTCCGACAGAGGTCCTCAGTTCGTGGCACGTTACTGGAAGGAGTTCTGTGCCATGCTGGGGATCTCTGTTAGCCTGTCATCGGGTTTCCACCCCCAGACAGATGGGCAGACAGAGAGGGCCAATCAAGAGGTAGAGACCAAACTACGGTTGTTGTGTGGGTCAGATCCTACTAAGTGGTCAAACCAACTCTCATGGATCGAACATGCCTTGAATTCCACTCCTTCTAGCACCACTGGGCTCTCTCCGTTTTATGTTGTTTTTGGTTTTCAGCCACCGGTGTTCACCATCCAGGAGAGGGATTCAAGGGTTCCATCAGCCCGATTGTCAGCTATGAGGTGCCAGCGAGCCTGGAGGAGAGCTCGAAGAGCTATTGGGAACTCATTGGAAAGTCAATCCAAGGCTGCTAACCGCCACAGGGTTCCGGCACCTGAATATCGGGAGGGCCAAAGGGTGTGGTTGTCCACCAAGGATTTGCCTCTGAGGGTGGAGAGCAGGAAACTGGCACCTCGGTTCATCGGGCCGTTCCCCATTGCTAAGGTGGTGAACCCGGTGGCCGTCCGCCTCCAGCTTCCTGGCACAATGAGAATTCACCCTACTTTTCATGTGTCCCGGGTCAAACCTGTTGTGATTTCTAGATTCATGCCCACCTCCAGACCCCCTCCTCCCACCCGACTCATCGACGGTGATCCTGTCTACACCGTCAATCGCATCCTGCGGTCCAGAAGGAGGGGCAGGGGGATCCAGTACTTGGTAGACTGGGAGGGTTATGGTCCAGAAGAAAGGTCCTGGATTCCTGCCAGGTTTATCTTAGATAAGAACTTGATCAAGGCCTTTCACAAGGACCATCCTGATCAGCCCAGAGGGGCGTCTGGTATCCGCCCTTAGGGAGGAGGTTCTGTCATGATTTTGGATCTGTTACCTGGTTTGTTCACCCATTTCACACCTGTTGTTACTCCGCCCTGTTCTCATTACTGCTCACCTGTTCCACCTGCGTTTGATAGTATATATTCACCCTTCAGACAAGACAGCAGTGCCAGTTTATTTCATCTTACGATTGATCTATTCCAGCGTTTTTTTGTATTCTGATTACCTGTTCCTGACCTGTTCTGTCCCTTGACCTCCGAGTTTGCCTGTTCCTTCCTGATCCGTTTGCCTGTTTCTAGACGCCCGCCCGACTTGATATCCTGCTTGATCTCTTGTTACCCGTGTACCGATCTCTGGACTGTGAACCGACTTCGCTCAGGATTATCCCTTGGTACCTCATTGGCTTTCTGATCTCCTGTTACCGACCATTGACTGCATTCCGGACATCGGCTACTGCTCAACCCCTTCGGATTTTCCTGCACCCGATTGCCACACGATTTTGACCTTTGCCTGCTCCCGGACCACCGCTACACCAGAACTGATTAGAAGACCAGGTTAGTGGCCCGCACGTTCGTGTTAAAACACATCCTGACCGACGGGGTCACTAACCTGTTGTCTCCGCCTGCAGAGGTTCCCGCTGAGATCACCGGCGCCGTCCGCTCAGTTATTCTTAAATAAACTGTTTGTTCCTCCTGAATACTGGGTCCTTCTGTCTCTGGTTTCTGACATATATATATATATATATATATATATATATATATATATTAGGGTTGGGCAAGTTAACGCGTTAATTTCGCGTTAATTCATTAGACTATTAACGGCGATATTTACTTTATCGCGCATTAACGCATGTTGCTCACATGCTTTTATTTTGTGAAGGTCTGTTGCTGCGGTGTAGGGGTTTGAATCAGAACAGTAGGTGGCGATAATGCGCCAATAACCTCGCTGTCAGCCCAGCCTCGGATTCAAACAGGAAGAAAGGTGCTGGCTGGAAAAAAACAAAGCCGACATGCGGAAAAAACAAAGCTGACATGGGGAAGGCAGTATTTCCCGCAGGAATTTGCTTAGGCGAGGCGGTGAGTTGGCGTCCGGAACAAGTTTTGCGCGGATGGGGGGTGGGGGGGGGGGGGTCTGAATCGACGTCGTCGGTGAAGTCGCTTCTCGCTTCAAAGTATCTATGTATTTTTGCCTGTTTTTTCCCTACCATTCACTATATGCACGCGAGAAAGCAACAACAAAAAACCGCGTGTTAACGTCAAATAAACATGCAAGCATATCGAGTTAGCAAGCATTTCAGTTTAAAGTTCTTCCAGCAACGAATATGACAGAAACAAGTTAGTTGTAACCACTGCCAAGTTAAACTTTCTTATCACCGGAGCACCTTGAGCTTAACATATCACTTAAATGCCAAACACACTGTGGACGTCACCAAACAATTCAATGACTCAGAGAAGCTAACCAATGTAATGGCGAAGTGGATAGCTACTGTAGACCTTTTTTTGTGCTTCACACTTTGGTATTGAACATAAAATGGTGATGCTGCTCCCTGCTGTTACCTCAGAAATTGCCTGTTTTTGGTCGATTTTTTCCCCATAAAGAGAATTTCCTGTCAGTGGCAATAAGCTTTAATTTATTATTATTGCTATTTTTTGTTTAAGTTGAGCTTTACACTAAATATGTGTTACTGATAAGTGCTACAAATGTTACAACACTTTTGTTCATATGGCAGCAGAACATTAAAATAAAAGTGCTGTTTACACTACTTTTGAATTCATTCTTGGAGTTTGCGCATACAATGCGATTAATCATGATTAATCAGGCAAATTATGCGATTAATCGCGATTAAAGATTTTAATCGTTGCCCAGCCCTAATATATATATATATATATATATATATATATATATATATATATATATATATATATATATATATATATATATAAATAATATTCTGGCAATTATTGAACTTGAATGTATTAATGTCAAATAAAATTCCCACCAAACACGATCAAGGCAATTTTTTCACCTTGATCTCCCGCTGTTGGTCGATTGACATTTCGACTCTCGCAAACTCATGCTGACAGCGCAGCCATATTTCCCCCAGTTCACCTAATAAAATAAGTTCAGTGTCTATCCGCTTGCCAGTTCCTCCTATCTGTTCCACTCACTGCAGTGGAGATGGATTGTACTGAGCAAGTCACAGTGGTGCATGTATTGTTGATAGCCGAACAATGGAGTCGGCACCCCTTGTCCTCCAGAGATGCACCCGGTTCAGTGAGTACCACTACCTGGAGCTGTGTTTGGATGCTTTCAGTGGTACCTATGTTTTTCCAGGACCCAGTATGAGGAGCTGCTGCCCCGTGTTAGGAGACGGATCACCCTCCAGGACACAAACTGCAACCGTCTTCGGTCAGTAAATCCATCATTGCTCAATAGAAATAGGGCCTAATAGTACTGTCTAAAAATGTAACATAAAAACATTTTCGAGCTTGAATATATGAATGAACGAGGAGGACCCTTAACGCGTCTAGGGTTGACAGAAAAGTTCAGATTGTTGAACTTGAGCAAATTTTTTGCTTCACTCTATTTGCCCAATTCGTGCCGTTCGCATCGCTCACAACACGCCATTTGCATCGCAGACTGTTAATTTGCTCCTGAAGGCGCCTTTACATAGGGATAATATGTAAATCACTTTCTCCATTGAACTTGTTCCCTTTTGGTGTGAATGTACCTTGTGACTTTGACAAGAAAACACAGGAGCGCAGCATTCCAAACTCACCTGGATTGCTCACCCCGATGACGAGAGCGCTAAGACTGGAGTAGAAACGGACATAGTTTGCGTACTGGCTGGAGGTCAGTGGTACCACCCAGTACCATCTGTCCTTCCCCACCTCTGGTTTGGGATCACGACCCCAAGCTCCATATGGATAATTGCCAGAGAACTCTCCTTGTGTGTTGACAACAGGCCCAGTGACGTTCCGGAGTGGACCTCGTTCACATGTACCTAAAAGAAACAGTGTATTGAAACGAAACTGCTCAGCTGTAAATCTATGGTTGGCGATGCCTATGACAATTTTGAGGATATCAAATCCGATAGTTGTAGTCTCTATTACAGCTTTGTGGAATCAGGCAATCTTAGTTTTGTTACCATATGGTTCCTGGGTGGGTACGGCAGTGACATTAACACCGCTCTTGCATGTTTGCAGGGCAATCTTCAGGTGCCTGTTGACTTTTCGTCCCTTCATCATCTCCATGGTGTCAAACTTCTCCAGTTTGGTCATTTCAGTTTTCAAGTCCTCTAGCTGAAAGAGATAGTGGACACAAAACCAGTGTTAGTCATTGTATTAACATATATAGTTTTAACGCTCTTAACAACTGATCCGTCTTGTGTTTTGGGAAGAGGATTGGAGGAAGTTGGCAATGTGGTATTTGCCTGGCCATTGAAGAGTGATAATGAAGCAGCACAGTGTTTGAAGCAGAGAAGATATGTCAGCTATGGGGATGTTTTTTCAGTGGTGAAAATGTAAGGAAAGATATATGATATTGATAGTGGTAGGTATTGGTTATCAGGCATAACAGTAATATTAATATTGGGCATTGGACATGTAACATTCACAGCTTCTGCTGTGACTCTGCGTCTCTGCTGCTGACTGCTGACATCACTTGCTCCTCCCAGTGCTGCTCTTGCAATTATCCCCTGATCGCCTGCGACTGTGACTGCTCTAGTTACTGCCACTGCCACACTTGTGTCACTCTATTTACACCTGTCTCTTTCTGAGCTCAGGCACCAGATTCTCAACAACCTTTGTGTAAGTAGACCTTCCAGTGTTCCTAGACTGCCTTCCTGTGAGTGACCTCGTTTGGATTTCTGCCTGTTTGCCTCACCCTTGTTGGACTGCCCTCCTATACCGCTCTCTGTTGGACTGACTCTGGACCCTGGACTGGACTCTGGACATGCTCTGGTGGATTCTCCTACTGGTACCTCTGCCTGCCTCAGATTACCCATGTCGGACCCTGGACTGTTTCTGGATCTCCTCCCCAGCGTCTAGCCGAACAAGGGAACCGGCTTCTGCTTGCAGATTGAGCTGTGGGCTCCTCCTGGGACCGCTGATTGGATTCAGTGCTACACCCCAGATCCAAGCAAGGTTAGTGGCTTTGTTACTTTTCGAAATACATCTCATTGTGGAAACAACAGCAACTAACCTGTCCCTCTCCCTTTCAGAGGTTCCTGTGCCAGTTCTGACTACACCTGTTCTTACAATAAAGTCTTAAAATGTGTGTGTCGAATTATCGGGTCCAAAACCAGTACCGTTACAGAATATCATAATCGGACCAGATTTATATATGTGTGTGTGAGGCTACAGGTAGTCACTGTGCTGTTTGGTGACATGGTGTGTACCACACTCAACATGGACCAGAGGAAGTGAAGGAAAGAGTTGTCTCAGGAGATTAGAAAGATAATTCTCGTTAAGGGTAAAGGCTAAAAGACCATCTTCAAGCAGCTTGATCTTCTTGTGACTACACTTGCACATATAATTCAGAAATTTAAGATCCATGGGACTGTAACCAACCTCCTTGCATGTGGCCGCAGGAGGAAAATTGATGACAAATCCAAGAGATGGAAAATACGAATGATAACAAAAGGAAAGACTTCTAAAGAGATTAAAGGTGAACTTCAAACTCAAGGAACGTCAGGGTTAGATCGCACTTTATTTTGAGCCAAAGTGGACATAATGGAAGAAACCATTGTGAAAAACAAATCATAAAAAAGACGGACTGGAATTTGCCAACTACATGTTGACAAGCCACAAAGCTTCTGGGAGAATGTCGTATGTACAGAGACAAAGATTTAACCTTTTGCCAAGGCACATCAGCTCTGTGTTCACAGATGGAAAAATTAAGCACGTCAAGAAAAGAACACTGTCCCTACTGTGAAACATGGAGACACTGTTACGTTCTGGGGCTACTTCATCTGTCACAGGGTGTCTTGAATCTGCAGGGTACAATGAAATCTCAAGACTATCAAAGGATTCTAGAGAGAAATGTGCTGCCCAGTGTCAGAAAGGTTGGTCATGGGTCTTGCAACAGGATAATGACTCAAAACGCACAGCTAAAAACACCCAAGAATGGCTAAGAGGAAAAGATTGCCTGTTCTGAAGTGGCCTTCTATGAGCCCTGACCTAAATCGTATTGAGCATCTTTGGAAGGAACTGAAACATGCAGTCTGGAAAAGGAATCCTTCAAAACTGAGGGAAATGGAACAGTTTGCTCATGAGGAGTGTGCCAAAATACTTGCTGAAAAGTGCAGAAGCAGCATTGACAGTTACAGGAATCGTTTGACTGCAGTGATTACCTTAAAAGGTTGTGCAACAACATATAATAAGCATACCATCCTTTTTGTCCAGGCCCGTTTCATGAGTTAATTTTTTTTTTAATCATTTAATCATCGTTGAAAAGCCAGATTCAATTTATTTCTGTGACCATTGTTGGTTTTTCTTTCATTAAAAGAGGGGTGCCAACAATTTTGTAAACATGTGTACATATATATATATATATATATATATATATATATATATATATATATATATATATATATATATATATATACATAACTGTTTTTAAAGATAGACAAAGAAGCGGTTCCAATGCATGAATCTACCTGTTGAATGGTGTCAGCAGTGAGGACTTGGTATTCCAGAGTGGTGCTGTTGAGCTTGTTCATCAGCTGTCTGATCTCAACCATTTCGTTTTCAATAATGAACAGACTGAGAACTCCATACAGCTCCCCATCATCCTCGTTCTCCAGGATGGTCATGTCATTGTGCAGCTGGGTGAGACGTTTCTCCAGTCCCAACAGCAGACTTTCCAGCTCCAGAGCCTGCAGAAACACAGATGATTGCACTGCAGCCAAAATGACTGCAGACATGCTGGTGGACAGAGTTGGATTACCTTCTCTGGTGTGACATGGGTTTTGCAGTCTGTTGCATTGCCTTCCACTGTTTGGAGTTTGTCATGAGGGAATGCCTTTTCTTCAAGACTCAGCTCACATGAACACTTTTCTCGTGGAGCTGCCTGAAGAGTGAAGCGTTAGTTTACTGTTTATGATTTACAATGATAAAAGTGTTCATATTCATTTTTTCTTACCTGCTGGGTCAGAGAGAGAAGAGCCCACAGTGAAACGATGGCAGAGAGTTTCATCATGGATCAACGAACTGGATAAACTGAAGTTTGAACAAGATGCTGTGTGTGCAGCTGAAGTTTCTAAATCACTGAACACTCCCACAAATGTTTGCATGCAAGTTGTTGAAAGAGGGAGTTGTTTTTGTGTTTGTCATATCTAATTCCTTTTCTGTTAATGGTTGAGAGTGCATAAGCATGAGGAACTTCTGATAGATGAGCACAAATATACAGCATCTTGCACAAGTAATCATGCAGGCATAAGTTTTTTGCATTCTTCACATTACAACCACAAGCTAACAATAATGTTATGGAAACTTGATATAATACAGCAACACGTGTGTGTGAACTGTGAAGTGGAATGAAAATTATAAATAAAAATCTGCATTAAAGGGGACTAAAGGGTTTCAAAACCCTTTAGTCTGATATCCCTAAATAATATCTGGTGATAACAATTACCTGCAAACATCACCTGATTAGTAAATAGAGTACTGCTATGAGTAGTTTAATCTCTGTATAAATCCAGTTGTTCTGTGAAGGATTTAAGATTTGTTCATTAACATGAGTGAACTAACAGCTTCATTAAGACTTGGGAACACAGCAGACATTTCAGAAATAAAGTTGCAGAGAGGTTTAAAGAAGGCTTTGGTTATAAAAACAACATCCCAAGCTTTGAACATATCACAGAGCTCTATAAATGAACTGAAAATGGGAAGGGTCTTGCTCAACTTCAAACCTACAAAGACATGATCCAAAATCTCACGTAAATGCATCTTCATGGTGTCAGTGAACCAAAATGCATCTCTGAAGCCCGAGCCCGTAACATCATCAGGGACCCCTCACACCCCCACCATAGACTATTCTCCCTGCTGCCCTCTGGAAAGAGGTTCCGCAGCATCCGCTGCAGGTCCACTAGGTTCTGCAAAAACTTTTTCCCTGCTGCCATTAGACTGTTGAACTGCTGAATGGCTGAAGTATAAAAAACGGACTGTGTACCACACTCGACTCGCTGATTTGCACATTTGCACATTTGCACATTGTATCGTATCCTGCAAAATTGCTGCTGCACCTTTCCCGGAAACGTACTGCAAAACTGTGTACAATGCAACTGTCTACTTTTAAATCACTGCTGCACCTTACTGCATATTTGTTTACATTTGTTTTACATTGTTTACATTTCAACTGCCTACTGTTCACTGCTGCACTTTATCCGGAAGTCAATTGAAACTTATCCTGTAAGTGACTGCGATTTATCACTGCACTTTATCCTGTACTGTAATTCACTGCAAGGTATCCTGTAGAGTTACTGCAATCTTTCTGAGCTGTGTGAAAACGAAATTTCGTTCTGTATGCACTATCCTGTAGAGTTACTGCAATCTTTCTGAGCTGTGTGAAAACGAAATTTCGTTCTGTATGCACTCTGTGTATACAAAATGACAATAAAGAAAGTCTAAGTCTAAGAAATAAATCTTTCCTGTTAACTAGTTTGCTCTAATGCACACAATTCATGGCAAGCTGGTTTATTTCAACAAAAGGCAGTAGAATTAAAAACAAATCAAACACTAAAACAATATTTTCTTTACTTTTGCTATATCTTTTTAAGGAAACCAAAACTTCAATATTTACCATCTTTATATAAATAAAAGCCAAGGAGTTAAGTTTCAATGTTTTCATGGCTTCTTCATGAATTATCTGGTTAGTCTGTGTTATTGTAGAAAAGTAAAATTAGAATTGTATATAGAACATGATTATAGTAATATTTTATATAAATGTTTATGAAAAGGAAAAATAAGGAAAAAAAACATGCAAACATGCACATTGTGCGTAACTGCTCATGTAGTCTCCATTATTGTGATGATGTGACTATGTTGCGAAGGGAAGCCTTGTGGGTATAGGAAGGGTGACTAATATGTATTAGAGTATTTCCTAATAATATTTGTGTTAATTAGGAACAGAAAGTGTTTGATTTGCACTTAAAGCAGAAAATAACCCCCCTAAAAAACCCACAATGCTGGACCCAGACATTTAAATGTAATATTCGTTTCTGTGGTTTGTGTTATTCACGTAAAGGTTTTAGCAGAGACTAATTTGTTCATGCTAAGCATTTTATTTTTGTCAACCAGACTGAAATCAGAAAAAAAACTGACCATGACCAAGTATAATAGACTTAATAGAACACTTTAAAAATGTCCTTACATTGTGTCCATGTTCTCAGGGACAATTCCAGGTCTGAGCTACTGTCCTCCAACTTTTAACGCATTTCCTCTCCAACACAGCTGCATCAAATGAATGGCTCCTTACCAGTGCTCTGCAGAGCTAAATGACAGCAGATGAAGGAATTCGGCCATTCGATTCACGTGTGTTGGAACAAGGAAGCAATAAAAGTTTTCAGAAAGTAGCTCCAGAGGAATGGATTTGGGCAGTTATGTTTGAAAGGATAAAAAGTGGAGAAATACATTATTGTTGTCAGAGTTTGAGTTTATGTCTTAGTTAGGTTCTGTCTTAATTTTGGTTTGTCATAGTTTGGGTTTTGTTTTGGTTCGATTTTGTTCTTTGTTTTATGTTATCAGTTCTTCTGGCCCGCTCAGATCACTTCTGCCACTAGCCTTTAATCAGTTCACCTTCCAGCATGCCCTGTTGATACTGACCCGATTGCCTCCTGATATTTGAGCCAGCCTGACCCCTGTTTACCTGCTTGTTTCAGACTGCTAACTTGTGTACCGATCCGGATTCCTCCTTGACCACCGAACCTGCCTGATCTTGTGTAACCGGTTAGCCTGCCCGTGTATCGACCCCTATTCTGTTTCCCGACTCTGAGCCCGGATTCCGCCTTGGACTATCTTGCACTTCTGATTACCCGGTTTTTGACTTTGGACTGTTTATTTACTACGAGCTCTGTCTTGCCCCGCTCATTATACTTATCTCTGCCTGCCTGTCATCCCGATCCCGATCATTACCTCCCCTAACAATAAACCTTTTTAAAACATACTACCTGCTTGTCTGGCTGAATACTGGGTCTACCTGTCCGGTTCATGACAATTGTAAGCTCGGATTGCTGTTGGCAGCAAAACGAGCTGCAACTCCCATGTTTTCCAACTTGCAACAAGATGGTTCTCAACTTGAGTATAGTGCTTGAAAAGGTGTCATAGCAACCATACTGCATTGTGGGATATCTGGGCATCGAGAAACCGGCTTCCGAATAGAAAATTTTGAACATGGCAATAAGTCAGGAAGCTTTCTAGCTAATCAGCTTAAAATAAATAAGGAGAAAACTACTATATTTGCAGTTACAGATTCAACTGGTAATACAGTAAGTGAACCGGAGTGTATAAATAATACCTTCCGCGATTTCTACAAATCTTTATACACACCACAGATAAATCCATCAGAGAAGGATATTAAGCAATTTCTGGATAAAATTACACTTCCTAAATTATCAGATAACCAAAGAATGACACTGGATTCCCCGCTGACAACAGCTGAAACCCAGGAAGCTCTTAAAAGCATGCCTAATAAAAAGGCTCCAGGTCCAGATGGATTCCCCACTGAGTTTTATAAAGAGTTCTGGAATATTCTAGCCCCAACGTTCCACAGAATGTTGCAGGAAATACAGGAAAAAGGTAGATTTCCAGCTAATATGAATTCTGCCACCATCAGCCTTCTGCTCAAGCCAGACAAAGATCCTGTGTTGCCCACTAGTTATCGTCCCATATCCTTAATTAATGTGGATATTAAGATAATCTGTAAAGCTTTTGCAAAAAGATTAGACAAAGTAACTCCTCTCATAATACATCCAGATCAAACTGGTTTCATCAGAGGAAGGCAGTCATCCACAAATACGCGCCGATTACTTAATTTAATTGATTATTCCTACAGTAAAAACATTAAAACCAATATATTGTCTTTAGACGCAGAAAAAGCTTTTGATAGAGTAAATTGGAAATTTTTATTTGCTACTCTTCATAAATTCGGTTTTGGCGATTTATTCATAAATTGGTTAAAAATTCTATACAATTCTCCAACAGCCTGTGTCAGGACAAATAATCAAATATCTTCCAGTTTTTGTCTACAGAGGGGCACCAGGTAAGGATGCCCTCTTTCTCCATCACTTTTTGCCATCTTTATAGAACCTCTAGCAGCAACAATCAGACAAACAAAAGCTGTAAAAGGTATAAAATGCATGAAAATAGAGCATAAGATTAGTCTGTACGCGGATGATGTATTACTTTATCTCCAGCATTCAAAAAATTCTCTTTTACAAGTAATTAGAATACTAGAATCTTTCTCTAAAGTCTCAGATTACTCGTTAAACTGGTCTAAATCTACGGTACTGTCAATTAATTGCTCTCCTGAAAACTCCTTAGATTTACAAATGCAATCAGGAAATATTAAATATTTAGGTATTACTGTGTCGAATAAATTAACGGATTTAATTAAACTTAACCATGCCCCACTTTTAAACAGGATAGAAGAGGACCTTGAAAGATGGAAATCGCTTCCAATCACACTTATGGGTAGGGTAGCTTCAATAAAAATGATGGTCCTACCAAGAATTAATTATTTATTTTCAATGGTCCCCAATAAACCATCATCTGACTGGTTTAAATCTCTAGACTCTGCCATTTCTAAATTTCTTTGGAAAGGTAAACCCCCACATATTAGCTTAAAGACAATACAGAAGACTAAAGACAGGGGAGGATTAGATCTGCCTAACTTCCATAACTATTACTTAGCAAATAGGCTACAATACATCTCTAAATGGATAAAAAATGGTATTTTAGATGAGCCTTGGTTAGATATAGAACAGGAAATGTGCAATAATATCATGATTTCAGATGTGCCGTTTATTAGCTCAAATATAAAACGGCATACATGCTTCAAAAATATCAACATTAGTTCTACTCTGACAGCATGGTGGGAGTTCCTCAAAATGACAAAGTCATCCCTTATCCCATGCAGTCGTACACCTATCTGGAATAACCCTGATATCCTACAAAATAATAAAATGATAAACTTTACATACTGGAAGAATAAAGGTATTAAATATCTGGAACATCTACTTGACGGAACGGAGTTCATCCATTTTGCGAAACTAAATATGCAATATGGCATTAGTAAAAATAAATTCTTGGAATATGAACAACTTAAATCTATAATTAAAAATAAATATAAGCATATTAATGGTGGTTTACAAGTCCCAACTAATATAATACAGTTCTTAGATTTAAACCCCCCCAAACTACTGTCTAAATCATACAGGACACTGACTAAAATAGATGATTCGATATCTCTTCCTATAATGAAGTGGGAAAATGAATTATCAGGCACCTTTGAACAAAATTTCTGGGCTCAGATATGTCTAAGAACTTTCAAATTGACTAGAAACACCAACTTACAACTAATACAATACAAAATCCTTCACAGAGTACACTACACAGGACAAAGATTATTCAAGATGGGTCTGGCACAATCTAATATCTGCCCACACTGCATAGGAAATCATCCTGATAATTATTTTCATGCGTTATGGTTATGCACACCAGTCCAGAGGTTCTGGACACAGATATGTAAGGACTTATCAAAGTGCTTGAGCTATAAAATTACACCTTCCCCATCAGTTTGCTTGCTCGGTAATTTTGAGGAAAGTCCTCTGAAAAAAGAAATAGTTTACATGGTTTTCACTGCTTTATGTATCGGAAAGAAAACTATCCTCATGAATTGGAAAAGTAAACAAAATCTCAGTATCAATCAGTATAGAGATCTTTTGTTGGATCATATTAATCTAGAGGTGGACGTTCTGGTGGGCTTGTGTCCGGCCCCCTGTCCCGGTCCTGGTCCGTGTCGTCTTCCGGTGCGGGTTTCGCTTGGGGGGTGGGGTTTGGGGTGGCTGGTGCGGGCCGTCTGGCCAGGGTCCCCCCCTCTTATTTATTTATTTATTATTATTATTATTATTATTATTATTTATTTAGTTTTTTTTGGGGAGGGGAAAGCCAGTAGGCTGGGGGGGGTTGAGGTGTTGGTCCTGGTGGGTGGTTGGCTGGCGGGCCCTGCGGCCTCTCCCTGGCCCCCGGGCTACGGTGGTGCCGCTGGCGAGGCCCCCTTCTCTGGGTGGGGCGTTCGGGGAGCGGGGGTGCCTATTGGAGTCAGTAGGGGAGCTGGCTCCCTGGGATAGCTTCCCAGTCATTTGCTCCCCATCCCCGGACTCCTCCCTCTGCCTGCTCCATCACGCCTCCACACATGTTGGTCCTGGGGGAGGGGGCGTTACTGGAGGTTGCCACTTTCTGGTGACGCCCCTCTCCCCAATTTTATCATGCATCTTAGACACCTTCCCTTCAAACATTTTCACATCGCACACTCATGTAGGCCATGGTGGAGGGAAGACGTCTGGGGGGGGCTTATGTTGTGTGAGCCTCACCTCGGACGGCTCCCTTCACCTCCTCTCCCACTTAGACATTGAGGGTTCTGGGCAGTCGCCCGGAGGGGGTGCGCTGGCAACAGCTTCCTTCCGGAAGGGGGGTGGGCTGTGCCGTGCATCCCCTTCGGCGCTCCCAGTTTTTAAACGCACTTGAGAACAACATGCAACAACACAACATCTGAGCGGGCGTAGGGAGGATCGGGGTCTTCTGCACACCCCCGTTCTCCGATGGCGGCAAGGAGTCTGGGGCCTGGAGGAGGTGCGGGCCACTGTGTCCGGGGTCTTGGCGGGGGGCTGCGGTGCGTAGTCAGCGGCTTGCCAGGTCTGGGGCTGATGCCTCCGCTCCCCCCAGGAGGGGCGGGGGGGCAGGGATGGCAAGGGTAAGGTGGGGGAGGGAGGGGGTTTATTAGGTATTTAGTGGGTGAGGGGGCTCTGGCTGGGTGGCTCGTGCGGGTCGTGTTGGCCCGCCCTCTCTGGGGGGCCCGGTCCGGGGGGTGTCTGGTCCGGGGCCGGGGGTCGGGCACAAGCAGTCGTATAGTCGATTTGGGGTGACCCCCCCCCCCCCCCCTTTGTTCAGTGTTGGATGCGAGTGTTATGTGGGAATGTGTGTACAGCGTCTTTTTTTTTTTTTTTTTTTTTTTATCTGTGTGTGGTGAGTGGGGCACAAGGGAGGGATGGTGTGAATGAGTTTTCCTTTTTTTTTTTTTTTTCCCAGGTATGGGTGTGGTCCGCTCCCTCTCCCAAAAACATCTCAAGTCTCCGCTAGGTGCAGAGCCCATCCCCCCACGTCCTGCCCTCCTCCACTTCGTTGGCGGAAACTCCCACAGGTGCTGGGTCCCAGGTATTAAAGGCATACTATGCAACATTTTTCAGTTAATTAATGTGTTCCATACCGTTTTGGATGATTAAATGAGTCATTTCAGGTTGAATAAAGGTTTTCTTGGCCGCCCTGGTGGTCTGTGGGGGAAATACCGCACTTGCAATTGCAGGAGCCCTCGGCCTGCGCCCACAGGCTCAGAATCTCGTGCAAGATCACGAGAGTCGGTCTTGCTTTACAGCGAGAACTGCTACACGCCCCCAGTGAAACGTATGCTCGTTGCTAGCGCAGTGGCGATATCTGTGCAGTTATCATGGCGGAACCGGCGATAAAACAGCGAAAGCCCATGTCGGAGCAGACAAGAAAGAGGAAAAGGGCTGTGGAAAGAGAGAAGAGTCGTACATGGGTGAACATCGGGAAAGCTTTTTCCGAATGGCGAGAGCTAAAAGAGAAAGAAGGCTGCAAGGCTGACGCGGACCTCGCGTTTCTGCTGATGCGATTGTAAGTAACATTGGAATGGTTACTCTCTCTCTGTGTGCATGTTCATACTTTCACTGTGTTAAAGCCGGGCATACACTGTACGAGTTTTTCAGTCGTGGTACTTATATACATCTCAAACTGTGCAACGGAACCGCGGGGTTTAAACGTTCACCGCTCATCTGTGTGCTGATCTGTGTTTTCAAACTGTGCGACGGAACCGCGGGGTTTAAAAGTTCTCCGCTGATCTGTGTTCTCAAACTGTACCGCGCGACGCTCGGACGCGGCTCGGGAGGCACCGGGCGTCGGGGGGAACGGAGGGGAGAGAGGAAAGACGAGACACCCCGGCGGCCGCGCGGCATACGGAAACAGACGGCCAGCGCGTCGCGCGGACCCGAGCCAGGCGGAGGTCGTTTCGGGACGCCCGCTCCCCTCACTCCACTGGCGGGGACGCAGAGGAGGGGAGGGCGCTCCCTCGTAGCTCTGCTTGAACAGCAGGATGGTGATTCGTTGCGTTCGCCTGTCTGCTAAGCTCAAAACAACCACGCCTGGCTTGACCGAGAAACCAGGAGAACAGCTGAGCATATTTACGACAGTGCACTTTTACTTTCGCCCTCTGGGGGGCGCCTCGCTGGAAAATCAACCCCGGTTGCATAGTATACCTTTAAGTGTTCACTTATATACAGTAGTCTTATAATTTATTTATTTATTTATGTTCTTTCACTTTCTTTTTTCAAGTATCACATTACACAAGTCAGCTTACATAATAATATATATGATTTAGCAATGGCATCTAGGTGTTATTCGATTGTATTTGTTGCTTTATGTCTGTTGGTTGTGCTGTTCTTTTTGCATCTCTCTTTCCAGGTGACGGAGCAGACGGAGAAGGTTTTATCATTCTCTCCCTTTTATCTCCTCTTTCTTTCACCTCTACTTTTTTTTTTCTTTTCTTTCTCTTTCACTTCTTGTTCTTCCTTTACTCTCCCATTGTCATGTCCATATAATTTGAAATTCTCCTTGCAGGAATCACAATAAAGCTATTTACAAGCATAAATCAAATGGAGCACTATGGCGAAAGCTGTTCGCTCCACTTGTAAAAGCAAAATCTGTCGAGCTCTATCTGGCATTGAGACATCAATTCCTATTGCCACACTGCTAGACAGGACACTGGGAAGAAAAAAAAAAAAAAAAAAAGAAACCGGCTTCTGCTGGTTTACATAGCCTTCATTCGCAACGCTGTCTTAGTTTTCTGGTTTTAAAAAGTTAAGAACTTGGTGCAAACTTGCTGTGTCACTAACTGTTGCAGTCGTTCACATGATTACTTCAAGAAATACAATGATGGATTGAGATTTTTAAGTTTGCCAGCATGGAATTGGCGCAATATAAATAAAATTTAATTGAATCGAAGATTTACATTTCTTTTTCCTAAAACCTCTTGGTGAGTTTGAAAACCCATGCAAAAAGTACAATAAAACGTGTGCCTCAATCAGTGATTCTGTGTAATAACTTTTGGTACAAATGAATCACATGGCATCATATAACTTTATACTCTATGGGCTTTGTATTATAGGATTCAGATGTCAGAAATTCCACCTCCTATGGTGCTCCACAGTCAGTCAGAAACCCAAGTACAATTCTGTAAGGATTAAGGAGAAGTGAATGTTACCTTACTTACCTGATACATTTTACAATAGACACCCATTTTAATTAAAAGGTTCAGCTCACATTGTAATACATTAAAACATTTTTGTCTTCTTCCACCCACAGAGTTTTTTATTAGATCAGCCAAGAAGGTGCTAAAAAGTTTATCCTAATTCAGACTTCTTTTAAATTTAATTTTTGTGTAGTATTAAGTAATGGTTTAATTTTATCCCTGCTTCTATAAGATTTTACTTTCAGAGGCCAGACTTTCACCAGATCATTTAAACTAGTCTTGATCAATGGTTCTTCTTTCTATTTGAATGTGTTACTACATTTTTCTTTGGGGTTTGGCTGTTGTTATGCTTCTTCTTGACCATCTCCAGGTGAATGTTTTTTTATATTGATTAGTTAAGTAACCTAACTTTGATCTATGACTAATGTTCACATAAAAAGGCTCTGTAACTCAAGGCATGAACTAGTGATGTGTCAAGACATAACACACAACTTATTAAAACACACACATTTTCAAAAGAAGTTATTCATACTCTGACACACTATTTCCCATTTGCTTTGCATTTCAATAGCATTTGAAGGGCTGCCAGAAATTGTTTTGGAAATTTTCATTGGGAAAAAAACACCATGCATGTGCCACTCCTACACAACTGGAAACCAAATGTTGCGCCAAAGACTCAATAATAAAGCAACTAAATCCCATTGTGCACTGTGCAGATGCTTTGTCTGCAGTGAGGAAGATTCACTAACCTAAGCATGCTGAATGTTTGAGGCGTCTCCAACAGCTGAGCATCTCTCAGGTTTTGAGTCACTTGGTGGTTTTTAAAAACATGACTTTGGGACATTTGTTCTTTCCTTCACTCGTTTCAGAACTACTGATCATAGCATATTTAAAAGATTATAATACTATCTGCTTATAAACAAAATAGAAACAATTGGTTGTTCTAAGCTTCTGTCCATTTTTAGCTTTTATAGATACATATGTATATTGCGCTATGAAATATTATTTACCCCTTACACATATGTTTTAATGTCTATGATCTTCATAGCACATTTTAATAACAGAAAAAGGTAAGCATAAATCCAAAAACTTGTTTTATGATTTAATTTATCTAAGAGAAAATAGTTATCTAATCCTAACAGTCTCTTTTTCAAAAACCCAAATTATGCAGCAAAAACTGCCATTAAATATAGTTAAATATTACTTTAAACTTTCCAATGTCTTTTATAATCTTTTACTAATCATCAACCACTGTTGAATCAGAGCATATGTAATGTGGAGAAATTGGTCATGAATGGCCTTAATCAACTGAGCACCTAAGAGATGATTCCTGCTGTTTTACTTTAGTTTAGAAACAAATTATCCTTGAATTTATAGTGTCCAGACAGCATAACACAAAAAAAAGCGGGGACAAAAAAATATGACTTAATTGTACCGTTTTTTTATATTTTGATCAGCTTTGAGGATGTGGTTATAGGATTCAGGAACAGAAAACTATCAGGTTGCACACTGCGCACATATTAAATCACAGGACAAAACCGCAATTAGATCAAACTGCACGTCAAAATTAAATTTATAATTTTCTGGGTTGAGAAACAATATTTTTTAGGAACCTCTGCCAATATTCTGCTTAATAAGCTCTTTTAACATCACATAAGGTGGATAAAAGTGCTACAGTCATCATCACTGACAAGAGTATGATTTTCACAACATCAAGCAAACAGCCTTCCCCTTCCCCTTTCCTTTCTCCCCTCAGCTGAAACAATAGCCAGCTAATTTGTGTAACGGTGTGAGTCGCGCTAGCATGTCTGACTCCTCCACTTGAGAAGAGAATGGCTACTAAAAAGTGGACCTGTTAAGACCGAAGGTTCTCAAAAATGGATGGAATTTCCACTTATTCTTTGTTGAGTATAAACATTTAAAGAAGCCTTGAAATTTTATAGCGCCTGTGACTTATATGTGGTCATTTTGCTTTGTATGTTTTTGTGTGAAAAGGGTAGAGTGCCTTCTTTGGGTTGGGGAGGAAGTCTTTCCCCTAGTGGAGGAGTTTAAGTATCTTGGGGTCTTGTTTACGATTGAGGGGAAGATGGAGCGGGAGATCAACAGGCGGATTGGTGCGACGTCTGCTGTGAAGCGGGCGCTGTACCGGTCCGTTGTGGTGAAGAGAGAGCTGAGCCAAAAGCCAAAGCTCTCGATTTACCGGTCGATCTACATTCCTACCCTCATCTATGGTCCTGAGCTTTGGGTCGTGACCGAAAGAATGAGATCCCGGATACAAGCGGCTGAAATGAGTTTTCTCTGTAGTGTGTCTGGGCTCTCCCTTAGAGATAGGGTGAGGAGCTCAGTCATCCGGGGAGGACTCAGAGTAGAGCCGCTGCTCCTCCACGTCGAGAGGAGCCAGTTGAGGTGGCTGATGCCTCCTGGACGCCTCCCTGGTGAGGTGTTCCGGGCACGTACCACCGGGAGGAGGCCCAGGGGAAGACCCAGGACACGCTGGAGGGACTATGTTTCTCTGCTGGCCTGGGAACGCCTTGGGATTCCCCCGGAGGAGCTGGCCCAAGTGGCCGGGGAGAGGGACGTCTGGGCCTCCCTACTGAAGCTGCTACCCCCGCGACCCGACTCCGGATAAGCGGAAGAGGATTGATGGATGGATGGATGGATGAATGGATGAATGGATGGTCATCTGGCTCCAGCCTACTCTGCATACCTAGAACCAGAACCAAACATGGAGAAGCAGCATTTAGTTCCTATGCTCCACTTATCTGGAACAAACTTCCAGAAAACTGTAAAAGTGCGGAAAGCCTGAGTTCCTTTAAATCAAGATTAAAAACACATTTGTTTAGGATTGCCTTCGACTGTTCCAGTTAAACAGTTCTACCGAAACATCACTAGTTCAACTTTTTTAGTCCAACTGTTTTTAATGTTCTATTTTTGATTCTACATTTTATTCCTACTTGCCTTTATTCTGTTTTATTTTTCCTATATTTTAATCATGTAAAGCACTTTGCATTGTCTCTGTACTGAATTGTGCAATACAAATAAATTTGCCTTGCCTTGCCTTGCCTAGCTCCGACCAAGGTAGACCCCTGTTCTATCTTGGTCGAAGCTACGCAGCAATTTGTTGGGAAATGTATGAGTCAGACAGGAAAATTGACACTTAGGCAAAGCAAAACACACCCACATTGGGGAAAATACTAAATAAAATCTACTAACCACAAGGTAAATGGTACGCAATTTCTGGCCAGGTTCATCCCTGTATAGGTTCATCTCAGAAAGCACACAGCTCAATAAATATTTTTTAAAACATTTCAATAAACAGTGTACTCATTTTTATAGGTGTACTTATTTTTATAGGTTGGATATTGGATATTCGCGCTACGCTGATTGAGCAGAATGTTCTTTGGGTTAGAATACTGCAGCAGACTGCCTGCAGTGGGCAGCTCCTCTCTGCCTTCTCCCTCCTCCCGCACACAGGGTCTTTTTAGAGATAAAACCTAACAACTTTCAGTGTGTGTAAAACGAGACAAAGCCTCGCTAAATCCACAGATGTGATTGAGGTTATTAAATTAATTAAGGCAGCTAAAGGGCCCATTTTATTTTCTTTTGTTTCATTTAGGCATGATTTATAGTTTTTAAATAGTAAAATCATATTTCTTAACTATAACTCTCAAACTATAAATCATGCCTAAATGAATATTATTGTTGTCACGCTTCAGTTTAACTTTTCCTTGCAGTTCCTGGGCGAAAATCCTCTCGTTTCCCCTTGTCTCTTGGCCAATCAGTGAACAGCAGTCTGTTCACATCACATTTCAGTCCTGCTCAGCACTGGTCATGCTACCTCTAGAGGAGGTACGAACAAAGCCAGCCTGGTATGAAAAATAATAATCGAGATGCCGAGTAGAGCCAGGCCAAGTTGCTTTTAGTTGTCTGTGATCACCACTGTCAACTGAAGGAGGACATACTAATGTGCAGGATTCATTTCGTCAAGACCCATAAGAGGAAGTTTTCACAATAAAAGTAGCGGAAGAATTTTTAGTAAGGATCACCATCTCATTTTTTTTTTGTAAAAACAGTGAAAAACATTTCTGGTGAGGCACCGATAGTTATGGGGGCATGAGTGGACGATGGCAAGAGATTGGGACAAACATTCTGGCACTTTGCAGTACCAGAGACTAATTAACTAATTAACAGTTTAAACATTACCTGACCCTTTAACCCTAAGAACACTTAGTGAACATCACCAGCCACTTAATTAAGTGCCACATGGGATTTGTGTACAAAGTGTACATATATAATATAAGGAAAGTCTGACTGTGAATGTTGCCATAGTGTAAAGCACTTTGACTGGTCACTATGACAAGAAAAGAGCTATTTAAATTCAGTCTATTTACCATTCATATATCTTCAAGCGATCCAAATAAGAATTATCCAATCAGGGTTTTTCAAGGAGGAACTAACCACTCTAACCAATAAATGAAATGTAAATGAACGGGGAAGTAAGAAACTTTTAGCCTGACCACAAGCGTTTAGACAAATTATGTAATGATATATTTGGTTGGATCCTTCATCTGGGGTTTTACGTGTCAGTAATGACTAATGAGAGACGATAGTAATCCGTCTGCGGATAATCTTAGAGAAGCACAGAGAAGAGCGGCGGCTGTGTCTTTATCGATCTGTTCATTTGTCAAGCTTCAACCATGTTGCTGTTCTTCCTGCTGCTCTCGTCTACAGTAAGTCAGTTAAATTAAGACCAAAAGCTTGAGATACAATCACAATGAGTTTAGTTTTGTTTGCAGCGCCTCTGTTTTCTGCTGTCTCACACATCCGTGATTTTGTACATAGTTACAGGGCTGCGCTCAGATCGTGCCGGGTGTGAAGAACTCAAACTCGTGCATGTGCAAGGTGAACTTGACAACGTGGTCGTTCCCCGCTGTGAGGTACGAGGCTGTGGAGAAGCGGATTGAAACCTGTGAAGAATCTTTGCGCAGCTTGGTGGAGCAGGTATAAACTTAACTTGCATTTTATAGTGTTAGTATAAAACTTGGATTGTTAGAAAATAAGACAGATGATAAAATCTTCGGGATTTAAAATCTTGGGATTTTAATAAATGTCAGTCACAGTTTTTGTTTTTCTCCAAACATGGAAAAGCAGAATTTAGTTTTCATGCTTCAGTAATCTTCAAAAATTCAAAAATGTTAAAAACCAGAGTTCCTTTAAATCAAGGTTAAAAACTCACTTATTTTGAGTTGTCTTTAACCGTTTTATTTAAAATATTAACTGAAATATAATTAGTTTCAGTCTGTAGTCTTTTTCTTACTTTCCTTTAGTATGCCAGTGCAATGTACTTTTTAAATGGTTTTCTTTTCCTATGTTTTTATCATGTAAAACACTTTGGATTGTCTTGCTGCGGAAATGTCTTTAATATCTTTCAAATTTTTATTACAACTGAAATGTTACAAATATTTGACATCTTTGCATGTCAACTGACTTAAACATAATATATTTTCATTTATTTTCTGCTTCTTAAATCATTATTTGATTTGTCTTTTTAGAAAGTGAAAATCTAAGGAACGGCTAAGAAATAAAAAAAAATATTCTTGATGCTTTTGCTTGAATGTGCCATCTTGAATTTTGGAGCTTTTGCGTGTGTTTCCCTGCAGGTGTTTGTCTCCAACCAGCGACTCCCTCAGATCCAGCTTCAAGTTGCAAACTTTACAACCCGACTTGAGCCATATCAGTATCTGCACGCCCGCGGGTTGTACACAGCACTGTCCATCCGCCAGCTGGGCCAGGAGCTCAGCCAGCTGGAGACGGACATCACCAGCGTGCACGGCCAGCTAAACAACAGCCAGTCACAGGAACTCACCAAAGAGGTTCAGCAAACATCAACACAACACAGCTTAATCAATCAATCAATCATCTTTATTTCTAGAGCACATTTTAAAAACCCGCATGGTTGACCGAAGTGCTGTACATTAAAACAAGAAAAGGTTAAAAAAAAACAAGTAAAAACATACACACATCAAAAGCTAAAAACAAGGTTCACGGCAAGAGTATTTTAAAATGCCATACACAACAAGATCACAGTGTATTAAAAGCCAGGAAATAAAAGTGCTTTTTTAAAAGACATTTAAACACAGGAAAAGAGAAGGCCTGTCTGATACTCAGACTTAGAGATCACTGAAACCATAATGAAATATTTGGGGAAGGATGTGTGAAATCAGTATGAGGAGTTAATATCTTACCTGCTGCAGTTCAAATGTGTTAGCCCAAATTAACACCTTCTTGAGTGTTAAGTATTTCTAAACTTAAAACTCCGTGTACTCCAGCACCGTGTATGTTTTGACCCAAGAATTAGCTTCATTTCAGATATATTAAATGATTTTTCAGGTCAATATTCAGTACTCTGTACATATAGATGCTCCATGTGGGCTGCACTTCTCAAAAAATCACTCATGTAACTTAAAAGGTCGGATCCATCGTGTCATGTGACCTATAGCGTTGCTTTAATGAGCTCGCCTTAAAAGTAGAAGCACGTAAGGTTAGCTCTCGTGTTTCGCATCCTGGAGTCAAACTTTCTCATGGTAATTATTATTATTACAAAATACAGTAAATATAGTTCATAAACCCGCATGTAAGCTATTCTCCTCTGTTGTTCCTTTCATAATCAGATGATTGAGTGGTCTGCTCTGTTTTCCTCTCCCACATCCCCCTCTCCCCCTGGCTCTGCTTCGTCCTCTCTGTTTCAATGGGAGATTCTGAGCATAATCTAAAGGGGTGAAAATAGCCCTGTCTTTACAATGAGTTCTCAATCTGCTCTGTCCAACGTGGTCTGCTATCAGATTCCAAAACCACGGAGGGAGACTGTTTAATCTAGCGCCCCTTGTGGCTTAAAGTTACACTGTGCTGCTTTAAAAAGGTGAGCTCACTCTGGCTTGTTAAATGTTCTATTTAGCATTGGACTCTTGGTATTTTTTAGTGGGAAGAATTGTAAGAAAAAAAACTTTCTTTTACCTATTAGTCGTAGCAGCATATTTTTCTGTGTCTGAGCCAAATGAAGGCGAGAAACTGGGACTGGAAAATTCCTTCTGAGTACTTTGACTTACTTTCCATCTTCCAGATTGGAAGTCTCAAGGCTGGTTCACACGGCAGGATTTTAAAAATAGTCGGCCAATTTTCAAAGCTTGAGAGGCACCACACATGGCGATAAAAAATCTTAGATAAAACATGTTGGTTAAAGAAGCGGAGACAACGTGACCGGGAGCTCTACGCTTGCTGCTCTATGAAATGGAGGAGAGTTGGGTTTTTTCTCTCGGGGAATACCTCACCTTGCTCTCTGATTGGCTACACGTTACATTCAACAGGCTGCCTGCTCCTTTGTCCTCGGGGGACACCATACACACTAAGATAAAGGGGCAAGACAATCCAACATGTTGAATATCCCCGATTTGAAGTCGGAGCGGTTCCGACATTCTACCGAGCGGACCAGATCACTCTTAATACACCACGCCTGGCAGGAATATCTCTTAATGGTTATCTTAAGACACACCGGTAATCGGCTTCTCTTGGAAGGGGAAGATCGGGGCGAAAATTGGACTAAAAGTCCCGGCGTGTGAACCAGCCTTTAACTGTAAGTGAATTATCGGAGCTAAACATGTGAGAAAACTGACCATAGACATGCATACAGAATTGAATCGGTGTTACAGACGAGGTCTTTTAAATAATTGTTTCTCTGCAACACTACGAGTGTGTTTAAACCACGCTTTTGTTGTAAAATACTGACTACTCATAACTCACACACAACCCCACTTAAAAAAAAAAACTTAAGAAGTTCTTT
The DNA here is from genome assembly GCA_037039145.1 of Fundulus diaphanus. Lineage (NCBI taxonomy): Eukaryota > Metazoa > Chordata > Actinopteri > Cyprinodontiformes > Fundulidae > Fundulus > Fundulus diaphanus. The sequence goes on along the minus strand of CM073134.1, from coordinate 10,389,565 downwards.
AAAAAGTATAACACGTTACAAATAACACTATAAAAGCAATCTGAGGTATTTATTTAAATGTTTATGCCTTTGTGTCTTAGGTGGGTAAATTGCGTAAAGATGTGCAAAAGATGCAAACAACAGATACCATAAACATGAAGACGGTCAAAGAGAAGCTGCGCTACCTTAAGAACAACGTTGAGTCCTGCAAGTCGATCCCCAAAGACTTCAAGGGTAAGTCTGTGTGTTTGCAATGACACTGAAGATCTAATTGATTTGAACTATTCTACATAATTATTGATCCTATTTTTATTGAAGTGGATGTATGATTTTTACTTATTAAATTTCTAATAGGAATAGCACATTTACATCTGAATCTCCACATAGATACATTTTAAAATAGAAAATATTTCCGATCATGAATTTCATTTTAATATCAAACAAAGATATTCAGAGAAAAAAACAGAGGGGCAACCTATGATTTCCTTTATTAAAGGTAGAAGGTTTTGTTTATTAAAGGTAGAAAACAATCCAAACTAACCTTGCCTTATGTGCTAAAGCAATTCCCCCTAAACATAATAACTGGTTCTGCCACTATTGACAGAAACAGTTGGTATCAAGCATTTGCAAAAACTGGCAATGAGTCATTTTGACCTGCAATGAGAAATGTTGGCCCTCTCCTAATCTAAACTTTGACTAGACCTTTCTTAACCTTTATTTTGTTCCATTTTGACTCACTCATTGGTGGGCTTTGACATGTGCTTTTGGTCCTTGCCCTGCTGTGCTGTCTGAGTTTAAGGTCATGAACATTTCAAGTTTTTAGTTTTTTTCTGGTAGCGAGCAGAATTCATAGTTCCATCAACTACAACCAGTCATCCAGGTCCAGAAGCAAAATATAATACTATTTTTATAAAACGCTATTTCTTGTACTCCAGATGTAAGACAGACACACCTTCCAAAAAGATACACTTTTATCTTGTCAGTCCACAGAATATTCCCACCAGATTTGGGGATCATCAAAATGTTTTCTTTTGGCAAATGTAAGCGAGATCTTTGCGCCCTTTTTGGTAAGCAGGGGTTTTGAACTTGGAACTCTCCCCTGGATATTTCTGACCTGTAGTTTATGTGCCTTAGTCTAAATGTTGTTCTGGGTTCCTTCAGGACATCCTGGATGAGTCAATGACTCTGCTTCTCCATTCTTGAATTTTGTGCTTTTAGCCTACTTCCTGCTTCTATATTAGTAATAAGGGTTGGGTGTGGCCAATGAAATTAAACTGAAATGTCCAAATAAAATGAAGTTAATCCCAGTTAATTATTTAACTATTTGTGTCAAATGGGTTTGCAAGGGCTTGTTTGCATAGCCTTTTTCACAGAAACTAGGACTTTTAAAAGTACATTTTGTGTTTACGTGGATTATATTGGTCTAAAGTTAACATTTGTTTGATCTGAGATATTTCAGAAAGGCAAAAATTAAACTCTGTAAAAGGAAATATACTTTTTTCAAAACACATTGTGTTCCAAGCCAAGAGCAACAGTTTACAGCAATTTTGGGGGTTTAAAAACCGACACTGTGAGATACAAAGAAAAGTATCACTAAAAATAATCGAAAATCAAACCACCCCCTTATGAATCACCAAAGAACTATCAAAAGACTTATGTCTAATTTGGACACCTTTTTTCCTGTTTCAGGCCAGCAAATGTACTGCATGAAGGGTCTGATCTCTAACATCAGCGACCCTGTTACGACCAAAATCAATCCCTTCGATAAGAGCTACATCTCTGGATCATGGGGGAAACAGGCGCAGATGGACAGCGAGTCGGACAAGGAATCCTACTGGGTTCAAGCTCTGGTCAGCAGCCACATCTACGGAAACACTTTCCGTCTTTACCAAACCTACAAAGACTTCATGCGTTCCACCAACCACAGGGATGCTACTTTTTCATCCTCGGCCACAGGTGCAACCGCCATCGAGGGTCCAAGTGCTGTCCTGTACGGAGGAGGTCTGTACTATCACTGCTACCGCTCTGCAGACATCTGCCGCTATGACCTGCAGACCAACGACGTCAAACGAGTGACCCTTCCAGGCACTGGTGTGGGCTTCAACAACCAGTTTCCATATTGCTACTATGAATGCCGCCCCAACAGTGATGTGGACTTGGAGGCTGATGAGACCGGGCTTTGGGCGCTCTACGCCACTGTCGGCAACCACGGTAATCTGGTGGTGAGCAGGCTGATTTGGGACAGCAACTCAACAACAATCAACGTGTCACAAACCTGGGAGACGAGGCTGTTCAAGAAGGCAGCGTCCAATGCTTTCATGGTCTGTGGTGTGCTGTACGCCACCCGCTATGTGGACACTTACAAAGAGGAAGTGTTCTATGCCTTTGACACAGCGACGGGCAAGGAGGACAACTCACTAGCTCTGCCGCTGGAGAAGGTCTCTAAGGGAGTGGCTAGTCTGAGCTACAACCCCATCAACAGGCAGATCTACATGTACAATGATGGCTATCTTCTTGCCTATCAGGCTTACTTCTGATTTGAGTTTTGTCTTTATACCTATCAAGAAAAAGCAGATAACTCACCTTTAATTACGCCTAACATTTTTTCCTGTAGATGAAGGGAGAAAAAGAAGCATATCAAGTATGTATTATTAGATTATGTGTTTCTAATGTGCTGATATTGAAAAAAAAGCATACTAATAAAGTTGCAAGAATGATAATAAACAATGTTTTAAAAACAGAGTTCTCCAAAAAATAAAACAAGTGGAACCGACAGGTGAGGATCGGAAGGAGAACAGGTCATGCAACACAGGCAGTGTAACAAACAAATCCAGCAAGGAACAATGAATAACTAGGATTCAAGCTCTATATAGAGGAGCTTAAATACTGATAGAGAGGTGGAACATGACAAACCCAGAATATCCAGCAAAGAACAATGAATAACTAGATGAACCAATCGTGGAATTGGGGAAGACGTGGAATTGCTGTGGCAGAATTAAAGCAGGGAGACTGAGGGAGAGAGACTAATTAACACAAAGTGAGCTGTCCTAAGACTTAAAATTATCTAGAAAACAAAAGAGGAAAAGCGTAAACCTAACATAGGAGAATAAACCAAAACTCAGAGATGAAAAAACACAAAATATAATAATATTTAAGAAGACACTAAACACAAAAGAATGAGTTTTTTTCTGTGGCAAAACCTTAATGGAAATAATAAACCACTGTCATGAGTTGGTTTTTGGATAATAAACCAGGGTGCAGACAAGAACTCGGGAGCAGCATATTGTTAAGATGAAAGTTTATTAAAATAATGAAAAAAAGCTTACCGGCAGGCAGAGAAAAGCCGGAACCAGGAACACAGCAAGATGATGACCAGAACCGGGTAGCATAGCAGAATGAAGACAGAGGACCTGACAATCAGCAACGGCTGGCTGACACAATACATGGGAGGAGAGAGGAACAGGTGGAGGTGATTACACAGCTGGGATGTGTTAGACCCAATTAACAGAGGGAAAGGAGGGCAGAGAACTGGCAGGAACAGAGGGAGAAGTGAATCTAATAGGGAAGAAGATAATGGCCAGATAAGAGGAAATATCTAAATAAGGAAGAGCAGAACCAACAAGACTACTAAATATAGAACAGGAGCTAACAGGAACCGAAACTAATAATCAGAATCCCAAACGAGCATAAATGCTGAACTAACTAAATAAAGGCAGGCATAAAATAAATGTCTAATAGAAGTACTAAAATAATAATGAATATAGACAGCCAGAAAGAAACTGAATCTAACAACAAGTAATTAACATAAATTCTGAACAGAAAACTAAACATATGAAAAATAGAATTAACATAAATGCTGAGTAGAAAACCAAAGAGAAGACAAAAATGAGGCTCTAAGGAAGAGCATAACAAAATAACCAGACTGCAGGATCCCCAGGGAGCTACCATAAATAATCGAAACCCCTGGGGATCCTGACAACCACTAAATATGCCAAGACCTTTTGAATCTCAATCAATCATTCAATTAATCAAAGTTTATTTAAATAGCACTTTTCAACAATCCATATGGTGCACAAAAAGTGCTCTACCAGGTAAAACGCAAGCAAGGAGATGTCAAGACAAAATGGATAAAATACAAAAATGTATAGGAACATATCAGGATAAAAAGAGACAAAAATGCATAATAGCACAACTCAAAACAGTTTTAAGAGCTATAAAGAAAAATAAAACCACAAAATAAACCAAAAAAAGAAAACTTCATCCACAGTTGAACAGCTAGGAGATGTGTTTTTTTAGCTGTGATTTAGACTCCTTTGTCAGTAATGGATCGTAGCTCTGGTGGTATAGGGTTCCACAACTTAGGAGCAAAAACAGGGAAAGAACGATCACTCCATCTTTTGTACCTTATCCTGGGGACATGCAGGGTTATAAGCTCTGATGAGTGCAGAGCCTTGACGTGGTGGCGAACAGCTAAAAGTTCAGACAAATATGGTGGAGCAAGGTGATTTATGACTTTAAAAGCAAAAAGCAGGACTTGAATCTAAATGAAATCCAAGGAAGTTATCAAGAACTAATATACATGAAAACTAAACAGAGGGGTCTGGTTTTGGTTTAAATGTTCCTGGTATTTCAGACATCATGATGCCATCCACGCCAACAGTGTCGTCAGGCCTTTAGAAAAGAATCAGGCCCACATTATTATGGATCCTCCACCATGCATCTTTTGTTTCTCATCAAACCCAGCTGGGGTGTTGCTGATCATCTAACTAAAGCACATGTGTCCAGTTCAAGCATGAGTAAAGCTTTGCAAACCCACCATTTGTTTGTAACGGTTGGACACAAAAGGCTTTCCTGGTTTGCCTCCCAAGTGCCATGCAGAGATGGTTATTATGGAGACTTGGTGACGTAGATATCCCTCTTTGCTGCAGTTCTTTAATAGTCAGCTTTGGAGATTAAGAGGACCACAAATGGCGCTGCACTTTCGACACACCGGTTTTGAACGTTTTAATGATTAACTTGGCTGTAAGTACGGGCAAGTTAGGACGATTATCATTTTTGCTGTTGACATTTACTATTCCTTGAAGATAATCACATCTGCTTACCTAAATAGGCTGGTGTCACATCATAGTTATGTCACATGGAAACAGGAAGTCACTGATTACTTAATAAAAGTAATGTAAAATATATATATATAAGCTGATTTTTTTATTTTTTTTAAAGTTGATTACATTACTTTTACCCCTATATATGAAGGGGTCTTTGCAAGATGAATTTAATGGGATTGGCAGGAGTTAAAGGAAAAAGTTCAATCAAAGAAAACATTTTCACTCATTGATTGATCATCTAATGTATCACAAGTTTTCAGCTCTTTCAGCTCTTTTTGGAAGATCAAGGTATGTGAGCAAAAATCCTACTTTGTGTCTGTCAAACTGTGTTATCTTTAAAGCTTTACATTAAAAAAAAAAATAAAAAAATAAATAAATAAAAAATAAAGCTTTACATTAAAAGAAGTGAAAACAACATATGTCTTTGAGACAGCCCAATGATGCAATTTAAAAAAGCATAAAATGGTTCATGGGTTAGAATGGCCTAGTCAAAGTCCAGGCCTGGATCCAGCTACGAATCCGTGGCAAGACATGAAAGCTGATGTTCTCAGATGTTCCAACATAACCCAACATCAAAAGGAAGAGTGTTTCTCTGAAAATGGTCAGATACTGGACTGGAAATTGTTGAATTCAAAGAAAACATGGAAAAATCTTTAGGAAGCTTGAAACAACTGCAACTATAAACGATTTTAGAAAATCCTGACTTCTTGGAAGCCAGTTTAGGTATAATTTAAACACAGTTTGCCAAAGATACCTATGTTACCAACTGAATCATTATATTGACAACGGAAACATTTTCACCAAAAAGTACTGTAACGTAGGAAGTGAATGGCACCTAAATTTAAAGAAAACATTTGAAAAGCACCAACTATAGAAGCAGAAACAGAGAAAGGGTCTAAACTACACGGGTTCATACTGTCAGATATGTGAAATACATGGCAGGACACATTGAGAAGAAGATGGTCATTTATAATTGGTCAAAAAGGTGTTTCATGCCCAGCACAATAATTGTTGAGTTTCAAAAATGATGCTTGTAAACCAAATATTTCTCTCTCATGTTTAAAGATGCAGAATCTATTAGAGTTTTATCTTTTATTGAAGCTTGCCACCTCAATTTGTTCCAAAAAGAGCAAATATTGGTCTTACATACCGAGCAGAAAATGCTTTAAGGCATCAATTTGTCTTTAAACCTTTAGATTTAGAAAATCAAAATGAGTACAGTATTGCATTTAATTTCCCTTTTGGGATTAATAAAGTATTTATTGAGTAAGTATTTATTAAGTAATTTTTTAATGCTGTTTCTATGTTTATTGCAAACTCCAGCAGGATACTGATTGTTTAAGGCCTCGTTTTCGGCCTTTGAGGTGTTCAGTTTTTCCATGTGTGGTTTTAAGGAGGTACTTTTATGTAGCTGCAGAAGATGGCCAGTAGGGGGAGACACACTCCCCCACTTGGTCAGGAGAGCGCAGCTGTTTCCCAGGCGGTAGCCTGGTTTTTAGTGGCTGACACACCCAGAGGTCTGCTCACATAATGACAGACCTGCTGGCCAGCAGCTCTAAAGAAGCCAAACAGCAGCCTGCTTGGTCTGTGTTTGCGGTTTGTGATTTTATGTTTCTGCACAGAGGGAAAAGGATGGGAGGATCGTCATGTTCTCTGATGACATGCTGAGATGTTGGAAGATTTTGGTAACCCTTAGACCTTTGGAGGTTTTTTTTAGGTTTAAAGTCACTCTCTGATCCCATCTAAAAAAACCATATGCTTCTGTATAACATGCTAGTATTTTGTCTCCTTCTTCTTCTGCAGGGTCAAATTAACTTAGCCTCTAATCAAGAAGCATGCTGTTTTTGTGCTTTCCTATGAAACTTGTTCACATGAGTTCTTAATTTCAGGATCTGAAGCATGAACATGTGGGAGGCTGCAATATGAGTCTTTGCTACACAGCTGAAATTACAATAGTATAATTGCATTTATTTCTTCTCCTCTGTATAGAAGCATGACTAGTTTATATTGAGCTTACCTTTTACACTTTTTCTTAAGAGTTCAGTAAAAGTAAACATTCCATATAGATAAAAAAATATATATTTACATATATTTCTAAAGTAAAACTTGCTGAATAGCACAAGACCTCTATACAACAAAAATAACTTCTAGGCTGTTTTGTAAGTTCTTCAAATCGTCCAAGAAGAATGCATGTGAACTGAGGTCCTTTCCTTTAAGCCTGTTGAGCTAAAAGGTGGTTGGTGTTTCTTCTTTTAAACCCCTCAGCACAGCTCATTTTAATGACCCTATGATGTACTTTTGTAGATAAGTCTATAAATGTGCACATTTACAGCTCAAGTCCTGCCACAGATTTCTTTCAGCAGATCAGCTTCCCTTCTCTCGACATAATGCTGCCATCAAGCGTCCCCATGGGGATGTTATTTTCAGGGTGATGTGCTGTGTTAGTTTTTCCCCACACAGTGTTTTGCATGTTGGTCAAAAAAGCTCCATTTTGGTCACGTCTGACCGGAATGCCTCCTTCACCATGTTTGCTGTGCTCCTTAAATGGCTTGTGAAAAGCTGTAAAACAAGACATCTTATGTCTTTCTTTCAATAATGTATCTCTTCGGCGAGATTTGTGAAACGGATGACAAGTAGTTGGCCAAGCAATTGATTTTGCTGCTACTCTGATCAATGCCTGTCACCGTCCGCCATGCCTGTTTTAGCTTTGCTATTGTGCCATACTTTCATTTTTGAATGATGGATAGAACACTGCTCCGTGAGATGTTCAGAGCTTAGGATGCTGCCTAACTCTGCTTTAAACTTCTTCTGTGCCTGAACGGCCCGCATGGTCCTTTATCTAATGGGAGAGACTGATAATCAGTGGTTAGAAGTAGCTGTCTTACAATCAGAAGGTTGCGGGTTCAGCTCCCTGTCACATGTTGGCTCTTAACTCTGAGTCGCATACCAGTCGGCGTCTTGGGGATTGTGGCTATAGTGTATATTGGTTTGAATGATCAGTAGGACTAGAAAAAGCACTATATAGATTCAGTCCATGTTTGCTCATCTTTTCTACAAACCTCTAAGGCCTTCATACAACAACTTAATTTGCTGACACCGGATTTCCATTGCCATTGCCATGGTCTCTTACTGACAGCGAATCAAGAGAAAGCTGGGACTTTTCTTTATCTTGAGATGGAAAAACACAGTGGACACGATGGATGGCACCAAATAGCTTTCAGAGAGACATAATGTAGGAAGAGCGGCTGAAGGCCAAAGCCCTGAGTTTTAAAGGATCTAATTTGGTTATCTTATTGCACTGTCACAGCTGGTTTAAGAGGTGAGGGCATGCTGACCACTCAGAGTTCATTTTCTAATGTCTAAAAGTCCATCCTGTTTAGTTTCCAGGGCTGGATGATTGCCTGACAGTTTTACCTTAACACATTATCCTGCAATCAGTTCTCATAAATATGTAATACCCACATAAAAGACTGCGCTATTCCATTATCACAATCAAGTACAAAAGACTGCCAGTAATATCTAGCATCAGCTGAGCCTTCAGGGACCTGTCAGCTTATACTTTGGATTTTTCCATCTGAGGAGGTTAATTGTCCAAACAGAAACAGAATTCTTTTCTTTGGTCCAAACCATCACAAGTAAGCTGTTTTGTTCCTGAGCTCATGAAATCCTGCTGGACCTCAGGAACAAAGCAGCTCATGCTTGAAACTGTTAGAATATCCTAAACAATTTTTAGATGGATTTCAGTTGCCAAACAAACATGTTCAGTCTCAAAGCAGCAAATCTGAATAAACACAAATCATTAGTCAGTTTCACAACAGGGGTGTGTGTACACAGATCACAAGCAATATAAGCATCAGGTCTCACAAGTTCATCTGACTTGCAAATTGTGGACCCATTTTGCATATCTATAAGGGATCCTTTATAATCATGCATGAGTTGCTAAACAGCAAGGAGTTGGTTTTAATTTGGGAAGATTAAAAAAGAGCCTCCATGATGCTGCTTATTGAAGCTACACTGACGAATCTGTTTGCTTTTTTTAACTCCGTGGCTCCGACTCCATTCCTTGAAGGTTACTGCTTCTGTATAAAACAATCTATTCTTTACCATAGCTGCTTCCTATAATAATAATAAAATGCTGCTCAGGAACCATTAGCAATGTCAAGAAATATAAAAAAAAATTAAAAAGCAGAATATTATCTGATTGATTGTGTTGGAATACCAGGACTGCATCTGTGCGTGCCCAGCAGTAATCCTGGCTTGCAAACAAGGCACTAACATGTAAACTTGTATTACATACATCTAGTTCACATAAGGGTTTAGACTCAAAAGGGTTAAACACACTTTATACTATGCTGAGAAAAACAACTGTGCACCACTTTAAGCAATCAGATTAAATGGTTTGATTCAGATGTAATTTTCTACACAGCAAGACGTGAACATTTAAGCCGAAGCCTGACTAAAATCCCTGCTATCTGAAGTGCAGGTGATGCTGTTTCGTATACCTACACAGGATTCTGTGTGTCTGGTTAACTTAACTTTCTGTATACTGTATCTGACCCGCTGCTACTATTCCAGTGCAATGTGCTTGCCTCTGTAATGTTTTCCCTCTGCTTGTATGTCCTCTGTATTTGTTTGATTGATTGTTTTATTCATGTACAGCGGTTTGAATATTCTTGTTACTGAAAAGTGCTTTATAAATAAACTTGCCTTGCCTTCTGGCTTATGACTGTTGGAGGATTCAGCAACTGCTTGATGACATTATAGTACCATGAATAACGCCCTCTGGTGCCCATTCTATAAAGGCCAGCTCCTTACGAAACAAAGTATTTTATTAAACATCCTTGCTCTACATGTAAACCAACTTACATCCAAATTGGAGCATGCCCTCAGGGTGCCCTTCTGCATTTGTATATATGAGATTAAATGTATTTGACTCAACTGGAAACTTTACAGCATCTAATATTAGATGTGTGTGTGTGGGGGGGGGGAGGTGCTCATTTACATTTACTGTAACATGGAATGGAAAATCCTTTGGTGTTCCAACAAACACCAAACTGGGTTTACAAGTGTACTTTTACAGGCTCCAATATGAGCATGCATTCCCACTAATGGCAAACAGGCTTAAATTGGAGGCAAACCAGATTTTCGTTCAGTTCTTTCTGAAAACGTTTCATCACCTATCCAGGAGTCTTTTTCAAGGCAAGGCAAGGCAAGGCAAGGCAAGGCAAGGCAAGGCAAATTTATTTATATAGCACAATTCAGTACAAGACAATACAAAGTGCTTTACATGATTAAGATATAGCAAAATAATAAAATGTAGATAGAAAATAGAATAAAAGCAAGTAGGGATAGAATGTAGTAACAAAAAAGAACATTAAAAACAGTAAAACTGTTTAACTAGAACAGTCAAAGGCAATTTTAAACAAATGTGTTTTTAATCTTGATTTTCAGTGCTGGTGGCTCGCACTGAGCAACCTGCTGTTGTAGTACTGCTGTTTTTAAGGACATGGAGGCCCATCCTCCTAGGCTCATTCTAAGTCAGATGTAAATCATTGACCCACCATCACTGTCCTGGGTCGTTAGGAGCTATTGCTTGGTGTGATTGGAGCACTTGGTCACCTGAATCATGATGAGATGCTGATGTAATTTATCTGGAACGTGTTGGAGGACCGAGCTGCAAACACTGAGGAGTTGGAAACGCAATCCTCCCCCTCTCTTAAGTGACGACTTTTCTCTTTTGACCAAGATGGCTTCTTTCACTCCTCTTTCAAACCATCTATTATTCTCCCTGTCCAAAATCTGGACATCATTGTCGTCAAAAGAGTGCCCTTTGTTCTTGAGGTGCAGATGGACTGCTGAATCCGGCCCAGAGCTGCTGGCCCTCCTGTGCTACTCCATGTGTTTATATAGCTGTTGTTTAGTTTCTCCAATGTAGGAGTCTGAGCCGTCCTCGCTGTATTGGACACAACGCTGCACAGCTGTGGTTTGGCTGTTCTGTCTTTGGGATGAACCAGTTTTTGTCTGAGAGTGTTATTAGGTTTGAAATTTACTGGTATGTTGTGTTTGGAGAAAATTATTTCTCAGAAACCCCTGACATATATGGAATGACAATGTCTCTGTTTTCTCCTCTGTGTTCAACGCTGTGTTGTTGGCTGATTTGACAAAGGCCCATTTCGGGTTATCACAAATTTGCAGTGATTTGCTGATGTTCTTGTGTTCTCCTCAGTGGCAGAGGGAACATTGTCAGTCTGGTAACTCAGAGTTAGCTTCTAACGACCCAGGACAGTGACGGGTGGGTCATTGATTTGCATCTGACTGAGAATGCGCCTAGGAGGATGGGCTCCATGTCCTTAAAAACAGCAGCGCACCAACTGCAGGTTGCTCAAATGCGAGTCACCAGAATTGACAAAGACTCCTGGAGAAAAAAACTGAGCAAAAGTCCGATAACTGAGAATTTGCACAGGCATTCCCACTAATATATCTTTAAATGATATTTGCAAATTGCATTTTGACCAGATGCTTTCTTTTACTCCTTGCAACTTCCTGTTTGAATATTTGACCGGTCATGTTGTGTAGTTGCGAAGAAAGACTCAGGCCTAGACAAGAGTGCTGGATGAACATAATGAGATTTAATGAAAGAAAACTGAGAAGTTGCAGAAGGCACTGGGAAACAGGGCGAGGAACACGGGTAAAGTAACAGGCACGGCAAACGGTAAGAGAAACAGGATCATAACGGGGGGATTTGGCAGAGAACAATGAGGGAAAGGGAGCTTAAATGTTGGCTTAGATGAGAGGAATTTATTTTTATTCAACCTTTAATCATAAAGGTATTTTCATTGAGATCCAAGATCTCATTTTCAAGCAATACCTGTTTGATGTAACAACAAAAAACAAAACAATTTCACAAACACAGTAACAATACAAGTAATTAAAACATTTGACTCGATTAAATAGAATATGACTTAAAACAAGCTGGTGAGTAATCAGAGGATGATGGGAAACAGCTGAGACAGAGTGAAGGCAGGGAGCTTTGGAAGAGAGCAATGAACCTGACTGGAGCTGTACAGAGATAATCTAATATACTGTACATAGAACAGCAGAACGAACCGAAGAAACTAATACATAAGGAATTTACTAAAACCCTATACTGCAGATAAATGAACTAAAACGGCTGCCACCATAGAACATGAACATCCAGGAAGAAACAGAGATGCAAAAGTCATGACAAACTCTTTTTGACAGGACTGAAAGAGTTAATTTCACTAGGTTGTTTAGTTATTTAGTCCAGTAGTTTTGAGTTTTTAACCTCTCAGGACTTTAAACATCTACTCTATTTAAATAAGATGGATCAAATAATGTAGAAAGCAGCAATTAGCTCCCCATATGGTTCACATCAACGAGCCAATCGGTTGAGCTCGTTTGGTCATGACTGACTCACTATTGATCAATTATGATTGGTATGAAATAGCTATAAAATTAAATATGATCATGATCAAACATCGATGTTGGAACACTCTAGTGTTTTAGCTGAGGACACTTATGCCCTTGTAACAGTAGGAAAACTGGTGCTTAGAAACAGATGCTACAAGGGTTTAGCTGGACAGACTAAATTATTTTCGCTTTGTACTCAGGTCAGTAGGCCAACGCTTTGAATTGTTTTTTTTAAACCCTGCAAAAAAAATGTTACATCTGTGGCAGTTTAATCCATTCTGTCTTCCTCCCCTCTCCAACATCAGAGTGACTGATCTGCTGTAATTATATAATATGCACACACTGCCCAAAATTGTCCTTAATTATAGGAAACATTGGGTAGTAATTAGCCAAAATACGTTTCGTAGTATTAACATTGAAAAGTTGAATGAGGAGGTTTAGCATCATTGCGCCTCCTCATTCAATCTCATTGTTGTAATGTGTTATGCAGCTGAATAGTAGATAGGTCATGTGGTTGGACAAGGGTGGGTGGAGGGGGGGGTTACATTAGGATTATCATGGGTGAGGGAAGGGTTTTGGGTGAGCCTCGAAGATGCAGTAGGGGTGGACGATATAGAAAAAAAGCTTATCGATAAAAAAAAGGCATATTGATCGATATCGATAATTATTGAAAGTATTTAAAACCATATTTTATGTGCAGCTCTGCCTGGACATTTTATGATATTGCTAAATTATTTAATTTTAATAAAGAACACAAACAGAATTCCAATTAAATCTTTATTTAACCAACTTTTTTAACCATAACAGAATTTTTTTTTAAGAAAAATAACTTAAGAGACCTGAGTTATGTTATTAAATACTGAAAAAGAATAAACTAAAGTGACCAGTAAAATGACCAAAATAAGCCAAATAAATAAATAAAATAGGCTATTTAGGTGGGAATAGTACACTAGTTACTTCTCAGGTTTCATAATTGAGAGGCTGACGCAGGGCTGAGGTCCGAGGTTGTGGCGTGTAAGGACAGCGCGAGCTGTTTCAGCCCCGCGCTGCTGCTGCGCGGGGCTGAAACAGCTCGCGCTGCTGCGGATGTGAGCGGCTTACGTGATGAAACCAGGTGGTTGTGTTACCAGACTTTGTTTTCACCGGTTTCTGGCAAGTTTTACAAATAACTGTGGTTTATTTCTGTCAGGCTGGCGAACTAGTAAAACCCCGTTTTGGGACTGTTTCCTCCGCCGCTCCTTGCTGCGACATGGTGCTCTGTGTTGTGGTTTGAGAGGGCGGCGCTTTGTGACGGCGTGCCTGGGTCCACGATTACGATTGGTCGAGAGGAAGTACTGACTGTAGCATCAACTAATATGATAGGCTGAAAGGAAGGAAGGAAAACTGTCTCTATCGAAGTTTTATCGACCCTATTTTTTCCTATCGCACCACACGTCTATCGATCGATATATATTGTTTTTGAATTATCGTCCAGCCCTAAGATGCAGAATGGAAAACTGACGTCTTGTTTTGACATTTCTAAGTAGTTCACAGATTTATGTTGTTCTCTGGTAAACCAAATCCAGATTGTGCCATGTTTTTGTTTCTTACAGAAGCTTCTGGTCTTTTAATTTTTATTTTTATTTGCTGTTTTCAGCCTCACTTATCCACTTCCTAAATGAGAAAAGACCTTTAATTAGAGTCAAATTGAACTTTCTTGTGCTGTGTAAGAATGGACATAACAGAGCTTCTGTATTATGATTCCTAGTACCTTTAGAGGGTACTGGTCATTTGAATCCTTTTAACTTTTAAATTTTGTCTGTTGGTGATAATGCAAAGTTATGGAAAGGGGTAAAGTAATGTTTAGCACTCTAGTTCTCCACATTATCAATCTGGAACTGCTCCATTTGAATCCATTTGGGGAAAAGAGGTTTCAGCAGAACTCTCTGAGCTGATTGGGCGAAGTGACACCTTGTGCCCGTCTACCAAAGGTTGGTTTTAGCCAATCATGGTATCGAATTAAAACGTAAGCAGCACGCGTTGTGAGAAACCACAGGAAGGTAAGATAGTCAAGGCACTTCTTGCTGTTCTATCAAAGAATAAATTGTGGATTCTTACAAAACAGATGTGATAGCAGCAGCAATGTGTGCGTCCTCCTGCACTGCCATGTTTGTATTGGTTCAGCTGCGGGTTCAGTCGCTCTTGCTTTAGTCGCACCGGTATGTCCCGCCCTAAACCTTAATACTGCAACGTGATTGGCAGGAACCGTTTTTGGATCGGACACAAACGGAGCCGGAGCAGTACAAGATGAATTCTGGTGAATGCACAATTACCAAACAAATTCATCTTGCAGGCAAGGTTAAAAGTAACTATAACAAAAAAAGGGAAAAAAAAGAATACATATATATATATATATATATATCAGGGACGTGCGGTAGGGTTCATAGCTGGTGAGGCACCGATGTCATCAGAGTCAGATTTACAAAGAGTGCTGAAGGAGACTGATTGTGCCAAATAAATTCACCAAGAGACATGGAAAAAAGATTGATTCTTTGATGAAAAAAATAATACTAAATTATTTGTCATTTGATTCGTAAAAGTTTATGAGTTATGATGGATTTCTGCATTTGTAACACATTCTAAAAATATAACACACATTACGTACATTTCATTACAAAAACAAAACATGAATAATTATCGCTGTCTTACCTCTACTTATAAATGAAGTCCAAGCCGTGCTCTTTCTGAACAAAAATATCAATCACTTTCCGGTAAAAGTTATCTTTATCTTCTTCAGTTCTCTCAGTCTCAGTGGAGATCACTGCCAGGGAGGAAAGCTTTCCTTGATCAGTCCTATTCCGGCTGTATGTTTAGAGTCTTTTTAGTGCTTTACTTGTTTAGCAAAACTCGCTAATAATCAGGGACGTGCAGAGACCGTTGGAGGGGCAGGTGCTCAAAGTTAAAAGAGGGCACATGGGCCACGGATTTAAAACACGATACAGAAACATACCTTGCTATACATCCGGCTGAAATGTACCAACCTATACTATGAAGAATGTAACATGGAATCAAGGGTGTAGGTTTAATTTAAACTTCAACCCTAGGGACACTTCATTGGTCTGACATTATTGGTCCTACGCAGTATGCATGCTCCTATTTCTTTATGCTTGACTTGAGCGTCAGGACGCGTTTCTTCTGTCTAAAGAAAAAAGCAGTATTTCTTGCTACATTTATACAAATTTTATAAGCACGACACACACCAGATGCTTTTTGTTAATCTGGTGGCCTAGTGGTTAGAGCATTGAGCTTGGGTCCCAGAGGTTCTGAGTTCAACTCCCACAGACTACCACTCTGGGTCCCTGAGCAAGACCCTTAACCCCCCATTGCTCCCCTGGCACCGCACAGGTAACCTGATTCACGCCAGATGTACGTGAGTTCACTCACATATGTGAGTGAAGCTACGCGGAGCGACATACATCTGCCGTGAGTCAGGTTACCGCACAGTGGCAGCCCAGTGCTCCCCCAGGGGATGGGTAAAGATGCATAAGTGAATTTCTCCATTGTGAGATAAATAAAGTTCAATTATTATTATAAATTATAAAGCAGCTTCCGATCTGATGAACGTTGAATTGGGGCTTTTTTCCCACTTTGAAAAAGTTTGCATTTGAACTTACCAGCAACAGAGACAGATGGTAAAAACTTATCAATTAAACCAAATATATTCAAAATATGTCTGTTATCTAGATATATCCTCTATTTTCTTTTGAAGATATGGAAATGTGGAGAGATAAACCCCACCTTTTTTTTTATCTAAGATACTCTGTCTGCATCATAAAACAGCAAAATTATACATTCAAGGGACTGCAAATACATGTACTGTATTTACTCTGCACTGGAAGTAGAAGCGTCACTGACACTGACAGCATTTCAAATACTAAATTCAAACTTCAACAAATGTACAACTGGGTTGTAGATGTTCTCCTTAGCCCATTTTATGTAATTTATCTTAACATTCCAAACACATTTCTTACATCATATATCTGAAGTGTAGACAACAGCTTCTCCTTACATACATCCTCTGAGACAACTAATTATTTCCCTAACAATAGTGAGATTTCAATGTTTAAATGTGCAGTAAACCTTTATACATAAGGAGCATGGAGGACCCAATACAGTACTTTGAGTAAGATTAGTGACACTAAAACTGATCTGTTACATGAGTGGTTGTCCATTTCATCACTCAAATGAGAACAACATACTATTGGTATATACTAGTAAGACTATTAAAGAACAGCAGATTAAACGTTAAGATATGTTAAGGCCTATATTAAATACATTTTACGACAACATCAACAGATTAAATCATTTTTACTTTTTTGGTGTACCAAATTACCCTCGTAATGAAGTAATATTTTTTGGGCTAAGCCCCTGATGATAAGAATGTCTAGCTCTGACCCTGGTTTGTATTAATTTACTAATGGACAGTGTGGAAAGCTTTGTACGATAATTATTTGTCGTAATTCTAATTCTAGAAGTAAAAATAGAGAAATAAATAGCACTATCATTTTGTGAAATCCTAATTATGCTATTATAAATAAGCAAAAGTCTAAACAAAATATAGCAGTTGTTTAGGCAGCATATAGTCTTGTTGTGTTGTATATCATGTAAAAGAAATATCACCTGCTATTTATACCTGAACTGCATCAAAGGGTCAACAAAAAATGAAAGCAATAATGACAACGAAATATTGGTAAAAGGGAAACCCTCACCTTTTCTTTTTCAGGCAGCTGTGGCTAAGAATCTGAATTTTTAATAGTCTAAGCTAACAGTCTTTGCTTTTCCATCTTTCCAGCAGTCTTCAGAACTCCTGCCTGGCACAGAATATTTAGTTTTAGAAAACAGATTAGGTTTCTGTTGATAAATGCATTCTACTTCAGAATTAGATGCTATTTTGAGATGCTAATGTTGGTTACTTACAAGTTCCATAAATCAAAACTCTCCCGCCTGCTTCTTTACAGAACTGCACTCAGCAGCTTTCACCTATTTTACTGCAGATAATATTTAGTTTCTTAAATGGGACTAGTTTCGTAGCCTAGTATTGATTGTGGTAACCGGCCGCGGTATCCCTGTATGAATCAAAACTGAAATCTCCGCTCCAAGCAAGCACCCACACAGACACACTAGAAAACAGCCAATCAGAAAGAGTGAAGGCGGGATTTAAAGCAGTATAACCAATGACAGTGGAGTTAAACAGCACAGAGCACAGTCAAGTGTGCTGCAGATTTAAAGGGGCAGGACAGACCAGGCAGCGCGAGGCAGCGGAGAAGGGAGCTGCGAGAGGAAAAGTAGGGCAGAGTGAGGGCACGTTATGTGGATCATGTAACCAGCCAGGGTAGATCTAAATTATTATTATTTTGGACATGCATCATGCACACACACACACCAACAAACACACACACATAAATAATAATAATAAATAAATAAATAAATTAAAAAAAAAAAAAAAAAAAAAAAAAAAAAACACTGACAAAAGGGCACTTTGGGCACCAGGGGGCAAAGGGGCAGGTGCTCAAGCCCCCTCCGCCCCCCCCTCTGCACGTCCCTGCTAATAATACATCCATAACTTGCTGTGACTCAACAGTTTTGGGATCACGAGCGGTTCTCCTTGAGCGCCCCCTGCCTAGAGGCCAAGGAACTGCCGGCCTCACCTACAACCAGTTCTTTGCCGTTTATGATCGCCCAGCAGCATGAAAACATGTTACCTGCACACAGTTTGATGACCAAAACACAATTCGTAATCCACATATATTAAATTGTGGAAAATCAGTTAATAACTGTTTGAACAACTGAATTTATGATCTAGAGACAGGAAGATGCATTCACAGAATGGAAGCCAGCGCAGTTAACATGGGATTGCGCAATCCCAGGGGAGGCCAAGCTCGCTGCGGCCTCATCGGCTTCGCTATCAAGCGCCACCAAGGATTTACCTGAGAAATAGCGAAAAGTCTGCGATTTTAAAAATAATATGATAAAAACTGAGGAAATTAGATTAAAAAAATGAACTTTTATTGCAAATGAGTAATTCGCAATTTATATTATGTTATCATTATTATATATTTTCTTTTTTTCCATCATGCCTCCCCTGACTGCACATCACTGATATATATATATATATATATATATATATATATATATATATATATATATATATATATATATATATATATATATATACAGTATATATATATATATATATATATATATATATATATATAAGATGCAAAACAAAATGTCTGTGAGTTTAGATGATGATTTTAGGATTAGGATTAGTGAAGTCTTCCCCCTGGGGTCTGGACACTGGTGGTGGACGAGGCCAGAGGAGATAAGGAAGCCAGGTGGAGTCTGTGAAAGCGGAGGAGGAGATGGGGTGGAGTTGGAGGTGGGTCGAAGCTCAGCTGAAGATCAGGAGAGTCCATGTATGGAAGGCTTTATAAAGGCCTTGTAGGATGATTGGTTGAGGTAAGAAGAGGACTTGGTGCAAATTGGCTGGATTGTGCATAACGAGACGGTCAGGGAACAGGTGAGTTTTCCAGTCTGAATTTTCGTCTAAACTCCATTTCACCACAGGTAACTGGCCCAAATGGGGAATATTCTGTGAGAATTGATTTTCCTAATTTATAGAAATACTAAGAAACGTTATGGTTAAGTAAATTGGTACAAAGTGCTATGCTTACAGGTAAGAAACGGAAGTTGATGGAGACAAAATGTAATGATAATAGGTTTGAAATTATAGTATAAATTACTTAAGATGTGAATTGACTGAGATGCTCCAACTTGTTGCTTGTAGTGAAACAGTTTAGGGTTAGAAAAATAAAGCAGGTTTTTTAAAGATTTGATCACATGAGCCGTTGACCTGGATTCTTCTCTGAATAAGGGGGAAGAAAGGATTTATGTGTTAGTGTGTTAGTTATTTCTCTGTTAGTATGGTTCAAACTGTAAAAACTACCAACTATAAGACAAAGAAGCTTTTTTCCCCACAGTTTCCTTCCCACCATCAGTTTTCCTGCCAAATACAAGCAGAGTTCATTTTGGCTCAGTAAGAAACGTTGATTACCTTTCAAGATATTTTCTTTGCTTCCTCAGAGGGAGTTTAAAAAAAAGCAGAAGTTGTATTTGTATAGCTGAAATGTTGAGCTTGGCAGAAGCAAAGCAGCATGCTTTGTTCCACAGAGAATAATGAAAACTGAGCTCTCCTTTCATCCCAAATCTTTTTTTTCAGTGTTATATCACTGCTAAAACAACATGTTTACATAGAAGGCTTTCTGAAGTTGTCTGCAATTGAATCAAAACAGTTTGCAATGTTGGATTCTTCATATTTCTGTTAGAAGTTAGAGCAAATTCTGCCAAATCTAGCTTGAGATACAATTATTAGGCAGTGCTAACCTTTTTTTCCCCTATGATTGCTCAGAGTGTTGTTGTGCAATTATACTGTACACTGTTTAAAGTTATTTAATGTTTATTAAATAACCCTCTGTTAAGTATTGTCTGGTGATAATCAGCTCTTAAGATGATATCAAGACAATGGTTGAAAGGGATGAATTCGAGCACTAGCAATCTTTTAACAGCAAACACATAGAATAAAGGAGTGACAACTTCTTTTCAAGTTCAAGAAATAATAATAACAGAAATAAAATGAACATCCAGAGAACATCACTATGTAATGCTGTTTAACTTAATTAACACAATATTTCGATTAACAAATTCTCTCTACTAGGCTAGTGAAACTTAACTAAACTACTAAGCAAAATGAAGATAAAAAGAAGCTAAGCTAAGGAACTATTTACATGCAAAAACAAATAAAAGACAAAACAAAGGTGGTTGATCATAATCAGAATACTTCAGTGAATCCTTGTTCACTGCAGATCTGATTCCAAAAAGCATGGAATGGAGTGAAAAACATTTGGCATGTGTTTCAATCCATTCACAATGCGAATCCTGAGTTAAACAATATTTGGTGAAATAATATTTTGTTTAAGTTAAATAATCAAAGCTCAACTTAATGAAGATGGAATTGGGGTAAATTAGCTTGACTAATTCAGAACAACATTGGACATGTGTTTCAACCCATTCACAATGCAAAGCCCCAGTTAACCAGAACATTATTTTGAGTAAATAATATTCTAAAACCTGATTTGCTTAGTAAAATCGTTTAGACCTTATGGCCGATCTTATTAATGCGATTCTCCCTCCGGGCGCCTGGGGTCGCTGTAGGGATCGGTCGCTAAATCGGTTAAAGTCTAAAGTTATCAAAATTGCCGTTAAACCGACATTAATATTCGATATTAATGCGGGAATAAGGCTCATACCACCATCGAAGGATGGCCGAGCAGAACGGTTAAGCTTTATGCTTTAAAACAAGCTCCTTTTGAAATGTCTGGAACCGGATGTTAGCAGGAGCTAATAGCATTTTGGCTAGCGGGCATTCAGCGCTAACAAATAAAGGCTTTAGCTTTATTTTTAGTCATAATGAGTGGGCTGGATAACGTAAACATTAATGTCCCATCAATGTATGAAATCCTTGTGGAGATAACCTTTGTTATAACCATAAAACACACTTGACAATGACATGGTACCGAATGCTAGCAATGAGCTATCTTGTTAGCCCTTTATTTTAAAGATACCGTGTGCAAACTGTTTACAAACATTTCCCAAATGAACCATTTAAACTTTCTCTTTTGGGTCCCTCTGCCAAACCTGTCTTTTGCCTCGTGTGAGTTTGTCCACTTTGGCCATTCCAGGAAGGAGCACTTAGAAGCAGGGAGAATCGTTGGTTTGTTGTTGGTGGGATTGCACTTAGCTCTGCAGCTATGAGCTAACCAACAGCGTGGTCTGGGCAGCTTGGAGGCCTCGACCGATGTCCATTTAATAGTCTGATCGCTCAGCTTGTCTGGTGAGGGAAGGCATCCACCGTCTCGCGTCTGCTTTCCTGCAACAGCTGACAAAAATGAACAAAGCTGTTTCGGCATCCCTTACTTTGCGGCTGGTTTGCGCAGCAGTCAGAGTGAAACTTAGCTCTGTCCCAGCAGTTCCTCTGATGACAGGGAGGTCCTCCATCGAAGCAGGCAGACGAGCTTAGCAGACTCTGGATCAAGCGTGGCTGGTCCAGGCACATTCCTTCAGATGTCGCAGGCAGATGGGACCATGTGGCCTCATGGTTCAGCCAGCCTCCCTCTCCTCCTTTTGTCTAAAGGAGGGAGGAGGTGACGGCTGGTAGCTTTGTCCTGGAGATGTGGCCTGCAGCTTGGAGTCTGGGAGCTGCAGAATCTGAAGAGCGAGAGTGAGGCTTTGTCTGTGGGAGGAAAGTTTTATAGTAGCAGGGACCCCTGCTGAGAGAAGGGCCGTCCCCGCTGACTCTCTCTCTCCTTTGTGGCTGTGTGGTCAGAATTCAATTTGACCTAAATTATTTTCATGGCGGTCATATAGCACAACAGTGTGAATAGGCATTTACGTTTTTACCTTTAAAGTGTTTGAAAAAACAGATTTAATAAAATAGCTGAATTTGGCAGCATCAAATTTCACTGAAAATTGGCAAATATGACTTGAAATGACCACTGATGAAATTGTCTTTATTTCTCACTAACCATAAAAAAATAAGTTATCACCTTCAGCCCTTAACTCATTTATGGAACCATTTTTAATTATCAGACATCTCTGAATGTGGCGATAGCATTGTGAAAATGGTTGCCCACTGGTAGCACCGTACCCTCAGGTAACTCTTCCTATTACCATTGTGGATTGGAGTTCCAAACTAGAAGAAAACTTAACATTCAGTAGCACTGTGTAACATATTGTATTTTATTTTGTAATTGTTTTTTATGTTTAGGGTTTGTGTTTTTAATTCTGCTTCTATAATGTTGATTTTATGTACAGCACTTTGGTCAACTAGTGTGTTGTAAAGGGCTATATAAATAAATGTTGATTGATTGATTAAAAAATATCCTTTATTGTCCCACAGTGGGGAAATTCAGGTGTATCAGCAGCAAAGTGAAATGCAAATGGAGAATGCAGATACAATGAGAGATAAAAATATTATTATAAAATAAAGGCACATTTAAAACATAAGACAAAATACTGTACAGACAGGCTTTTGTGTTATTTTTGGTCACCTTGGAAGTCTTTTCTAGATAGGTTTTTGTCCAGCCTCTTTTTTACTGTTAAACTATGAACTCTGACCTAAATTGATGCCGGTGAGTCGTTCATTATTGCTTTAGTTGTTTTGGGTTCTTTTGTGACTTCCTGGATGAGTACTCGTTGTAATCTTGACGTTTTTAGTAGGCAGGACCCTCCTGGCAAGGTTCTGCATGAGATTACAGAGACTGGACTGCAAAGTTGGTTGCCATGGAAATTACAGATAAACAGACTCTGAAGGCAAAGTGTTTGACATACTCAGACTGGACAGAATGACTGTTATGGGTGATATGTGTCAGCAAGGACGTCTGCATTATAGATCTTCTCCACCAATGGGATAAAACGGAACGCTGATATCACACTGGGAACGCCCTCAATGGGTGGACACATGCTTGGTATTTAATGTAACTAACGAGGTTCTCAGGGACCGGTTGCATTACGTTGTTATGAGAACATAGTTCTGTCTGTAAACATTCCTTTGCCTTTTAGATTAAATATGGTAAAATATAGTTACGGTTTGAAGAGTCTTTTTATTACTACAGAAGTCTACAATGCAAACACCACATTATCAGATAAAAGAACCAGGGGAGGCTGAGAACAAGTCAATACCTGAACAGTTCACCACAGAATGATTTCTCCAATTCTAAACCCTGACTCTTTCTGTGTTTCACTCGTGTCCCAAAGCCTTAGAAATGAATGTAACACTTTTTATACTGTTCTATGTCAATCTGCATTTTGTTTCTTCCTGTTATCAAATTTCCAAACATCTGGCTTAAACATGCTGCTTTTTGAGACCTTGTACCCTACTTCATGCTGTCTAGTAGGTTTGATCAAGTGATATCTTGATTCAACAGGTCTGGCTTTAATACACCCTTGGTGTGATTAGTGAAATTGTAAAAAGATGTGTTTAACCACAGTTAATTTATGCTTTAACAATCGTTTTTTTCATGGGCATCCAGATTGGTTTTGCTAACTTGTTTTTGTTTAGCAAATGATAACGGCATTTTGTATGTGTATGAATGTTATCAAAATGTGTGTTATTATCTGTGAAATAAGAAGAAACAAAAGAAAAGTCTTGGTGAGACCACAGGTCCAGTCCTCGAAAGCTACTTTCCTGCAACTTTTAGACACATCCCTTCTCCAGCATTCCTGAATCCAGTGAACAGCTTGTTACCAGGGCTGAATGTCATGCTGATGAGGGAATTCAGCCATTAAATTAAGGTGTGTTGGAGCAGGGACGCTTCTAAGAGCTGCAGGATAGCAGCTCTTGAGGAGCGGACCTGGGCAACTCTGCTCTCATCAATGCTTGCTTGTGTAGCGCAAGCATTGATGAGGCTGCAAGATGTGTCGTGGGACTTCATACTTGGCCACTTAAAGTCATGTTTAAAATCGTGTTTAAATAACTAAGAAAGGTGGCCAAGAGGAGACGAGGAGAGAAAGCCGTGGGGAGAGAATGGGTGGGGCCGTGCTTGCTGCTAAATTAGGCCTTCTAATGACAAGGCGCCTCAGAGTTTTACGATATAAATACTTTCTTAAAAAGCTGCTCGGAGGGAAGTCTCTGGAAGGAATCTTTAAATGACAGGGTGGATGGAAAAGGACCGTGGGTGTGGGTGTGGGTGTGTATTTGTGTCAGTTAATTCACACGCCTGGGTGGACAGGTTTAATTTAGATTTTCTTTCTTTCCTCTACATTCAGCTACTGTGGTGCACATGTAAAAACTCAACACTCAATGTGTTATGATTTACCGAAATAAAGACGGTTATAATTCATGGTTCATTTTCTGCTGACCAGCTGTTTGCTCCGTGTTGACATAAGCCCGGGGAGAGCCAGCAGAGAGAGGATGAAATAACTCCTTTAGACAGAGTAGCCCTTTCAGTCAGACATAAGTCTTCTGTTTTACTGCAAGGGGAGACCAAATTCCCATACCAAGCCAAATGTTTCCTGTTTATTCATTTATTTTGCATAATTGGAGAACTATTTGAAATATGTTTGTTTTTAAAGCAGGGGTAATTTTCCTGTCAGTTTTAGACAATCATGCGGACATTTTCACAGCAATATCTAACATTTAACAGCTCTTCAATAACCTTTGTTGCTCCACTCTAAAAACTTTTCCACCAAGAGTAAAAGCATTTTCTACCCTGGGCTTTTTGAGACTCATCACTCTAATGGATTTTGGAAGTGGGAGTTGGTATTTTAGCTGCTGAAGGTTAAGGAAACATTATTTTCAGCTCTTAAAGTTCTGTTCGTTTGCTTTCTTTGTCACCCACTCATCTTTTAGACAACAGCTGGACAAATCATTATGAAAGATTAAGTATAACATTATGACCGCCGACCCAATGACATGTTAGTCCCGTTGAGGCATGGGGACTCCACCAGAACCTTGAAGGAGTGCTGTGGATCTGGTACCAAGAAGACCCTCTAAGTCTTATAAGTCGGATCAGGCTTCTTTCACCTCAATTATTTACATTACAACCGTAATGATTTTTTGGCCGGCTTTTCTTGGGGACATCTGACTTTTCAAGTCAGAATTTAGACTTGTTGCTGAGTTTTCCAAGTTGGAGCTTGGAAATTCTGTTTTCTGAGTACAACACGAATGCACCACTTTCATTACTGGTGGAAAATGCTCAAACACATTAACTCATTGAATCGGTTTAAAACACAGTACAGTACACGTACATTTAGTTATGGAAGACTGAACCTACGTGAGACAAAAGAGACAAAACCCTTATCAAAAACATTTTTGTCAATGCTTGTTTTTGTCTCAAAAAAGACTTAATTTAAAATCAATACAGACAGAAAAAAGAAAAAAAAATTGAGTTTCTTTTGCACCATTTAAAACATGTAAAACATTGATAATTTCATCTATCCAAGATGAAATTATCAATGAGAAGCCATTCTCTTCAGCTGTAGAAAATTCCCGTTATAGTAAACGTGTGATTCCCTTGGTGCGTATTTGTTTGTGTGTGTCCAAGCCTGATGCTATGATGCTAAGCTGCAGCAGAGTGCAGCCGTGCAGCTGGATCAGCCCCAGTGTTTTATATAGAGCGGGACGAGGCAGAACAAACCGGCTTTTCTCCTCCACAAAATATAATCCGTTCGCTCCTGTTAATGACGAGACAGATGGCTTTGTCCCTCTGCGGCCACACATGCTAAAGGCAGACAGAATAGACCGCTAGTTCACTGCGTGTTTAAATGGGCTAAATGAGGAACAAACATTTAGTGACTGTTTGCTTGAGATTTTAAAACTCTGACTGCAGCCAGGTTGATTCATAATTATGTTGCAGTCACATAAAAGCATAAATAGTGTCAGACTTAGGGCTGGACGATAATTCAATAACAATATATATCGCTCAATAGACATATATCGATGATAGAAAAAAAGGGTCAATACAAAGTTCAATAGAATAACAGTTTTCCTTCCTTTTGCATTCTAGCCATGAAGGTTAATATTACAGTCATCACATCCTCCCAACCAATCACAGCGCAGACCCAGGAACCAAGCTCCGCCCCCTTCAAAGAGTTCAGAGAGCACACGTTCTTTTTTAAAAACTTGCAGTTTTGGTAAAAAGTTGGTTCAATAAAGGGTTGAGTTTCAATTCAGTGTTTGTGTTCTGTATCTAAAAATAGGTCGCTAAGCAACAGCATAAAATGGCCAGGGCTGCACTTAGAATATATGCTTTGAATTTGTTGATAATTATCGATATTGATCGATATGATTTCTATTTTATCGATATGCTTTTTTTTCTATATCGTTCAGCCCTACTCAGACCTGTTTAATATTTTAACTGTAAGGGTAAAGCCGCTACAGTTAGAAGTCAGTCAGTCAGAAGTTTACATACACTCATTATGTAAACTTCTTTCTTAATGATTTACTTAAACTATTCTTTTCTCCAGGGAGACAAATGGTTGTGCAGTTAAACAACTTCAGTTATTTTTGAAGTTGGATTCTCTTTATAGTACATGGTTCATTCCCCAGTTATATTTGGGTAAACGCTCAAACGCTCTTGAGCAAACATGGTTTTCCCAACCATCAACAAGCTCCTGACATAAGTACTGTTAGATATTTGCCAAAAGATTTTGTGGGGAAAAAGTTTGACTGGTCAGACGAAACATAGGTAGAGCTGTTTGGCCACAGCCGCCAGAAGTATGTTTGAAGGAAGCCAGGTGAGGCTTTTAGTGTTAATAACACTGTGGCAGTCGCCAGGTATGGTGGTGGTAGTCTCATGCTGTGGGGTTGGTTCAGTGCCAATGGTTGCTCTTGGAGTGCAGAAAGTGGAATGAATAATGAATTACTTAAAATGTTTAAGTTCACCTAAAATCAACAGCTGGCTAGTTGAATTAAGCATTATTTGGTCTTACAACATAAACATGCACAACTGTGTGATAAAACAGGCTAATATAAAGCTCTGGAAAGGCCTGAACTTAGCTACATTAATAACCTGTAAACAAATTACAAAGCTGACTCTCTGCTAAGAAACTAAACCCTTTAAATAAATACCACCAATTCTGCTAAGATTGGTGTAGTGTGCATTTAAGTTTAGGTTAGTTTGGACCCTGTGTGATGTTTATTTTTTTTAATTGGAAGTTGATTTATAATTATCTCATCCGAAATGAACAATTCATGATTAAATGGACACAATGAACATGGAATTCAAACACAAGGTAAATGGATGTGAACAAATTGCCATTGTAATTATCAATTATACTGAGACAATGCTCAGGATCTGCCAGAGGTTTCCCACAGAAAAAAAAAACAGTTCAAACACTAAAATTTCCCAACATTGCACAAGCGAGGCTCCTAATTTACTTTTACAGTGAGCTAAAAACATTAATTAATGTTTTTTTCCAGAAATAAAATGATTGATTACTTCAAGGTTAGGTCTTTTAACTATTTTCTGAAGTGAATTACTAATTTGAACCTTTTATCTTAGACTATGATGTGAGACTCTTTGTTCAGTTTTTTCACAATGTCTTTTCATTTGAAGTTCAAAGCTTAAGTTCAGTTTTTCCCGCTCTTCACTGTGACTTTTTTTTTTTTGATCAAACCCATTCATACGGGAGATTTGAACACCATCTTTTGCTGTGGATAACTCAATAACAATAACTCATTGTAGATTGTTAGTGAATGGCTAATCTGAGACTTTAAGGAGCTTCAGAGGAGGAGGACATCTTTAAGCCAAAGAATCAAGTTAATTATTTTCAGAAGAGTTTAATCTGCCTCATTTATATTTTAACTGGATCCCAGCAGAATATATATCATAATGTAGCCATGTTTGTCTGATGTAAAGCAAGTTTTCAGATGAAAGCAATCACCCTTTTTGTTTCAAAAAAGCCTCATAAAAGTGTGAATGCTTTCAAGGTAAGGGCTGGTTACCGATATCAATGTATAGTACGTTTCTGAAATCCAATCAGAAACCATCCAATCACAGTTCCATGCTAAAATTCACTGACCTCCTAAGAGCTACCCATTCTTTCACAAATGTTTGCAGAAGGTCTGCATGCCAAGGTGGTACACCTGTGCTCATGGAAATGATGGGAACACCCATATTCAATCATTTGTGGCCGTGATTGAATATTTCCGATTCCATCAGAAGTAAATGTATTGTGAACTAAACAATGTTGTGTGACAGCAGTAAATATCTCCCAGGAAAGACGTGATGCACGGCATGCTATTAGAGTTCAAACACTAGAGTACCAAACAAATAATTTAAAAACCCTGGATTGGCACCGCAATATGACACTGGGGACTGGCCTGGCACGTCCCCAATCTTATTGTGTTATTCATTATTCTGTGTGAAACATAACAAAGTCCGTGTATTCTGTCTGTAGAAATAAATGATTCGAAGTGCTTACAAATTACATGGCGTTTAACCCATAGTGAACATGCACCAGTGACAGCATCCAAATTACCATTAACCGTACAACCTTCCTTTGCCAAAGGCTTTTTAAACCAATGAGGGTCAGTTATGTGTAATAAGTGGAAGCAGGCGGAGGAGTGAAAACACTTGGGGAGCGGATCAGCTCAAAGCCTCTTTAATCACATAATCTTTAATAGAGTAGCTCCTGTTAGCCGGTTTTGGCCTCGGTGCAGACGTCCACACTGGCCCTGCTCTTCTGCTCCTGCCCATTAAAACCACATCAGCATGCAGGAACACAATCGATGTAACATTTGTTTACACACGCCAGCACCAGAGGCAAAAATAAAATGCATGCCAAAAAGCAGCCAACAGAGTCCTGTTGGATACCGGATCTAAAATCATTTACAAAATTGTTTGACTTAATTGAATAATTTAGACAGCTTGCGGACATGTTTCTCTCTTGTCTCATTAATGTGAAGCACCTGGTCTGCTTGCTAATAATAAAACTGTTAAAGACGGCCCCGGTGCTCTGTCGTCCCACATCTACCTGTCATTTCCACAATCCAGAGGCATCCTTTGGTCCCTCTTCATTTCTGCAGCTCCATTGGGTCCACGCCTTATCATTCATCTTTCTGCTGAGGATTCCCATCAGCCGCTAGCTGCAGGCGATGTGCAGATTTCCATCCCTCATTCAAAGACTGCATTTCAATGTCAGACTAGCTAAATGAGTATCCTGCTGTGTTATCTGCAGCTTATTCACCTGATCAAGGAAACCATTTTTGTACACCATGACTGCATAGAAACAAATTCCCAGAAAAAAATGCAGCCTACAAAATATTATTTTTGCAATCTCACCTTCTGTCAAGTAATGCTGGCATTATTTTCTTGTTGTAAAATCTGGGCTCTGAGCTTTCTTTTCTGCAATGTTGGGAGTAATGACAAAGTGCCGAGGAAATCTGATAAGCGCAGAGTCAGCACGACGCAAATGCAATGTATGTCGATAAATCTGCGCTGTAGCTTCACAGAAAGCAACTCAAAACACCGGGAGGCGATTAAACCCGTCAACGGGCCTCATCCACTTCACTTTAGTGTAGCCTATCTCTATTTAGCTTAATTCCAGCTGCTTTACAGGAAAACTTAAATGGATCCAGTTGTAATGTAATTCAATTCGGTACAGTTCTTTTTATTTCTTTTTATATTTTCATAGATTTTTATTGTTAAGTCCAAAAAAGACACAACAGATATATCACACTTATAATACAGCTGCAAAAAGGGGCACAATGTCCTGCATCTTTTTTTGGTTGTTTATGGCTGTTCCCAACGCTCAGATAAATGCACGGGGTTGCCTCAGGAAGAGCATCGGCATCAAGCTTTTGCCAAATTTACCATGTGATTCAATAACATGATCTTTATACCAGATCGGCCATGCCCCGCGTTATCAATGACCGCCACAGGTACATGTGAAATCGGGCTACTGTTGGTCAGCAAAGAAGAAGAGACCGAAGAGGAGGAAGACATGTCCATAGGCAGAGAGAGAAGAGGAAATGCAAGCGTCAGGACTGAGAGTAGGTATTTTGATTGTTGGGACTATGACAGGAAACGCTAGAGAATTCGTTGACATGATGTGGAGGAAAAAGGGGGCCATACTGTGAGTTCAGGAGAATACCCTTAATAATAGCTTCTAGCTCCTATTTCTTGACCTTCCACAGGGTCAACAGTGAGAACTCTATTGTGGGGAGGAAAGGAGCTTTGGACTGCTGTGCCGAATTTGGACAACCTTTAACGCTGACGTCATTACGTGACGGAAACGCACATGGATGATGGGTGTCGAATCCGGGCCTACAGCCTTCTGAAAATTAACTACAAAGTGCGCAATCTATTCTATCCGGACATTTTCGTTGATTTCCATGTGGGGGCTGTGTTTATACGTCATGTCATGCAAAGGGTTGTGGGATACCAAAAGGTTTCTTATCGCTGGTTGGTACGTCGCGGTGTTCCTAGGAAAAACTAGCCGCAGGAGCATACAGGTTCCTTTACCTGCCTCCATCCTTACTGACTGCACTATTTGGACAGCACTTATCATGGCGACGGCCGACGCACTTCCACTTTGTCTAGAGAGCCCTTACTCTATTAAAGGAGTGCACAATATCCCCAGAGATGAGATAGTGGTGATTAGTGCACATTTCAATGGACATGTTGGAGTTGGGAGCACTAATGAGGAAGTGGTGGGCCAGTTTGGTGTCCAGAACAGGAATACAGGACAGATGGTGAAAGACTTTGCAAAGAGGATGGAAATGGCAGCAGTGAACATTTTCTCACAGAAGAGTCAGGAACACAGATGACTTTCAAGAGCAGAGGTAGGAGCACACAGGTGGATTACATTTTATGTAGATGATGTAAGATGAAGGAACTCACTGACTGCAAGGTAGTTGTTGGTGAGAGTATTGCCAAACTGTAATGCTGAACCAAAGATCCAACATTGGAGCCTGACACAGCGATGCATTTAAAATGTTTATTAAAGCAAATAATCAGACAAAAACTTAGCCCTGTTAGGAAAAAGTCCAGAGAGGAGCAGGAGACGGGCGGTGCTGAAAACAGACTGAACAGGCTGATGGCAGAGAGCAGATCCAAAAGACACGGTCAGAAGAACCAAACAGAACAATCCAAAGGGCGAGACCAGAAACAAAACCAAAAACAGCCCAAGTTCGTAACCAGAATCAGAAGCCGACGAGGTAACCAGCGAGGACAAAGCGAGCAGAGAATCCACACAGGAAAAAAAACAGGTCAGGGCAGGAGGTGCACTCAATGCTGGGCTGCAGCTCACACATGGCTAGGAGATGACCTGGCACTGACTGGCTGTCAGAGGCAGGTAAAACAGGCAGAGAACCAGGTGGAAAGGCTTGCAGGTGATTAAAGTCATAGCAGGGGAAGCCTAAAACACAACAACCAACAGGCAGGCTGCATGACACAAACAGCACAGGATGGTGGTGTGCAGACTGACTCTGATGGTGACCAAGATGAAGAGGACAAAGTGGTGGAAGATGAAAAAGGAAGAAAGTCATGTGGCTTTCAGGGAAGAGTTGAGACAAACTCTGAGTGGCCTGAATGTCAAAGTTTGATTTGTTTTCAGTTTTCCCAGCCTACCCTGAATGCACCATTTACCCTCTGCCTCATTATCTCAAGTGCTTGCACCTGTTCAGCTGCCTATTTAGCTCTCAGGTTATCTTCAGTCTCATGTCACGAGACATTTAGCAGGGTTTACCTCGGGGTGGGGGGGGGGGGGGGGGGGTGTGTGTGCGCTAATTTTGAGTCGCTTACAAATGTTTACGTATCATTAATTTGGTCTACAGTAGCTTATGGGAGTGTGGTACAGTATAAAACTAGATTTAAAAAAATATATGTTACTCATGCTAGAGCATTGAGAATTTGTTTAGGGGCAGTTAAATCAACACCAATATGTGCTTTACAAGTAGAATCAGGAAAATACCATTATGTATCAGAAGACAGCAGTATATGGTTAATTTTTTGATTAATTTAAAAGGGCAAAATAAAAATAAAAACATCCAGTTAAACTATTAGAAAATTGTTGGGAAAGAGGAAAGCAGATAAACAAATAGTGTTGGGGGGGGGGGGGGTCTGGAAATATAGAGCAAGAACATTGGAAGTACAAAACAAAGAATTCAGTCCAACAGTATTGTGGCCTTAAAGACAGATCGCTATCAAATATTAAGAAAAGAAATTGCACAGATATGTCAAGAATTTTATAATCAAATAGAGAATAACCATAATGATAATAATTTACAATTAAAGCCGCAAGCGGCGTCGATCGGCCCTCGCAGCCAAGCGCCGCTCCGGCCTATTGGCCACCGCGGGGGTTCGCGCACCGCCGGCCGCCAGCCACCGCAGAAACTGTCACGCATTTTCCCCGCCCGTCCGCCGGGAGATTCCCACGAACGCATTCGGCAGCGCTCCCCCACGACTCACAACAAATCTGGTGTAGATCGGTCGATGCAGCGAGGATATACAGCCGTTGAATATTGATATTGCATTTGGCCACTGGGCCGGACAAAATCGTTCGGTGGGCCGGATCCGGCCCGCGGGCCATACGTTTGACACCCCTGGTTTAAACATTAGTATACCAATTTAATCAAAGGTATCTTACTACCTGTTAATCCAGCTTCATGTGAAAAGTTAACAAAACCTTTTCATGTGTTTAAGGGTTTTGTTTCTTGCATTAAGACAGCTTTTATGAAAGTTTGACAGTTAAATTGGTGGATACACACCCAAAAGTAATAATGTAAAAGTAACACTTTAGCAATATTCCACATGTGTATGTTGTGTACCAACTTTCGTAATTCTATCTTAAAGCATGGCTTGGGGCTGATCATTTAAAATATTCTAGGGGGCGCTATAGAAAAATTAGGTCACGCCAACCACAGTTTGTTATGGATTCCTGTCGGGGGTGGAAAAGGATGCATCCAAGGGAGTTTTAAGCAGCTCGACCCAAAAATGTGGAATTCAGAGCCAAACGTATGGCAGCGGCGTTTGAGGTGACTTCACCACACCACCACGCCGCCCTGCTCCATCGAATCCACTTGGGGCTGGAATCCAAAACACCAACATGTCTTCTGTCTCTGGATACATTTTCATGTTGATTAGCTCAGAGGGGTAACATAGCGACCGTTTACAGCAAAACATGACATTTCCTGTTGTCAGGGGGCGTGGCCTAAGTGATGTCATCATTTGACCATTGGATATGATAGAACACCTGATGATGATCAATCACAGATAGTTTGGTGCCTCTGTGTGTTTCTGTGTAGGAGATATAACTGTTTTATTTTTTGTGGCGAGTAGGTGAACTTTGACCCCTGCTAACGCCCCTTCAACAAGCTCAAAAACTCACTGTTTTGATAACTTTTAATTGGCCATGCCTTATGATCAGACTGACCGAGTTTCAAGCCGCTCGCTCGAAATCCCTAGGAGGAGTTCGATCAAATACCAATGCTGTAAACGTCAAAAATGGGGTCAAAATCAGACCTTCAATCTAAAATGGCCGACTTCCTGTGATATTTGCACTATGACATTAATTGTAAATTCTGAGCGTCTTGGTGAGCTCTACTACTGTACCAAATCTCATGTCTCTACGATGAAGTAAGTGAATAGCAAAGGGTCCTTTGAAAATTGCGAGGTGGCGCCGTTGAGGCATTAGGTCACGCCCACCAAAGTTTGTTATGGATTCCTGTCGGGGGCTAGATAAGGATGCATCCAAGTGACTTTTAAGCAGCTCGGCCCAGAAATGTGGAATTCAGAGCCAAACGTATGGCAGCGGCGTTTGAGGTGACTTCACCACGCCGCCACGCCCCCCTGCTCCATCGAATCCACTTGGGGCTGGAATCCACAACACACCAACATGTCTTCTGTCTCTGGACACATTTTCACGTTGATTAGCTCAGAGGGGTAACATAGCGACCGTTTACAGCAAAACATGACACTTCCTGTTGTCAGGGGGCGTGGCCTAAGTGATGTCATCATTTGACCATCGGATATTAAAGAAGACCTGATGATGATCAATCACAGAAGGTTTGGTGCCTCTGTGTGTTTCTGTGTAGGAGATATAACAGTTTTATTTTTTGTGGCGAGTAGGTGAACTTTGACCCCTGCTAACGCCCCTTCAACATGCTCAAAAACTCACAGTTTTGATAACTTTTAATTGGCCATGCCTTATGATCAGACTGACCGAGTTTCAAGTCGCTCGCTCAAAATCCCTAGGAGGAGTTCGATCAAATACCAATGCTGTAAACGTCAAAAATGGGGTCAAAATCAGACCTTCAATCTAAAATGGCCGACTTCCTGTGATATTTGCACTATGACATTAATTGTAAATTCTGAGCGTCTTGGTGAGCTCTACTACTGTACCAAATCTCATGTCTCTACGATGAAGTAAGTGAATAGCAAAGGGTCCTTTGAAAATTGCGAGGTGGCGCCGTTGAGGCATTAGGTCACGCCCACCAAAGTTTGTTATGGATTCCTGTCGGGGGCTAGATAAGGATGCATCCAAGTGACTTTTAAGCAGCTCGGCCCAGAAATGTGGAATTCAGAGCCAAACGTATGGCAGCGGCGTTTGAGGTGACTTCACCACGCCGCCACGCCCCCCTGCTCCATCGAATCCACTTGGGGCTGGAATCCACAACACACCAACATGTCTTCTGTCTCTGGACACATTTTCACGTTGATTAGCTCAGAGGGGTAACATAGCGACCGTTTACAGCAAAACATGACACTTCCTGTTGTCAGGGGGCGTGGCCTAAGTGATGTCATCATTTGACCATCGGATATTAAAGAAGACCTGATGATGATCAATCACAGAAGGTTTGGTGCCTCTGTGTGTTTCTGTGTAGGAGATATAACAGTTTTATTTTTTGTGGCGAGTAGGTGAACTTTGACCCCTGCTAACGCCCCTTCAACATGCTCAAAAACTCACAGTTTTGATAACTTTTAATTGGCCATGCCTTATGATCAGACTGACCGAGTTTCAAGTCGCTCGCTCAAAATCCCTAGGAGGAGTTCGATCAAATACCAATGCTGTAAACGTCAAAAATGGGGTCAAAATCAGACCTTCAATCTAAAATGGCCGACTTCCTGTGATATTTGCACTATGACATTAATTATAAATTCTGAACGTCTTGGTGAGCTCTACAACTGTACCAAATTTCACGTCTCTACGATGAAGTAAGTGAATAGCAAAGGGTCCTTTGAAAATTGCTAGGTGGCGCCGTTGAGGCATTTTCCGTTAGATTTTTGTGATGACCTTAAAATATAAAATTTTTAAACAGTCTTCATGCATCTGCCAAGTTTGGTGAGTTTTTGAATATGATAAAGCCCCCAAAAAGGCCCCTCTTTAGGGGGGCAGAATAAAAATAATAATAATTAAAACCGCAAGCGGTGATGATCGGCCCTCGCAGCAAAGCGCCGCTCTGGCCTATTGGCCACCGCTGGGATTTGCGCACCGCCGGCTGCCCGCCACCGCAGATGCTGTCACGCATTTTGCCCGCCCGTCCACTGGGCGATTCACACGAACGTGTTCGGCAGCGCTCCGCCACGACTCACAAAAAATCTGGTGCAGATCGCTCGATGCAGCGAGGAGACACAGCCGTTGAATAATGAAAATGCATTTGGCCACCGGACCGGACTAAATCGTTCGGCGGGCCAGATCCCGCCCGCAGGCCGTACGTTTGACACCCCTGGTTTAAACACTAGTATACAAATTTAATCAAAGGTATTTTACTAGCTGTTAATCCAGCTTCATGTGAAAAGTTAACAAAACCTTTTTAGTTATTAATAAGTTAATTATTTCATGTGCTTAAGGGTTTCGTTTCTTGCATTAAGACAGCTTTTATGAAAGTTTGACAGTTAAATTGGTGGATACTCACCCAAAAGTAATAATGTAAAAGTAACACTTTAGCAATTGAAACATTGCTAAAGTAACACGTTAGCAATATTCCACATGTGTATGTTGTGTACAAACTTTAGTAATTTCTAACAGACCACTTCACTCTCAGAAAGCAGGTCTGCTGGTGGTTCCTAAAGTCTGTAAAACCAGAATGGGAGGCAGATCCTTTAGCTATCATGCTCCTCTCCAGTGGAACCAATTCCCAGTTTTGGTCCGTGAGGCAGACACCCTGTCTACTTTTAAGACTAATCCTAAAACTTTCCTTTTTCCATCCATCCATCGTCTTCTGCTTATCCGGGGTCGGGTCGCGGGTGTAGCAGCTTCAAGAGGGAGGCCCAGACCTTCCTCTCCCCAGCCACTTGGGCTACTTCCTCCGGGGGAATCCCTAAGCGTTCCCAGGCGAGCATAGTCTCTCCAGCGTGTCCTGGGTCTTCCCCTGGGCCTCCTCCCGGTGGGACGTGCCCAGAACACCTCACCAGGGAGGCGTCCAGGAGGCATCCTGACCAGATGCCCGAGCCACCTCAACTGGCTCCTCTCAATGTGAAGGAGCAGCGGCTCTACTCTGAGTCCTCCCCGGATGACTGAGCTCCTCCTTGGCCTTTTGGCTCACCTCTCTCTTCACCACAACGGACCGGTACAGCGCCCGCTTCACAGCAGACGTCGCACCAATCCGCCTGTCGATCTCCTGCTCCATCTTCCCCTCATTCGTGAAAAAGACCCAAAGATACTTGAACTCCTCCACTAGAAGCTGGCTCTTGGGACTTTCCTTTTTGACAAAGCTTATAGTTAGAGTGGCTCATGTTACGCTGAGCTACCTTTATAGTTATGCTGCTATAGGCTTAGGCTGCTGGAGGACATCAGGGTCTATTGTTCTTCGTTTTTTCATGACTGTTGTCATTTCAGCTTTTAACTTTTTGTTTTTTCTATTTTTTCTTCATAGTAGGTACACCTGGTCTGGCGTTCTGTTAGCTGTGACATCATCCAGGGAAGACAGATCACCTGTTATTACCATCTAATGTCAAACAGATTACTGGATCAATGTGTGCTTCTGTGCTTTTTTGTCTGTCATGTTGTGTCTCTTCTCTCTCTTTTGTAACCCCCAGTCGGTCGAGGCAGATTACCGTTCATACTGAGCCTGGTTCTGCTGGAGGTTTTTCCTTCCTGTTAATGGGGAGTTTTTCCTTCTGCTGTCACTTCATGCTTGCTCAGTATGAGGGATTGCTGCAAAGCCATGGACAATGCAGACGACTCTCCCTGTAGCTCTACGCTTCTCCAGGAGTGAATGCCGCTTGCTACGACTTTGATGCAATTAACTGGTTCCCTTATATAGGAATTTCTTTTACCAATCTGGATAATCTGACTTAATATGTATAATCTGATTGATTTTGACTTTGTAACCTGCCTTTAGATGACATGCAGGCATGGACTGGTAATCGGGCGTACCGGGCATTTTCCCGGTGGGCCGACGTGCTGTTTGGGCCGGCAGACCCGACATGTATATTAATAATATGTATTATTATTATTTTATATATCTGCCTCGTTATATTTGCATAATGCATGAATAAAAATAAAATCAGCAGCGCAAGAGTCTGTTCCGATCACCCGGCGCTTACCACAGGCTACTGCAGCCCATTGGTTATCATCCCTGACAGTCTAAAGGGCTAGGCCAATCATAAAGTAGAAAAAACACCTTCACGCTCCATGTGGAACTTTGTGCAGCGGTGTTCACAGTAGTAATGGATAAGAAACGCAAGGGAGGCGCAGAGAAACTGCACGAAAAAAAGAAACGAGTTCTTCAAACGGATGCTGCGAAATGTGTCAAACTGACCGACATGTTCCCAACAGCAGGCCCTTCATCTGCTCCGATGTCTGATGTAAAATATGGTGGTGGTTGTTGTAGTCAGTGACGTGCGGTAGGGTTCATAGCTGGTGAGGCACTGACGTCATCAGAGTCAGATTTACAAATATATACACTTTACAGAGTAGACTCATTGCAAAGTGCTGAAGGAGACTGATTGAGCCAAATAAATTCACCAAAATACATGGAAAAATATTGGTTCTTTGATGAAAAAAATTTTGTCATTTGATTGGTAACAGTTTATGAGTTATGATGGATTTCTGCATTTGTAACACATTCTAAAACTATAACCCACATTACGCACATTTTATCACAAAAACAAAACATGAATAAGTATCGCTGTCTTACCTCTACTTATAATTTAAGTCCCTGCGGCGCTCTTTCTGAACAAAAATATCATCATTTTCCGGTAAAAGTTCCCTTTATCTTCTTCACTTTTAAAAGTCTCTCAGTCTCAATGGAGCTCACTGCCAGGGAGGAAAGCCTTCCCTGATCAGTCCTGTTCCAGCTGTATGTTTAGAGTCTTTTTAGTGCTTTACTTGTTTAGCAAAACTCGCTAATAAAACATCAATAACTTGTTTTGACTCTACTATTTGGGGATCACGAGCGGTGCCCCTTGAGCGCCCCCTGCCTAGTGGCCAAGGAACTGCTGGCCTCAACTACAACCAGTTCTTTGCTGTTTATGATCGGTCAGCACCACGAAAACATGTTATCTGCACACAGTTTGATGACCAAAACACAATTCGTAATCCACATATATTAAATTGTGGAAAATCAGTTCATAACTGTTTGAACAATTGAATTTATGATCTAGAGACAGGAAGATGCATTCACAGAATGGAAGTCAGCACAGTTAACATGGGATTGCGCAATCCCAGGGGAGGCCAAGCTCGCTGCGGCCTCACCGGCTTCGCTATGAAGCGCCACCAAGGATTTACATGAAAAATAGCGAAAAGTCTGCGATTTTAAAGAAAATATGATCAAAAATTAGGAAATTAGATAAATAAAATACTTATTACAAATGACTGAGTAAATCAAAATTTATATTATGTTATTATATATTTTCTTTCTTTCCATGATGACAAGTGAGGCATTTCTCTGGTTCATTTTGTCACTGGCATCCTTTTTTACACAGTGAGTGCACATTAGTCCAATGTTACCCTACAGTATCTGGAAGACTGAATAGATCTGATGAGCAACTTACAATAACTTCTTATAATGATGTAACGTGATAATATGTGTGATTGACCGTGACACCTCTCTTTCTCTCTCTCTCTCTCTGATCTAAGAATAGTTGCTGTGCTGTGGTGGAGTTTACATATTACAGTGTTAATAAATTAAGATTTTGGAAGTATTTTAAGTGTCCACTCTCACTAATCCAAAATGCCAGGGCCGATTTTTTTCTCCCAGTCCACCCCTGATGACATGTTTCATGATTTGGCGCTATATAAATAAAAACTGAAATGTATTGAAGAAGAGTAAGTTTGTCAGTTTTCAAGCAGGATTTGTATATCTGTTCAACTTAAATACATAAGGAAACCAAAGAGTTAAGATCACTTACTTACCAAGAGAAATTCCTTTGGGGTTTATTTGTGGTCTCTTGCTGCCCCCTGCTGGACAAGTTTGATCAAATACAAATGCTTTACATGTCAACATGGTGTCAAAATTCAGATTTCAATCTAAAATGGCTTACTTCCTGTGATACTTGCACTATGACATTAATTGTAAATTCTGAGCGTCTTGCTGAGATCTACAACTGTACAAAATTTCATTACTCTACGATGAACTAAGTGAATAGCAAAGGGTCCTTTGAAAATTGCTTGGTGGCGCTACAGAGAAACTAAGTCCTGCTCACTAAAGTTTGTTATGGATTCCTGTTGGGGGATGGATAAGGATGCATCCAAATGAGTTTTAAGCAGCTCGGCCCAAAAATGTGGAATTCAGAGCCAAACGTATGGCAGCGGCGTTTGAGGTGACTTCACCACGCCGCCACGCTCTCCTGCTCCATCGAATCCACTTGGGCCTGAAATCCACAACACATCAACATGTGTTCTGTCTGTGGACACAGTTTCATGTTGATTAGCTCAGAGGGGTAACATAGCGGCCGCTTACAACAAAACATGACACTTCCTGTTGTCAGGGGGCGTGGCCTAAGCAATGTCATCATTTGACCATTGGATATTATAGGAGACCTGATGGTGATCAATTACTGAAAGTTTGGTGCATCTGTCTGTTTCTGTGTAGGAGATATAACACTTTTATATTTTGTGGCAAATAGGTGAACTTTGACCCCTGCCAACGCCCCTCCAGCATGCTCAAAAACTCACCGTTTTGATAACTTTTGATTGGCCATGCCTTATGATCAGACTGCCCGAGTTTCAAGCCGATCGCTCGATATCTCTAGGAGGAGTTAGATCTTATACCAATGCTGTAACTGTCAAAATTGAGGTCAAAATCAGACTTTCAGTCTAAAATGGCCAACTTCCTGTGATACTTGCACTATGACATTAATTGTAAATTCTGAGCGTCTTGTTGAGCTCTACCACTGTACCAAATCTCATGTCTCTACGATGAAGTAAGTGAATAGCAAAGGGTCCTTTGAAAATTGCTAGGTGGCGCCGTTGAGGCATTAGGTCACGCCCACCAAAATTTGTTATGGATTCCTGTTGGGGGATGGATAAGGATGCATCCAAGTGAGTTCTAAGCAGCTCGGCCCAAAAATGTGGAATTCAGAGCCAAACGTATGGCAGCGGCGTTTGAGGTGACTTCACCACGCCGCCACGCTCTCCTGCTCCATCGAATCCACTTGGGCCTGAAATCCACAACACATCAACATGTGTTCTGTCTGTGGACACAGTTTCATGTTGATTAGCTCAGAGGGGTAACATAGCGACCGCTTACAACAAAACATGACACTTCCTGTTGTCAGGGGGCGTGGCCTAAGCAATGTCATCATTTGACCATTGGATATTATAGGAGACCTGATGGTGATCAATTACTGAAAGTTTGGTGCATCTGTCTGTTTCTGTGTAGGAGATATAACACTTTTATATTTTGTGGCAAATAGGTGAACTTTGACCCCTGCCAACGCCCCTCCAGCATGCTCAAAAACTCACCGTTTTGATAACTTTTGATTGGCCATGCCTTATGATCAGACTGCCCGAGTTTCAAGCCGATCGCTCGATATCTCTAGGAGGAGTTAGATCTTATACCAATGCTGTAACTGTCAAAATTGAGGTCAAAATCAGACTTTCAGTCTAAAATGGCCGACTTCCTGTGATACTTGCACTATGACATTAATTGTAAATTCTGAGCGTCTTGGTGAGCTCTACCACTGTACCAAATCTCATGTCTCTACGATGAAGTAAGTGAATAGCAAAGGGTCCTTTGAAAATTGCTAGGTGGCGCCGTTGAGGCATTTTTCTTTTGATTTTTGTAACGACCTTAAAATACAAAATTTTTAAACAGTCACCATGCATCTGCCAAGTTTGGTGAGTTTTTGAGTATGATAAAGCCCCCAAAAAGGCCCCTCTTTAGGGGGGCAGAATAATAATAATAATAATTAAAACCGCAAGCGGTGATGATCGGCCCTCGCAGCCAAGCGCCGCTCTGGCCTAAGGGCCACCGCTAGGGTACGCGCACCTCCCGCCGCCAGCCACCGCAGAAGCTGTCATGCATTTTCCTCACCCGTCTACCATGCAATACACACGTATGCGTTGGGCAGCGCTCCCCCACGACTCACAAAAAATGTGGTGCAGATCGGTCGATGCACCGAGGAGACACAGCCGTTGAATAATAAAAATGCATTTGGCCACCGGGCCGGACTAAATCGTTCGGCGGGCCAGATCCGGCCCGCAGGCCGTACGTTTGACACCCCTGGTTTAAACATTAGTATACCAACTTAATCAAAGGTATCTTACTAGCTGTTAATCCAGCTTCATGTGAAAAGTTAACAAAACCTTTTTAGTTATTTAAAGTTAATTATTTCATGTGTTTAAGGGTTTCGTTTCTTGCATTAAGACAGCTTTTATGAAAGTTTGACAGTTAAATTGGTGGATACACACCCAAAAGTAATAATGTAAAAGTAACACTTTGGCAATTGGAAAATTGCTAAAGTAACACGTTAGCAATATTCCACATGTGTATGTTGTGTACAAACTTTAGTAATTTCTAACAGACCACTTCACTCTCAGAAAGCAGGTCTGCTGGTGGTTCCTAAAGTCTGTAAAACCAGAATGGTAGGCAGATCCTTTAGCTATCATGCTCCTCTCCAGTGGAACCAACTCCCAGTTTTGGTCCGTGACGCAGACACCCTGTCTACTTTTAAGACTAATCCTAAAACTTTCCTTTTTCCATCCATCCATCGTCTTCCACTTATCCGGGGTCAGGTCGCAGGGGCAGCTTCAAGAGGGAGCCCCAGACCTTCCTCTCCCCAGCCACTTGGGCCACTTCCTCCGGGGGAATCCCAAAGCGTTCCCAGGCCAGCATAGTCTCTCCAGCGTGTCCTGGGTCTTCCTCTGGGCCTCCTCCCGGTGGGACGTGCCCAGAACACCTCATCAGGGAGGCGTCCAGGAGGCATCCTGACCAGATGCCCGAGTCACCTCAACTGGCTCCTCTCAATGTGGAGGAGCAGCGGCTCTACTCTGAGTCCTCCCCGGATGACTGAGCTCCTCACCCTATCTCTAAGGGAGAGCCCAGACACACCATGGAGAAAACTCATTTTGGCCGCTTGTATCCGGGATTTCGTTCTTTCGGTCACGACCCAAAGCTCGTGACCATAGATGAGGGTAGGAACGTAGATCGACTGGTAAATCGAGAGCTTGGCCTTTTGGCTCAGCTCTCTCTTCACCACAACGGATCGGTACAGCGCACGCTTCACAGCAGACGTTGCACCAATCCGCCTGTCGATCTCCCGCTCCATCTTCCCCTCATTCGTGAACAAGACCCCAAGATACTTGAACTCCTCCACTAGAAGCTGGCTCTTGGGACTTTCCTTTTTGACAAAGATTATAGTTAGAGTGGTTCATGTTACGCTGAGCTACCTCTATAGTTATGCTGCTATAGGCTTAGGCTGCTGGAGGACATCAGGGTCTATTGTTCTTCAATTTTGCATGACTGTTGTCATTTCAGCTTTTACCTTTTTGTTTTTTCTATTTTTTCTTCATAGTAGGTACACCTGGTCTGGCGT
The DNA here is from genome assembly GCA_037039145.1 of Fundulus diaphanus. Taxonomy (NCBI): domain Eukaryota; kingdom Metazoa; phylum Chordata; class Actinopteri; order Cyprinodontiformes; family Fundulidae; genus Fundulus; species Fundulus diaphanus. Next base: position 10,346,529 of record CM073134.1, on the reverse strand, counting down.
TCTGTTAGCTGTGACATCATTCAGGGAAGACAGATCACCTGCTATTACCATCTAATGTAAAACAGATTACTGGATCAATGTGTGCTTCTGTGCTTTTTTGTCTGTCTTGTTGTGTCTCTTCTCTCTCTTTTGTAACCCCCAGTCGGTCAAGGCAGATTACCGTTCATACTGAGCCCGGTTCGGCTGGAGGTTTTTCCTTCCTGTTAATGGGGAGTTTTTCCTTCTGCTGTCACTTCATGCTTGATCAGTATGAGGGATTGCTGCAAAGCCATGTACAATGCAAACGACTCTCCCTGTGGCTCTACGCTTCTTCAGGAGTCAATGCTGCTTGTTACGACTTTGATGAAATCAACTGGTTCCCTTATATAGGAATTTCTTTTACCAATCTGGATAATCTGACTTAATATGTATAATCTGATTGATTTTGACATTGTAAACTGCCTTTAGATGACATGCAGGCCGGCAGACCCGACATGTATATTAATAATATGTATTATTATTATTAATATTATTATTATTTTATATATCTGCCTCGTTATATTTGCATAATGCATGAAGAAAAATATCAGCAGCGCAAGAGTCTGTTCCGATCATCCAGCCCTTACCACAGGCTACTGCAGCCCATTGGTTATCATCCCTGACAGTCTAAAGGGCTAGGCCAATCATAAAGTAGAAAAACACCTTCACGCTCCATGTGGAACTTTGTGCAGCGGTGTTCACAGTAGTAATGGATAAGAAACGCAAGGGAGGCGCAGAGAAACTGCACGAAAAAAAGAAACGAGTTCTTCAAACGGATGCTGCGAAATGTGTCAAACTGACTGACATGTTCCCAACAGCAGGCCCTTCATCTGCTCCGGTGTCTGGTGTAAAATATGGTGGTGGTGGTTGTAGTCAGTGACGTGCGGTAGAGTTCATAGCTGGTGAGGCACTGACGTCATCAGAGTCAGATTTACAAATATATACACTCTACAGAGTAGACTCGTTGCAAAGTGCTGAAGGAGACTGATTGAGCCAAATAAATTCACCAAGATACATGGAAAAATATTGATTGTTTGATGAAAAAAATTGTCATTTGATTGGTAACAGTTTATGAGTTATGATGGATTTCTGCATTTGTAACACATTCTAAAACTATAACCCACATTATGCACATTTTATCACAAAAACAAAACATGAATAAGTATCGCTGTCTTACCTCTACTTATAATTTAAGTCCCTGTGGCGCTCTTTCAGAACAAAAATATCATCATTTTCCGGTAAAAGTTCTCTTTATCTTCTTCAGTTTTAAAAGTCTCTCAGTCTCAGTGGAGCTCACTGCCAGGGAGGAAAGCCTTCCCTGATCAGTCCTGTTCCAGCTGTATGTTTAGAGTCTTTTTAGTGCTTTACTTGTTTAGCAAAACTCGCTAATAAAACATCAATAACTTGTTTTGACTCTACTATTTGGGGATCACGAGCGGTGCCCCTTGAGCGCCCCCTGCCTAGTGGCCAAGGAACTGCTGGCCTCACCTACAACCAGTTCTTTGCTGTTTATGATCGGCCAGCACCACGAAAACATGTTATCTGCACACAGTTTGATGACCAAAACACAATTCGTAATCCACATATATTAAATTGTGGAAAATCAGTTCATAACTGTTTGAACAATTGAATTTATGATCTAGAGACAGGAAGATGCATTCACAGAATGGAAGTCAGCGCAGTTACCATGGGATTGCGCAATCCCAGGGGAGGCCAAGCTCGCTGCGGCCTCACCGGCTTCGCTATGAAGCGCCACCAAGGATTTACATGAAAAATAGCGAAAAGTCTGCGATTTTAAAGAAAATATGATCAAAAATTAGGAAATTAGATAAATAAAATACTTATTACAAATGACTAAGTAAATCAAAATTTATATTATGTTATTATATATTTTCTTTCTTTCCATGATGACAAGTGAGGCATTTCTCTGGTTCATTTTGTCATTGGCATCCTCTTTTACACAGTGAGTGCACATTAGTCCAATGTTACCCTACAGTATCTGGAAGACTGAATAGATCTGATGAGCAACTTACAATAACTTCTTATAATGATGTAACGTGATAATATGTGTGATTGACCGTGACACCTCTCTTTCTCTCTCTCTCTCTCTGATCTAAGAATAGTTGCTGTGCTGTGGTGGAGTTTACATTTTACAGTGTTAATAAATTAAGATTTTGGAAGTATTTTAAGTGTCCACTCACTAATTTCCATTATCCTGACTTCAAGGTATTGCACAGTTGGTATTGCACAGTTGGTATACACATTCAGTACACAAAAAAAATGTGGTGGGCCAGTCTAATCCAAAATGCCAGGGCCAATTTTTTGTCCCAATCCACCCCTGATGACATGTTTCATGATTTGGCGCTATATAAATAAAAACTGAAATGTATTGAACAAGAGTCTGTCAGTTTTCAAGCAGGATTTGTATATCTGTTCAACTTAAATATACAAGGAAACCAAAGAGTTAAGATCACTTACTTACCAAGAGAAATTCCTTTGGGGTTTATTTGTGGTCTCTTGCTGCCCCCTGCTGGACAAGTATGATCAAATACATATGCTTTACATGTCAACTTGGTATCAAAATTCAGATTTCAATCTAAAATGGCTTACTTCCTGTGATACTTGCAGTATGACATTAATTGTAAATTCTGAGCGTCTTGCTGAGATCTACAACTGTACAAAATTTCATTACTCTACGATGAAGTAAGTGAATACCAAAGGGTCCTTTGAAATTTGCTTGGTGGCGCTATAGAGAAACTAAGTCCTGCTCACTAAAGTTTGTTAAGGATTCCTGTTGGGGGGTGGATAAGGATGCATCCAAATGAGTTTTAAGCAGCTCGGCCCAAAACTGTGGAATTCAGAGCCAAACGTATGACAGCAGCGTTTGAGGTGAATATGCCACGCCGCCACGCCCCCCTGCTCCATCCAATCCAGTTGAGCCTGAAATCCACAACATACCAACATGTGTTCTGTCTGTGGACACAGTTTCATGTTGATTAGCTCAGAGGGGTAACATAGCGACCGCTTACAACAAAACATGACACTTCCTGTTGTCAGGGGGCGTGGCCTAAGCAATGTCATCATTTGACCATTGGATATTATAGGAGACCTGATGGTGATCAATCACTGAAAGTTTGATGCCTCTGTGTGTTTCTGTGTAGGAGATATAACAGTTTTATTTTTTGTGGCGAGTAGGTGAACTTTAACCCTTGCTAATGCCCCTTCAACAAGCTCAAAAACTCACCGTTTTGATAACTTTTAATTGGCCATGCCTTATGATCAGACTGCCCGAGTTTCAAGCCGCTCGCTAAAAATCTCTAGGAGGAGATCCATCAAATACCAATGCTATAAACGTCAAAAATGGGGTCAAAATCAGACATTCAATCTAAAATGGCCGACTTCCTGTGATATTTACACTATGACATTAATTGTAAATTCTGAGCGTCTTGGTGAGCTCTACCACTGTACCAAATCTCATGTCTCTACGATGAAGTAAGTGAATAGCAAAGGGTCCTTTGAAAATTGCTAAGTGGCGCCGTTGAGGCATTAGGTCACGCCCACCAAAATTTGTTATGGATTCCTGTTGGGGGGTGGATAAGGATGCATCCAAGTGAGTTTTATGCAGCTCGGCCCAAAAATGTGGAATTCAGAGCCAAACGTATGGCAGCGGCGTTTGAGGTGACTTCACCACGCCGCCACGCTCTCCTGCTCCATCGAATCGACTTGGGGCTGGAATCCACAACACAACAACATGTCTTCTGTCTGTGGACACAGTTTCATGTTGATTAGCTCAGAGGGGTAACATAGCGACCGTTTACAGCAAAACATGACACTTCCTGTTGTCAGGGGGTGTGGCCTAAGTGATGTCATCATTTGACCATTGGATATTATAGGAGACCTGATGATGATTAATCACAGAAAGTTTGGTGCCTCTGTGTGTTTCTGTGTAGGAGATATAACACTTTTATTTTTTGTGGCGAATAGGTGAACTTTGACCCCTGCCAACGCCCCTTCAGCATGCTCAAAAACTCACCGTTTTGATAACTTTTGATTGGCCATGCCTTATGATCAGACTGCCCGAGTTTCAAGCCGATCGCTCGATATCTCTAGGAGGAGTTAGATCTTATACCGATGCTGTAACTGTCAAAATTGAGGTCAAAATCAGACTTTCAATCTAAAATGGCCGACTTCCTGTGATATTTACACTATGACATTAATTGTAAATTCTGAGCGTCTTGGTGAGCTCTACAACTGTACCAAATTTCATGTCTCTACGACGAAGTAAGTGAATAGCAAAGGGTCCTTTGAAAATTTCTAGGTGGCGCCGTTGAGGCATTTTTCTTTAGATTTTTGTGACGACCTTAAAATACAAAATTTTTAAACAGTCACCATGCATCTGCCAAGTTTGGTGAGTTTTTGAAAATGAGAAAGCCCCCAAAAAGGCCCCTCTTTAGGGGGGCAGAATAATAATAATAATAATAATAATAATAATAATAATAATTAACACTACAGATACAATAGGCCTTCGCAGCGCTTAGCTGCTCGGGCCTAATTAAAACCGCAAGCGGTGATGATCGGCCCTCGCAGCCAAGCGCCGCTCTGGCCTAAGGGCCACCGCTAGGGTACGCGCACCTCCCGCCGCCAGCCACCGCAGAAGCTGTCATGCATTTTCCTCACCCGTCTACCATGCAATACACACGTATGCGTTGGGCAGCGCTCCCCCACGACTCACAAAAAATCTGGTGCAGATCGGTCGATGCACCGAGGAGACACAGCCGTTGAATAATAAAAATGCATTTGGCCACCGGGCCGGACTAAATCGTTCGGCGGGCCAGATCCGGCCCGCAGGCCGTACGTTTGACACCCCTGGTTTAAACATTAGTATACCAACTTAATCAAAGGTATCTTACTAGCTGTTAATCCAGGTTCATGTGAAAAGTTAACAAAACCTTTTTAGTTATTTAAAGTTAATTATTTCATGTGTTTAAGGGTTTCGTTTCTTGCATTAAGACAGCTTTTATGAAAGTTTGACAGTTAAATTGGTGGATACACACCCAAAAGTAATAATGTAAAAGTAACACTTTGGCAATTGGAAAATTGCTAAAGTAACACGTTAGCAATATTCCACATGTGTATGTTGTGTACAAACTTTAGTAATTTCTAACAGACCACTTCACTCTCAGAAAGCAGGTCTGCTGGTGGTTCCTAAAGTCTGTAAAACCAGAATGGTAGGCAGATCCTTTAGCTATCATGCTCCTCTCCAGTGGAACCAACTCCCAGTTTTGGTCCGTGACGCAGACACCCTGTCTACTTTTAAGACTAATCCTAAAACTTTCCTTTTTCAATCCATCCATCGTCTTCCACTTATCCGGGGTCAGGTCGCAGGGGCAGCTTCAAGAGGGAGCCCCAGACCTTCCTCTCCCCAGCCACTTGGGCCACTTCCTCCGGGGGAATCCCAAAGCGTTCCCAGGCCAGCATAGTCTCTCCAGCGTGTCCTGGGTCTTCCTCTGGGCCTCCTCCCGGTGGGACGTGCCCAGAACACCTCATCAGGGAGGCGTCCAGGAGGCATCCTGACCAGATGCCCGAGTCACCTCAACTGGCTCCTCTCAATGTGGAGGAGCAGCGGCTCTACTCTGAGTCCTCCCCGGATGACTGAGCTCCTCACCCTATCTCTAAGGGAGAGCCCAGACACACCATGGAGAAAACTCATTTTGGCCGCTTGTATCCGGGATTTCGTTCTTTCGGTCACGACCCAAAGCTCGTGACCATAGATGAGGGTAGGAACGTAGATCGACTGGTAAATCGAGAGCTTGGCCTTTTGGCTCAGCTCTCTCTTCACCACAACGGATCGGTACAGCGCACGCTTCACAGCAGACGTCGCACCAATCCGCCTGTCGATCTCCCGCTCCATCTTCCCCTCATTCGTGAACAAGACCCCAAGATACTTGAACTCCTCCACTAGAAGCTGGCTCTTGGGACTTTCCTTTTTGACAAAGATTATAGTTAGAGTGGTTCATGTTACGCTGAGCTACCTCTATAGTTATGCTGCTATAGGCTTAGGCTGCTGGAGGACATCAGGGTCTATTGTTCTTCAATTTTGCATGACTGTTGTCATTTCTGTTATGATCGTGAATCAGGCAAACCCAGTATTCAAACCCAACAAGTGAGGTTAAGGCAAAAAACAGGATTTTAATAATGAAAACAGGAACAGGCGGGCTCAATAGTCAAAAGGGCAGTCCAAAATCCGGTACACAAAAAGCAGTCCAAAATAGGCAGAGGTACAGACAGGGCAAAGCAAGCTCGGATAACCATAGGACAGAAACTAGTCGGTAAACCGGTAAATCAGTCAGACAGGGCAGGAAAAACAGATCAGGGAACAGGCTGGCTCAGAATCAAAAAGGCTCTCGGGTTATCGTCAACAAGTCAATCAGAATAAAGAATGCTGGAACTAAACTCACCGTGGCTCGTTAATGATCTGGCAGATTGCAGAGGTTTGTGGCAGGACTATATAGGGGAGTGAACAGGTGAACAGGAGTGAAGACTAATTATAAGTGAGCAGGTGGATCTAATCAAGGCAAGAAAGCTGACAGATTGCTGAGGGGAGACCAAACAGAACTGATAAAGTGACAGGTGGAAAACAGGTAACCTAAACAGAACAACATGTCTAAAACAAAACCAAACAAGACCCCAAAAGCAGAAACTTAACTAATAAATCTGATAACATAAACCAAGAAAAAACCCAAATCGTGACAGAACCCCCCTCCTCAAGGCCGGATTCCAGACGGCCTCAGAAACAAAACAGACTAGCTCGGGTGGGTGGAGGGAGGTACAGGATGGAGGGCTAGAATCAAATAAATGTCCAAATAAAAACTCAAACAAAACAAGACGAGTCAAGTTCTCAGGCGGGCGTCCAGGAGGACGGCCCCGACGAGTCAGGTTCTCAGGCGGTCGTCCAGGAGGACGGCCCCGACGAGTCAGGTTCTCAGGCGGTCGTCCAGGAGGACGGCCCCGACGAGTCAGGTTGTCCGGCGGACGTCCCGAAGGACGGCCTCGGTGTGTCAGGTTGTTCGGCGGACGTCCCGAAGGACGGCCTCGGCGTGTCAGGTTCTCCGGCGGACGTCCCGAAGGACGGTCTCGGCGTGTCAGGTTCTCCGGCGGACGTCCTCGGCGTGTCAGGTTCTCCGGCGGACGTCCTCGGCGTGTCAGGTTCTCCGGCGGACGTCCTCGGCGTGTCAGGTTCTCCGGCGGACGTCCTCGGCGTGTCAGGTTCTCCGGCGGACGTCCTCGGCGTGTCAGGTTCTCCGGCGGACGTCCTAGGCGTGTCAGGTTCTCCGGCGGACGTCCTAGGCGTGTCAGGTTCTCCGGCGGACGTCCTAGGCGTGTCAGGTTCTCCGGCGGACGTCCTAGGCGTGTCAGGTTCTCCGGCGGACGTCCTAGGCGTGTCAGGTTCTCCGGCGGACGACCTCTGTGAGACAGGTAATCCGGCGGGTGTCCTGAAGGACGGCCCCGGTTAGCAACGATGTCCGGCGGCCGGTGGCGGAGCAGGTCTCTCATAGACCGGCGGCGGAGCAGGTCTCTCATAGGCCGGCGGCCGAGCAGCAACCTCGGGGACCGTCGGTAGAACCGGACCCTCAGGAACCGACGTCTGGAGAGAGAAAGAACAGAACCTGCCGCCGGACTAAAGGCTGGAGACAACGCCGGACTAAGAGCTAGAAGAGAGGCCTGGTTAAAGAGTTCAGGAGGCGTCTGGCTACAGAGTTCAGGAGGCGCCTGGCTACAGAGTTCAGGAGGCGCTTGGCTACAGAGTTCAGGAGGAGCCTGGCTACAGAGTTCAGGAGGAGCCTGGCTACAGAGTTCAGGAGGTGTCTGGCTACAGAGTTCAGGAGGAGCCTGGCTACAGAGTTCAGGAGGAGCCTGGCTACAGAGTTCAGGTTCAGTCGGCCCCTGGCTACTGGCTTCAGGTTCAGTCGGCCCCTGGCTACTGGCTTCAGGTTCAGTCGGCCCCTGGCTACTGGCTACAGGTTCAGACGGGACCTGGCTACAGGCTACAGGTTCAGACGGGACCTGGCTACAGGCTACAGGTTCAGACGGGACCTGGCTACAGGCTACAGGTTCAGACAGGGCCTGGCTACAGGCTACAGGTTCAGACGGGGCCTGGCTACAGGCTACAGGTTCAGACGGGGCCTGGCTACAGGCTACAGGTTCAGACGGGGCCTGGCTACAGGCTACAGGTTCAGACGGGGCCTGGCTACAGGCTACAGGTTCAGACGGGGCCTGGCTACAGGCTACAGGTTCAGACGGGGCCTGGCTACAGGCTTCAGGTTCAGACGGGGCCTGGCTACAGGCTTCCGGTTCAGGAGACCCCGGGCTACAGGCTTCAGGTTCAGGAGGCCCCGGACTACAGACTTCAGGTTCAGGAGGCCCCGGGCTACAGACTTCAGATGCTCCCAGACCCTTTGACACCCAGAACCTCATCAATAACCCTTCCAGAACCTCCGACAAAGACAGTTTGGTCAGCCACTTGGGAAATTGGCTGTCAAGCCAAAGATGAGGGGGTAAGAGCTTCCGAAGAGGTCCAGGGGCCTCTAAGTCTCCATGGGGCTCTGGGTGCTTGTCTTCTCGGCGAGGCCCCCGACGGAGCTTGTCGTTCGGGCGAGGGCCACGACGCCGCTTGTCGTCTGGGCGAGGGCCACGGCGCCGCTTGTCGTCTGGGCGAGGGCCACGGCGCCGCTTGTCGTCTGGGCGAGGGCCACGGCGCCCAGTGTCCCGATGAGCCCCCGAGTTGCGGCCTGAAAGAGGGCTCGTCTGAACCCCCTCATCGTGGGCCTGTGGTAGACCCTCCTGGGTTCCCACGTCGCATACTGGCGGCGGACCCTCCTGGGTTCCCACGTCGCAGACTGGCGGCGGACCCTCCTGGGTTCCCACGTCGCAGACTGGCGGCGGACCCTCCTGGGTTCCCACGTCGCAGACTGGCGGCGGACCCTCCTGGGTTCCCACGTCGCAGACTGGCGGCGGACCCTCCTGGGTTCCCACGTCGCAGACCGGCGGCGGACCCTCCTGGGTTCCCACGTCGCGGGCCGGCGGCGGACCCCCCTGGGTTGCAGCGTCTCGGGCCGGCTGCGGACCCTCCTGGGTTGCAGCGTCTCGGACCGGCTGCGGACCCTCCGGGGTTGCAGCGTCTCGGGCCGGCTGCGGAGCCTCCGGGGTTGCAGCGTCTCGGGCCGGCTGCGGAGACAGTGCTGCCTTATAGCTGCCGGAGGCCGGCACTGGAGCTGAGGTAGGAGGCGGGTCCTCTGGGACAGGTGCAGGTGCCGGGGCGTCGGCTGGACCCTTGGGGACAGGATTGAGTCCACTATAGAAACCTTGGAGAGCCGCTCTATAGTGCCCCTCGACCTCCTTTAATTTTGCCTCCAGCTCCTCTGAATACTGGCAGAAAAGAGCCTCCCTAAGGTCTTTAATAATAGGGGCAAAAGCTCTTAACTGGTCCTCCAGAGCCAGATCCTCAGCATCACGGGCGCCAACAGGAGGCGCTGTGGGCTGCTCAGCTCTGGGAAGCACCGGACTCCGATCCACTGGGCAGGAAGTGGCAACGGACGGGCGCGGTACTGACTCGCTTGTCGGCCGAACAGAACGGGTGAAGGAGCAACCCACAGGTTTCCGTCCCCTCCTCCGACGGCGGGACGGCAGGACTTGCTGGAGGTTTGATCCTGTCGGTAGAGCCGGGATCGGTGGAGCCCACAGCGTTCCCTGCATCTCCTCCTCTGGAGGGAGAGAGAAAAAAAGATCCGGGCGAAGATCCCGCACCACCTCCGCTTCGACCTCCATAAACAAAGTTGGTTCTGGATAAAACCCATGGGCAGAGCCGACAGCGGTGTCGCTGGGTGAGTGATCCCTTCTATTCTGAGTTGAATCTGAATTTGTGACAAAGAGCCCTCCCAATCGTAAACTCGGAGCAGGCAGCGGGTTACTGCTGCTGCGGCTGCTGGAGAGATGGCGTCTGGGACCGATACCAGGGGGACAGAACGCCAATCTGGAACCCTCCCAAGCCATAGCGTGTGGAGGGGAAAAAAAAAAAAACTTCAAAAAACTTGTTGGGCGATAGGTTTTAGTTGGGCCAGATCATTCTGTTATGATCGTGAATCAGGCAAACCCAGTATTCAAACCCAACAAGTGAGGTTAAGGCAAAAAACAGGATTTTAATAATGAAAACAGGAACAGGCGGGCTCAATAGTCAAAAGGGCAGTCCAAAATCCGGTACACAAAAAGCAGTCCAAAATAGGCAGAGGTACAGACAGGGCAAAGCAAGCTCGGATAACCATAGGACAGAAACTAGTCGGTAAACCGGTAAATCAGTCAGACAGGGCAGGAAAAACAGATCAGGGAACAGGCTGGCTCAGAATCAAAAAGGCTCTCGGGTTATCGTCAACAAGTCAATCAGAATAAAGAATGCTGGAACTAAACTCACCGTGGCTCGTTAATGATCTGGCAGATTGCAGAGGTTTGTGGCAGGACTATATAGGGGAGTGAACAGGTGAACAGGAGTGAAGACTAATTATAAGTGAGCAGGTGGATCTAATCAAGGCAAGAAAGCTGACAGATTGCTGAGGGGAGACCAAACAGAACTGATAAAGTGACAGGTGGAAAACAGGTAACCTAAACAGAACAACATGTCTAAAACAAAACCAAACAAGACCCCAAAAGCAGAAACTTAACTAATAAATCTGATAACATAAACCAAGAAAAAACCCAAATCGTGACAATTTCAGCTTTTACCTTTTTGTTTTTTCTATTTTTTCTTCATAGTAGGTACACCTGGTCTGGCGTTCTGTTAGCTGTGACATCATTCAGGGAAGACAGATCACCTGCTATTACCATCTAATGTAAAACAGATTACTGGATCAATGTGTGCTTCTGTGCTTTTTTGTCTGTCTTGTTGTGTCTCTTCTCTCTCTTTTGTAACCCCCAGTCGGTCAAGGCAGATTACCGTTCATACTGAGCCCGGTTCGGCTGGAGGTTTTTCCTTCCTGTTAATGGGGAGTTTTTCCTTCTGCTGTCACTTCATGCTTGATCAGTATGAGGGATTGCTGCAAAGCCATGTACAATGCAAACGACTCTCCCTGTGGCTCTACGCTTCTTCAGGAGTCAATGCTGCTTGTTACGACTTTGATGAAATCAACTGGTTCCCTTATATAGGAATTTCTTTTACCAATCTGGATAATCTGACTTAATATGTATAATCTGATTGATTTTGACATTGTAAACTGCCTTTAGATGACATGCAGGCCGGCAGACCCGACATGTATATTAATAATATGTATTATTATTATTAATATTATTATTATTTTATATATCTGCCTCGTTATATTTGCATAATGCATGAAGAAAAATATCAGCAGCGCAAGAGTCTGTTCCGATCATCCAGCCCTTACCACAGGCTACTGCAGCCCATTGGTTATCATCCCTGACAGTCTAAAGGGCTAGGCCAATCATAAAGTAGAAAAACACCTTCACGCTCCATGTGGAACTTTGTGCAGCGGTGTTCACAGTAGTAATGGATAAGAAACGCAAGGGAGGCGCAGAGAAACTGCACGAAAAAAAGAAACGAGTTCTTCAAACGGATGCTGCGAAATGTGTCAAACTGACTGACATGTTCCCAACAGCAGGCCCTTCATCTGCTCCGGTGTCTGGTGTAAAATATGGTGGTGGTGGTTGTAGTCAGTGACGTGCGGTAGAGTTCATAGCTGGTGAGGCACTGACGTCATCAGAGTCAGATTTACAAATATATACACTCTACAGAGTAGACTCGTTGCAAAGTGCTGAAGGAGACTGATTGAGCCAAATAAATTCACCAAGATACATGGAAAAATATTGATTCTTTGATGAAAAAAATTGTCATTTGATTGGTAACAGTTTATGAGTTATGATGGATTTCTGCATTTGTAACACATTCTAAAACTATAACCCACATTATGCACATTTTATCACAAAAACAAAACATGAATAAGTATCGCTGTCTTACCTCTACTTATAATTTAAGTCCCTGTGGCGCTCTTTCTGAACAAAAATATCATCATTTTCCGGTAAAAGTTCTCTTTATCTTCTTCAGTTTTAAAAGTCTCTCAGTCTCAGTGGAGCTCACTGCCAGGGAGGAAAGCCTTCCTTGATCAGTCCTGTTCCAGCTGTATGTTTAGAGTCTTTTTAGTGCTTTACTTGTTTAGCAAAACTCGCTAATAAAACATCAATAACTTGTTTTGACTCTACTATTTGGGGATCACGAGCGGTGCCCCTTGAGCGCCCCCTGCCTAGTGGCCAAGGAACTGCTGGCCTCACCTACAACCAGTTCTTTGCTGTTTATGATCGGCCAGCACCACGAAAACATGTTATCTGCACACAGTTTGATGACCAAAACACAATTCGTAATCCACATATATTAAATTGTGGAAAATCAGTTCATAACTGTTTGAACAATTGAATTTATGATCTAGAGACAGGAAGATGCATTCACAGAATGGAAGTCAGCGCAGTTACCATGGGATTGCGCAATCCCAGGGGAGGCCAAGCTCGCTGCGGCCTCACCGGCTTCGCTATGAAGCGCCACCAAGGATTTACATGAAAAATAGCGAAAAGTCTGCGATTTTAAAGAAAATATGATCAAAAATTAGGAAATTAGATAAATAAAATACTTATTACAAATGACTGAGTAAATCAAAATTTATATTATGTTATTATATATTTTCTTTCTTTCCATGATGACAAGTGAGGCATTTCTCTGGTTCATTTTGTCATTGGCATCCTCTTTTACACAGTGAGTGCACATTAGTCCAATGTTACCCTACAGTATCTGGAAGACTGAATAGATCTGATGAGCAACTTACAATAACTTCTTATAATGATGTAACGTGATAATATGTGTGATTGACCGTGACACCTCTCTTTCTCTCTCTCTCTCTCTGATCTAAGAATAGTTGCTGTGCTGTGGTGGAGTTTACATTTTACAGTGTTAATAAATTAAGATTTTGGAAGTATTTTAAGTGTCCACTCACTAATTTCCATTATCCTGACTTCAAGGTATTGCACAGTTGGTATTGCACAGTTGGTATACACATTCAGTACACAAAAAAAATGTGGTGGGCCAGTCTAATCCAAAATGCCAGGGCCAATTTTTTGTCCCAATCCACCCCTGATGACATGTTTCATGATTTGGCGCTATATAAATAAAAACTGAAATGTATTGAACAAGAGTTTGTCAGTTTTCAAGCAGGATTTGTATATCTGTTCAACTTAAATATACAAGGAAACCAAAGAGTTAAGATCACTTACTTACCAAGAGAAATTCCTTTGGGGTTTATTTGTGGTCTCTTGCTGCCCCCTGCTGGACAAGTATGATCAAATACATATGCTTTACATGTCAACTTGGTATCAAAATTCAGATTTCAATCTAAAATGGCTTACTTCCTGTGATACTTGCAGTATGACATTAATTGTAAATTCTGAGCGTCTTGCTGAGATCTACAACTGTACAAAATTTCATTACTCTACGATGAAGTAAGTGAATACCAAAGGGTCCTTTGAAATTTGCTTGGTGGCGCTATAGAGAAACTAAGTCCTGCTCACTAAAGTTTGTTAAGGATTCCTGTTGGGGGGTGGATAAGGATGCATCCAAATGAGTTTTAAGCAGCTCGGCCCAAAACTGTGGAATTCAGAGCCAAACGTATGACAGCAGCGTTTGAGGTGAATATGCCACGCCGCCACGCCCCCCTGCTCCATCCAATCCAGTTGAGCCTGAAATCCACAACATACCAACATGTGTTCTGTCTGTGGACACAGTTTCATGTTGATTAGCTCAGAGGGGTAACATAGCGACCGCTTACAACAAAACATGACACTTCCTGTTGTCAGGGGGCGTGGCCTAAGCAATGTCATCATTTGACCATTGGATATTATAGGAGACCTGATGGTGATCAATCACTGAACGTTTGATGCCTCTGTGTGTTTCTGTGTAGGAGATATAACAGTTTTATTTTTTGTGGCGAGTAGGTGAACTTTAACCCTTGCTAATGCCCCTTCAACAAGCTCAAAAACTCACCGTTTTGATAACTTTTAATTGGCCATGCCTTATGATCAGACTGCCCGAGTTTCAAGCCGCTCGCTAAAAATCTCTAGGAGGAGATCCATCAAATACCAATGCTATAAACGTCAAAAATGGGGTCAAAATCAGACATTCAATCTAAAATGGCCGACTTCCTGTGATATTTACACTATGACATTAATTGTAAATTCTGAGCGTCTTGGTGAGCTCTACCACTGTACCAAATCTCATGTCTCTACGATGAAGTAAGTGAATAGCAAAGGGTCCTTTGAAAATTGCTAAGTGGCGCCGTTGAGGCATTAGGTCACGCCCACCAAAATTTGTTATGGATTCCTGTTGGGGGGTGGATAAGGATGCATCCAAGTGAGTTTTATGCAGCTCGGCCCAAAAATGTGGAATTCAGAGCCAAACGTATGGCAGCGGCGTTTGAGGTGACTTCACCACGCCGCCACGCTCTCCTGCTCCATCGAATCGACTTGGGGCTGGAATCCACAACACAACAACATGTCTTCTGTCTGTGGACACAGTTTCATGTTGATTAGCTCAGAGGGGTAACATAGCGACCGTTTACAGCAAAACATGACACTTCCTGTTGTCAGGGGGTGTGGCCTAAGTGATGTCATCATTTGACCATTGGATATTATAGGAGACCTGATGATGATTAATCACAGAAAGTTTGGTGCCTCTGTGTGTTTCTGTGTAGGAGATATAACACTTTTATTTTTTGTGGCGAATAGGTGAACTTTGACCCCTGCCAACGCCCCTTCAGCATGCTCAAAAACTCACCGTTTTGATAACTTTTGATTGGCCATGCCTTATGATCAGACTGCCCGAGTTTCAAGCCGATCGCTCGATATCTCTAGGAGGAGTTAGATCTTATACCGATGCTGTAACTGTCAAAATTGAGGTCAAAATCAGACTTTCAATCTAAAATGGCCGACTTCCTGTGATATTTACACTATGACATTAATTGTAAATTCTGAGCGTCTTGGTGAGCTCTACAACTGTACCAAATTTCATGTCTCTACGACGAAGTAAGTGAATAGCAAAGGGTCCTTTGAAAATTTCTAGGTGGCGCCGTTGAGGCATTTTTCTTTAGATTTTTGTGACGACCTTAAAATACAAAATTTTTAAACAGTCACCATGCATCTGCCAAGTTTGGTGAGTTTTTGAAAATGAGAAAGCCCCCAAAAAGGCCCCTCTTTAGGGGGGCAGAATAATAATAATAATAATAATAATTAAAACCGCAAGCGGTGATGATCGGCCCTCGCAGCCAAGCGCCGCTCTGGCCTAAGGGCCACCGCTAGGGTACGCGCACCTCCCGCCGCCAGCCACCGCAGAAGCTGTCATGCATTTTCCTCACCCGTCTACCATGCAATACACACGTATGCGTTGGGCAGCGCTCCCCCACGACTCACAAAAAATGTGGTGCAGATCGGTCGATGCACCGAGGAGACACAGCCGTTGAATAATAAAAATGCATTTGGCCACCGGGCCGGACTAAATCGTTCGGCGGGCCAGATCCGGCCCGCAGGCCGTACGTTTGACACCCCTGGTTTAAACATTAGTATACCAACTTAATCAAAGGTATCTTACTAGCTGTTAATCCAGCTTCATGTGAAAAGTTAACAAAACCTTTTTAGTTATTTAAAGTTAATTATTTCATGTGTTTAAGGGTTTCGTTTCTTGCATTAAGACAGCTTTTATGAAAGTTTGACAGTTAAATTGGTGGATACACACCCAAAAGTAATAATGTAAAAGTAACACTTTGGCAATTGGAAAATTGCTAAAGTAACACGTTAGCAATATTCCACATGTGTATGTTGTGTACAAACTTTAGTAATTTCTAACAGACCACTTCACTCTCAGAAAGCAGGTCTGCTGGTGGTTCCTAAAGTCTGTAAAACCAGAATGGTAGGCAGATCCTTTAGCTATCATGCTCCTCTCCAGTGGAACCAACTCCCAGTTTTGGTCCGTGACGCAGACACCCTGTCTACTTTTAAGACTAATCCTAAAACTTTCCTTTTTCCATCCATCCATCGTCTTCCACTTATCCGGGGTCAGGTCGCAGGGGCAGCTTCAAGAGGGAGCCCCAGACCTTCCTCTCCCCAGCCACTTGGGCCACTTCCTCCGGGGGAATCCCAAAGCGTTCCCAGGCCAGCATAGTCTCTCCAGCGTGTCCTGGGTCTTCCTCTGGGCCTCCTCCCGGTGGGACGTGCCCAGAACACCTCATCAGGGAGGCGTCCAGGAGGCATCCTGACCAGATGCCCGAGTCACCTCAACTGGCTCCTCTCAATGTGGAGGAGCAGCGGCTCTACTCTGAGTCCTCCCCGGATGACTGAGCTCCTCACCCTATCTCTAAGGGAGAGCCCAGACACACCATGGAGAAAACTCATTTTGGCCGCTTGTATCCGGGATTTCGTTCTTTCGGTCACGACCCAAAGCTCGTGACCATAGATGAGGGTAGGAACGTAGATCGACTGGTAAATCGAGAGCTTGGCCTTTTGGCTCAGCTCTCTCTTCACCACAACGGATCGGTACAGCGCACGCTTCACAGCAGACGTTGCACCAATCCGCCTGTCGATCTCCCGCTCCATCTTCCCCTCATTCGTGAACAAGACCCCAAGATACTTGAACTCCTCCACTAGAAGCTGGCTCTTGGGACTTTCCTTTTTGACAAAGATTATAGTTAGAGTGGTTCATGTTACGCTGAGCTACCTCTATAGTTATGCTGCTATAGGCTTAGGCTGCTGGAGGACATCAGGGTCTATTGTTCTTCAATTTTGCATGACTGTTGTCATTTCAGCTTTTACCTTTTTGTTTTTTCTATTTTTTCTTCATAGTAGGTACACCTGGTCTGGCGTTCTGTTAGCTGTGACATCATTCAGGGAAGACAGATCACCTGCTATTACCATCTAATGTAAAACAGATTACTGGATCAATGTGTGCTTCTGTGCTTTTTTGTCTGTCTTGTTGTGTCTCTTCTCTCTCTTTTGTAACCCCCAGTCGGTCAAGGCAGATTACCGTTCATACTGAGCCCGGTTCGGCTGGAGGTTTTTCCTTCCTGTTAATGGGGAGTTTTTCCTTCTGCTGTCACTTCATGCTTGATCAGTATGAGGGATTGCTGCAAAGCCATGTACAATGCAAACGACTCTCCCTGTGGCTCTACGCTTCTTCAGGAGTCAATGCTGCTTGTTACGACTTTGATGAAATCAACTGGTTCCCTTATATAGGAATTTCTTTTACCAATCTGGATAATCTGACTTAATATGTATAATCTGATTGATTTTGACATTGTAAACTGCCTTTAGATGACATGCAGGCCGGCAGACCCGACATGTATATTAATAATATGTATTATTATTATTAATATTATTATTATTTTATATATCTGCCTCGTTATATTTGCATAATGCATGAAGAAAAATATCAGCAGCGCAAGAGTCTGTTCCGATCATCCAGCCCTTACCACAGGCTACTGCAGCCCATTGGTTATCATCCCTGACAGTCTAAAGGGCTAGGCCAATCATAAAGTAGAAAAACACCTTCACGCTCCATGTGGAACTTTGTGCAGCGGTGTTCACAGTAGTAATGGATAAGAAACGCAAGGGAGGCGCAGAGAAACTGCACGAAAAAAAGAAACGAGTTCTTCAAACGGATGCTGCGAAATGTGTCAAACTGACTGACATGTTCCCAACAGCAGGCCCTTCATCTGCTCCGGTGTCTGGTGTAAAATATGGTGGTGGTGGTTGTAGTCAGTGACGTGCGGTA
Organism: Fundulus diaphanus; assembly: GCA_037039145.1. Taxonomy (NCBI): domain Eukaryota; kingdom Metazoa; phylum Chordata; class Actinopteri; order Cyprinodontiformes; family Fundulidae; genus Fundulus; species Fundulus diaphanus. The sequence goes on along the minus strand of CM073134.1, from coordinate 10,328,651 downwards.
GAGTTCATAGCTGGTGAGGCACTGACGTCATCAGAGTCAGATTTACAAATATATACACTCTACAGAGTAGACTCGTTGCAAAGTGCTGAAGGAGACTGATTGAGCCAAATAAATTCACCAAGATACATGGAAAAATATTGATTGTTTGATGAAAAAAATTGTCATTTGATTGGTAACAGTTTATGAGTTATGATGGATTTCTGCATTTGTAACACATTCTAAAACTATAACCCACATTATGCACATTTTATCACAAAAACAAAACATGAATAAGTATCGCTGTCTTACCTCTACTTATAATTTAAGTCCCTGTGGCGCTCTTTCAGAACAAAAATATCATCATTTTCCGGTAAAAGTTCTCTTTATCTTCTTCAGTTTTAAAAGTCTCTCAGTCTCAGTGGAGCTCACTGCCAGGGAGGAAAGCCTTCCCTGATCAGTCCTGTTCCAGCTGTATGTTTAGAGTCTTTTTAGTGCTTTACTTGTTTAGCAAAACTCGCTAATAAAACATCAATAACTTGTTTTGACTCTACTATTTGGGGATCACGAGCGGTGCCCCTTGAGCGCCCCCTGCCTAGTGGCCAAGGAACTGCTGGCCTCACCTACAACCAGTTCTTTGCTGTTTATGATCGGCCAGCACCACGAAAACATGTTATCTGCACACAGTTTGATGACCAAAACACAATTCGTAATCCACATATATTAAATTGTGGAAAATCAGTTCATAACTGTTTGAACAATTGAATTTATGATCTAGAGACAGGAAGATGCATTCACAGAATGGAAGTCAGCGCAGTTACCATGGGATTGCGCAATCCCAGGGGAGGCCAAGCTCGCTGCGGCCTCACCGGCTTCGCTATGAAGCGCCACCAAGGATTTACATGAAAAATAGCGAAAAGTCTGCGATTTTAAAGAAAATATGATCAAAAATTAGGAAATTAGATAAATAAAATACTTATTACAAATGACTAAGTAAATCAAAATTTATATTATGTTATTATATATTTTCTTTCTTTCCATGATGACAAGTGAGGCATTTCTCTGGTTCATTTTGTCATTGGCATCCTCTTTTACACAGTGAGTGCACATTAGTCCAATGTTACCCTACAGTATCTGGAAGACTGAATAGATCTGATGAGCAACTTACAATAACTTCTTATAATGATGTAACGTGATAATATGTGTGATTGACCGTGACACCTCTCTTTCTCTCTCTCTCTCTCTGATCTAAGAATAGTTGCTGTGCTGTGGTGGAGTTTACATTTTACAGTGTTAATAAATTAAGATTTTGGAAGTATTTTAAGTGTCCACTCACTAATTTCCATTATCCTGACTTCAAGGTATTGCACAGTTGGTATTGCACAGTTGGTATACACATTCAGTACACAAAAAAAATGTGGTGGGCCAGTCTAATCCAAAATGCCAGGGCCAATTTTTTGTCCCAATCCACCCCTGATGACATGTTTCATGATTTGGCGCTATATAAATAAAAACTGAAATGTATTGAACAAGAGTCTGTCAGTTTTCAAGCAGGATTTGTATATCTGTTCAACTTAAATATACAAGGAAACCAAAGAGTTAAGATCACTTACTTACCAAGAGAAATTCCTTTGGGGTTTATTTGTGGTCTCTTGCTGCCCCCTGCTGGACAAGTATGATCAAATACATATGCTTTACATGTCAACTTGGTATCAAAATTCAGATTTCAATCTAAAATGGCTTACTTCCTGTGATACTTGCAGTATGACATTAATTGTAAATTCTGAGCGTCTTGCTGAGATCTACAACTGTACAAAATTTCATTACTCTACGATGAAGTAAGTGAATACCAAAGGGTCCTTTGAAATTTGCTTGGTGGCGCTATAGAGAAACTAAGTCCTGCTCACTAAAGTTTGTTAAGGATTCCTGTTGGGGGGTGGATAAGGATGCATCCAAATGAGTTTTAAGCAGCTCGGCCCAAAACTGTGGAATTCAGAGCCAAACGTATGACAGCAGCGTTTGAGGTGAATATGCCACGCCGCCACGCCCCCCTGCTCCATCCAATCCAGTTGAGCCTGAAATCCACAACATACCAACATGTGTTCTGTCTGTGGACACAGTTTCATGTTGATTAGCTCAGAGGGGTAACATAGCGACCGCTTACAACAAAACATGACACTTCCTGTTGTCAGGGGGCGTGGCCTAAGCAATGTCATCATTTGACCATTGGATATTATAGGAGACCTGATGGTGATCAATCACTGAAAGTTTGATGCCTCTGTGTGTTTCTGTGTAGGAGATATAACAGTTTTATTTTTTGTGGCGAGTAGGTGAACTTTAACCCTTGCTAATGCCCCTTCAACAAGCTCAAAAACTCACCGTTTTGATAACTTTTAATTGGCCATGCCTTATGATCAGACTGCCCGAGTTTCAAGCCGCTCGCTAAAAATCTCTAGGAGGAGATCCATCAAATACCAATGCTATAAACGTCAAAAATGGGGTCAAAATCAGACATTCAATCTAAAATGGCCGACTTCCTGTGATATTTACACTATGACATTAATTGTAAATTCTGAGCGTCTTGGTGAGCTCTACCACTGTACCAAATCTCATGTCTCTACGATGAAGTAAGTGAATAGCAAAGGGTCCTTTGAAAATTGCTAAGTGGCGCCGTTGAGGCATTAGGTCACGCCCACCAAAATTTGTTATGGATTCCTGTTGGGGGGTGGATAAGGATGCATCCAAGTGAGTTTTATGCAGCTCGGCCCAAAAATGTGGAATTCAGAGCCAAACGTATGGCAGCGGCGTTTGAGGTGACTTCACCACGCCGCCACGCTCTCCTGCTCCATCGAATCGACTTGGGGCTGGAATCCACAACACAACAACATGTCTTCTGTCTGTGGACACAGTTTCATGTTGATTAGCTCAGAGGGGTAACATAGCGACCGTTTACAGCAAAACATGACACTTCCTGTTGTCAGGGGGTGTGGCCTAAGTGATGTCATCATTTGACCATTGGATATTATAGGAGACCTGATGATGATTAATCACAGAAAGTTTGGTGCCTCTGTGTGTTTCTGTGTAGGAGATATAACACTTTTATTTTTTGTGGCGAATAGGTGAACTTTGACCCCTGCCAACGCCCCTTCAGCATGCTCAAAAACTCACCGTTTTGATAACTTTTGATTGGCCATGCCTTATGATCAGACTGCCCGAGTTTCAAGCCGATCGCTCGATATCTCTAGGAGGAGTTAGATCTTATACCGATGCTGTAACTGTCAAAATTGAGGTCAAAATCAGACTTTCAATCTAAAATGGCCGACTTCCTGTGATATTTACACTATGACATTAATTGTAAATTCTGAGCGTCTTGGTGAGCTCTACAACTGTACCAAATTTCATGTCTCTACGACGAAGTAAGTGAATAGCAAAGGGTCCTTTGAAAATTTCTAGGTGGCGCCGTTGAGGCATTTTTCTTTAGATTTTTGTGACGACCTTAAAATACAAAATTTTTAAACAGTCACCATGCATCTGCCAAGTTTGGTGAGTTTTTGAAAATGAGAAAGCCCCCAAAAAGGCCCCTCTTTAGGGGGGCAGAATAATAATAATAATAATAATAATAATAATAATAATAATTAACACTACAGATACAATAGGCCTTCGCAGCGCTTAGCTGCTCGGGCCTAATTAAAACCGCAAGCGGTGATGATCGGCCCTCGCAGCCAAGCGCCGCTCTGGCCTAAGGGCCACCGCTAGGGTACGCGCACCTCCCGCCGCCAGCCACCGCAGAAGCTGTCATGCATTTTCCTCACCCGTCTACCATGCAATACACACGTATGCGTTGGGCAGCGCTCCCCCACGACTCACAAAAAATGTGGTGCAGATCGGTCGATGCACCGAGGAGACACAGCCGTTGAATAATAAAAATGCATTTGGCCACCGGGCCGGACTAAATCGTTCGGCGGGCCAGATCCGGCCCGCAGGCCGTACGTTTGACACCCCTGGTTTAAACATTAGTATACCAACTTAATCAAAGGTATCTTACTAGCTGTTAATCCAGGTTCATGTGAAAAGTTAACAAAACCTTTTTAGTTATTTAAAGTTAATTATTTCATGTGTTTAAGGGTTTCGTTTCTTGCATTAAGACAGCTTTTATGAAAGTTTGACAGTTAAATTGGTGGATACACACCCAAAAGTAATAATGTAAAAGTAACACTTTGGCAATTGGAAAATTGCTAAAGTAACACGTTAGCAATATTCCACATGTGTATGTTGTGTACAAACTTTAGTAATTTCTAACAGACCACTTCACTCTCAGAAAGCAGGTCTGCTGGTGGTTCCTAAAGTCTGTAAAACCAGAATGGTAGGCAGATCCTTTAGCTATCATGCTCCTCTCCAGTGGAACCAACTCCCAGTTTTGGTCCGTGACGCAGACACCCTGTCTACTTTTAAGACTAATCCTAAAACTTTCCTTTTTCAATCCATCCATCGTCTTCCACTTATCCGGGGTCAGGTCGCAGGGGCAGCTTCAAGAGGGAGCCCCAGACCTTCCTCTCCCCAGCCACTTGGGCCACTTCCTCCGGGGGAATCCCAAAGCGTTCCCAGGCCAGCATAGTCTCTCCAGCGTGTCCTGGGTCTTCCTCTGGGCCTCCTCCCGGTGGGACGTGCCCAGAACACCTCATCAGGGAGGCGTCCAGGAGGCATCCTGACCAGATGCCCGAGTCACCTCAACTGGCTCCTCTCAATGTGGAGGAGCAGCGGCTCTACTCTGAGTCCTCCCCGGATGACTGAGCTCCTCACCCTATCTCTAAGGGAGAGCCCAGACACACCATGGAGAAAACTCATTTTGGCCGCTTGTATCCGGGATTTCGTTCTTTCGGTCACGACCCAAAGCTCGTGACCATAGATGAGGGTAGGAACGTAGATCGACTGGTAAATCGAGAGCTTGGCCTTTTGGCTCAGCTCTCTCTTCACCACAACGGATCGGTACAGCGCACGCTTCACAGCAGACGTCGCACCAATCCGCCTGTCGATCTCCCGCTCCATCTTCCCCTCATTCGTGAACAAGACCCCAAGATACTTGAACTCCTCCACTAGAAGCTGGCTCTTGGGACTTTCCTTTTTGACAAAGATTATAGTTAGAGTGGTTCATGTTACGCTGAGCTACCTCTATAGTTATGCTGCTATAGGCTTAGGCTGCTGGAGGACATCAGGGTCTATTGTTCTTCAATTTTGCATGACTGTTGTCATTTCAGCTTTTACCTTTTTGTTTTTTCTATTTTTTCTTCATAGTAGGTACACCTGGTCTGGCGTTCTGTTAGCTGTGACATCATTCAGGGAAGACAGATCACCTGCTATTACCATCTAATGTAAAACAGATTACTGGATCAATGTGTGCTTCTGTGCTTTTTTGTCTGTCTTGTTGTGTCTCTTCTCTCTCTTTTGTAACCCCCAGTCGGTCAAGGCAGATTACCGTTCATACTGAGCCCGGTTCGGCTGGAGGTTTTTCCTTCCTGTTAATGGGGAGTTTTTCCTTCTGCTGTCACTTCATGCTTGATCAGTATGAGGGATTGCTGCAAAGCCATGTACAATGCAAACGACTCTCCCTGTGGCTCTACGCTTCTTCAGGAGTCAATGCTGCTTGTTACGACTTTGATGAAATCAACTGGTTCCCTTATATAGGAATTTCTTTTACCAATCTGGATAATCTGACTTAATATGTATAATCTGATTGATTTTGACATTGTAAACTGCCTTTAGATGACATGCAGGCCGGCAGACCCGACATGTATATTAATAATATGTATTATTATTATTAATATTATTATTATTTTATATATCTGCCTCGTTATATTTGCATAATGCATGAAGAAAAATATCAGCAGCGCAAGAGTCTGTTCCGATCATCCAGCCCTTACCACAGGCTACTGCAGCCCATTGGTTATCATCCCTGACAGTCTAAAGGGCTAGGCCAATCATAAAGTAGAAAAACACCTTCACGCTCCATGTGGAACTTTGTGCAGCGGTGTTCACAGTAGTAATGGATAAGAAACGCAAGGGAGGCGCAGAGAAACTGCACGAAAAAAAGAAACGAGTTCTTCAAACGGATGCTGCGAAATGTGTCAAACTGACTGACATGTTCCCAACAGCAGGCCCTTCATCTGCTCCGGTGTCTGGTGTAAAATATGGTGGTGGTGGTTGTAGTCAGTGACGTGCGGTAGAGTTCATAGCTGGTGAGGCACTGACGTCATCAGAGTCAGATTTACAAATATATACACTCTACAGAGTAGACTCGTTGCAAAGTGCTGAAGGAGACTGATTGAGCCAAATAAATTCACCAAGATACATGGAAAAATATTGATTGTTTGATGAAAAAAATTGTCATTTGATTGGTAACAGTTTATGAGTTATGATGGATTTCTGCATTTGTAACACATTCTAAAACTATAACCCACATTATGCACATTTTATCACAAAAACAAAACATGAATAAGTATCGCTGTCTTACCTCTACTTATAATTTAAGTCCCTGTGGCGCTCTTTCAGAACAAAAATATCATCATTTTCCGGTAAAAGTTCTCTTTATCTTCTTCAGTTTTAAAAGTCTCTCAGTCTCAGTGGAGCTCACTGCCAGGGAGGAAAGCCTTCCCTGATCAGTCCTGTTCCAGCTGTATGTTTAGAGTCTTTTTAGTGCTTTACTTGTTTAGCAAAACTCGCTAATAAAACATCAATAACTTGTTTTGACTCTACTATTTGGGGATCACGAGCGGTGCCCCTTGAGCGCCCCCTGCCTAGTGGCCAAGGAACTGCTGGCCTCACCTACAACCAGTTCTTTGCTGTTTATGATCGGCCAGCACCACGAAAACATGTTATCTGCACACAGTTTGATGACCAAAACACAATTCGTAATCCACATATATTAAATTGTGGAAAATCAGTTCATAACTGTTTGAACAATTGAATTTATGATCTAGAGACAGGAAGATGCATTCACAGAATGGAAGTCAGCGCAGTTACCATGGGATTGCGCAATCCCAGGGGAGGCCAAGCTCGCTGCGGCCTCACCGGCTTCGCTATGAAGCGCCACCAAGGATTTACATGAAAAATAGCGAAAAGTCTGCGATTTTAAAGAAAATATGATCAAAAATTAGGAAATTAGATAAATAAAATACTTATTACAAATGACTAAGTAAATCAAAATTTATATTATGTTATTATATATTTTCTTTCTTTCCATGATGACAAGTGAGGCATTTCTCTGGTTCATTTTGTCATTGGCATCCTCTTTTACACAGTGAGTGCACATTAGTCCAATGTTACCCTACAGTATCTGGAAGACTGAATAGATCTGATGAGCAACTTACAATAACTTCTTATAATGATGTAACGTGATAATATGTGTGATTGACCGTGACACCTCTCTTTCTCTCTCTCTCTCTCTGATCTAAGAATAGTTGCTGTGCTGTGGTGGAGTTTACATTTTACAGTGTTAATAAATTAAGATTTTGGAAGTATTTTAAGTGTCCACTCACTAATTTCCATTATCCTGACTTCAAGGTATTGCACAGTTGGTATTGCACAGTTGGTATACACATTCAGTACACAAAAAAAATGTGGTGGGCCAGTCTAATCCAAAATGCCAGGGCCAATTTTTTGTCCCAATCCACCCCTGATGACATGTTTCATGATTTGGCGCTATATAAATAAAAACTGAAATGTATTGAACAAGAGTCTGTCAGTTTTCAAGCAGGATTTGTATATCTGTTCAACTTAAATATACAAGGAAACCAAAGAGTTAAGATCACTTACTTACCAAGAGAAATTCCTTTGGGGTTTATTTGTGGTCTCTTGCTGCCCCCTGCTGGACAAGTATGATCAAATACATATGCTTTACATGTCAACTTGGTATCAAAATTCAGATTTCAATCTAAAATGGCTTACTTCCTGTGATACTTGCAGTATGACATTAATTGTAAATTCTGAGCGTCTTGCTGAGATCTACAACTGTACAAAATTTCATTACTCTACGATGAAGTAAGTGAATACCAAAGGGTCCTTTGAAATTTGCTTGGTGGCGCTATAGAGAAACTAAGTCCTGCTCACTAAAGTTTGTTAAGGATTCCTGTTGGGGGGTGGATAAGGATGCATCCAAATGAGTTTTAAGCAGCTCGGCCCAAAACTGTGGAATTCAGAGCCAAACGTATGACAGCAGCGTTTGAGGTGAATATGCCACGCCGCCACGCCCCCCTGCTCCATCCAATCCAGTTGAGCCTGAAATCCACAACATACCAACATGTGTTCTGTCTGTGGACACAGTTTCATGTTGATTAGCTCAGAGGGGTAACATAGCGACCGCTTACAACAAAACATGACACTTCCTGTTGTCAGGGGGCGTGGCCTAAGCAATGTCATCATTTGACCATTGGATATTATAGGAGACCTGATGGTGATCAATCACTGAAAGTTTGATGCCTCTGTGTGTTTCTGTGTAGGAGATATAACAGTTTTATTTTTTGTGGCGAGTAGGTGAACTTTAACCCTTGCTAATGCCCCTTCAACAAGCTCAAAAACTCACCGTTTTGATAACTTTTAATTGGCCATGCCTTATGATCAGACTGCCCGAGTTTCAAGCCGCTCGCTAAAAATCTCTAGGAGGAGATCCATCAAATACCAATGCTATAAACGTCAAAAATGGGGTCAAAATCAGACATTCAATCTAAAATGGCCGACTTCCTGTGATATTTACACTATGACATTAATTGTAAATTCTGAGCGTCTTGGTGAGCTCTACCACTGTACCAAATCTCATGTCTCTACGATGAAGTAAGTGAATAGCAAAGGGTCCTTTGAAAATTGCTAAGTGGCGCCGTTGAGGCATTAGGTCACGCCCACCAAAATTTGTTATGGATTCCTGTTGGGGGGTGGATAAGGATGCATCCAAGTGAGTTTTATGCAGCTCGGCCCAAAAATGTGGAATTCAGAGCCAAACGTATGGCAGCGGCGTTTGAGGTGACTTCACCACGCCGCCACGCTCTCCTGCTCCATCGAATCGACTTGGGGCTGGAATCCACAACACAACAACATGTCTTCTGTCTGTGGACACAGTTTCATGTTGATTAGCTCAGAGGGGTAACATAGCGACCGTTTACAGCAAAACATGACACTTCCTGTTGTCAGGGGGTGTGGCCTAAGTGATGTCATCATTTGACCATTGGATATTATAGGAGACCTGATGATGATTAATCACAGAAAGTTTGGTGCCTCTGTGTGTTTCTGTGTAGGAGATATAACACTTTTATTTTTTGTGGCGAATAGGTGAACTTTGACCCCTGCCAACGCCCCTTCAGCATGCTCAAAAACTCACCGTTTTGATAACTTTTGATTGGCCATGCCTTATGATCAGACTGCCCGAGTTTCAAGCCGATCGCTCGATATCTCTAGGAGGAGTTAGATCTTATACCGATGCTGTAACTGTCAAAATTGAGGTCAAAATCAGACTTTCAATCTAAAATGGCCGACTTCCTGTGATATTTACACTATGACATTAATTGTAAATTCTGAGCGTCTTGGTGAGCTCTACAACTGTACCAAATTTCATGTCTCTACGACGAAGTAAGTGAATAGCAAAGGGTCCTTTGAAAATTTCTAGGTGGCGCCGTTGAGGCATTTTTCTTTAGATTTTTGTGACGACCTTAAAATACAAAATTTTTAAACAGTCACCATGCATCTGCCAAGTTTGGTGAGTTTTTGAAAATGAGAAAGCCCCCAAAAAGGCCCCTCTTTAGGGGGGCAGAATAATAATAATAATAATTAAAACCGCAAGCGGTGATGATCGGCCCTCGCAGCCAAGCGCCGCTCTGGCCTATGGGCCACCGCTAGGGTACGCGCACCTCCTGCCGCCAGCCACCGCAGAAGCTGTCATGCATTTTCCTCACCCGTCTACCATGCAATACACACGTATGCGTTGGGCAGCGCTCCCCCACGACTCACAAAAAATCTGGTGCAGTTCGGTCGATGCACCGAGGAGACACAGCCGTTGAATAATGAAAATGCATTTGGCCACCGGGCCGGACTAAATCGTTCGGCGGGCCAGATCCGGCCCGCAGGCCGTACGTTTGACACCCCAGGTTTAAACATTAGTATACCAACTTAATCAAAGGTATCTTACTAGGTGTTAATCCAGCTTCATGTGAAAAGTTAACAATACCTTTTTAGTTATTTAAAGTTAATTATTTCATGTGTTTAAGGGTTTCGTTTCTTGCATTAAGACAGCTTTTATGAAAGTTTGACAGTTAAATTGGTGGATACACACCCAAAAGTAATAATGTAAAAGTAACACTTTAGCAATTGGAATATTGCTAAAGTAACACGTTAGCAATATTCCACATGTGTATGTTGTGTGAAAACTTTAATAATTTCTAACAGACCACTTCACTCTCAGAAAGCAGGTCTGTTGGTGGTTCCTAAAGTCTGTAAAACCAGAATGGTAGGCAGATCCTTTAGCTATCATGCTCCTCTCCAGTGGAACCAACTCCCAGTTTTGGTCCGTGACGCAGACACCCTGTCTACTTTTAAGACTAATCCTAAAACTTTCCTTTTTCCATCCATCCATCGTCTTCCGCTTATCCGGGGTCAGGTCGCGGGTGTAGCAGCTTCAAGAGGGAGGCCCAGACCTTCCTCTCCCCAGCCACTTGGGCCACTTCCTCCGGGGGAATCCCAAAGCGTTCCCAGGCGAGCAGAGTCTCTCCAGCGTGTCCTGGGTCTTCCCCTGGGCCTCCTCCCGGTGGGACGTGCCCGGAACACCTCACCAGGGAGGCGTCCAGGAGGCATCCTGACCAGATGCCCGAGTCACCTCAACTGGCTCCTCTCGACGTGGAGGAACAGCGGCTCTACTCTGAGTCCTCCCCGGATGACTGAGCTCCTCACCCTATCTCTAAGGGAGAGCCCAGACACACTATGGAGAAAACTCATTTTGGCCACTTGTATCCGGGATCTCGTTCTTTCGGTCACGACCCAAAGCTCGTGACCATAGATGAGGGTAGGAACGTAGATCGACCGGTAAATCGAGAGCTTGGCCTTTTGGCTCAGCTCTCTCTTCACCACAACGGATCGGTACAGCGCCTGCTTCACAGCAGACGTTGCACCAATCCGCCTGTCGATCTCCCGCTCCATCTTCCCCTCATCTCTGAACAAGACCCCAAGATACTTGAACTCCTCCACTAGAAGCTGGCTCTTGGGACTTTCCTTTTTGACAAAGCTTATAGTTAGAGTGGTTCATGTTACCCTGAGCTACCTCTATAGTTATGCTGCTATAGGCTTAGGCTGCTGGAGGACATCAGGGTCTATTGTTCTTCAATTTTGCATGACTGTTGTCATTTCAGCTTTTAACTTTCTGTTCTCTCTCTTTTATCTTCATAGTAGGTACACCTGGTCTGGCGTTCTGTTAGCTGTGACATCATCCAGGGAAGACAGATCACCTGTTATTACCATCTAATGTAAAACAGATTACTGGATCAATGTGTGCTTCTGTGCTTTTTTGTCTGTCTTGTTGTGTCTCTTCTCTCTCTTTTGTAACCCCCAGTCGGTCAAGGCAGATTACCGTTCATACTGAGCCCGGTTCTGATGGAGGTTTTTCCTTCCTGTTAATGGGGAGTTTTTTCTTCTGCTGTCACTTCATACTTGATAAGTATGAGGGATTGCTGCAAAGCCATGTACAATGCAAACGACTCTCCCTGTGGCTCTACGCTTCTTCAGGAGTGAATGCTGCTTGTTACGACTTTGATGCAATCAACTGGTTCCCTTATATAGGAATTTATTTTACCAATCTGGATAATCTGACTTAATATGTATAATCTGATTGATTTTGACATTGTAAACTGCCTTTAGATGACATGCAGGCATGGACTGGTAATCGGGCGTACCGGGCATTTTCCCGGTGGGCCGACGTGCTGTTTGGGCCGGCAGACCCGACATGTATATAAATATGTATTATTATTATTATTATTAATAATTATTTTATATATCTGCCTCGTTATATTTGCATAATGCATGAAGAAAAATAAAATCAGCAGCGCAAGAGTCTGTTCCGATCATCCGGCCCTTACCACAGGCTATTGCAGCCCATTGGTTATCATAAAGTAGAAAAACACCTTCACGCTCCATGTGGAATTTTGTGCAGCGGTGTTCACAGTAGTAATGGGAGGCGCAGAGAAACTGCACGAAAAAAAGAAACGAGTTCTTCAAACGGACGCTGCGAAATGTGTCAAACTCACTGACATGTTCCCTACAGCAGGCCTTCATCTGCTCCGGTGTCTGATGTAAAATATGGTGGTGGTGGTCAGTGACGTGCGGTAGGGTTCATAGCTGGTGAAGCACTGACGTCATCAGAGTCAGATTTACAAATATATACACTCTACAGAGTAGACTCGTTGCAAAGTGCTGAAGGAGACTGATTGAGCCAAATAAATTCACCAAGATACATGGAAAAATATTGGTTCTTTGATGAAAAAAAAAATTGTCATTTGATTGGTAACAGTTTATGAGTTATGATGGATTTCTGCATTTGTAACACATTCTAAAACTATAACCCACATTACGCACATTTTATCACAAAAACAAAACATGAATAAGTATCGCTGTCTTACCTCTACTTATAATTTAAGTCCCTGTGGCGCTCTTTCTGAACAAAAATATCATCATTTTCCGGTAAAAGTTCTCTTTATCTTCTTCAGTTTTAAAAGTCTCTCAGTCTCAATGGAGCTCACTGCCAGGGAGGAAAGCCTTCCCTGATCAGTCCTGTTCCAGCTGGATGTTTAGAGTCTTTTTAGTGCTTTACTTGTTTAGCAAAACTCGCTAATAAAACATCAATAACTTGTTTTGACTCTACTATTTGGGGATCACGAGCGGTGCCCCTTGAGCGCCCCCTGCCTAGCGGCCAAGGAACTGCCGGCCTCACCTACAACCAGTTCTTTGCTGTTTATGATCGGCCAGCACCACGAAAACATGTTATCTGCACACAGTTTGATGACCAAAACACAATTCGTAATCCACATATATTAAATTGTGGAAAATCAGTTCATAACTGTTTGAACAATTGAATTTATGATCTAGAGACAGGAAGATGCATTCACAGAATGGAAGTCAGCGCAGTTAACATGGGATTGCGCAATCCCAGGGGAGGCCAAGCTCGCTGCGGCCTCACCGGCTTTGCTATGAAGCGCCACCAAGGATTTACATGAAAAATAGCAAAAAGTCTGCGATTTTAAAGAAAATATGATCAAAAATTAGCAAATTAGATAAATAAAATACTTATTACAAATGACTGAGTAAATCAAAATTTATATTATGTTATTATATGTTTTCTTTCTTTCCATGATGACAAGTGAGGCATTTCTCTGGTTCATTTTGTCATTGGCATCCTTTTTTACACAGTGAGTGCACATTAGTCCAATGTTACCCTACAGCAGAGGTCACGGATTAGCGGACCAGGGTCCGGATCCGGACCCACCTGCTGGCTAATCCGGACCCAACCTGATTTAAAACATTTATATATTACTGCATGTTGTCCAACGACAGTGTCTTACTCAGGGGTTAAAGTTCTCCGTCGCTGCAACGGATTTCCGTCATTTGGAAATTGAGCGCAAAAAGTCCCGTCTAGAGTTTTTATTCAAGGTTTTGCACTGAAGCTGCTCTCAACCAATCAAACCTGGCAGAGCCGGGACATTAGCCAATCAGAAAGAGAGCAGGGCGGGTCTTTGCAAAGCGGACATTGCCAGTCGTAGGTTTATCGGTGTTTAATCATTTTAACTTTTGGAAGAACATCTCAAGCTGACCACAGATGGCATGAATGAAAGTAGCGGTGGTCAAAGGTTTTCTTTGGATTTATGCAAACCAGCAGGTCAGAAAGTTCAGCAGAGAGAACAGCTGACAACAACTTCCCTCGGTAAGCGTCAATCTGCTCCTGCAGTTAATTAATGAGTTATTTCCACCTGTGGCCAAGTCGTCTGTCAGCGTTTATTCCCTCGCTGATAAACGCGGCGACCAACCAGGGATCTCCTCGTGATTCGCTATTATGTTTTATTTAAAACACAAAGAAGAGTAACGTGCTAGCTCAGGCTAATTTAGCATGACCCTTGAAGTCGGCATTTGACTGGGTTCGATTGGGAAAAAGTAAAAAAAAAAAAAAAACTGCGCTGTTCTGAAACAAAGATGCAGCAGTGTTCACCTGATGAGCAGCTGCGCTCCAGGACACTAAATAGAATGACAAGGATTTTGATGCTTACAGATTGTTAAGAAAACTACATCAAAAAGATAAAACAAATAAACTGCAGCTACAACATGGACTGGAGAACGGGTTCTAACTGGGTGAGGCCAGAGAAAGGCGATTCTCAGAGAGTTTTTTTATGAAGTTAAAGTGGAGCGCGGACACAGGGTTCATCCTGGACAGGTCTCCAGTCACTGGGCTAAAATATAACAATTTTATTAAACTACCTTTTTTTATAAACTGTAATGATTAATTGGTGAACAATAACAGGCAAAGCAGAGACTGATTATTGTCATGTGCAATCTGTATCAAATTAAAATGTATTATGTCATGATAGTGTTGGTGATGTTTCCTGCATTGTCCAAGGCTGTGGTTGGCCTTGTATGATCATAATATTGGTTTATATTGAATGTGACAGGGAGCACCTTGATATTTGTTGCCAATCAAACTCGGGTTTAAAATCCTTTGCAGGGCAGCCTAAAGCTCACTTCTCTCATTAAACCATAAAAATGAAATTAAAAAAAGTTCAGGTGTTTTATAAAAGATGTGAAAGTCAGGAAATTGTCTATATACCAAACTGTGAAAGATTGTGGTTCTCTATTTCAAAAAGCACTTTGGATTTTAAAATAGAAAAACGTTCTATTTTTATGTTATTTTTTTGTGGATGCATAAACATTTTATTTCAGTGTTAAATACTGTTTGAAGTAACGGATTGTAATTACAAATGTGTCCGGACCTTTACTGGTTGTTGATTTTCTTTATTCGGACTCCGCTGATTTTTAATTAGTGACCCCTGCCCTACAGTATCTGGAAGACTGAATAGATCTGATGAGCAACTTACAATAACTTCTTATAATGATGTAACGTGATAATATGTGTGATTGACCGTGACACCTCTCTTTCTCTCTCTCTCTCTGATCTAAGAATTGTTGCTGTGCTGTGGTGGAGTTTACATTTTACAGTGTTAATAAATTAAGATTTTGGAAGTATTTTAAGTGTCCACTCTCACTAATTTCCATTAACCTGGCCTCAAGGTATTGCACAGTTGGTATTGCAAAGTTGGTATACACATTCAGTACACAAAAAAAATGTGGTGGGCCAGTCTAATCCAAAATGCCAGGGCCGATTTTTTTGTCCCTGATGACATGTTTTATGATTTGGCGTTATATAAATAAAAACTGAAATGTATTGAACAAGAGTAAGTTTGTCAGTTTTCAAGCAGGATTTGTATATCTGTTCAACTTAAATATATAAATATAAGGAAACCAAAGAGTTAAGATCACTTACTTACCAAGAGAAATTCCTTTGGGGTTTATTTGTGGTCTCTTGCTGCCCCCTGCTGGACAAGTATGATCAAATACATATGCTTTACATGTCAACTTGGTATCAAAATTCAGATTTCAATCTAAAATGGCTTACTTCCTGTGATACTTGCAGTATGACATTAATTGTAAATTCTGAGCGTCTTGCTGAGATCTACAACTGTACAAAATTTCATTACTCTACGATGAAGTAAGTGAATAGCAAAGGGTCCTTTGAAATTTGCTTGGTGGCGCTATAGAGAAACTAAGTCCTGCTCACTAAAGTTTGTTAAGGATTCCTGTTGGGGGGTGGATAAGGATGCATCCAAATGAGTTTTAAGCAGCTCGGCCCAAAACTGTGGAATTCAGAGCCAAACGTATGACAGCAGCGTTTGAGGTGAATATGCCACGCCGCCACGCCCCCCTGCTCCATCCAATCCAGTTGAGCCTGAAATCCACAACATACCAACATGTGTTCTGTCTGTGGACACAGTTTCATGTTGATTAGCTCAGAGGGGTAACATAGCGACCGCTTACAACAAAACATGACACTTCCTGTTGTCAGGGGGCGTGGCCTAATCAATGTCATCATTTGACCATTGGATATTATAGGAGACCTGATGGTGATCAATTACTGAAAGTTTGATGCCTCTGTGTGTTTCTGTGTAGGAGATATAACAGTTTTATTTTTTGTGGCGAGTAGGTGAACTTTGACCCCTGCTAATGCCCCTTCAACAAGCTCAAAAACTCACCGTTTTGATAACTTTTAATTGGCCATGCCTTATGATCAGACTGCCCGAGTTTCAAGCCGCTCGCTAAAAATCTCTAGGAGGAGATCCATCAAATACCAATGCTATAAACGTCAAAAATGGGGTCAAAATCAGACATTCAATCTAAAATGGCCAACTTCCTGTGATATTTACACTATGACATTAATTGTAAATTCTGAGCGTCTTGGTGAGCTCTACCACTGTACCAAATCTCATGTCTCTACGATGAAGTAAGTGAATAGCAAAGGGTCCTTTGAAAATTGCTAAGTGGCGCCGTTGAGGCATTAGGTCACGCCCACCAAAATTTCTTATGGATTCCTGTTGGGGGGTGGATAAGGATGCATCCAAGTGAGTTTTATGCAGCTCGGCCCAAAAATGTGGAATTCAGAGCCAAACGTATGGCAGCGGCGTTTGAGGTGACTTCACCACGCCGCCACGCTCTCCTGCTCCATCGAATCGACTTGGGGCTGGAATCCACAACACAACAACATGTCTTCTGTCTCTGGACACAGTTTCATGTTGATTAGCTCAGAGGGGTAACATAGCGACCGTTTACAGCAAAACATGACACTTCCTGTTGTCAGGGGGTGTGGCCTAAGTGATGTCATCATTTGACCATTGGATATTATAGGAGACCTGATGATGATCAATCACAGAAAGTTTGGTGCCTCTGTGTGTTTCTGTGTAGGAGATATAACACTTTTATTTTTTGTGGCGAATAGGTGAACTTTGACCCCTGCCAACGCCCCTTCAGCATGCTCAAAAACTCACCGTTTTGATAACTTTTGATTGGCCATGCCTTATGATCAGACTGCCCGAGTTTCAAGCCGATCGCTCGATATCTCTAGGAGGAGTTAGATCTTATACCGATGCTGTAACTGTCAAAATTGAGGTCAAAATCAGACTTTCAATCTAAAATGGCCGACTTCCTGTGATATTTACACTATGATATTAATTGTAAATTCTGAGCGTCTTGTTGAGCTCTACAACTGTACCAAATTTCATGTCTCTACGACGAAGTAAGTGAATAGCAAAGGGTCCTTTGAAAATTTCTAGGTGGCGCCGTTGAGGCATTTTTCTTTAGATTTTTGTGACGACCTTAAAATACAAAATTTTTAAACAGTCACCATGCATCTGCAAAGTTTGGTGAGTTTTTGAAAATGAGAAAGCCCCCAAAAAGGCCCCTCTTTAGGGGGGCAGAATAATAATAATAATAATAATTAACACTACAGATACAATAGGCCTTCGCAGCGCTTAGCTGCTCGGGCCTAATAATAATAATAATAATAATAATTAACACTACAGATACAATAGGCCTTCGCAGCGCTTAGCTGCTCGGGCCTAATTAACACTACAGATACAATAGGCCTTCGCAGCGCTTAGCTGCTCGGGCCTAATTAACACTACAGATACAATAGGCCTTCGCAGCGCTTAGCTGCTCGGGCCTAATAATAATAATTAACACTACAGATACAATAGGCCTTCGCAGCGCTTAGCTGCTCGGGCCTAATTAAAACCGCAAGCGGTGATGATCGGCCCTCGCAGCCAAGCGCCGCTCTGGCCTATGGGCCACCGCTAGGGTACGCGCACCTCCCGCCGCCAGCCACCGCAGAAGCTGTCATGCATTTTCCTCACCCGTCTACCATGCAATACACACGTACGTGTTGGGCAGCGCTCCTCCACGACTCACAAAAAATCTGGTGCAGATCGGTCGATGCACCGAGGAGACACAGCCGTTGAATAATGAAAATGCATTTGGCCACCGGGCCGGACTAAATCGTTCGGCGGGCCAGATCCGGCCCGCAGGCCGTACGTTTGACACCCCTGGTTTAAACATTAGTATACCAACTTAATCAAAGGTATCTTACTAGCTGTTAATCCAGCTTCATGTGAAAAGTTAACAATACCTTTTTAGTTATTTAAAGTTAATTATTTCATGTGTTTAAGGGTTTCGTTTCTTGCATTAAGACAGCTTTTATGAAAGTTTGACAGTTAAATTGGTGGATACACACCCAAAAGTAATAATGTAAAAGTAACACTTTAGCAATTGGAATATTGCTAAAGTAACACGTTAGCAATATTCCACATGTGTATGTTGTGTACAAACTTTAGTAATTTCTAACAGACCACTTCACTCTCAGAAAGCAGGTCTGCTGGTGGTTCCTAAAGTCTGTAAAACCAGAATGATTGGCAGATCCTTTAGCTATCATGCTCCTCTCCAGTGGAACCAACTCCCAGTTTTGGTCCGTGACGCAGACACCCTGTCTACTTTTAAGACTAATCCTAAAACTTTCCTTTTTCCATCCATCCATCGTCTTCCGCTTATCCGGGGTCAGGTCGCGGGTGTAGCAGCTTCAAGAGGGAGGCCCAGACCTTCCTCTCCCCAGCCACTTGGGCCACTTCCTCCGGGGGAATCCCAAAGCGTTCCCAGGCGAGCAGAGTCTCTCCAGCGTGTCCTGGGTCTTCCCAGGACACGCACGGTGGGATGTGCCCAGAACACCTCACCAGGGATGCGTCCAGGAGGCATCCTAACCAGATGCCCGAGCCACCTCAACTGGCTCCTCTCAATGTGGAGGAGCAGCGGCTCTACTCTGAGTCCTCCCCGGATGACTGAGCTCCTCACCCTATCTCTAAGGGAGAGCCCAGACACACTATGGAGAAAACTTATTTTGGCCGCTTGTATCCGGGATCTCGTTCTTTCGGTCACGACCCAAAGCTCGTGACCATAGATGAGGGTAGGAACGTAGATCGACCGGTAAATCAAGAGCTTCGCCTTTTGGCTCACCTCTCTCTTCACCACAACGGATCACTACAGCGCCCGCTTCACAGCAGACGTTGCACCAATCCGCCTGTCGATCTCCCGCTCCATCTTCCCCTCATTCGTGAACAAGACCTCAAGATACTTGAACTCCTCCACTAGAAGCTGGCTCTTGGGACTTTCCTTTTTGACAAAGCTTATAGTTAGAGTGGTTCATGTTACCCTGAGCTACCTCTATAGTTATGCTGCTATAGGCTTAGGCTGCTGGAGGACATCAGGGTCTATTGTTCTTCAATTTTGCATGACTGTTGTCATTTTAGCTTTTAACTTTCTGTTCTCTCTCTTTTATCTTCATAGTAGGTACACCTGGTCTGGCGTTCTGTTAGCTGTGACATCATCCAGGGAAGACAGATCACCTGTTATTACCATCTAATGTAAAACAGATTACTGGATCAATGTGTGCTTCTGTGCTTTTTTGTCTCTCTTGTTGTGTCTCTTCTCTCTCTTTTGTAACCCCCAGTCGGTCAACGCAGATTACCGTTCATACTGAGCCCGCCTCTGATGGAGGTTTTTCCTTCCTGTTAATGGGGAGTTTTTTCTTCTGCTGTCACTTCATGCTTGATAAGTATGAGGGATTGCTGCAAAGCCATGTACAATGCAAACGACTCTCCCTGTGGCTCTACGCTTCTTCAGGAGTGAATGCTGCTTGTTACGACTTTGATGCAATTAACTGGTTCACTTATATAGGAATTTCTTTTACCAATCTGGATAATCTGACTTAATATGTATAATCTGATTGATTTTGACATTGTAAACTGCCTTTAGATGACATGCAGGCATGGACTGGTAATCGGGCGTACCGGGCATTTTCCCGGTGGGCCGACGTGCTGTTTGGGCCGGCAGACCCGACATGTATATAAATATGTATTATTATTATTATTATTATTATTATTAATTATTTTATATATCTGCCTCGTTATCATCCCTGACAGTCTAAAGGGCTAGGCCAATCATAAAGTAGAAAAACACCTTCACGCTCCATGTGGAACTTTGTGCAGCAGTGTTCACAGTAGTAATGGGAGGCGCAGAGAAACTGCACGAAAAAAAGAAACGAGTTCTTCAAACGGATGCTGCAAAATGTGTCAAACTCACTGACATGTTCCCTACAGCAGGCCTTCATCTGCTCCGGTGTCTGATGTAAGATATGGTGGTGGTGGTTGTAGCCAGTTACGTGCGGTAGGGTTCATAGCTGGTGAGGCACTGACGTCATCAGAGTCAGATTTACAAATATATACACTCTACAGAGTAGACTCGTTGCAAAGTGCTGAAGGAGACTGATTGAGCCAAATAAATTCACCAAGATACATGGAAAAATATTGGTTCTTTGATGAAAAAAAATTTGTCATTTGATTGGTAGCAGTTTATGAGTTATGATGGATTTCTGCATTTGTAACACATTCTAAAACTATAACCCACATTACGCAGATTTTATCACAAAAACAAAACATGAATAAGTATCGCTGTCTTACCTCTACTTATAATTTAAGTCCCTGTGGCGCTCTTTCTGAACAAAAATATCATCATTTTCCGGTAAAAGTTCTCTTTATCTTCTTCAGTTTTAAAAGTCTCTCAGTCTCAATGGAGCTCACTGCCAGGGAGGAAAGCCTTCCCTGATCAGTCCTGTTCCAGCTGTATGTTTAGTCTTTTTAGTGCTTTACTTGTTTAGCAAAACTCGCTAATAAAACATCAATAACTTGTTTTGACTCTACTATTTGGGGATCACGAGCGGTGCCCCTTGAGCGCCCCCTGCCTAGTGGCCAAGGAACTGCTGGCCTCACCTACAACCACTTCTTTGCTGTTTATGATCGGCCAGCACCACGAAAACATGTTATCTGCACACAGTTTGATGACCAAAACACAATTCGTAATCCACATATATTAAATTGTGGAAAATCAGTTCATAACTGTTTGAACAATTGAATTTATGATCTAGAGACAGGAAGATGCATTCACAGAATGGAAGTCAGCGCAGTTACCATGGGATTGCGCAATCCCAGGGTAGGCCAAGCTCGCTGCGGCCTCACCGGCTTCGCTATCAAGCGCC
Organism: Fundulus diaphanus; assembly: GCA_037039145.1. Taxonomy (NCBI): domain Eukaryota; kingdom Metazoa; phylum Chordata; class Actinopteri; order Cyprinodontiformes; family Fundulidae; genus Fundulus; species Fundulus diaphanus. Next base: position 10,307,479 of record CM073134.1, on the reverse strand, counting down.
ACCAAGGATTTACATGAAAAATAGCGAAAAGTCTGCGATTTTAAAGAAAATATGATCAAAAATTAGGAAATTAGATAAATAAAATACTTATTACAAATGACTGAGTAAATCAAAATTTATATTATGTTATTATATATTTTCTTTCTTTCCATGATGACAAGTGAGGCATTTCTCTGGTTCATTTTGTCATTGGCATCCTTTTTTACACAGTGAGTGCACATTAGTCCAATGTTACCCTACAGTATCTGGAAGACTGAATAGATCTGATGAGCAACTTACAATAACTTCTTATAATGATGTAACGTGATAATATGTGTGATTGACCGTGACACCTCTCTTTCTCTCTCTCTCTCTCTGATCTAAGAATAGTTGCTGTGCTGTGGTGGAGTTTACATTTTACAGTGTTAATAAATTAAGATTTTGGAAGTATTTTAAGTGTCCACTCTCACTAATTTCCATTATCCTGACTTCAAGGTATTGCACAGTTGGTATTGCACAGTTGGTATACACATTCAGTACACAAAAAAAATGTGGTGGGCCAGTCTAATCCAAAATGCCAGGGCCAATTTTTTGTCCCAATCCACCCCTGATGACATGTTTCATGATTTGGCGTTATATAAATAAAAACTGAAATGTATTGAACAAGAGTTTGTCAGTTTTCAAGCAGGATTTGTATATCTGTTCAACTTAAATATACAAGGAAACCAAAGAGTTAAGATCACTTACTTACCAAGAGAAATTCCTTTGGGGTTTATTTGTGGTCTCTTGCTGCCCCCTGCTGGACAAGTATGATCAAATACATATGCTTTACATGTCAACTTGGTATCAAAATTCAGATTTCAATCTAAAATGGCTTACTTCCTGTGATACTTGCAGTATGACATTAATTGTAAATTCTGAGCGTCTTGCTGAGATCTACAACTGTACAAAATTTCATTACTCTACGATGAAGTAAGTGAATACCAAAGGGTCCTTTGAAATTTGCTTGGTGGCGCTATAGAGAAACTAAGTCCTGCTCACTAAAGTTTGTTAAGGATTCCTGTTGGGGGGTGGATAAGGATGCATCCAAATGAGTTTTAAGCAGCTCGGCCCAAAACTGTGGAATTCAGAGCCAAACGTATGACAGCAGCGTTTGAGGTGAATATGCCACGCCGCCACGCCCCCCTGCTCCATCCAATCCAGTTGAGCCTGAAATCCACAACATACCAACATGTGTTCTGTCTGTGGACACAGTTTCATGTTGATTAGCTCAGAGGGGTAACATAGCGACCGCTTACAACAAAACATGACACTTCCTGTTGTCAGGGGGCGTGGCCTAAGCAATGTCATCATTTGACCATTGGATATTATAGGAGACCTGATGGTGATCAATCACTGAAAGTTTGATGCCTCTGTGTGTTTCTGTGTAGGAGATATAACAGTTTTATTTTTTGTGGCGAGTAGGTGAACTTTAACCCTTGCTAATGCCCCTTCAACAAGCTCAAAAACTCACCGTTTTGATAACTTTTAATTGGCCATGCCTTATGATCAGACTGCCCGAGTTTCAAGCCGCTCGCTAAAAATCTCTAGGAGGAGATCCATCAAATACCAATGCTATAAACGTCAAAAATGTGGTCAAAATCAGACATTCAATCTAAAATGGCCGACTTCCTGTGATATTTACACTATGACATTAATTGTAAATTCTGAGCGTCTTGGTGAGCTCTACCACTGTACCAAATCTCATGTCTCTACGATGAAGTAAGTGAATAGCAAAGGGTCCTTTGAAAATTGCTAAGTGGCGCCGTTGAGGCATTAGGTCACGCCCACCAAAATTTGTTATGGATTCCTGTTGGGGGGTGGATAAGGATGCATCCAAGTGAGTTTTATGCAGCTCGGCCCAAAAATGTGGAATTCAGAGCCAAACGTATGGCAGCGGCGTTTGAGGTGACTTCACCACGCCGCCACGCTCTCCTGCTCCATCGAATCGACTTGGGGCTGGAATCCACAACACAACAACATGTTTTCTGTCTCTGGACACAGTTTCATGTTGATTAGCTCAGAGGGGTAACATAGCGACCGTTTACAGCAAAACATGACACTTCCTGTTGTCAGGGGGTGTGGCCTAAGTGATGTCATCATTTGACCATTGGATATTATAGGAGACCTGATGATGATTAATCACAGAAAGTTTGGTGCCTCTGTGTGTTTCTGTGTAGGAGATATAACACTTTTATTTTTTGTGGCGAATAGGTGAACTTTGACCCCTGCCAACGCCCCTTCAGCATGCTCAAAAACTCACCGTTTTGATAACTTTTGATTGGCCATGCCTTATGATCAGACTGCCCGAGTTTCAAGCCGATCGCTCAAAATCTCTAGGAGGAGATCCATCAAATAGCAATGCTATAAACGTCAAAAATTGGGTCAAAATCAGACTTTAAGTCTAAAATGGCCAACTTCCTGTGATATTTGCACTATGACATTAATTGTAAATTCTGAGCGTCTTGTTGAGCTCTACAACTGTACCAAATTTCATGTCTCTACGACGAAGTAAGTGAATAGCAAAGGGTCCTTTGAAAATTTCTAGGTGGCGCCGTTGAGGCATTTTTCTTTAGATTTTTGTGACGACCTTAAAATACAAAATTTTTAAACAGTCACCATGCATCTGCCAAGTTTGGTGAGTTTTTGAAAATGAGAAAGCCCCCAAAAAGGCCCCTCTTTAGGGGGGCAGAATAATAATAATAATAATAATAATTAACACTACAGATACAATAGGCCTTCGCAGCGCTTAGCTGCTCGGGCCTAATAATAATAATAAGAAACAACACAGAAACAATAGGCCTTCGCAGCGCTTCGCTGCTCGGGCCTAATAATTTACAAATTTATACAGATGGTTCGAAAGATCCAAAAACTGAAGAAACTAGTGTGGCTGTGGTGATTCCTGAATTAAAGGTTAAGATTTCAAAAAGAACATGGAATTTATTGAGTGTATACGCAGTTGAATTATGTGCTATATTATTGGCTTTTGAATGGGTCGAGGATACCAGAATAAGTAAAATATTAGTGTGTAGTGATTCATTATCAGCATTATTAAGCATTGAAAAGGGAAGTATAAGTAATCGGCAAAACATTTTGTATGAGATCACAGATTATGTGAACAAAAGAAAAATATAGTAATAATATGGTCTCCTGCTCATATAGGTATTCTGGGTAACGAAAGAGCAGATAGGTTGGCTAAGTGGGCTGTTGGATATTGATATGCCAATAAAGTTGTGTAAGTCTGAAGGTAATATTATAGTTTGGAAAGAAAGTAAGAAGTTATGGAAAATTAGCTGGGATAAAAGGGAGATATTTATATGGGATTCAAATTACAGTTGATGTTACAAGAGTTATAGGATTAAGTAGAAGAGAGGAGGTAGTTATAAATAGAATAAGAACTGGTCACAGTTTTTTGAATGGCACTCTCTTTAAGATGGGGAAACATCTTACTGGTTTATGTAATTGGTGTAATACTATGGAAAAATACTGGACTCAAAGAGAATTTGAGGAAAGAAATAATTCAATTCAATTTCAATTCAATTCAATTTTATTTATATAGCGCCAATTCATAAAACATGTCATAATGAGGAGTAAATCCAAGAGACGGCAGTAGTGCAACAGTGATGGATGCAAGGTGCTATTAAAAACTAAAGAAGAAGAAGACGTAGTTTACTGTCAGATCGTCTGCAGCCCTGACTCAGCTTTCAAGCCAACTGATCTCTCAGTGATTTACTGCCTTCTGGAGATTAAACCTGGACAATTTCTGATCCTGCCAAACTTGCAGTTTGTAAGTTGTCAGCCCATTTGGATTGCTTTATGGTGTGTGACCCCTGCCCCCTCTCTGACTAGTCCTTTGGATTCTGGATTTTGGATTTGGGCTCGGACATTTGGACCTGGATTGGATTCTAATTTGTTTGGACCAAGTGACTCCACTTTTCCCCACAAGGAACTTTGAGTTTGTGTCTTGTTCTCTTCCCTCATGATCACTCAAGATTCATCTGAGCACCTTCAGAGATTGTGGACTCCCAGGCTGTCCTGAGAAGTTACTGCCTGAGTTTTTTTTTTAGTTTTTTAAATTTTATATAAGTAAATAGAATTATTAAAGTCGTCTTTGGGTTTTGTCTTCTTTGGTCCATTCTGTTGTGGTACCAGACATTACACTAAATGTGCTTCCAGACTAGACACCTACAGCTAATGCTATCAGGGAGACTGGTAGGAGAGCACTTGGTATGTCTTCTAGGAAAGTTGACAGGGAGACTTGGTGGTGGAATGAGGAAGTACAGGAATATGTCCAAAGAAAGAGATCAGCTTAGAAGAAGTGGGACAATGTGAGAACTGAGGAGAGTCGCCAGGAATATAGAGAGATGCAATGTAAAGGTAGCTAAGGCCAAACAGAGGGCATACAGTGACATGCATGATAGGTTGGACAGTAAGGAGGGACAAAAGGATTTATACAGGTTAGTGAGACAGAGATGGAAAGGGTGTACTGTGTGTTAGAGTGATTAAGGATAGAGATGGAAATGTACTAACTGGTGCAAGAAGTGTGATAGGAAGATGGAAAGAAGAGTTGATGAATGAATAAAATGAGAGAAAACAAAGAGCCAAAGAAGCGACCGTTGTGGACCAAGAGAGAGAGAGAGAGAGAGAGAGAGAGAGAGAGAGAGAGAGAGAGAGAGAGAGAGAGAGAGAGAGAGAGAGAGAGAGAGAGAGAGAGAGAGAGAGAGAGAGAGAGAGAGAGAGAGAGAGAGAGAGAGAGAGAGAGAGAGAGAGAGAGAGAGATTAGTAATGACAAAGTAAATGGAAAAGCTGAAGAGTAGAAAGGCAGTTGGTCCTGATGGAGTATCTGTGGAGGTATGGAAGTGTCTAGGAGAGACAACAATAGCGTTTTTATCCAGGCTTAAATCGGAGGAAACCAGACCACTTGGTCACCTGCATCCTGACGAGATGCTGATCTAATCTCTTTGGAGTGAGTTGGAGGATCGAGCTGTGAACACTGGGGAGTTGGAAGCGCAATTCCCCACCCCCGCCCCCCTCTGTTCAGTGTTGGCGTTTCTCTTTTGACCAAGATGGCTTCTTTCACCCCTCTTTCAAAACATCTGTTCAGTCTGTCGAACATCTGGGCATCACTGTCATTAAAAAAGAGTGCCCTTTGGTCTTGAGGTGCAGGTGGACTGCTAAATCTTGCCCTGTGCTGCTGGCCCTCCTGTGCTGCATCATGAGTTTATGTAGCTGTTGTTTCATTTCTCTGATGTAGGAATCTGAGCAGTCCTCGCTGCATTGGACCGCATAAACAACACCGCTCAGCTTTCAAAGACAGAACACCCGAAACCAGCTGATTTGGTTGATAAACTCTTACAAATAAAGAGAGACGTTTTTGCTTATTTTTATGAGAGATTTTCTGTTTGAATCATCTCTTTTCGAGTTAACAGTTGATAAGACATTGCGTGGTGATTGTGTTAATCATTATTAATTGCCCATGGCAGTTATAAATTGTAATAACTAGCAAGGCAAAGCAAATTTATTTTTATAGCACATTTCAGTACATGGACATCGCAAAATGCTTTATATTATTAAAAGTTGGAATAAAATGTAGAAAAATTGAAACAAAATAAAACATGGGAAAATGGAAACTAAAAGCAAATATTAAAAACAGTTAGACTACAAAGTTGAATTAATGATGTTTCAGTAAAACAGTTTAACCAGAACAGTCAAAGGCAATCCTAAACAAATGTGTTTTTAATCTTGATTTAAAGGAACTCAGGCTTTCTGCACTTTTCTGGAAGTTTGTTCCAGATAAGTGGAGCATAGGAACTAAATGCTGCTTCTCTGTGTTTGGTTCTGGTTCTGCAGAGTAGGCTGGAGCCAGACGACCTGAGTGGTCTGGATGGTTGATACACTGATAACAAGTCTGTGATGTATTTAGGTGCTAAGCCATTCAGGGATTTATAGACTAACAGAAGTATTTTAAAGTCTATTCTCTGAGATACAGGGAGCCAGTGTAAGGACGTAGCTTAAGCAACTGAAGCTGTGTGCTAACTTTTGATCTCCCCTAGTAGCCCAATCATCACAAACCCATAGTGTACTTTAAAAATATGCATTTGTTGTGGATGATTTTTGATTAGTTGTGATTTTTTTATTACAATTTTCATATTTGTAATTAAATCCGTAGTGTACAACAATCTGTAGAAGAATGTTGAGGCTGGGTCTACCAGGCAGGAGGCCTGAAGGAAGACAATCGAAGAACATTATGGGTAGAGTGAAAGAGGACATGAAGGTAAGGTTAGAAGATAAGGTTAGATGGAGACAGATGACTCGCTGCGGTGACCTCTTAAAGGGAAAAGCTGAAAGAAGAACAAGATACACTACACTAATAATATTGCTTGGCTTTTACCTTTTAGGGCTTGCCATAAGTCAGTTGTCCCCATCTAACCCTATCTTTTGCATCCCCTTCCCTCCCACCCACTACTTTCATATCCTCTTCCAACACCAATGCTCTAAGATCTGGAGATCTGAAAGGAGGTAAGGTAAGTGTCACAAAGAGCAAGAGAAACAAGAGGCTCCAGTTTACCACTGTGGCAGAGAGAAAGGGCTGAGAATCCTTTGTCTACTCTGCCACGCTATTAAAGAAGCCTTGATGAGCTCAGCTGAGCTGCAACTGAGCTCGTTACCCATCCGCCTCCCTGCTGGAGGAAACATGCACACCTGTACAAAGCGTGGCATATATGACATTATTTCTCTTTTAAGTGAGGGTAGCTTTAATGTTATCATGAGGTTATCTGTGTTTTACAGCGCGTTCAGTTGAATATGTTGTCTCCTGGTGTGAATGAAATATGTTGCCTTCTGTATTTGGCCGAGGCTCTGTGTAAGAGGATCAGCGTCTGCATTAAGGAGAGCTGCCAGGAAGCGAGCGCAGAGCAGCTTTGTGGACTGAACGACTGCCTGAAGAGATGAGAGCACATTAGGTAGACAGACTTCACCCCGACAAACTTCCTCATTTAACAGCTGCTCAGACTCCTGCTAAGAAGAATTCGACCTCTAAATGTCAGAGAGCTGATCGGCTCATTTAACTGCAGCTCAATCTTGAAATCGTCTTAATTATAGATGTTTTAATATAGCAGCAAACAAAATATCTGTTCGAACCTCCTTAGTTTTTTAACTTCCCACACAAAATGTACTCAAATTTAAGAATTTTCTTCTTTTGTTTTTGAGTGGGACCAAATATTGTCTTTTCTGAATAAGTTTTCTTCAGTTTGAGTAAATTCTAGTCAGGCAAATTTACTGCACTGACATTAACAACTCTGAGAGAGAAAATACAGCCTGGGTTTAATGTGTCCATTCATGGATGGTACTTTGTGTAGTTCTAGTTCTTTTAAACACACAGTATTTTCCACAATTTTTGGATGCTTTCAGCCTAAACATCACATCTTACAGGCAAAGCAAGATTATTCATAAAGCCCCAAATTCATATACAAAGAAATCTAAAGTGTCTGTTTAATTATTTTATTATGCACATTTCAGGTTTTCAGGGAGTTTGGTCAAAAGCTGAGGAGCATGGAAACTAAATGCTACCTCACCTTGTTTAGTTCTGATTCTGGAGACATTGATAAAGCAGGTCTGTGAAGACCTGAGAGGTCCACATGGTTCGTACTTGTCAAGTAATTCAGAGTCCACTATCTCAACATCAGTTCCCTGGATGTTCACCTGTGTCAGTTGCAAAAGTTAAATCTTATTTTTGTTTTAAGGAATTTGAAGGATCCATGCCTTCATTACATCTCGCTTGGGTTATTGCAATTCATTACATAGAGGTATGGCTAAATCACAGATGCAGCGACTTCAAATGATCCAGAACGCAGCAGCACGGCTTCTTACACGGACCAGGAAGCATGACTATATGATATACCTCTTTACACTGGCTGCCCATCTTTTATCGAATAGATTTTAAGATTCTCTTATTAACTTATAAAGTTTTAAATGGGTTAGCTCCCCCTTATCTTCGGGACCTTTTAAAATTCCAGTCTGTGTCCAGAACCCTACGATCAAATAATTAGCTATTACTGACAGTTCCTCGGACCCGACTTAAGAGGAAAGGAGATCGGGCTTTTTCTGTTATTGCTCCTATTCTATGGAACAATTTACCTTTCCAAATTAGATCTGCCCACAGCCTGGATCATTTTAAATCGCTTCTCAAAACTCATTTTTATTCTTTGGCATTTATTTGAAGTAGTGTTTTGATACTCTGTTTTTATCAATTTGTGTTGTTGTTGTTCTTGTACCACACTTTGGTGCAGTTTTACACCTGTTTTTAAAGTGCTATATGAATACATTTGACATCGACATCAGTGAGGTGGGTCTGTGTCTGCAAAGGACCAACACTAGCGCCTTTGTTTTCCCTGCATTTAATATGAGGTGGTTCTACTGGCATCAGTCTACAAAGCTCTGGATCCACTGTCTGTACTCTGACTTGTCCTCATCTGTGATGAGACCGACTATGGCAGAGTCATATGGCAGTTCTGAAGGTGGCAGTCTGCACTGGAAGAGGGTCAAGAGAAACGGTGCATAGACAGTTCCCTGTGGTGCTTCTGTGCTGCCTGCCAGAGACAGCCCTGTGTCCTCAGGTACTGCAGTAGACCAGTGAGGTAATCTAGTATCCATTGCGACAGGCGTTGGTTCACTCCTGACCGGTCCAGTTGTCCTTCTGAAGTTGTAGTTGTATGGTGTTGAAAACACTGGAGAAATCAAAGAACCCGATGTCCAGAACGTAAATACATGCAGCACTTCTCAGATTCTTATCGCAGAAGAAAATGTGAAGAAAAAAACATAATTTTTCTACGTCTTCACAAATATGCACTAATTTGTCTATTACACTAAATATCATTAAAACACATTAGAGTCTGAGATTATAAGGGGAGAAGATCAAGGGGTGTGAGTCTTTTAGAACACAGAAATCAGCAAATATTTTATTATGAAGAACATTTGTATACATGGTCCTTTTTTATGGTAAAATAGCACCTTTACCATTATCAATGAAGAACTGTAGACTAGCCCTGCTTGCAATGCTTACATAACATGTCTGGATGTCTTTTAGAGTCCAACTATAACGGAACCTAATGCCGCTTCCTTTGTGACTTTGAAAGGATCCGGAAAATATGTAGAAAATGTTTTCTTTCTGAAAAAAAGTCTTATTTACAGAAACAAGAAAAACTCCATCAGCTTGGTCCTGGCAAAGGTCTTTAGTAAACCAATAGTCAGCTCCTGGAAAGGAAAATAGTCTCAGCAGACTCTCCTTTCATGTTGTGTATTAGTGTGAAAAACAAGCTAACAGTGGTCAGTTTACAGGACACAGGAGGGGACTGAGTGCAGCATGATTGCTGTTGCTCTTATGTTCAGAGGTGCAGTCAACACCAGTCACCTGTCCCCCCCCCCCCCCCCCCCCCCCACCCCACGGCTGGTAAGGGTAGAGTTATTGCATAACAGGAAGCTCTTCGCTGTGTGAAGGATCAATCTGGCTGGCTGACAAACTTCAGCTTCCTGTTAGGTTTTCAGATCTGCCTCTCAGGAGCTGAGAACAGCATTTTCAATCTGCATTCATTTGGCATACGGTCTCTGGAAGCGCGCTGAAGTGCTTTTAGATGGTTTGTCAAGAGCAAACACCCTTTGAGGGGGCTGAGATGCACACGCAGCCTCAGGATCCGGTTGAAAAATGATGAGCTCTTGTTACAGTCCTTTAGATGAATAACTAACCGGCTCAAAATCAGCATGTTGTCCAGTAGGCCTGTTAAACATAATTCTCACTCCTCAAAAAGTCCAGTGGTTGTACACTGAGTATGTGGGCGAGTATGTGGGCTGGAATAAGAAAGGATTAAATTCAGCAAGTACAGATTTGCTGACTTGCCTTAATATAAATCACAGAAGATGTCATAGCCCCTTGAACATAAGAAGAAACTGTAAACATAATCAGACTGACTGGAGTCTGTTTCAGCTGCTCCGGGAGTGTAAAGTCTCCTTCACTAAGGATTGAGGCCACGCTAAAATGTAAAATATCAGCCAGAGCTTGGACGCCCCTTTTCAGGGTCCTGGCAAGGTCTTCTGGCACGTCACATAGCATAACTCTGGCCATTCATAAATCACAAGTGGAGATGGAGATATCCCGCACAGCTCTGAGCTTTCAAAAATGAAGCTGCCAGAAGGTGTGCTGTGACATCAACGTCAGCACTATGCAACTTTCACAAAAGTTTCAAATAAAATAAATTTTTAAAACAATCATGGCAGACAATCTAAATAGTGATCCTATTGTCGACTGAGCAATTGCTTTAAATTGTATTGACACATCTCACCTTAGTCTACTCTTTTTGTTGAAGATGATTTCTTCAGTATTTAATATACTACTGTAAATACATCAAGGCTACAAAGTAGCTACCAATCAACACCAAGTAGCAATAAGAAACACACTCATATCTCTTGTATATCAGAAGCAAGGCAACGTATGCTTGCTGCTGGAGTACAGTTTCTATCTTAGGAAGAGGGTGTATTGCTTCAAACTGTGCCCATTATCCATGATGCGTGCTCCTGAGAAACTGAAGAAACAACAAAATTCATACTGAAATTGTTTAAAAGTCCAACCTTTGAGTTTACATTTATTCAGTGTAAATTACTTTTTTCCTTGTTTTTTGTTTACAAACTCACAGCTGAAATAATGAGTTGTATGCCCGTCATTTGCCTTAAAATTAAAGTCAAAACTTTTCTAAATTCACTTGGTTATTCTTGAAGTTGTTCAGAGCTTCTGGGAAATTATTAGTAATCTTCAACTCCTGGTTTTTATTTGATATAAATAGCTCAAAAAAACCCAAACCACTGTTAGAGAACTACAGCAAAGAGTGGCATGAGGTCACTATTGTTTACATGTTTAGTCCATGAGGCAGACACCCTGTCTACTTATAAGACCAGGCTTAAAACTTTCCTTTTTGACAAAGTTTAGTTAGAGGGACTTAGGTTATCCTGAGATGTTTCTGTAGTTATGCAGCTATAGGCTGCTGGAGAACATCAAGATCTATTTCTCTCACTCTGCTGAATTTTCCTACTATTTTGCATTACTTGTTATTTAAACTTTTAACTTGAGCACTGCCAGTGAAAATGTTTAGATGTGTTGTCACTATTGCAGAGGACTACCTTATAGGATACAATTTTCCATTAAAAAAAGATTTTACAGTAAAAGTATTCTGAAAGGTTTGACATCACAAATTACACTCAAACTGCCAAGGAAATTGTAACTATTTTCATTCACATGTATAAAGTAACTTCCATATATTACAGTACTGTACAGTTTAGTAAATAGAAAACTATATACAGCATACATATACTTTAATATAAATGTAAATTGTACGTAGCCCACAGTGCTGTAAATAGAGTAAAGCTGTAGTTTCAACACTAACACTTCACTGGTCGCTGTCCTCAACCTCCCTCTCCTGACCACCGTCCTCACCCTCCTGGCTGTCCACATGCTGCTGTCTGTCTGGCCACAAATTTTCGTCCACATCACAGCGTATATTCTCCCTTGCAACGCAACGAGGGAAGAAATGACGTGCACGTCGCAACCATACCCTACGCTGATCTCCTGTAATGTCTCCACAAGCAGCATCCATTGCATGGAGCATGGACCTTTGATCTTGAGCCCGATGCTCATACATTCTCCACCTCCAAACAGAGAAAAACTCCTCAATAGGATTCAGGAAATGAGAGTAAGGTGGTTGTAACTCCATGACCATCCTTGGATGAGTAGTGAACCAGGCCCTGATGAGTGGAACAGGGTGGAAAATCACATTGTCTCACACAATGACACAGTTAGGTAGGTAAGGCCCTACGAGACCCCTCTCATTTTCGGGGATCAAATCAGCATAAAGGCGGTCCAAGAATGGGAGAAGCTTCTGTGCATTGTATGGGTCAAGACTGGGGATGTGAGTGGCCAAACCATCATACTTGCGGTAACATCCCATTGAGGAAGATAATACAGTACTGTAGGCCTATAAAGTAGAGCGCACACACACACTCACACTAAATGAATAGGTTAGAAATCTCTCGATTTATGCACAGTGCCCTGTCCTATACAGCATACTATTCCATCATTGACTGAGTACTGTACATACCTGTTTCCCTTCCAAAGGTTTGACTGATGGAGGAGACTGTAGAGTGAGGCACATTGGGCTGCACCCAGTGACCTGCCTCTGCCATTGTGAGGCGACGGTTGACAACATGGTCTATAACTGTGGCCCGAATTTCATCTGGGACAGCATGGTGTCTTCGTGCTCCTCAAGCCTCTTCCCCCCATCCCACCACCACGCACCCTCTCTCCACTTCTTCCTCTTCCTGGATTAGGATGTTGCTTGCCTGGGCAGCCAGACTGACTACGCCATGTACACTGCTTATCAGGCTGGTAAGGAGCTGGTAGAGCCCGATTTCAAAGGTGGGTCTAACAGGATCAGCGTCATCAGGTTAGAGCCAATCGGATAACTATGGATGTGACTCAAAAAACTCCAAGTGATGTGCTCTGTTTTTTTTCAATTTGTAGTCCATGAAACATGTCGCGCCATCGAGCAAACTCTCCAGTGAACAATCTTTTGCTGCTTTTGTTTAAAACATCAGAGGATACATGGTGTACTCATCACGTGCACTTTCTTAATCTTCCAAGGCACCAAGCAACAAAAATCTCCATATGTATCTTGACTGTTATGTTAGCAGAAAGGTGCCGCTGCATTATGGGTAATTATGCCACTGAGAGTGATGCATCGTAAAGTCCTGCCTCCCGCGCTGTGATTGGTCCAATCTGTTTTGAGCCAGAGGGAATACAGCCTTACCAGACTGACTTACACTCCTAGCCAGGCTACGACGCTGCCTTTGTTCATTTACTTGCCTTGGTGCCTCCATGTTCAGAATTTTTACTGGTCCTGGTCAAGCTCTATTTATAGGCCTCCATCTTTGGCAGCACTCACAGTCATGGACGGTACCTGTCCTGTAACTAACTACACATACCGTTTGTTGGTCATCTGAGATGCGTGAAAGGCCCCCTTCGTAAAGTTTTAATTTCCCCTGACTTTCAATTACTGTCATGAATTATGAAATGTTCAAGAAGCATATATATGATATTCATGGTATTATGTCCTTGACTAATTATGATAATTCAACAGACTATTGTGCATGTAATGACTTGTACAATGAAATCCTGCTGACATATTTTGGAAAGAAGAACCATTAGATTGAGAATCAACTAATCAGTTTAGGTCACTAAGATCTATTCACTTGAAAAATGTGCTAAATGTGGGCTAGCTATGCTAACTGTAGGCTACTTGCACTTATTTATTTGCGAAGATGCACTCAGCTGTGTGTCCTGTTTATCTTTCCTGTTTATCCCTGTTTCACTTTAAAGCCCTGGGGACTTTAAAGTGCATAGCATCTAGAACTCTTTCAAATACTAGGACAGTGTTTTAAAAGCTGGTGGCCTCTGCCAGCAAACTGAAAATGTGTTGTCAGTGGGTATTTTAACAGGATCTAAACCAAAAGACATGGTCAAATCAACACAAAAGGGGCTATCAGGTATAAAACCAGGCTTTTTCTGAGGCCATCCCAATCCCAGACCTGCATTTTATATAAAAAAAAAGTGTGGGATAAGCTAACGAGATGAGAGCATAAGAAGTCTGAATTATCTATAAAGATTGTGCAAAGATGAATGATTAAAGATACTTTTCGCTGTTTTGCAACCCTCTGAAATGTTATAACCAAGTAGTGCGCGACTGACACAAGGGAGTTGTACAAAGCACAGCAGGGTGCCAATATGTGTCCTACCAGGAATTTTGTAAAAACGCATATTTCTTAGAAGAGGATTTTCCCCTCACAGAATCAATGGGATCGAGTATGATTGTCCATTTCTATATATACATGATACATATATATTGTGCATCCTAGTACAGCTGTGATACTCTTTAGGCTGGTAAGGTAAGATAAGGTAAGTTTATTTATATAATACTTTTCAGTAACAAGACATTCAAAGTACTGTACATGATAATGGTAATGTAATGTGAAAGCCATGAAGGCAGAAGTGAAAACCTCATTTTACGAGTAAAGAAGTAAGAAGGCAGTAGCAGCATGACTGCTGTGATCAAAAAACATTCACATGGTGAAGATCCTGAAAACCGAAGAGGGTGTTAATCTACTGTGAAGAGGATTTAGAAACCCTCCCACTGTTTATGAGGTTCACCTATTGGGAATATGTTCGATCTGTTTTGGCCATATGACTGAAATCTTACCTACCTTCTCTTAAACCTGCATGGTTTCTGCATCTGAACCAGTATTGTAGAAGAGGTGAATTTAAAAGCAGACGGGAGTCCAAAGAGAAACCAGTGTGAGATCAAGAGGGTCAGAAGTTAAGCTGTAGCGTAGCACAGGTCCAGACCTTTAATAATAACATAAATCCCAGCTGTTTCTGTAGCTTGAAGAGCTTCTGTTGTCAACATAAAATCTTGGTGGTTTTTGGTTTAGCAGCTGACAGTTCATTCTAAAAAGAAGTTGAGCTGCCGACCAGCTAATTTTACATCTGCATTGAACTGACTCTCACTTCAATGTTGTGTCGGTTGAACTGGCTATGTAAAGACTTTTCACAATTCACCATCACTCTTTATCTGTCTATCACACTGGTTTCATCTGATGTGTTTATTGCCTGTTAGTTTGCATGAGTTAAATTCCTTTTAATTGTAGATTTCGGGTATAAAAATACTCTCCTGGACATACTGCCCCTGGTCTTAACGTTTCCTTGAATTGTCACGATTTGGGTTTTTTCTTGGTTTATGTTATCAGATTTATTAGTTAAGTTTCTGCTTTTGGGGTCTTGTTTGGTTTTGTTTTAGACATGTTGTTCTGTTTAGGTTACCTGTTTTCCACCTGTCACTTTATCAGTTCTGTTTGGTCTCCCCTCAGCAATCTGTCAGCTTTCTTGCCTTGATTAGATCCACCTGCTCACTTATAATTAGTCTTCACTCCTGTTCACCTGTTCACTCCCCTATATAGTCCTGCCACAAACCTCTGCAATCTGCCAGATCATTAACGAGCCACGGTGAGTTTAGTTCCAGCATTCTTTATTCTGATTGACCTGTTGACGATAACCCGAGAGCCTTTTTGATTCTGAGCCAGCCTGTTCCCTGATCTGTTTTTCCTGCCCTGTCTGACTGATTTACCGGTTTACCGACTAGTTTCTGTCCTATGGTTATCCGAGCTTGCTTTGCCCTGTCTGTACCTCTGCCTATTTTGGACTGCTTTTTGTGTACCGGATTTTGGACTGCCCTTTTGACTATTGAGCCCGCCTGTTCCTGTTTTCATTATTAAAATCCTGTTTTTTGCCTTAACCTCACTTGTTGGGTTTGAATACTGGGTTTGCCTGATTCACGATCATAACATGAATAATGTTTTTCTTTTCTGTTATCGATTGTAGTTTGCTGTTTTGCTTACTCTTACTTATCTGCCTGATTTTTAAACAATGCCATGGAATTTGCGGCAAAATTCCTTGTTTGCCCCCAAAAACCTGGCAAAAAAAAACTTGTTTCTGTTTCTGATTATTAGAGTAGCTTTAAAGAATACTCATGGTGACAATTGGCTTCTGTGAAAAAGCAAAACAGATGCTCTTTAACTTTTTTCATAATCATTTATTTACACTTCTTTGCCCTGGAGACTGCTGCTTTAAGGCTAAATATCCAGCAATTTCCAGGTGTCCAGGTGCAGTGACGTTGCACCTCCAAGTCTTCACTGTGAAACGTTGACCGCTGGCAGAGCTCATCAAGCAGGCAGAGTGACATAGCAAAAGCAGCACTGATTAATGCTGTTACGTGATTAAACAGAGCTAAAGCTTAGAGAGGCAATCTAGAGGCGATCTTATTTGATCGCCTGTTGTAAAGGTTTACACTCAGGACCCAGAAATTCAGCCTCAACACAGGAGCAAGACTTGTGAGAAAATAAGTTCTGGATTTTGATCCCTCCTAGTTCTGCGGGGAGGAACAACAGGTTGGTGACTTGAACATAACAAGGGAAGTATGAGCATAAAGTGATCAGTTTCAGTAACCTGCAGCAAAGAAAAGCAGGCTAGTAAGCAGTGGCTATGGTGCTACCAGGGTGGGTGAGCGGCTAAGAGCTGAAGGAAATAGCCTGATCTTGTGGAGAGGGAGCGTAAACACTGAGTCCTTTCAGCTCTGCTCTTCAGCCTGTGTGCTGTTACATCAGAGGCATCACAGATTTGATTGTAGAACAACACCACAATCAAATCTGAAATCCAAAGACGCTGTCAATAAAGAGGCAATGATCATTCACAAGGAAGCAGATAGAGATGTACTTAGAAGATGGTTCAGACGACAATCGCTAATCAGAGATCAGAGCGAGGGTCGGTGTCCAGACATCAGATAAGCACTAGAGATTTGTCATGGGTAAAGATAGAATAATCTGAGGGCATAAATGTGGTAAATAACACAAAGACAGATGAGAGAAGGAAGAGAACGCTAGATTTCTAGTGGCACAGGGTGGCCAAAGAGGCAGAGACTAGGGAGAGGTGAAACAGGCCATTAGGCATGGCACAGGTGGGTTGAATGAGGCTGATGAAAACAGAGAGACATAGCAAGAGGAATGTGGAGACATGAATCAATACGTTTCCACCCCTCCAGGTCAGGATCCTAATGGACCAGCCGGTTGGTCCAGGTGGGTATAATAAAAATCCAGAATATGCGGTTTATTCTAAATGTGGCAACTAAGAGTGTTCCTTCTGCTTGTATCCTTCCAAATCAACCAGATAGTGCAAACCAGGTTCCCATCTTCTAGACCAAAGAGCCGCCATCACAGGACAGCCTTGATTGACAGACACACCTTCCCCCCTTCCCAGTATGTAAGTTGTCCAGTTCTCCATTGATTAGGTTTCCAGTAGAAACCTCTGAGTCTGTATCCATACCTGCGGGCATCTTAGGGAAGCAATGTCAGTAGAGGGGACCCTGGCTACCCATTCTTTCTAAAAAATGGAGGTGAAGTCCACAAACAGCCATGTGTATGAACCAGGTTGTTCCAGATGTGTTAGCAGGACGTGATGGGTTGGCTTGATGGCATCACCAGTTGACCCGTTGACTCTTTATGCAAACTGATGCTGGTCTGAACAAGGAGGAAGTAGGGATTATCTACATTGTAACACCTGCCTTTTAAAACACCCCATGATGGTGGAAGTATGAGCCAGAGTTAAAAATGGAAGTAAATACCTCAGCCATCTGTATGGCGCAGTTGTTCTGTACTTTACCCGGAAAGTTGTCAAGACCAGCTGCCTTTCTTGGGTTTACAGTATGAAATACCTTTCTGACATCACCAGCACTCGCAGCAATTGGCCTGTCAGTTGTGAGTGGTGGTGATGTAGAATCAGTCTACAGTCTACCTCAAAATGTGCAAAGCAGAAATTGAGCTCCACAGCTCAATTTTGTTAGATTTTTTGGCAAGGTCTCTGGAGCTCTTAAAGTTTATTAAGTCCTGAATGTTCTGCCACACATGCCCCTCTCTGAAGTGTCCCTCAATTTTCCTCCTCTAGTGTGCCGTAGCATCTTCCATGCTTTTTTTAAAATTATCTGACAATATGTACAGTTTCTTATCACCAAGCTTAAATTGCCTGTCCTGGGATCTGCTTAACAGTCCTCGCCATGCATGGTTTATTGTTATATCAGGATAATATATTATTAGGTAATGCATCCTCAGGCTAGATCTTTATTTATGTGACTTTCTACGGTCTGTAATCTGGGGCGAGAAAAGTGACAGGTGGTTCATAAGTCCCAAAGGAGGAAGGGTAGAGACTTTATATGTCTTTAATGTTGCTGTACACATGGTTAAGCCTGTTCGACCGCTTGTTAGACCGGTAAAATGCTGGTAAATTTCAGGGAGGACAGTTTTTTAAGTTTCTGTGACTGAAATCTGCAGCAATAATAAAACTACCATGTTTATAGACACACTGCATTTTGTTAATCACTCTCTGCAAAATGACACAGCCAGAACAAAAACAATGAACTCACACAGCAGACAAAAGAGCCGGCATCTCAGTGTGACAAATACCAGATCAAGTGAGCAGTTTCTTCCAGTCATTGTAGCATTTGTTGACCATCAGTCGTCAGAGTTGATAACAAGTTCCATACCTTTGCTTTCACCGGCGTTAACATTCCTGTCAGCCCAGCGTGATCTGTGGCTCGCTGGCATGACGGCTTCAACAGGGAACCCAGTATGCAGCCACGTCTCTGTCAATGCCATAATCGAGCAGTTATGCACAGAATGGTGACAAACGGAGTCACTTAAACAATTGTTACATTTAATTAAGTACAGAAAATCATAAATAATTTACCAAAGAATGGATTTTATCAATGCTCTGAAATGCATGCTTCAAATGTGTTGTATATTACTTCTGGAAGGTGAGCCATGTTAGCGATGACTCTCCTTTCTGTAATTAGACTGCAAGTGTTTAATGTGAAATAACTTATTCATAAAGGTGCACATGATGTTTTATCCCTTCTATTTTCTTCTCTTTTCCAGTGAGCAAAATTATGTTGTTTTGTGATTAATGGAAATAAAGATTAAAAACATATCTTCATAGAAACAGGAGAATTCAAGACAAA
Source organism: Fundulus diaphanus (assembly GCA_037039145.1). Taxonomy (NCBI): domain Eukaryota; kingdom Metazoa; phylum Chordata; class Actinopteri; order Cyprinodontiformes; family Fundulidae; genus Fundulus; species Fundulus diaphanus. The sequence continues at coordinate 10,288,805 of CM073134.1, read as the reverse complement.
AAGACAAAACGATTTGAGATCATATATTTAGCCTTTTAAAAAAAACAGTTTTAGTCTTCTAGGTTTTGTAAAAATTGTCTCAAAGTATTGTGACTGGTTTTTCCCTCAGAATGTTTGTCCTTTATCTCATCTTAATCCCTCTATTCATTTTCAATTTTCAACAAATCAGACGATTTTTTCTGATAATGTAGATTCACTTGCAAAGGATTACTGTCCTGTCTTTGACTAACTGAGGCCAGGTGCTGTTAACATTCTGCATGGTAAATCACCTTAGATATCTGACTCACAGATCACGCAGCCACAGTGATGTAAGCCCCCCACAATCCCTTGTGTCCCAAATTTATTATTACAGCTCTCTTCGTCTGTCTTCGCTAATCTCCTACAGCTTCTGTCTGCAGGCCTGTTGAGCTCTGGAGGTCGCCCTGCGGGCTCTCAGCTCTTGAATCACTGAACTAAAAGCTCTCAAGGCCTGCATCCTCTCCTGTCTGTCTACCTAATACATCCTCCTTTTAATTCAGATGCCAGGGTAAAATCTCTGAAGAAAAGATGCTGATGTTTGGGTGTAGCTCATTAAAGTTTGACATATATCTGAGGGCAGAATTATCTAGTCAGAATATTGTGATTAATATGTGCTCATTTCCCCGCTGGTCCATGGAGAAGTCATTATGCCACGCTCTTGTCACATTGGATACACTGCAAATATGAACCATCAGCTGCAAAAAGCAATTTACAGACGTCTGCTGGCTTCATTTTTATGAATGTGCATATTAGAGGCACAGGATCATTAAAAAAAGAACCACTTGAAAATTCATGCAATACTGTACATGTGTAAGATTTCAAATTGCTCAATAAATATTTCATACAATATGGTTCCTGTCAGAAACTTTCATGCATCTTATTTAAAAGAAGAGAGCTGTGTTTTAATGTTTATGGTAAAAACATGTATGAAACCAAATATGTATATGTTACTTTGACTTTATATTCTCTCTACTTGCTCTTGTGGTTGCTTAGGAAAATAGCAACACCAGAAACTTGATGCAAAAAAATAATAATCTAAAAGAATTACATAGAATTCAAGTCACAAGAATATCTAATATCACTTAAATACTATCTCTCAATTGTATTTCTCTCTTTGGAAATTGCATGAACAAAGACACTTAAGCAGCAAATTTTCATAGCAAAATGGCATCAAATAATATCTTTTTTCATGAACTAACTAAGAAAAATGTTGACTAGGCTTTGGCACTACTACAAGAAAACAGATTTAAATGGGCCTAGTCACATACCATGACTTTACAAATTTCCTAGCCAGTAGCCGACTCTGGTTTCATACAACGGATTTTCAATTAAATCATCGAACTGTGTTTTTACACTTTGTTTTTGCTTTATTTCTTAGTAAACAAATCGCTTTTGTGTATATTTAAAACCATGTGACCGGAAGTACGATATTGCACATGGTCACAAAGAGTAAACAAGGAGAAGCGATGAAGCCCACAGACAGATATAATGTCATAATGATGTTATAATGAATAAATACAATCATGAATGTTTGTTCATTCTTACCTGTGAAAGAGTCAAAACTGAAAACTGAGGGAACAAAGGGCCAGCGAACACAGAGAACCAAAGGACCAGAGAATACAGTGAACCTAAAGGTCAAGAACACGGAGGACCTAAGGCTAGAGAACACGAGGGACCTAAGGCTAGAGAACACAGAAACCAAGGGGCATCTTAACAAACCAGGGAACAAGAACAGAGGGCGTCTAAACATGCCGGGGAACCGAGAACAGAGGGCGTCTAAACACGCCGGGGAACCGAGAACAGAGGGCGTCTAAACACGCCGGGGAACCGAGAACAGAGTGCGTCTAAACACGCCGGGGAACCGAGATAAACGTAAACACCAGGAACTAGAGGGTGAGCTAGGCAGCAACAGGCCAGGCGCGCCAGAGGGCACAGACAGCGACTTATAACCACCGGAGGGCTCTGGCGGCGACCTGCGTGCACTGGGCAACGACAGGCTGGCGCACCAGAGGGCTCAGCCGGCGACATGGGAGCGCCGGAGGGCTCTGGCGGCGACTTGCATGCACTAGGCAACGACAGGCTGGGCGCGCCAGAGGGCTCAGCCGGCGACTTGGAACGCCGGAGGGCTCTGGCGGCGCCTAAACACGAGAACAACAAGAACTTAGAGGGCTAGGAGAACAGAACAGAGACACCGGGGAACTAGAACAGGGAAACTAGGGGAGACCAGAACAAACAGAGAACCTAACAAGCGCAGGGACCTAAATAAGCGCGCAGGGACCCTTAAGAGCGCTGGAACCCATCCAACGCAGGAACCCATACAGCTCAGGAACCCAGATGGCGCAGGAACCCAGACGGCGCAGGGACTAGACACAAGACAGAAACTAAGACAGGAACAATAAGGCTACAGGACTAAAGCAGGAACTTGAGAACGAAGACAGGAACTACAGGGCTGAGACAGAAACTAAAAAATCTACGTGTCACAAGGGGGAAAAAAAAAAAATCGATAACTGGGGCAGGAACAAGTACACTAAAGTAGGAACTAGAACACAAAGCAAGACCGAAACTAAGGAACTCTAAGAAATCTAAGAAGCACTGAAATACACTAAAACTAAGGAATGTTAAGTAACTCAAAACACAAGGACCAAAAAATAACTCAAAACAAAGGCAAAATAATGAACGCTAGGACTAAGACAAAATAACATTACTTTTAACTAGGGAGCTCAGGAACCTTTAATGAGCGCCGGGACCTTTAATGAGCGCCGGGACCTTTAATGAGCGCCGGGACCTTTAATGAGCGCAGGAACCCGAATAGCGCAGGAACCTATGGAGCACAAGAAAAAAAAAGAAATCAGACAGAATAAAGTAAAAACATACCAAACACAGATGAGAACTAAGCACTATAGGACTACAAGTTAAGCTAAATTAGAAAACAACGCCGAAACAAATACTAAAACTGGAACCAAAACATAAAGCAAAAACTAGAAACCAAAGCAGAACCAAAAGGTGCTGGGCAGCAAAGTCTTTAGCATGCTGCGCAGCGGCAACAGTTAACGCTGGGCAGCGACGACGAGGAGCGCCGTCTTTAATGCTGAGCAGCGGGGAAGGCGGACCAGGAAAACAGAGTCAGAGGCGGGGCGGGGCGTCGCGGATGCGACCCCGGCAGACGAACCAGAAGCGTGGCGTCGCAACTCCGCGACCCAGGCGGGACGAGACAGAAGCGTGGCGTCGCAACTCAGCGACCCAGGCGGGACGAAACCAGAGGCGGAAGCCGCAGAACTGTGAGTTCTGTGCGAGACGAAGACCTTCCTGGAGCTCCCGGGTCGAGGCGGAGCATCTCCAGCGGCGGATGGCACCCACGGAGATCCCGGGTCGAGGCGGAGCATATCCTTCCCGGAGCGGATCCTGCCAGCTCTTGCATCATGACTCTGTGTGTGCTCGAGTTCATCTTTTGGCTGGCTCGTACTGTCATGATTTTGTTGTGGATGAACCCGGACAAAGCACGCACACACAGAGGAGTTCGTTAAGACAGTTTATTGCAGGTGGATGGTGGTGACATGAGAAACCAGAGTTTACCAGTCGGAGGTGAAGGATGCAAGAGCTGGCTGCTGGCAGGTACAGAGTCCAAAAACATGAGCAATAATTCCGAGGCAAAGTGGAGCTGGGCTGCTGCGGAACAAGGAACGAGACCAAGACGAAGTCATCAAAAGTTAGCAGCGCAGCCAAACAAAACCCAAACCTGACGAGACAGGAACCAAGGCGGGGAAACTGGAGCAGACAGACATGATGGTCAGAAACAAACACTACGAGCCAGCGACGAGGAAACAACTGAGGTGAGTTTTTAAGGGGAGCCTGACAGGTGACGGGAATGAAGACTAATTAGTGTCCAGACAGGTGTGACTAATTGCTGAAGGAGGGTGAGCCGAGTGAACTGCAAAAAATGACAAGAAAAGAAACCAGACAAAACCTAAACCATGACAAATATGTGTGTTTTGGTGTTTGATTTTTATGATCCAAATAGGTGACTAGCCCCTTTTAAAAATTAAACCACTAAAAACTCCTCTCGCTGTTTCAGTTCCAGCTGTGCAGTACAGCAATCCATTACAGGAAGTTAGAAAAGTCATAGCAAAATCTCATGAGAACTTATTTTAACCCACTGAGCAACAGATCTTATTTCAACCTCGAAGTCACACGTATATGCTTAATATTTATATGATTTTGATATTAAGTCTGTATGTCACTGTGATTTAGATGTAAATATTCCATGGTTTATAGAGCAAGTGGTTCAAAGGAACTTTTACAGGTTTCTGTGAGAGGAATGAATGAAACTGTAGAAGAAAAACTGCTCTGTCTAAATGTGTCCCATTCATAGACAAATTACTTACTTCTAAATCAGCATTACATTTAGACTTAACATTGACTCATGGCTAAATTGGGTGTATATATATCCTGACTGTTGAAATTAGGTCTGTTTCTCAGGGGGTTGGAAATTCGGAGGTTCCCAATCTCCCCAACCCAGACCTTAAAATCCAATATAGCTGCTGCACATATATAGGGTGTGAAAAAGTGCTGTCATAATAATTTTACATTTCTATCTCATCAAATCAGTCACTGACATATGGTTGTGCCACCTTGCTAATTGATAGACTATGGTGAAGCAGCATTTTTGTTTATAAAATTGTGAGGAATCTGTTATGGGGTTTTATTCTTAAGAGTAGTTAGCCAGTAGTTAGCCCACTGAGCCATAGACCTGTTTTTACTGTTAAAGCCGAACGTTTCACTCATTTAGACGCTATTCATGTCTTCCTTTTATTCATAGATGTCCTTTTATGCTCTTTATTTAGAGGTGATATTTATTACTGTTTTCCTTTTATTTATACCTATACATTTTGTTTAGGTTTAGACCAAGCAAAGCTGTCTGGTTGGAGCTTAAGACAGAAACTGTAAATCATGCAGAAATACCAGAAAGCTCCAAAACAGCTCAATAGATTCAGATACTAATTTAATATTTTTTTGTGAATTCAAAGTAATTATGGCTTATAAAAACATTGTTCATTTGACAGCAAAAAATAGTACATTTAGTAAATATATATTGTTAGGAAGTACCCAATCACAGGTAAGAGGAAGGCAAGATCACATCAAGTATTTCGCCATAGAAAGCTTAGTACTTACAGCTCTGCAAAAGAAATGTAGAAAAACAACTAGGACCTAGCTGGGAAGACAAGGGATGGGTAACAGGTTGAACCTGACAGTAACTTTACACAAACCAGAAGTGTAAATACCGGGATGAGTGAGTTCTGGATGTGAAGTACATGTGAAGGCATCAGAAAACCACAGTACTTCAATGAACAGGACGTTTCTGAAGATGAAAGTGGTTATAACTGAAACACAAGAGTTCATTACAAAATACGAAACAAACAAAATTACAAAAAACCAAAGGGGCAAAACCAGTATAAAGTCCTGCAAAACTGTGAAAAATTACTGGTGAATAAAAATAGCCACCATGAAGTCAGTAAAGCGAAAAAACAAGACAAACACCACATTTTTAGTTCAAAACGTTTATGTAAAACATTATCTTCCTGTGTACCTGTATCTAATTAATTATTCATGTTTCTTGTTCTCATTTGGGGTTTTTTTAAGTCTGATTGCAGATTATTTTATATCCACCTCATAGAGCAAGAAAGAGTGGATCAAACTGAAGAAGACATTTGTTTGGAGAAGAACAGAGTTATTTTAAATGGTGAAACAATACGGTTCTATAGAATAGAAACAACAAGAAAACCTGGTAAAAGGGTCAATGAAGGACACCCTGATGGGAGGTGAAAAGACAGCAGCCACCTCCCAGGGTCCAGGAGTCTCACACCTCTGCACTGCCGCAGAAGTGGAAACTGACAGCACAGGCAGCGGCTGTTCACTTGTCTGTGGTCACAGTTTCAAGCGGTGAGACACTCAACACAGCCATGAAACAGCCATGAGACGTACAAGAATCTGCTGACCAATAAGGGGAAAGGTAAGAATCAGGTCAATGAAATCACAGTATCAGTTATGCTGAACAAAACGAGGGGGGGGGAAGATATTGATCTGAAGTATGAGAAAAGCTGCTCAGGGCTTTTCTGCTAATTTATCAATACTCATTATAGCTGTAGTTTTTAGTATTTCAGTACTCTATGATTTATTTACCCCCCACCTCTTCTCCGGTATTCAACCATTTCTACTGAGTCTTCCATTTATATATTAATTAAAACAGCTTTTAGTGTTGACATGATGTAAACTAGTCGAGCCAAGGAGGCCAGCGATGTGTCTTATCACCAATCCTGTTCGGAGTGTTCACGGAGGGAATCTCACGACAGTCCGATCATTGCTTTTAGTAGATGATGTGCTTCTTTTGCGGTCTACAAGCCATCGCCATCAGCGCGGAGTGGCAGCAGTTTTGCAGTAATGTGTGAAGCAGCTGGGTTGAAAGTCAGCTCTTCTATGTCTAAAGGTCATGGTCCTCAGCTGTGAAAAGGGTGGAATACTCTCTAAAGCTTTTGGGATGTGACTTTGTATCAACCGGAGGAGTTAAAGTATCTTCGGGCTGACGTTTTTTTCTCGGCATGGTGGCAGGATGAAATGGAAGTTCAGAGTTTTTAGAGAGTTACTGTCCTCTGTCATGCTAAAAAAAGAAGTTGAACGGAAATGCAAAGCGACCGTGCTTTGGCTGTTGAAGTTCCTAAAATGTGGGCTAAAAGTGCCTATTAGACAGGCCTCTTCTTTTGTCTGGTTTTAAATCACTTAAAATAATTGAGACCTAATTTGATGATCAAGTGAGGGTGGTTTTCCAGCAAGAAAAATTCCCAGCAATGTAAACTGTTGAATTCAAAGAAGGAAAATGAAGCTGCTGCAATGGCCCAGTTAATCATCCGGCTTGGAACCGAAAGAAAATCTGTGAAAAGAACTGAAGATCAGAGTTTCTGCAAAAGGCCCTCAGAATCTTCATCAGTTTGTGTCGAAGAATGTACCGGAAATCACTAATGTCGAAGGCATGCATCTAATTTCTCCATACGGTGGAGGTATTGAATGTGATAATAAAAGTACTAAGTAAATGTCGACAAACCTGTTCAGTACTTATGCCCTGTATTATTCAGCTTTAAAATAAACACAGTTTGATTTCTTAACTATTTTGTTGTAATTTCTTGGTATGGGTGGTTTACATGTTGTTACACAGTGAGAATGTGTTGTCAATAGCCTCATTATTACTATATTTACTGAGAAAAACATTGACATGTTCCATTCTGATGCTTTCTATCCCTCCTGGCCTTGGAGGAATGATGGTTGAATAGATGTAGATGGTACTTTTTTTGGTTTTTGCTAAAATGAGAAGCCTGTATGGGAGTGGTGAAAGATCCTGAAATCCCTTTTCTCCTCCTTAAATTTGATGAAAGTTGTTTTCTTCTCATGATCACCACAAACACGCCCTCTTCCCTCCTTCTGCCAGTCATGCAGAGCCACTAACACCTTCCCTCATTCTCACTCTGTACTGTATACCCTACAAACACCATTACCTTCTGCTGCATAAACATTAATCTTACTTCCAAGAAATAGACAATGGCTCTTCTGGGAAATGTTAATTTAGGCAAATTAAGGGAGAATCTGCAATGCATTTAAGGAGGATGTGAAGCTGGTGTAAATCTGTTTAAAGAAAAAGCAGAATAGTTTCCTTTTGATCTCTTTGCAGTCAACATATATGTTTTACTACACTCATCAGTCTCATTTGGATGTTATTCTGTCTGCATGCAGTAATAACATTGCATAACCTTTTAAAGTTTACTCTGTGCCTCTTTGAGTTTTGTTGCTGAGGCAACATGTTCTGCTGTATCATCTTTTCAGTTTGGTTTATAGTCAGCAGGTAAAAGGTTCATATATCACTTCCATAGTAGAAAAGTGGCGATTCAATTGTGTTAGTCCTTTCGGGCCCACAAGAAACTGCAGCAGATTTTTCATAACACCCCAAAATCCTCCACTCAGATTTGTCTTTCTGAAACATTTTACTTTAAAAAGCACTCTTCTGATTATGCAATGTTCTCTAGTTGCTGTAAAATATGATTTGAAGTGTTTGATTTAGTCCATCACTTAGGTGAGTCAGCATCACTTAAATCATCCGCTGACTTCTGTCAGATTTTATAACAGCAGCCCAACAAAGCAGTCAGCCTGGAGAGTCGAACTTGCTCCCTCTACATTTCGGATTTGGTCTACAGCCTTTTCAGCTTGACACATCTTCAGAGAAAATAGAGCACCTGAGAGAAGGCTGGCAAAATCTTTTTTCTGCTTTTTGACCAATCGATTAATTCAAAGTGAAAGAATTAAACGGATGTGGGTCAGTTTTGGACACCCGATTATGTCAAAGTTTCATTTAACTGACCCAAAACTGTCCCGACCATTGAAATAAATCTGGTTGTTCTACCTGTTACAAGGAAAATTACTTCAATGAAAACTGCTGGGCTTCCTTAGATAACTGTTTTTCAAATAATATTATAAATAAAAATTGGCTGCATTGTATCATAATTATGATCCAATTGAACTTTGTACGGCTGATTTTGAATCTGTACAGTCTTTTTCTTCTGTTTTGGAGACACAATCAAACCTTTTTTGTTTCTTGCTGATACAATTGAATTTCCCTGCTGCAGGGCAATGAAGGATTATTTTTTCCTGTATACAATCATTTACGAGGACAGTGGCTGGGAATTGCTGCTGTATAAATACGTTTAATTAAATTTGTCTTTGGTTTATTAGGAGACATAAAATAACATACCGGTTAAATGATTTTAAAGCTTTATCTTGTGAACGTCTGGACACTTTTACTGATTGCCGCTGCATTTGGAGGGTCAGAATGAAAAACGCTGCATTTATTTTTGATTTAATGTCTCCATTCTAGCCAAATATAAAATAAAAAGTACAAACTGGCTATAATTTCAGAAAAATAAGAGTGAAATTCTTAGAAATATAACTGGAAATAAATAAATGCCACAGGAAAAAAATGCCACAGCAAATGTTGAAAACGTTGCAAAATATAAAATAGCAAACAAGAAACATTTATTGCAAAAATTAGGAGATTTTGACGTGGAAAAGCTCTCTGTGCGTTACTCTGGTGCTAATTTCGGCCCCTGCCCTCTCTGAGAACGGGAGGCGTGGTGACTGTGGTCGCCGTCGCTAGGAGAAGTGGGCGTGGTGTCGTAGCCATGCAGTGACGTCAACGGGAGCTGTTCAAAGCAGTGTGGTACTGAAGCGAGCGCTCTGCCCGCCGCTCACACAGACAGCCAGCGGGCTCAGGCGCTCCGTGGCTCGGTCGGCTCGCAATAATCTGCGGGGAATCAGCACTTCCGTGGACGCGGGGATTTCCCACTGCACAGAGGAGCCCTTATTTATTTTTTATTTTTTTTACCCGAAGCTCCTGTGGGAAAGAATTTCCAACAAGTAAGCGGTGTCTTTTCTCTCCTGCTCCATATCGGTGTGTGTCAGAGACCATTTGCAGGAGGTGGCGGTGGTGGGGAGGGGGGGGGGGGGGGGGGGGGGTACTGTCCAGCTGTACAGCGTTAGAAATGCTAGTAAATCAGAAGTGGTCATGTTTTCTGGCTGAAATAGACAGGATTTGGGAGGAACAGCTGGACTGCATGAAGCGTCTGTTTCAGCCTGTGTGTCTTCCAGCCGCGCCTCTTGCCTTGTGCCTGCCCGGGTGAAACATTTGACTGGTATTTGCATAATCCAGCAGTCAGTCGTCAGACTCTCTCTCTTTTTCTCCCTTTCCGCCCAGCTCTTACACGAGCCCTGTACTAGTTTAAAGATTTTTTTTTATAGCCTCCCCAGTCCAGATTGTGGCTTCTTTTTTTACTGCTGGTGGGATCATACTGGGAGAAGAGGTCTGTTACTGGTTGGGTTTCCGGATGGCTGATGCAGCAGCTTGAAGCAGAAAGTGAAGAGAATCTGCTCAGTGTGGTGTTTTCTATTTTCCTGCCAGAGCAGATCTAGGTGCAGCTTCTCTGCTTCACTTTTTCGTCTTTCTCCTTCTGTTTTTTTTCTCTCCTCCTCTCCTGACTATTTTCTTATCTAATTTCCATCTTTCTATCCTTCTCTCCCATTTTGCTTCACCTCCCCCATTTTTATTTCCTTCTGTTTCTCTGTTTAACACCCCTTCCAATCTTCTTATTCTCACCCAGTTCTCACGAATTTAGTTTCTTCTGGTTGGTTCCCTTGTGTATTTTTCCAGTCTTTTTCTTCCTTTATCTCTTTTCGCTCATCCTGCTACTCTCCCTCTCCCTTTCATATCTTTTTTTATTGCCTTAGCTGATGTTGTAAAACAGACACTGTATTGTCCATAAAACTGCCGCTCTTTTTTATCCTAAAACAAAGTGACTTCAAATCAATTTGATTATTACTTTGATTTAAAGACAGCAGTCGCTTCTCTTCTCTCAGTTGACTCCTTTAGGATGCTTCAACACAGCTGTGTGTTTACTTGAATAGAAGAAAAAAATATTGATTATTGGTGGCTTAAAACAAACAGTGATCAGGGTTAATAGTCTGGATTTTTCTAAACCTCCTGCAGCAATTATCTGTCTCATCATAATCTTGCAATGATTTAGCAAGAACTGTGGAGTGCACAGATTATAGTTGACCTGTCAGAAGACTTTCCCACCTGGGTTGCAGTTCTCTGCAGTTCCTCCAGAGTTACAATAAGCCGTTTGATTTATTCTCTGATCAGTACTTTCAGTACTTTTATAATCTGACCATGTTTTAAACCTCTGCACAGCTATCTCCCTGACCTGCCTGCTGTGTTTCTGGGGTCTTTGTGATGCTGGTTATTCTTTAATGTCCATTACTAATGTAAAAGCCTTCAGTTAACAGCTGGATTTATATTGAGTCAAAAATACACACCGGTGGACCTTTTACTAATTGGGCATCTTTTAAATGTAACTGACAGCACAATACTTTATTTTGGGGTATCAGAGTGAAAATGTTAAGGGGTATGAAGACTTTTGCAAGGCATTGCACTTGCTTAACTGTACTTGCAGTGCAGAAGTAGTGTGTATTATAAAAATAATATTTTGATATTTGTTGATTCTTTCAACACATTTCTGGGAAATCTCTTGTAAACTGAATGCTACAGCTTAAAAGCATACCTTAAAACATTTAATACCGTGTATACCTTGACGCATACATTAAAACTCCAGCTCTTTGCTTATTTGATCAACTTTATTAGTTTGTTGAAAGCATTCATAGATACATGTATATCTTTATATGAATGTTTCCATCTTTCACTTTGACCCAGATTTATTTTTTTAGACAGACGTGAAAGGTGTTATCTTTTCAACTAAATAATGCTTATAATGTAAAAATGGTGTTGTGCAGTAAAACCTGGGGACTTTTTTCTCTCAATTGCGTATAAAAATAAGAAAGGTTGACAGGTGGAGGATAGAAGAAGAAGTGTCAATTCTGAATAGCTATCTAGAGCAGATGAACAATATCTAAAAGTTCTTTTCTTGAGGAAATTTGGCAGTGAGCTGAAGCAGGAAATGGAAATTCTGCCATCCCTTAGCCGACACTCTGCTGGATGCAAAATTTTCAGCTAACAGCTCTTTGCGATTTTGTTCTCAGATCGGCTTTTGTTTGCTGCTCCCATTTGGGTGCCACGTATCACCATCAGTTATACCATATCAAACCTATACAGACAATTACCATGGGGCAAATACTGAAACCACAGAATATGCCGCTTACAGCACATATTTTATCTCAAGTAGCACCATGAGACTCAAGTGATGCTCGAATGCGTGTATTTTCCAGTTAGGTTACACTTCTTACCCAGATTATCTCCAGATCAAATATATATGGTCCATTAAAATGAGGGCATTAATTAACCTGCGGGAAATATAGGCTTCACATTTAGATGTAGCAGTGGTTGTGTAGGTAGCTTTGCTAATTTTCATCTTGATGCAGTCAAATACATTTACATGTTTATGATTCACACGTCAGGGTAACATGAGTTTAAATATTCCCCTTTACAGTCCCATAGAGGGGAAATTTGTCTCTGCGTTGAACCCATACTTTGGGGAGCAGTGTGCTGCCAACAATGAGTGGCGCACAGGACTTGCTCAGGGACCCTGAGTGATAGACTAAATTTCGAACCAGTAGCCTATGCGACCCTTTCCAAGATGGAAAAACCCGGCTCCCTCATCACTAGGCCACCACTCCCACTCCACCTGACAAAAATCCCTGATTTGTTCAGGAAAACCTGGGACCACCAGAAAGGCTGAAAAAGTGCTGATGAACATCACTTTAGAACATTTCCAAAAAAAAAAAGTTTATGATCTTTGAAGCAAAGTATAAAAAAATGAGGAATGACTCAGCACTGTTACAGAGTTCTGTATGTGGATGAAGAGGAGTCTTATGTTTCGCCGTGTGGACTGAGATCTGGGCCTGTAGCCCAGCTCTTCCTACATTCCCCCTAATCATCTCTGTATTAAAGTAATCCTCTGCATTTAGCCAAAACAACACTTGCCTTAACTGCTGTGGCTTATTTATCACACTTCTTGGCTTTAGACCAAGATGCCGGAGCAGCAGAAGTCTCTGCAATATGCACACGTCTTTAAACAGCCTTTTCAGACTAACCTCCTCAGTCTGCCCCGCACCAAGTCTCCTCATTTGCCAGTTTGATTACTTAACTCACCTTCTGTTTGATATGTTTTTAATTAGAGCTGTGTATTAGTCACAAGTCTCACTGATAAGTCTATGTTAATGTTTGAGCGTGTGTTTTTTTTTCCAAGTGTCACTCTTGAATGTGTAATTTTTCAAATAAGTAGCTTCATTAAGCCCAGAGGAAGGCGAGAGCTCTGATGATTAATATCCCAGAATGAGCCAGAAGGCGTAATAAGCGCTTTTGATTGGCCACTGTGGCTGCATGTCGTGCTCCCCGTTTAGACTCATGCAAGGAAATTATTTCACTCCTTACAATGCAAATCAACCTCCCCCCCCCCTCCTCATTTTAGCACACCTTTATATAATAGGTAAAAAAAGAAAGCATTTGCTCATCCTCTTTCTCTTCTCTGTCTTCTTCCACGCCGTAGAGCGGGCCTTTGTCGGATCAACCAGGTGGTTTCGAGTCTGCAGGTCGATTTGATGGGCAGGTGGGGGGTTGAGTGGGGGCTCCTCTGGGACACCTGATAGTGCAGGATCTGGTTTCTCAGCCTGTGAGCAGGTGCAGAAACATCAGGTCCACCTAACTGTGCATAATGTGGAGCAATGTTTGCATTAACATAGTTCCAAGCAAACAGCTAGGCAAGGCAAGGCAAGGCAAGGCAAATTTATTTGTATAGCACAATTCAGTACAGAGACAATGCAAAGTGCTTTACATGATTAAAATACAGGAAAATAAAACAGCAATATAAGCAAGTAGGAATAAAATGTAGAAACAAAATAGAACATCAATAAACAGTTGGACTAAAAAAGTTGAACTAATGCTGTTTCAGTAGAACAGTTTAACTAGAACAGTCAAAAAACAGTCCTAAACAAATGTGTTTTTAATCTTGATTTAAAAGAACTCAGGTTTTCCGCACTTTTACAGTTTTCTGGAAGTTTGTTCCAGATAAGTGGAGCGTAGGAACTAAATGCTGCTTCTCCTTGTTTAGTTCTGGTTCTAGGTACGCAGAGAAGGCTGGAGCCAGAAGACCTTAGTGGTCTGGATGGTTGATACACTGATAACAAGTCTGGGATTGTATTTAGGTGCTAAACCATTCAGGGATTTATAGACTAACAGAAGGATTTTAAAGTCTATTCTCTGAGATACAGAGAGCCAGTGGAAGGACTTCAGAACCGGGTCCATGTTCTCTACTTTCTTAGTCTTAGTGAGGACACGGGCAGCAGCGTTCTTGATCAGCTGCAGCTGTCTGATCAACTTTTTAGGCAGACCTGTGAAAACACCGTTGCGGTAATCAATTCGACTAAAAATAAACGCATGGATTAGTCTTTCCAGATCCTTTTGAGACATTAGTCCTTTAATCCTGGAAATGTTCTTTCTTTCCAGCTGAAGTTGAATAACTGGCAATGAATTAAACAATGTGTTAAATTATCATCTCATCTTTCTGTTGTAAAAGGCTCACGGGATGTAAACACTAAAATTATTTTAATTTATTATTTGTGTTTTTATTATATTTTCTTTTGATATTTTGTGTAGTTTTGTACTTGTTATTTCATTTAAGTTCAACAATCCATCATCTATGCCTGCTTATCTGTGCAGGGTCGCAGGTGCCTACCTCCACCTGTCACTGGGTGACAGGCGTGGTAGACCCTGGACAGGCCACCAGTTGATCACAGGGCAAAACAGAGACACACGGGAAGGACAAACAACCATACGTGCACACACACTCCCGTCTAAGGGAGAGACCCATTAACAGTCATGTTTTGGAACTGTGGAGGAAGTCAGGGTACCCAGAGAGGACGCACACATGCACAGGGAGAACATGCAAACTCCATTCAAGGAAACAGTACTACCAACTGTGCCACTTTTTGCTTTCTCTGATGTCTTTGTATTTGTTTAATTTTAGGTAACTTATTTTATCTTAATTTCCACTGTATTTAATTTTCTTTAATGTGATAAATAATCATAATGTTGCATTTTATTCATAATGCACTTTACATCAGTTTACTGATCTGAAAGTGCTCCAATTAAATTAATGTTTAAGAAAAAGTAGAATGAAATAAAAGACAAAAATCAGAACTGATTAAAAGATCTTTTTAGTAGCAGGGTATTTAGTCCTTTTTTGAAGGACTCCACAGTCCGTGTCGCCCTGAAGTCTTCTGGGAGTTTATGCCAGAGGCGAGGTGCAGCTGTGCAGAAGGCCCAGTCATCCTTAGAGGTTAGTTTGATCCTTGGGATTTGGAGTTGTGATAAAGTCGTTGAATGGAGAGAACCTGCTGTGCTGTGCAGAGGGAGCAGCTCTTACAGGAAAACTGCAGGCATTTCCGTGGACATGCTGATAAGTGAGGAGGCCGATCTTGACCCAGAGGTGGGCAGAGACAGGGACTCAATGGAGGAAACAGAGGACTGCAGAAATGTTGCCATGCATTTTTTAGTGTTTGATTTTTAGTTTGAGATACTAAAGAGGAGGGCGTTACAATGGTCCAGCCTGGAGGAGATGAAGGCAGGAGCATATTTGTATTTATTTATTTATTCGTATTCATTTAACGCTCTTTTTGTTTGTTTTCATTTCATTTAATTTTAATTTTTTATTCAATTAAATAAAAATGTCTTAATTAATTACTTTTCTAAATTAAATTTTAACTTGCTGTAATTTTTATTGCAAATAATCATAAATAACATAAGAAAAAAAAGCTTGAAGACAACAGCCTGTGCATAAATAATCTTTATAATGTGTTTCACTTAGTTAACTGGTTTCTGAATTAGTTTAACTTTTCAATAGTATTCCAATTTTTAAATGGTATGTATACGTCACAATAAGCACATCACAACTGACATGAACATGCAAAAAAAAAATTAAAAAAAATAATGTTTGTACAAATAAGTCCTTTTTATGAAACAAAAGAGGCTCAATCCACAACCGAAGGGCAGCTGCTTGAAAAAGCTGATACCCTCGGGGTTTTAATCAGCTGTGCGGATCTGCTCATAATTTCTGGTTTGATGACTCAGGGTCTGTGCTGAAGTGTAAAGTTTTAATAAGACAGACTTTTCCTGAGGCGCTGGACCGCGAAATGCCTTGAAAGTTCCCAGTTTCAAAACGAAATCTAAACGTAAATGGTGGCAAGTGAAAATGGGATAAAACAGGAGTCCTGAGCATTCTTTAATTAGTTCCCGTAGGGAGCTTTTCTGCTGCTTTTTGTGCCATCTGGAGATAATCACAGCTCTCTCTTTTTGTGTTACAGCAGTTGATTTTAAACCTTTAAATCCATTTACCACCCAAGGAAATGTTTTATTTTCTGCCCCCATGCAAGGCACAGTTAAGAACATCAAGAAGGAACTCCAGTTTTTTTAGTGGTAATATAAACAATAAAGTCAGTTGTATCCGTGTAAATTTAATCTGCTCTGCAGCCAAAACACAATGATAGGGAATAAAAGCACAGATAATGATCTTAAGATGAAGCTTTGACACAAAACATCTTATGTTTAGTATAACTTGTGAATGGAAAACAACTTTCTGGACCATTTGCTCGATTGAGCTATTCATTATCTTATATTTAAGTGAGGTTATGGAGGTGACATATGCAGTGGGCCCTGACCAAAAGGGATTTGTAGTCCTTTCAGCAAGTGCTAAGTCTATTGTCAGGTCTGTCCAAGAAAGCCTGCCAAGAGTTGCACCCAAGAAGCATCCTGATGAGATGCCTAAAGCACCTCAGCTGACGCACCTGAAGTGGAGGATAGAAGCTTAAAAAAGTGCCTCTCTTTCATTTTATATGAAACAACTCATCTGCTCGTTGGTCGATGCTCCAATCTGTCCTGTCCGTTAAGGCTGGGCCTTTATCGTATCGCTTTATTGTTATTGTGAAAAAAAGTCTTATCGTGATAAGAATTTGGATCTATCTGGATGACAATAAAATCCATCTAGCGGTGTCTGAAAACCCCTACACTGCCAATATTGTCAGGATTGTTATTTTTGCTATTTTTCCCACTGTTGGTTCATTGAGAGCATCAATAAATATCAATCATTTCAAAGATATAATTAAATGCAGTTACAGCACAGTTTGGTGATTAAAAGAAAATCACACCTCTTTATGTAACTAGAGTCCTGATGAAACATTTTGAATTTTGCTTTAATATGCGTTATACTTTTAAATGTTTTTTAAGGACCTTGTTTTTGCTTATTGGGCTAAAATTGACATGCAGTCCTAGCCACACAGTTACCTGAAAAAGACTACAAGAAGCTGTAAATAGTATTTTCTCATCACTTTCATTGTTAGCACAACATTACCACAATATATCGTCATAAAATTTAAAGTCCACATCGCCCATCCTTACTGTCCATCAATCCTTTTCAAACCTGTTGTATGTAGAATATCATCACAGGAATGACATTTCATTCCTGTAAATGAAATGTCATTCACAGGAAGCCATCCACGGCTGAAGTCCGGTAATCTGTTCTGTTCTAGTACACCTCAGCACAAAGTATGCGCTGTCTTAAAGGCACCAACTGATGACCCACTGACTGACTCAACGCAGCGCAGTGTTAGTCGGTGTACGTTCCCCCTAATAAGGCTGAACCTGGCCGCTCTGAACAAAAATCATTTCATCCACTTCTATCTGGGATCTGGTTTAGTCAACATTCTTCTCTAATGCCACAGGTGAGCGTTTTATTGTTAAGGGAACAATAAATCAAGAGTTTTGCCTCATCTTCTTCATAACAACAGACTGTAGCAATGACATCATTACTTTAGATCAGCGGTGTCCAAACTTTTTGGCTATTGGGCCAAAATTGTTAAATCGAAAGTGCTTGAGGGCCAGAAAATGAATAAAAATAAATAACATAACCAAAAATATGGTTACGCCCGACAAAATATGATCACTTTAAGAAAATATATTGAACATGTTTAGTTGACCTTTTATTTTTAATTAGAGCAAATCTATTATAGACAAGTTAAAAACGTACAATTCAATCTTTAATTGAATGTTCGGTACAACACAAAACATTTGTCTATTAATAAGCACACTTTTCACATTTGCTTTAATTTCGTAGTAAAAAGGACAACTTTTACTCAAATGCAGACTTTGGTGCATTAAAATCTGATTGGAATTCATTTAATAAAATTTTTCTTGAAATTTAGTTGGAGGGCCACATAAAATCTAACCTGACTCTCGCCAGATGTATGTCGCTCCGCCTAGCTTCACTCACATACATCTGGGACATCTCCCATAGAGAGTGATTTCTCCAAACAATTTTATGGTCTGGCCAATCAGGACGCAGGGCGGGAGTTTCATGGATGTGACGTAGTGGAGACGCGACCGTGAGATTCCAACAACAATGGCGGCTCGCATCGAGGAAGCAAGCGTTGGCATTGATGCTGCTATTTCTTCCATGTTGTCCAATCTACCTAGTATTGTTTCATTAAAAGAACATCAGAGAACGCCTCTGAAGGCTTTTGTTGGTGGAAACGATGTTTTCGCCCTTCTCCCGACTGAATTTGGCAAGTTTTGTTTTCCGGGGCGCGCCCGTGGCGGACGCGCCCGTGGCGGACGCGCCCGTGGCGGACGCGCCCGTGGCGGACGCGCCCGTGGCGGACGCGCCCGTGGCGGAGCGGTTAGCGTGAACCATGTTAGGAGGCCTTTAGTCCTCGACACGGTCGGCCCGGGATCGACTCCGACCCGTGGCGCTTTGCCGCCTGTCTTCCCCCCTCTTCCTGTCAGCTCACTGCCACTAGAGCCGCAAACACATAAAAAAAAAAAAAAAAAGTTTTGTTTTTTTCCTGCGTCGCTCTCACAGCGTCACGGGTTGGCTTCGGTGTGAGTGGTTGAAATAGCACGTCGATAAAGATGACAGACAAGTGGCTTATCCAATCATATGCAAGGATTTTTGATAAGGCCCAGCCTTCAATAAAGGCAATTCCTATGGAGATGTCCCAGATGTATGTGAGTGAAGCTAGGCGGAGCGACATACATCTGGCGAGAGTCAGGTTACATAAAATCAGCAGAGGGGCCACAAATGGCCCCCGGGCCACACTTTGGACACCACTGCTTTAGATGAAACCTCAATGTGTTCGTCCATTTCAGCCACGATCCAACAATCAGTTATAAACAAGACTGCTAGATGACCATATTCTCTTCTAATTGAAGCAGAAACTCATCCCGGACCTGCAGTGAATAGTTCACCTTTATTTCTAGCTGAGAATTATGGCCTCTGGTTTAAAAGGAGCTAACGCTCTCTATACCAAAACACAACATGAGAAACAAAAAATTATCAAGGTTTTCACTCTACAAAAAGTGAAAGAAAAGGAATATTTGGATGCGGCTGCACATAATATAAAATATGTAATGTGACGTTATTGGTGAAACATTCCAATGTTTATATCAAGTACAATTATCTCACTTTTGGCTGTTTTTTTTATACCTTTTCAGAATGTCTCCAACCACTTTCGTCGAACTTCAGCGTCTCGGCCACTAACAATCCATATCAGGTGTGGCCATTATGGCCAATAAAGAGTCCATCCAATTGGTTAAGTATGCTACGAGTCTGTAGGGCGTGAATTCCTGACACTTGTAACATTGCATTCTTTTAAACATTGTGTCCAAGTATTGCTTTGCGATTGCATTACTTCACACACTGATACTGCACTATCGATTACAATTGAATGTATGCTCACCTCTGTCTTGCATGGTGAAATGCACTATAGCCAGAATGTCTAACTTTTACTACCTTAGGCCTTTAATAAGGGAAAGGGCTTGATATCTATTTGTTCACAGAATCAACCGTCTAAAATGCTGCTATTATTTTTAACGCTTTGCTTTCAGCTACATTGAGCAGCACCCATCTCATAGCTGTTGGGTCTTTTGGTTTTCTGGGAATATCAATTTCCATTATAAACTGTGAACTATCTGGTAGTGGTGTCGGTCTGCGTTTCTCTTTGACGTAACTCTAGAGAAAAAGCCTGAATATTCGGCAGTTTAGGAAACATTTCTTTTAGTCCGTTGATTGTAAAAAAAAAAAAAGGAGAATTCAGGACATTGGGTTGACCTCGTCTCATACTTGAGTTTCCTTTGTTGTTGTAAGAATTGGCTGAGTAGGTAATTAGTAGGCTTTTCTTTTCACAGCCCTTCTCCCTCAGAATTACTTCTTATTTCAGACCTCTGATACATGTTTAGATGAAGAGCCATGTTGACAGTGAACCTCCCACCTCTTCTTTGCCTCTCCATATTCATCATCAATTTTTACCCCCTACATTTAAGCCGAGACTTCACAGTGGAGTACATCCCTCTCGTTTCCCTCCACTCTCACTGATGGGTACTCTCCCAGAAGCCTGAATAGTTTATTGTCGCAGGAGATTCACAATCAGATAAGAAGGCTGGTTCAAAGTAGCCTCACAGAGGTAATTAAGACAGCAGGAAGCGCAGAGTTTTTCCTTTTCCAATCTGATCTGAAAGCTGAAACAGTGAGTGCCTCTGTCCTGTGCAGCACTGAGGGCTGTGCAGCAGAGATGAGAGGCTCGTTGTGGACAGCTGAGTGGAGGCCTGCTGGTATTTGAATCAGAAACTGCAAACCTTAAAGGACGTGTGATGTCTCCGGGCTTTGTTGTTAATTTGAAACCAGGGATTCAAAACATGGTGTGAAATCTGGCATCCCATGGCTTACTCTGTTTGGAAAGCCTTAACTGGCACCAGCACAGATACAGTCCCAGTTGGAGACTATATTTACTCTGCAGGACTCTGCAAACAACTTTATTTTTCTTTTTTTCGTCTGTTCGGGGCATCCAACATCCAGATTTGTCACAATTTTTGGTCTGTTTGATGTTCTCTAGGTTCATTTCTTTTATTTATTTTGTGTGCTGAGCATTTTCCTGTGGTTGTTTTCATTTTTGTTTTACATTCACTTATATAATCAATTACATGTTACCAAGTAAAATAACACTGATTTAAGGTTAACAGGCCACTCTTAATTGCCTTTTACATGGTTGTAATGGATTGAAAGCTGTTAAGGACTGAGACATAATAGTTCAGATTATAGATCCGAAGGGATTTCTATATGATACTGGAAAAATGGCAGTGCGAACGACCCATTTCCGATATTTTCACCATGAAAAATCAAATTTGTGCCACTTCTGTATGCCATACTATATTGGATATGTATCAGATAGTTTTCAAAGTGTACAGTCTGAACTGTCATGTCGCATTTCATCCACCTTTTACCTCTTTGTCCCAGCTCCCACTACTGTTAAATAACTAACATAATAACCATCCACAAAAGTAGGAATATTGAACACACACGCTAAAAAGAAAAAGGAAAAATTATGATCCAGGAAATAACAAAAATGCAAAACACAAACACCCAAAGATCATGACAGTATTGATTTAATTTTATTGGTTTTTTTGTCCCATTCTATTGTGAAATTTGTATTTGCACATCCGTTGTTTGCAAACAATTACAGTTATTTCTATAAGTTGAAAAATTTGCATCTCACAGGTGACTTTTAGTGGCTGTTTTGCATCTTCTATGGTTATTACTTATCTGTCTGCAGCAGCAACAGTTTTAAAGGGAGTCCTAAATCTGGCAATGTGATTTACAAAAACAGCACAGCAGATAACGAGACATATTCAATTAGTGACCCCGAAAACACAATGAGCCTTGAATGAGTCTTGATTTGCAGGCTTTACTTGTCTCCCTCAAGAAGGATAATGGCCAACTGGTGAAATAAGGAATTTGATTTTAAGAACAGGTAAAAGATGTGCGAGATGTGTTTCTTGAAAATTTGAAGATGGACGGTCGCTATAAATATTTATAGTAAAAAGGCCTAGAAACAAAATTGAAAAAAAGAGGAAATGTGTGAAGCCTATGTAAGGTAATTCTCCAGTAAGAGCAGGTTAGGAAATTCATTAAGCAAAAAAACAAAACAAAACAAAAGATTGTTGGATCGCATTTATCACTGCTGTCATGCGAGGTTATTTACCTTCCTATATACCTTTTTGTTTCAAGTCTTAGTTCGGCCTTTCTGGGGAAAACTCATGAATTTTTCAGTATTTTCAATTCAATTTATTTTCAATTCGATTTTACTGACATAGCGCCAATTCACAACACATGTCATCACAAGGAAGTTTAATAAGTCAAATTCAGTCAAATCCTCCAGACAGGTTGGTCAGAAAGTTTCCTCTCTAAGGAAACCCAGCAGGTTGCATCAAGTCTCTCCAAGCAGCATTCACTCCTCCTGAAAGAGCGTAGAGCCACAGTGGACAGTCGTCTGCATTGTTGATGGCTTTGCAGCAATCCCTCATACTGAGCATGCATGAAGCGACAGTGGAGAGGAAAACTCCCCTTTAACAGGGAGGAGAACCTCTAGCAGAACCAGAACCAGGCTCAGTGTGAACGCTCATCTGCCTCGACCCACTGGGGCTTAGAGAAGACAGAGCAGAGACACAGAAAGCACAGAAGCTCACATTGATCCAGGAGAACTTTCTATGTTATGGGGTAGTAGCATCACAGCTAAACAGAACATCAGAGTAGAAGTGCCTACTACAAAGAGAAAAAAGACAGGAAGAACATAAAGTTAAAAAGCAGAAATATTAGCAAACAATTCAAAATCTGAGAGCAGTAGGAGAACTCAGCAGAGTGAGAGAAATAGATCTTGATGTCCTCCAGTAGCCTAAGCCTGTAGCAGCATAAAAAAAGATGTTTCAAAGTGGGTTTGTCCAACATAATTAATGGTTTTTCAATTGGACCCCACAGTTATAGAACTATGCTGTCTGAGTTTGCCTTTTCAGGCAAATATGTTAAAGATACAGCTTGCTTAAGGGGTTCATAGGATGAAAGCTAGAGCTAAAACACGTAGGTGGTGTTTAACCAGCAGCATTCTGTCTACTCATGGTAAATGAGATTGAACTATGAGACTTTAGCCTTATTTAGACCATGTACAGCTGATTAAAGACCATTTGAAGTCTTTCCTCCACCCTCTGGTCTGAACTCTCTCCTCTGTGATTTTATTTCTCTCAGACTGGCTCTATGTTTGGCTCTCGCCTTCTTGTGGGCTCTGTCCTCAATGTCTTCGTCTCTATACCCTCTCATCACTCTTGTGTGTCAGCCTTCCTCCTGTCCCCCATCTGTCTCTCTGTTCCCTCCATCCATGCAGGCAGTTCACGGTGCCAGCATGGCAGCACGAGTGGGATGTCTGCTAAACTCTGCTGCTTTCACCGCCCCTGTGTGCAGAAAGGAAGGAAAAATCTGAGCTATGGACAAACCAAAGTCCTATTCTGATTCAGTTTGTGATCCTTTCAAATACCTCAAAGTAGAAATCGAATCTCACTCATCAGTTCATAACGTATAAAGTCACAATGATAGAAACATAAATAAACCCAACTAGTTAGTTAGAAAATGAATACCACATTGTCTGCTCCTGGGAATAGGCTTATGTGAAACATTTAAACTAAAAAAGGTAAAATAGTAAAACAAATGTTAGTAAAATAAAATAAATTAATAAATATGAAGAACATCTTGTCAGTAAGCGGCTCAAGAATCTTTATTTATTCTTTGGTCTAAAATAAAAGAGTGGATAAAAGTATGAACCTAGGGTTGCCATCAGAATTCATTCTGGACTTTAAGGACTTATTTTAACCCATTTTTATTGAGAGTGAGATGAAATTTAATTTATTTTCACACAACATGGAAAATAAATTAAATGGGGGGGGGAACAACAATCAGATACACAATATTAAATTTATTGATTTCCCCTAATCTTCACATGGTCAGAATCTTAGATTTATCGTCAAATATGTGCAATAGCCTCTACTTAAATGTTGTTAAATATCTCTTAGCAAGTTGCACCTCAATCATATGCTTCTTGTATCTTCTTGGCAGAATTAACAGAGTTTGTTTAAATTACTTGGTTTGAAAACCAGTTTGATGCATGTTTGGGAAACCCCCCATTGAAACACCCACCCCTGTCTAAGTTTCATCCATCTTGCTTCTTTCACGTGAATTTCAAGAATTTGCAGGTGTGCGTCCTTCGTTGATCTATTGCCTTTGTGCAATGTACCAGAACCTCCAGCAGTGAAACAGCACCACAGCATGTTGCTTCCTCCACCATACTTGACATTTGTTTCAAATATAAAAGTCAGAGTATCTTTCTTTGGTTCCCCTGGGAGAAGTTTGCTTTGGAGAGAGGGTTTTACTGCACTGACACACATTGCGTTCATCTGTAACTTCAGATAGATGAACCAATCAACCCCTACTTTAAAAAAGAAGCAGTTATTCTTTAAAAAATAAGAAATATTAATAAAACACTATTCAAACAAAACTCCTCATTAAAAAACAGATGATTTGAAAAGTTTTGTTGAAAACAATAAAAACTGTCAGATTTAGTATCCTCCTGGTTGCTTTCTTTAATTTTATTACTACTTTTATATACCATTTTGCTTATTGTTTTATGATTAATCATTTGTATTTTATGATTGTGTATAGCACATTGAGCCTGTGGGTGTGCTTTATAAATAAAATTGGTATGGTATGTTTAAAAGAGCACTAAAACAACCCATATTTAATATTCTTAGGTTTGAAAGCCTCAGCTTGACTCCTCCAATCATGCTTTCTATCATTGTGTCCAAACAGCTCTGTCTTTGTCCCCTTTAACAACAAACCCTTTGTTCGGATGGCATTGGGTTTGTCCGTGTGGACGGGTACATAATCTCAGGTGTCAATTGGGAACTAGGGTCTTCTTCTAAGTCGGCAACGTCTGAGTCCATGAAAACACAAAACTGTCTCTGTTGTTCCAGAGGTGTTCATGTCAGGCTTGAGCCTTTGTGACTCCTGAACACTTTAAGAGTTTTCTTACTTCTAAGCGGGACAGTTTGGCTCTTCTGTCAGATCTTGACTAAGTAGTGAAGCATCTATATTTGCATTTACTATATGTACAAATATTTTAAATGAAAGCAGGGGATGCTGAATTTTTAGAAATTACTACTTTGACAAATCTACGACTCTCCTTCCTGGATCTTCCCTGGGTTCCTTGGACTTTACCATTGTCCCAAAAGTGTCAATCAATTAAGTGGTGTCAAAAGAATCATTTAAAAGCTGACAAGGAGACACGTATCAAAGAAAACCTGTTTTTCTAAAGCTTCTACTGAAGAAAAAAAACTTCCATCATTGTAAACTACAACCCAAGCTGTATTTTCCCGAATGAGACAGACTGTAGACACAAAACCTGAAACGTCTCATCGGGTTGAACTGGCTTGTTGCTCTGTCGTCCTCCTTTTCAGAAAATGAAACATGACAGAGGTCAGCAGACGTCCAGGGTGGGTGGGCGGCAGCGGCAGCAGCAGCAGCAGCAGCACAGCTCTGAGGATGTAACTAAACAAGAAAATAAGCAGAGCAGGACGTGATCTGAGCAGTCTGGGAAGCATTTCTTCCTTATCCAGGGCCCTTGGTCAGGACATCGTTTCATTTCTTTACGTTGTCCAATCATTTACAGCTTCAGAGAACGTTTAAGAGGCTCTAAACAGGGAAAGCTAGACAACCGACCCAAGGTCATCTGTCTGCTGCAGGCAAGACGACCGAGCACACACGCAGACACATCACAGCTACACATTAACCTCACTTGTGCTCTGTGACACATAGAGATTATATAAATGGGCTCCTGCGTCACACACAGCAGCGCAGAAACGTATGGACTCTTCTCTTTTCAGTCCGCTCTTATAAGTCGCTCCGTTGCGGTGATCTGAAAACCAATTGTGGAGTGGAGTCCAGAACCTGTTTAAGGTAGTTTCCGTTTCTGGCTTTGTTTCCATCCCACCTTTAAATTCGCTGCCCTGTTAAAGGTGAAAAATATGGTTTGAAAATATAGCATATAGTTCTTAAAGGTGTCTCTGGCTTTAGGCCGAATCACCCCTTAGTCCAAAGAAGCAATGTTTTGCCCATGCTGAAGCTGGTCTGGCGTTCTGTTAACTTTGACATCATCCAGAGAAGACGGCTCACCCGTTACTACCATCTAATGTAGAACAGATTACTAGATCAATGTGTGCTTCTGTGCTTTTTGTCTCTCTTGTTGTGTCTCTGCTCTGTCTTCTGTAACCCCAGTCGGTCGAGGCAGATGACCGTTCATACTGAGCCCGGTTCTGCCGGAGGTTTTTTTTTCCCGTTAATGGGTGGTTTTTCTTCCCACTGTCGCTTCATGCTTGCTCAGTATGAGGGATTGCTGCAAAGCCATGGACAATGCAGACGACTCTCCCTGTGGCTCTACGGTTCCCCAGGAGTGAATGCTGCTTGTCGGGACTTTGATGCAATCAACTGGTTTCCTTATATAGGACATTTTTGACCAATCTGTATAATCTGACCCAATCTGTATAATATGATTGAACTTGATTTTGTAAAGTGCCTTGAGATGACATGTTTCATGATTTGGCGCTATATAAATAAAATTGAATTGAATTGAATTGAAAAGTTTTTTTCACTGATGTAGAGCAGACGTTACCAACATTATATTTTATTTGTCGTAACATTTGTAAACCATAATAATCTATTCTTTGTCAAACTGGGAAATCATTTACATCTGATCTCATAAACAGAAACCCACACCCAGGTTCCTGCCATCCAACCATCCGTCTCCTATAGCCGCTGATCCCTGCAGGGTCGCTGTGGGGCTGGTTCCTATCTTCAGCGGTCATTGGGTGAGAGGCAGGATACACCCTGGGCTAACTTGTACACACACTCCTCTGAGGACAATTTTAGAGAGACCAATTTACCTAACAGTCATGTTTCTGGGCTGTGTGAGAAAGGTCAGATTACCCGAAGAGAACCCACACATGCACAGGCTGAACATGCAAGCTCCATGCAGAAGGCCCCTAGGTCAGGATTTGAATCCAGGACCTTATTGCTGCAAGACAACAATGCTCCACTGTGCACAGAAAGCAGCAGGTATGCAATGAGAAGCTAGATGGTAAAACTTGGACAGAAGTGGGTGTGCCAGCAGAACTAGGATCCAAAACCCACATCGTACTGGTTTTAGAATGAAAAAAGCCGAGAAACATTAGGTTTCTCGCTTAGCCTTCCCAAAACCTTGTCCTGAAACCTGTTGAACATTTATGGACCATGCTTAAAAGCCAGAGTTGTATTCTTGGATGGAGCCTGTGCTAAAGGGAGGGCTTTGTGGTGGGAGGGTGCTAAACGTCTACATTGATTGTACATTCCCAGCTTGTTGTTTTAGTCACCAGTTTATACTTCTTTTCAGGTCAGATTTTCTGTTAACTGTAAATTACACAACAGGCGGGGTTTATTTCTGTTTCCAACAACATTTAAACCCGGGCATCCATGCTAAATATCACAGTATTTTACTGAGTTTTAGATTCAAATACACAGATAAAATATCAGTTCAAATATTTATCTAAAGGAAACGCAGATGTCGACCCGCTGCATCTCCGCAGAGACAGGAGACAATATAGCTAACATTGATGCATTCTTTGAAATATTTCAAGTCAAAAATATTTTTAAGCATTTATTCTGTGAGATAAAGATTTAAACTACCACAACTACCCTGGATTGTTGATCATTCATTTTACTCATTGCTTTTAAGTCTTTGCAAGATCATTGTTCCTACTTGATGCTCTTGCAGAATTTAATTATTAGTTAAAATTGGTTTTAATCCACTTTAATTGCTTAACCACAATAATATTCCACAAATTATGTCTTTAGATAGCTGATTGTAATCACAATCAAAGTTCTGCTCTTTCCTGCCTCGCTCGGGCAGGAGTTGCCATCAGCGGAAATCCTTCAAAATTCACTCTAAATATACGTTTTCACACACTTTGGAGGAGCAGTCCGTGGTTTTTAAACCATAACCAATGTGAAATAATCAGGGATCGATGCTGTTTTGCTCTCATTTTACTATTTAAATCCTTTTCTGGACTCTGGGCCGAGAACTGTGTTCCCAGATCACAGCAGTTTAGGGACGTAATCTACATTAACAGCTTGGATTTCAGATCAAGTTGAAACGGACACAAAAAAACATCCACAAAATAAGGAGGTTTCAGAAAGCTAAGTTACAGGGAAAAAAGATTTTCAGGAACCCACAGTTAAAATTCTCTTTAAGACGATGCGATTGTTTAAGTTAAAGACAGAGCAATTAGAAAAACACTGGACATGTATGGCTTGTTTTAAAGGGCTGAAGGAGAAAGCCTCCCCTCTATAAAAAGAACATGGCAGAAAGATTTCTGGAACAATGTGCTTTGGTCAGATGAAATTGAAGTAGCATTTTTAGCGAAAAAACAAATAGCATATCAGCACAAACTCTGCATACCAGCTGCCAAACACGGTGGTGGAAAGGTTGATGATTCGGACTTGTTTTTCAGCCCCAGAACCCGGGCACTTTAAAGTCATTGAGTCGACTGTAAACATTTTGCTCCACAGCTAAATCTAGAGCCAAACTGGGTCGGCGAGAAGTAAAGCCTGGTTGTATAAAGGAGAGCGGGCCAAAGTTCCTCCAGAAGGAAGTGATTGGCTGCTATAATCATTTAACATAAGTGCTTCATGTTATTGCCAATAAACATGGTTTTATGAGCTATTGAATTTTGGGGTGTACTAAGTTTTTTTCCCTCACAATTTTTTCAATTTGGCTCCACCTTTGTTTGATAAATTCTGACAATTTGGAAAGTGTTTTTTATTTTATTTTTTTACTGTGAGACAGCTGAACATCAGAATATTTGATGCTATTTGATGCTATTAAAACACATAAGGCCCCTCAGTAAGTTTAATATCATCACTGATCACATGACGTTTATCTTCTGGTGAAGGTCATATATGTACATGGCCGGAATCAACTGTTGTCAGATTAGTTCACCTTGTAACCTTTTCTTAGACAACAAACATTGAAATTGTCTCTTTAACTGAGCAGTGCAACAAATGCACTGAAATGTGAATTTCAGGACGGTAATGCTTGACTGACAGCTTGCTGACAAGAGATTGATTTTCTCCACTTAAGCTCTTTTTTTTTGGCACTTGCAACATGAATCAATGAAAGCATTTGCTGTTTTCTGGCAAAAAAGCTGCTAAATCTCTACATAAAAATCACTAACAGGGTAAACATTATGGAGATCAATGTGAAACTGCTTTTGAACACAAATTTGTCACCTTAAGATCTGATCCTCCTGAGCAACTGTGATAATGATTAACGGAGCTTTAAGAGCTAGTCATTAGGGAAGGAGGGGGTCCATGGAAATGATAAAGGTAAAACTGCTACTCTTAGAGTAGCCTTTATTGTCTAACCAGAAGGAATGATTTTTCCTTGGTTTCTTCAAGTAATCTCTTTTTCTGTATCTCCTTGCAGTGCCTTTTAACCCTGGTCCTCAAGGCACACTGCCCTACATTTTCATGTTTCCCTGCTTCAGTACACCTAATTTCAATTAACTGATAAACAGCCTTTTGTTGAACGTCATTCAACCAAATCAGGTATGTTAAAGCAGGAAAACATCTAACGTGTGGAGGGAAGAGTGCCCTGAGGAACAGGGTTGAAAAACACCGTTTTTTTGTCTCCATTGCACTAAGTCCGGCTTTCTGATCCGCCCTTCACACCTGCTCTCAATCTCTGACGATCACACTGGTTGTTCATCCTTAATTTCCTCCCTCGTTGTGCATTTTTTCCGAGCGTCCTTCCAATCCACATCCCATGCAAGTTGGTTGTGATGAAGCACCGATTTGTTGTTTCCCAGCTGCCAATAAACACAATAAACATAAAGCAGCTTGTAATACGGGACCCAGAATGATACAGAATATATTTAAATGTGAAGGCTTGTCTTCGCAGTTCCTTGCCCTGTTTTAATGCTGTATCTGTGTAGCAAAATGACAATAATGACACAAAGGTGAAATGTTTTGCTCCATGTCTTTATTTCATGCAGCTGAAAACAAAGAGCTGTATTTCTTGATGTGGGCTTTACGTTATGTTATATGAACACAAAATAATTTAGCTGGCCTTTTATCTGATAATCATAATAAAAATAATACTATTTATAAAACAAAAAAAAATATTTTGATCCAGGCACATTTTATAAACGAGAGCCATTTTTTTGTACTGTAAAGATTTACAGGGAGAACTTTTTTTCTTGTTTTTTTTTTCTTTTTTTCTTAAATGACCCAAAATTGTTTGCTAAAGATTCAAACTTCAGAAAATGATCCATGGTCATTATAATAAAGTTACAGCTAAACAGATCATTATGCCCACAATCTGCAAGTGTTCATGGCTAAAAAAAACAACAACAACAAATGCATCCTTTCAGAAGAAAATGTGCAAATCTCAGTCAGAGCTGTGGTCTGTAGCTTACCTCTCTCCGTGCTTTTACTCCTGGTTACATGAACTAAAGTTTAAGATACTCGCGTCTCAGAGCTCGAGTTTGAGGTGAGACTGTTTCTAGACCATGAGTTTATTTTGAAGTTTTTCGTGTTTTATTTTTACATTAAACAGTATATAATAAACACCTGTAAGCACCAGAGCAGCAAACTGCCAAAACCTTTTTCAAACCGTTTTATCACCCTGGTGATGATAAAAGAAAATCAAATGCATTTGATAAGCAGTTCCTAGCTTCTACTTTTTTCTTTTAAATCATGTCAAACTTTAAGAGAGTACTTTTTTTCCATTGAGCCCATGAAGTAAACTTTCCCTCAGCTGCATCCATTTAAAATTAAACTAAGGTTACAAATGATAGAATATTGATACGTAAGTATGGAAATTACATCAGAAATTAGTTCTTTAGAAACATGCACAGACGACGTTTGTGCCTGCTGCTTCTCTCTGTATTGTAAAATGAGTGGCTCAGCTGGATCAGATAGTTAGACTGGGTCATTTAAAGAAGGATTTGGAGAATGGAGTAGTTCCTTTTTTTTTTAAATCCATCAAAACGAGATTGGCTGAATGATATTTGCTCTGGATTATAGTCTATTTGCTGAAATATGCTCCATTGACTAAAGCACATTTAGAGCGGACAGCTGTGTGGTGGATAGTGAGTTTATGTTGAAGTCATCCAGAGGTTTGGTTGGCCGCCCGCTGCTGTTGGCGGGTCAGTGTGGACGTAAAGACAGATTATGTTTCCATCCCTGGGAAGTTGCAGAAAGCAGGATTGGGTCGGTTTAATCTGTTAGTTGCGGGGTGGTGGGGGGGGGGGGTTATATTTGGAAACAGTTAGAGTGTGTGGGCGCTGTCAGTCATCAGCGCTGTTAACTGATGAAATTACAGACTCTCATTTAGAACAGAATGGGTCCACACCTTCTACACACGCCGCGGCTCTTTACGTAGGCTGAGTCTGAAAACCATTTAACTGGGCGTATCGGGAGCTGGATGCTCTGGTCAGACATGGCACTGACAGTGGCGCATGCCCACCTCAGCCTCGTGGCTGCTGCAAACATACCAAGGCTGATCTAATGCCAAGAAACGCTGTAATGTGAATTTAAAAATCAGCAAACATAATGGATTCCAGGGTGTGAGTTAATCTGCAGATGGATGTTGGCCTCTTTACTCATCTCTTGCGTCTGTAATTTCTCAACAGTTGATCACTGTGATGGATCATTCATGTTTCAAAGAGCTCTCCTCCAATTTCCAAAACGTCTGTCTCCCTTGCAGCTCACCGTCAAGTCACAAAAGTATTCAGTCCCCTTGAACTTTAGCTCCATTTTTCTACTAACAATCACCAACTTCAGTGTGTTTATTTGGGGTTTTATGTGAGAGACATACACAAAGTGGTGTGTAGGTGTGAAAAATCTACAGTTGACAAAGAAAATCAGCATATCTACTTAGCCGTACTGTTTCAATACTTTGTAGAAGTACCTGTTCACTGCAATTACAGCTTCAAGCCTTGTGGGGGTTTGACTCCACCAACTTTGGACATATAGAGAAAGATGTATTTGGACATTCTTCTTTTCAAAATTGGCCAAACTTAGTCACACTCAATGGAGAGTATCTGTGAACAGCAAATTTTACAGGTTCACACAGGTTATCAACTAGATTTAAGTCTGTACTTTGACTAGGCCATTCTATTACATGAACATGCTTTGAACTGAGCCTTTACAATGTAGCTCAGGCTGTATGCTTAGGGTTGTCCTGTTTAAAAAGTAGCCCTCCAGTCTCAAGTATCTAATAGGTTTTATTCAAGAAATGCCCTCCATTTAGCTCCATCCATCTTCATATCAACTCTGACCTGCTTCCCCGACCCTCCTGAAGAAAGCATCCCCACAGCATGATGTTTCCACCACCAAACCCTTTTAATGCCCCTCTGTTTTATTTCATCTGTACTCTGGGAGATGTTCAAAGCTTTGGACATTATTTTATAGTCTAACCTTGCTTTAAACTTCTCCACAGCCTTCTCCCTGACCTCTGCTGTGTTTGTTGATCTGCATGAAGCGGCATCTCCACTAATGTTCTCTAACAAACCTCTAATGTTTTTAAAGAACAGTTGTGTTCGCATTTAGATCAAATTACTCACGCTCTTTTCATTTCTGTAAGTGATTTGTCGCACTAGATTTTATATGGGAGTATCATGGTGAAGGGGTGCTGAATAAAAAGTACGCAGCACTCTTTTCCGATATTCAATAGTAAAAACAATTTTAAAAACAATAAAGTTTGTGGTTTAAATACTACAAAATGGGAAAAAGTTGAAAGGGTTCTCTTTGTATTAATTTTTGTACTAAAATTCACTTGTTTCCTGGTGAGTAGAAAAGGTTGCTGATTCAGTTTTAGCAATGTTGACAAAAATCTTAGACTTGTAAAAAAATCAACAAAATAAATCATGTTAGTTGCAGCCGTGGTTGCTCTACAAGTGCCTTCCTCTTGCCAGCTGCTCTGATGTATTCTGTCTGTGAGGCTGGAAAGAGACGGTTTGGGTGGAGCTGTTTGATGCAGATGTGGTTGAGTTGAACCATGTTGTTTATATGGAGAAGGAGAAGTACGCTGCAAAATATAGGGGCTAACTCAAATGAGTGCATATGTGACAGATGCTCAGTCTCTTATTACCTGCATGAGCTACAGGCCTTGTACTGACCTCAAAAAAGGAGTTGGTGCTTGTTGAGCGAGGACTATAAGGGTGGGGCGGACCCCCTGTCTGGTAATTAGTGAGGTGATGAGGTTAAAGATGACATGTGAGCCGGGTGGGCTGTGGTTCTGCTCTGCCCGTTAACCTGATTTTCAACTTCCTCTACATTTTCTTTCTATTCTCGGCCAGCCACATGGCAGATTCAGAGCCGCTGTGTGGCTGATTAGATCCAAAACAGATGCAACAAGTACATCTGGTAGCATCAGCAAATACAGTACAAAATAATTGTTGCATTTGCTGGAAGAAATTGAGACAGATTGGAAATTAACCTGGTTTAATTTGGCAACAACCAGCCAAAAACTAGGTTAGTCTTTCAGGCTAACAGACACGCCTTTGTTAGGACAGCTGCAACCGGTGCAAAAAAAATACACAAAGAAGCAAAAACAAAACTTATTCCTCTGTATGTATTCCTAGTTCAGGTACACTAATGGATTTTTTTCTTTTACATTTTGTAATATATATATATATATATATATATATATATATATATATATATATATATATATATATATATATATATATAGTTTTGTTAAACCGTGGTGGTGTTTTTGTGTTTTTTTGTTTTTCGGGAGGTAGGGGGATGACACCATTATCTAATTTGCTTATTTGTTCATACATTTGTCACCCAGTCTGTGTGAGAATTTTTGCCAAGACAAAAAAAATTAATATTAAGTGTGTTTTGTAAAAAGCACCTTTACAAAATGATTTATGAATTTTAATGCATTGCCTGAATCAACACTACATAAAACAAACTGTACCAAAAAGGCCGTTATCAGAGGCACACAAAGTGAAAGAGGTGAATAAGTGATTGAAGCTGTGTTGAATCGAATTCAGGGAATTATTTAGTGCAACGGTTTAAGAGACAAAAAAAAGACTACTTTATAAACTGCATTTACGTGGCGAGGCAGCAACAGCTGTGGTGTGCCTGTGAGACAGCGCTGAGGGAAGTGGGAACTCTTGTGGCAGCTCTTGCTGTTGCCTCAGTACAGTGACTCCAGAACAACTGGTGCTTTCGGTAAAGTTGCCACTAAAACAAAAAAGTCACTTGTTGCTAGCTGCTTTTTGAAAGAAAATAGCTAGAGGGGTCTGAGAAGTCATTACATATAACAACAAAGACAATAAATAGGCAACACTGGACTGTCCTCTGGTTTTCCTTCCCTCCTAAGAGCAGCACTACCCAGCTTTGCAATTGGTCTGGAAGCAGCAGACAGTTTGTGATATTTAAATTAATTTCAAACTAGGATTATGGTTAGTATAAGTGTGCGGATATAGAGTATACATAATACAGGGTAAATATATCTCATATACTTACATAGTTTTACCATATAGTTAAAAAAACGTTATTGCTGTGACGCTGCATCACAATCAATTACATATAGCTCTGTTTAAGAGGGATAGATAGATAGATAGATAGATAGATAGATAGATAGATAGATAGATAGATAGATAGATAGATAGATAGATAGATTGATTGATTGATTGATTGATTGATTGATTGATTATCACTTGATTAGCCAGCTGAGATTTCCACTGCCTGCTCTGAGTACTGACATTTTGATGGCTGCAGATAATTAAAGTCTTGGCTTTAGATCCTACCTCTGCCTTTGACACTGTTGACTATGGCACCTTAATAAATAGTATCATTTGAAGGAGCTCTCTTATTCTTACTCAGTCGGCTACATCTCACTTTTTAAACTGAACCTTTGGCATTTTATGTCAACTAGATCTTTCAATAACCATTTCATATGTCCTCTTTTAGTAACAGTCCTGCTTCTGCTCTACATAATCTTTCCCTCTTGGTCAGATCATTTAAGAAATTTAAAAGAAATGTTAACACAGTTGTGCAGACAACATCCAACTGCATTGTTTCATTAAGAAGTTAGCATTACATCAGTGGTGTTCAATGTGGAATACTCAACCTATAATTAAACAAATATGACTCTTTGGCTGCATAGAGACCAGAAGTGGTTGAAAGGTGAATTTGCACCAATGACCCATTTGTTTTCACAAGGTGTTTTAACCCATGTCATTTTGATTTGTGTAGTGTCTGGACCTAAATGTAGGGGAGTAGTGGTGTAGTGGTTAGAGAGCAGGGTCATTGCATCCTGGATAATCTGCAAGGTTCCTGGTGCAATTCCCACAGACTGCCCCTGTCTGGGTCCCTGCACAAGACCCTAAGCACAACTAGTGTTTAAAACAAAAAATATTTTTACCAGAGGTAAAACAATATCAACAATGCCAGAGGTAAAACAACACAATCGCCTTTGTATCTAACGTGACGACATATAAGCCTGAATTTGTAGCCATTTATAGTTTCTATTTAAGAGTCTTCCTTTTATACAACTTTAATTTGTTTTGTTTATTCCATATTATGTATATTATGTATTTCTACATTTCCTTATGTCAACTGTATGTGTCTTAAAGGTATACTATGCAACTGGGATTGATTTTCCAGCGAGGCGCCCCCCAGAGGGCGAAAGTAAAAGTGCACTGTCGTAAATATGCTCAGCTGTTCTCCTGGTTTCTCCGTCAAGCCAGGCGCGGTTGTTTTGAGCTTAGCAGACAGGCGAACGCAACGAATACAAAAGTCGAAAAAACGGCAGTACAAACAATGACTAACACAGTGAAAGTATGAACATGCACAGAGAGAGAGAGAAACCATTCCAATGCAGTGTTTCCCCTAGGAATTTGCTTACCGGACGACCGGCGGAGAGGGGGGTGGGGGGGGGGGGGGGTGTAGAGACAAGCTTTGCGCGACCGGCGGAGCGACCGGCGGAGCGACCGGTGGAGGCGGAGCGGGGGAGACGAGCTTTGCGCGCATATCGAGTTAGTTTTTTTTTTTTTTTTGTTGGGAGGCAGTAGCGTGAGGGAAACCCTACAATGTTACTTACAATCGCATCAGCAGAAACGCGAGGTCCGCATCAGCCTTGCAGCCTTCTTTTTCTTTTAGCTCTCGCCATTCGGAAAAAGCTTGCCCGATGTTCACCCGTGTACGACTCCTCTCTCTGTCCAGAGCCCTTTTCCTCTTTCTTGCCTGCTCCGACATGGGCTTTCGCTGTTTTATCGCCGGTTCCGCCATGATAACTGCACAGATATCGCCACTGCGCTAACACAAACATGTTCTCGCCGTAAAGCAAGACCGACTCTCGCGATCTCGCACGAGATTCTGAGCCTGTGTGTGTGGGCCGAGGGCTCCTGCAGTTGCAAGTGCGGTATTTCCCCCACAGATCACCAGGGCGGCCAAGAAAACCTTAGTTCAACCTGAAATGACTCATTTAGTCATCCAAAACGGTATGGAACACATTAATTAACTGAAAAATGTTGCATAGTGTGCCTTTAATGTGTAGCACCTTATCACCAATGCAAATTCCTCATACGTTGGCAACAAAGCTCATTCTGATTAAATTGGCTAAAGCCAACCTAGTTTCACTTAAAGCATATATCCAAGTTGTTCAGCAAAACCCTTAAAATATAATTTCTAAACACGTCTATTATTGAACAATTCCTGTAGCTGATGGATTGGTGAAAATGAACGTCATTACAACTCCATCGGCTCAGCAGAGTTTCAATGTTTTTCCTCCTCGTGTTTGAATGTACTTTTATTTTACAGTTTCAGTCTCTGTATAATATTAAGAATAACAATAATCATCCTTATTGTTTTGCAACATACATTCTAATGAAATTTCTCTTCTGCATTTAATCCATCCCTTACGGAACAGTGGGCTGCCCCTGTGTGGCACCCAGGGAGCAATCTGGGGCAAAGACCCTGGAGAACATCAGCCCAATACTGCAGTAACATTATACACAGCTAAGGAAAAGGAGCTGAAGTGTGTGAAGTGATAAGGGTTATTTTAATTTAAACATTTCTAGATAAAAAATATGCATCCTACAAACTTAAGAAGACTACTAAATACTGTGTTCTTTTAATCAATATGAGCTGCTCCAGCTCCCACACTCCTGTTTATCACCTAATATCACACATATGAAAACAATCACATGAGAGCAGGATAAATGCAGAACACAGGGGGCTCAATCAAAGACACTGCCAACAGGATTAAACATTACATAAGCCCTGACAATTTCAGCCTCTCATCCAAAATATTAACGCGAGGTCAGCAAAAACCTGCTTTTGTCCATAATAATCTCTACTTTTCCTCTGCATAGATGTGCAATAAAAACTGAAGTCGTTTGTTTAATGGAGTAGTTTTTTTAACTGTTGTACAAGTAATGCCTCTTATTAGGGGTTTATTGAAGGAGGGCAATTATATGTAATAAATTACACAAAATGTTACCTTTTGTGTTTGTAAATATCCCCCGTTTTGTCACTTGCAGAATCTGTAGCTACTCTTAATCTAAGCAGTATTATTAGGCCCGAGCAGCTAAGCGCTGCGAAGGCCTATTGTATCTGTAGTGTTAATTATTATTATTATTATTATTATTATTAGGCCCGAGCAGCTAAGCGCTGCGAAGGCCTATTGTATCTGTATTGTAAATTATTCTTATTATTCTGCCCCCCTAAAGAGGGGCCTTTTTGGGGGCTTTATCATACTCAAAAACTCACCAAACTTTGCAGATGCATGGTGACTGTTTAAAAATTTTGTATTTTAAGGTCGTTACAAAAATCAAAAGAAAAATGCCTCAACGGCGCCACCTAGCAATTTTCAAAGGACCCTTTGCTATTCACTTACTTCATCATAGAGACATGAGATTTGGTACAGTGGTAGAGCTCACCAAGACGCTCAGAATTTACAATTAATGTCATAGTACAAGTATCACAGGAAGTTGGCCATTTTAGACTGAAAGTCTGATTTTGACCTAAATTTTGACAGTTACAGCATTGGTATAAGATCTAACTCCTCCTAGAGATATCGAGCGATCGGCTTGAAACTCGGGCAGTCTGATCATAAGGCATGGCCAATCAAAAGTTATCAAAACGGTGAGTTTTTGAGCATGCTGGAGGGGCGTTGGCAGGGGTCAAAGTTCACCTATTTGCCACAAAATATAAAAGTGTTATATCTCCTACACAGAAACAGACAGATGCACCAAACTTTCAGTAATTGATCACCATCAGGTCTCCTATAATATCCAATGGTCAAATGATGACATTGCTTAGGCCACGCCCCCTGACAACAGGAAGTGTCATGTTTTGTTGTAAGCGGTCGCTATGTTACCCCTCTGAGCTAATCAACATGAAACTGTGTCCACAGACAGAACACATGTTGATGTGTTGTGGATTTCAGGCCCAAGTGGATTCGATGGAGCAGGAGAGCGTGGCGGTGTGGTGAAGTCACCTCAAACGCCGCTGCCATACGTTTGGCTCTGAATTCCACATTTTTGGGCCGAGCTGCTTAAAACTCACTTGGATGCATCCTTATCCACCCCCCAACAGGAATCCATAACAAACTTTGGTGGGCGTGACCTAATGCCTCAACGGCGCCACCTAGCAATTTTCAAAGGACCCTTTGCTATTCACTTACTTCATCGTAGAGACATGAGATTTGGTACAGTGGTAGAGCTCACCAAGACGCTCAGAATTTACAATTAATGTCATAGTGCAAGTATCACAGGAAGTTGGCCATTTTAGACTGAAAGTCTGATTTTGACCTCAATTTTGACAGTTACAGCATTGGTATAAGATCTAACTCCTCCTAGAGATATCGAGCGATCGGCTTGAAACTCGGGCAGTCTGATCATAAGGCATGGCCAATCAAAAGTTATCAAAACGGTGAGTTTTTGAGCATGCTGGAGGGGCGTTGGCAGGGGTCAAAGTTCACCTATTTGCCACAAAATATAAAAGTGTTATATCTCCTACACAGAAACAGACAGATGCACCAAACTTTCAGTAATTGATCACCATCAGGTCTCCTATAATATCCAATGGTCAAATGATGACATTGCTTAGGCCACGCCCCCTGACAACAGGAAGTGTCATGTTTTGTTGTAAGCGGTCGCTATGTTACCCCTCTGAGCTAATCAACATGAAACTGTGTCCACAGACAGAACACATGTTGATGTGTTGTGGATTTCAGGCCCAAGTGGATTCGATGGAGCAGGAGAGCGTGGCGGCGTGGTGAAGTCACCTCAAACGCCGCTGCCATACGTTTGGCTCTGAATTCCACATTTTTGGGCCGAGCTGCTTGGGGGATGGATAAGGATGCATTTGGATGCATCCTTATCCATCCCCCAACAGGAATCCATAACAAACTTTAGTGAGCAGGACTTAGTTTCTCTATAGCGCCACCAAGCAATTTTCAAAGGACCCTTTGCTATTCACTTAGTTCATTGTAGAGTAATGAAATTTTGTACAGTTGTAGATCTCAGCAAGACGCTCAGAATTTACAATTAATGTCATACTGCAAGTATCACAGGAAGTAAGCCATTTTAGATTGAAATCGGAATTTTGACACCATGTTGACATGTAAAGCATTTGTATTTGATCAAACTTGTCCAGCAGGGGGCAGCAAGAGACCACAAATAAACCCCAAAGGAATTTCTCTTGGTAAGTAAGTGATCTTAACTCTTTGGTTTCCTTATGTATTTAAGTTGAACAGATATACAAATCCTGCTTGAAAACTGACAAACTTACTCTTCTTCAATACATTTCAGTTTTTATTTATATAGCGCCAAATCATGAAACATGTCATCAGGGGTGGACTGGGAGAAAAAAATCGGCCCTGGCATTTTGGATTAGTGAGAGTGGACACTTAAAATACTTCCAAAATCTTAATTTATTAACACTGTAAAATGTAAACTCCACCACAGCACAGCAACTATTCTTAGATCAGAGAGAGAGAGAGAGAAAGAGAGGTGTCACGGTCAATCACACATATTATCACGTTACATCATTATAAGAAGTTATTGTAAGTTGCTCATCAGATCTATTCAGTCTTCCAGATACTGTAGGGTAACATTGGACTAATGTGCACTCACTGTGTAAAAAAGGATGCCAGTGACAAAATGAACCAGAGAAATGCCTCACTTGTCATCATGGAAAGAAAGAAAATATATAATAACATAATATAAATTTTGATTTACTCAGTCATTTGTAATAAGTATTTTATTTATCTAATTTCCTAATTTTTGATCATATTTTCTTTAAAATCGCAGACTTTTCGCTATTTTTCATGTAAATCCTTGGTGGCGCTTCATAGCGAAGCCGGTGAGGCCGCAGCGAGCTTGGCCTCCCTTGGGATTGCGCAATCCCATGTTAACTGCGCTG
Organism: Fundulus diaphanus; assembly: GCA_037039145.1. Taxonomy (NCBI): domain Eukaryota; kingdom Metazoa; phylum Chordata; class Actinopteri; order Cyprinodontiformes; family Fundulidae; genus Fundulus; species Fundulus diaphanus. Next base: position 10,248,840 of record CM073134.1, on the reverse strand, counting down.
ACTTCCATTCTGTGAATGCATCTTCCTGTCTCTAGATCATAAATTCAATTCTTCAAACAGTTATGAACTGATTTTCCACAATTTAATATATGTGGATTACGAATTGTGTTTTGGTCATCAAACTGTGTGCAGATAACATGTTTTCGTGGTGCTGGCCGATCATAAACAGCAAAGAACTGGTTGTAGGTGAGGCCGGCAGTTCCTTGGCCACTAGGCAGGGGGCGCTCAAGGGGCACCGCTTGTGATCCCCAAATAGTAGAGTCAAAACAAGTTATTGATGTTTTATTAGCGAGTTTTGCTAAACAAGTAAAGCACTAAAAAGACTCTAAACATACAGCTGGAACAGGACTGATCAGGGAAGGCTTTCCTCCCTGGCAGTGAGCTCCATTGAGACTGAGAGACTTTTAAAACTGAAGAAGATAAAGGGAACTTTTACCGGAAAATGATGATATTTTTGTTCAGAAAGAGCGCCACAGGGACTTAAATTATAAGTAGAGGTAAGACAGCGATACTTATTCATGTTTTGTTTTTGTGATAAAATGTGCGTAATGTGGGTTATAGTTTTAGAATGTGTTACAAATGCAGAAATCCATCATAACTCATAAACTGTTACCAATCAAATGACAAATTTTTTTTCATCAAAGAACCAATATTTTTCCATGTATCTTGGTGAATTTATTTGGCTCAATCAGTCTCCTTCAGCACTTTGCAATGAGTCTACTCTGTAAAGTGTATATATTTGTAAATCTGACTCTGATGACGTCAGTGCCTCACCAGCTATGAACCCTACCGCACGTCACTGGCTACAACCACCACCACCACCATATTTTACATCAGACACCGGAGCAGATGAAGGGCCTGCCGTTGGGAACATGTCAGTCAGTTTGACACATTTCGCAGCGTCCGTTTGAAGAACTCGTTTCTTTTTTTCGTGCAGTTTCTCTGCGCCTCCCTTGCGTTTCTTATCCACTACTACTGTGAACACCGCTGCACAAAGTTCCACATGGAGCGTGAAGGTGTTTTTCTACTTTATGATTGGCCTAGCCCTTTAGACTGTCAGGGATGATAACCAATGGGCTGCAGTAGCCTGTGGTAAGGGCCGGGTGATCGGAACAGACTCTTGCGCTGCTGATTTTATTTTTATTCATGCATTATGCAAATATAACGAGGCAGATATATAAAATAATAATAATACATATTATTAATATACATGTCGGGTCTGCCGGCCCAAACAGTACGTCGGCCCACCGGGAAAATGCCCGGTACGCCCGATTACCAGTCCATGCCTGCATGTCATCTAAAGGCAGTTTACAAAGTCAAAATCAATCAGATTATACATATTAAATCAGATTATCCAGATTGGTAAAAGAAATTCCTATATAAGGGAACCAGTTGATTGCATCAAAGTCGTAGCAAGCGGCATTCACTCCTGAAGAAGCGTAGAGCTACAGGGAGAGTCGTCTGCATTGTCCATGGCTTTGCAGCAATCCCTCATACTGAGCAAGCATGAAGTGACAGCAGAAGGAAAAACTCCCCATTAACAGGAAGGAAAAACCTCCAGCAGAACCAGGCTCAGTATGAACGGTAATCTGCCTCGACCGACTGGGGGTTACAAAAGAGAGAGAAGAGACACAACATGACAGACAAAAAAGCACAGAAGCACACATTGATCCAGTAATCTGTTTGACATTAGATGGTAATAACAGGTGATCTGTCTTCCCTGGATGATGTCACAGCTAACAGAACGCCAGACCAGGTGTACCTACTATGAAGAAAAAATAGAAAAAACAAAAAGTTAAAAGCTGAAATGACAACAGTCATGCAAAAATGAAGAACAATAGACCCTGATGTCCTCCAGCAGCCTAACCCTATAACAGCATAACTATAAAGTTAGCTCACCTTAACATGAGCCACTCTAACTATAAGCTTTGTCAAAAAGGAAAGTCCCAAGAGCCAGCTTCTAGTGGAGGAGTTCAAGTATCTTTGGGTCTTTTTCACGAATGAGGGGAAGATGGAGCAGGAGATCGACAGGCGGATTGGTGCGGCGTCTGCTGTGAAGCGGGCGCTGCACCAATCCGTTGTGGTGAAGAGAGAGCTGAGCCAAAAGGCCAAGGAGGAGCTCAGTCATCCGGGGAGGACTCAGAGTTGAGCCGCTGCTCCTTCACATTGAGAGGAGCCAGTTGAGGTGGCTCGGGCATCTGGTCAGGATGCCTCCTGGACGCCTCCCTGGTGAGGTGTTCTGGGCACGTCCCACCGGGAGGAGGCCCAGGGGAAGACCCAGGACACGCTGGAGAGACTCTGCTCGCCTGGGAACGCTTTGGGATTCCCCCGGAGGAAGTAGCCCAAGTGGCTGGGGAGAGGAAGGTCTGGGCCTCCCTCTTGAAGCTGCTACACCCGCGACCCGACCCCGGATAAGCGGAAGACGATGGATGGATGGAAAAAGGAAAGTTTTAGGATTAGTCTTAAAAGTAGACAGGGTGTCTGCCTCACGGACCAAAACTGGGAGATGGTTCCACTGGAGAGGAGCATGATAGCTAAAGGATCTGCCTACCATTCTGGTTTTACAGACTTTAGGAACCACCAGCAGACCTGCTTTCTGAGAGTGAAGTGGTCTGTTAGAAATTACTAAAGTTTGTACACAACATACACATGTGGAATATTGCTAACGTGTTACTTTAGCAATATTTCAATTGCTAAAGTGTTACTTTTACATTATTACTTTTGGGTGAGTATCCACCAATTTAACTGTCAAACTTTCATAAAAGCTGTCTTAATGCAAGAAACGAAACCCTTAAGCACATGAAATAATTAACTTTAAATAACTAAAAAGGTTTTGTTAACTTTTCACATGAAGCTGGATTAACAGCTAGTAAAATACCTTTGATTAAATTTGTATACTAGTGTTTAAACCAGGGGTGTCAAACGTACGGCCTGCGGGCCGGATCTGGCCCGCCGAACGATTTAGTCCGGCCCGGTGGCCAAATGCATTTTCATTATTCAACGGCTGTGTCTCCTCGCTGCATCGAGCGATCTGCACCAGATTTTTTGTGAGTCGTGGCGGAGCGCTGCCGAACACGTTCGTGTGAATCGCCCAGTGGACGGGCGGGCAAAATGCGTGACAGCATCTGCGGTGGCGGGCAGCCGGCGGTGCGCAAATCCCAGCGGTGGCCAATAGGCCAGAGCGGCGCTTTGCTGCGAGGGCCGATCATCACCGCTTGCGGTTTTAATTCTTATTCTTATTATTCTGCCCCCCTAAAGAGGGGCCTTTTTGGGGGCTTTCTCATTTTCAAAAACTCACCAAACTTTGCAGATGCATGGTGACTGTTTAAAAATTTTGTATTTTAAGGTCGTCACAAAAATCTAAAGAAAAATGCCTCAACGGCGCCACCTAGAAATTTTCAAAGGAACCTTTGCTATTCACTTACTTCGTCGTAGAGACATGAGATTTGGTACAGTTGTAGAGCTCAACAAGACGCTCAGAATTTACAATTAATGTCATAATGCAAGTATCACAGGAAGTTGGCCATTTTAGACTGAAAATCTGATTTTGACCTCAATTTTGACAGTTACAGCATTGGTATAAGATCTAACTCCTCCTAGAGATATCGAGCGATCGGCTTGAAACTCGGGCAGTCTGATCATAAGGCATGGCCAATCAAATGTTATCAAAACGGTGAGTTTTTGAGCATGCTGAAGGGGCGTTGGCAGGGGTCAAAGTTCACCTATTCGCCACAAAAAATAAAAGTGTTATATCTCCTACACAGAAACACACAGAGGCACCAAACTTTCTGTGATTGATCATCATCAGGTCTCCTATAATATCCAATGGTCAAATGATGACATTGCTTAGGCCACGCCCCCTGACAACAGGAAGTGTCATGTTTTGTTGTAAGCGGTCGCTATGTTACCCCTCTGAGCTAATCAACATGAAACTGTGTCCACAGACAGAACACATGTTGGTATGTTGTGGATTTCAGGCTCAACTGGATTCGATGGAGCAGGGGGGCGTGGCGGCGTGGCATATTCACCTCAAACGCTGCTGTCATACGTTTGGCTCTGAATTCCACAGTTTTGGGCCGAGCTGCCTAAAACTCATTTGGATGCATCCTTATCCACCCCCCAATGGGAATCCATAACAAACTTTAGTGAGCAGGACTTAGTTTCTCTATAGCGCCACCAAGCAATTTTCAAAGGACCTTTTGCTATTCACTTACTTCATCGTAGAGTAATGAAATTTTGTACAGTTGTAGATCTCAGCAAGACGCTCAGAATTTACAATTAATGTCATACTGCAAGTATCACAGGAAGTAAGCCATTTTAGATTGAAATCTGAATTTTGATACCAAGTTGACATGTAAAGCATATGTATTTGATCATACTTGTCCAGCAGGGGGCAGCAAGAGACCACAAATAAACCCCAAAGGAATCTCTCTTGGTAAGTAAGTGATCTTAACTCTTTGGTTTCCTTATATATTTATGTTGAACAGATATACAAATCCTGCTTGAAAACTGACAAACTTACTCTTGTTCAATACATTTCAGTTTTTATTTATATAACGCCAAATCATGAAACATGTCATCAGGGGTGGACTGGGACAAAAAAATCGGCCCTGGCATTTTGGATTAGACTGGCCCACCACATTTTTTTTGTGTACTGAATGTGTATACCAACTTTGCAATACCAACTGTGCAATACCTTGAGGCCAGGTTAATGGAAATTAGTGAGAGTGGACACTTAAAATACTTCCAAAATCTTAATTTATTAACACTGTAAAATGTAAACTCCACCACAGCACAGCAACTATTCTTAGATCAGAGAGAGAGAGAGAGAGAGAGAGAGAGAGAAAGAGAGGTGTCACGGTTAATCACACATATTATCACGTTACATCATTATAAGAAGTTATTGTAAGTTGCTCATCAGATCTATTCAGTCTTCCAGATACTGTAGGGTAACATTGGACTAATGTGCACTCACTGTGTAAAAAAGGATGCCAATGACAAAATGAACCAGAGAAATGCCTCACTTGTCATCATGGAAAGAAAGAAAATATATAATAACATAATATAAATTTTGATTTACTCAGTCATTTGTAATAAGTATTTTATTTATCTAATTTCCTAATTTTTGATCATATTTTCTTAAATATCGCAGACTTTTCGCTATTTTTCATGTAAATCCTTGGTGGCGCTTCATAGCGAAGCCGGTGAGGCCGCAGCGAGCTTGGCCTCCCCTGGGATTGCGCAATCCCATGTTAACTGTGCTGACTTCCATTCTGTGAATGCATCTTCCTGTCTCTAGATCATAAATTCAATTGTTCAAACAGTTATGAACTGATTTTCCACAATTTAATATATGTGGATTACGAATTGTGTTTTGGTCATCAAACTGTGTGCAGATAACATGTTTTCGTGGTGCTGGCCGATCATAAACAGCAAAGAACTGGTTGTAGGTGAGGCCGGCAGTTCCTTGACCGCTAGGCAGGGGGCGCTCAAGGGGCACCGCTCGTGATCCCCAAATAGTAGAGTCAAAACAAGTTATTGATGTTTTATTAGCGAGTTTTGCTAAACAAGTAAAGCACTAAGAAGACTCTAAACATACAGCTGGAACAGGACTGATCAGGGAAGGCTTTCCTCCCTGGCAGTGAGCTCCACTGAGACTGAGAGACTTTTAAAACTGAAGAAGATAAAGGGAACTTTTACCGGAAAATGATGATATTTTTGTTCAGAAGGAGCGCCACAGGGACTTAAATTATAAGTAGAGGTAAGACAGCGATACTTATTCATGTTTAGTTTTTGTGATAAAATGTGCGTAATGTGGGTTATAGTTTTAGAATGTGTTACAAATGCAGAAATCCATCATAACTCATAAACTGTTACCAATCAAATGACAATTTTTTTTCATCAAAGAACCAATATTTTTCCATGTATCTTGGTTAATTTATTTGGCTCAATCAGTCTCCTTCAGCACTTTGCAACGAGTCTACTCTGTAGAGTGTATATATTTGTAAATCTGACTCTGATGACGTCAGTGCCTCACCAGCTATGAACTCTACCGCACGTCACTGACCACCACCACCACCATATTTTACATCAGACACCGGAGCAGATGAAGGGCCTGCTGTTGGGAACATGTCAGTCAGTTTGACACATTTCGCAGCATCCGTTTGAAGAACTCGTTTCTTTTTTTCGTGCAGTTTCTCTGCGCCTCCCTTGCGTTTCTTATCCATTACTACTGTGAACACCGCTGCACAAAGTTCCACATGGAGCTTGAAGGTGTTTTTCTACTTTATAATTGGCCTAGCCCTTTAGACTGTCAGGGATGATAACCAATGGGCTGCAGTAGCCTGTGGTAAGGGCCGGATGATCGGAACAGACTCTTGCGCTGCTGATATTTTTCTTCATGCATTATGCAAATATAACGAGGCAGATATATAAAATAATAATAATAATAATACATATTATTAATATACATGTCGGGTCTGCCGGCCCAAACAGCACGTCGGCCCACCGGGAAAATGCCCGGTACGCCCGATTACCAGTCCATAACTGCATGTCATCTAAAGGCAGTTTACAATGTCAAAATCAATCAGATTATACATATTAAGTCAGATTATCCAGATTGGTAAAAGAAATTCCTATATAAGTGAACCAGTTAATTGCATCAAAGTCGTAACAAGCAGCATTCACTCCTGAAGAAGCGTAGAGCCACAGGGAGAGTCGTTTGCATTGTACATGGCTTTGCAGCAATCCCTCATACTGATCAAGCATGAAGTGACAGCAGAAGGAAAAACTCCCCATTAACAGGAAGGAAAAACCTCCAGCAGAACCGGGCTCAGTATGAACGGTAATCTGCCTTGACTGACTGGGGGTTACAAAAGAGAGAGAAGAGACACAACATGACAGACAAAAAAGCACAGAAGCACACATTGATCCAGTAATGTGTTTTACATTAGATGGTAATAGCAGGTGATCTGTCTTCCCTGGATGATGTCACAGCTAACAGAACGCCAGACCAGGTGTACCTACTATGAAGATAAAAGAGAGAGAACAGAAAGTTAAAAGCTAAAATGACAACAGTCATGCAAAAACGAAGAACAGTAGACCCTGATGTCCTCCAGTAGCCTAAGCCTATAGCAGCATAACTATAGAGGTAGCTCAGGGTAACATGAACCACTCTAACTATAAGCTTTGTCAAAAAGGAAAGTCCCAAGAGCCAGCTTCTAGTGGAGGAGTTCAAGTATCTTGGGGTCTTGTTCACGAATGAGGGGAAGATGGAGCGGGAGATCGACAGGCGGATTGGTGCAACGTCTGCTGTGAAGCGGGCGCTGTAGCGATCCGTTGTGGTGAAGAGAGAGGTGAGCCAAAAGGCGAAGCTCTTGATTTACCGGTCGATCTACGTTCCTACCCTCATCTATGGTCACGAGCTTTGGGTCGTGACCGAAAGAACGAGATCCCGGACACAAGCGGCCAAAATGAGTTTTCTCCATAGTGTGTCTGGGCTCTCCCTTAGAGATAGGGTGAGGAGATCAGTCATCCGGGGAGGACTCAGAATAAAGCCGCTGCTCCTTCACATTGAGAGGAGCCAGTTGAGGTGGCTCGGGCATCTGGTTAGGATGCCTCCTGGACGCATCCCTGGTGAGGTGTTCTGGGCACGTCCCACCGGGAGGAGGCCCAGGGGAAGACCCAGGACACACTGGAGAGACTCTGCTGGCCTGGGAACGCTTTGGGATTCCCCCGGAGGAAGTGGCCCAAGTGGCTGGGGAGAGGAAGGTCTGGGCCTCCCTCTTGAAGCTGCTACACCCGCGACCTGACCCCGGATAAGCGGAAGACGATGGATGGATGGAAAAAGGAAAGTTTAAGGATTAGTCTTAAAAGTAGACAGGGTGTCTGCGTCACGGACCAAAACTGGGAGTTGGTTCCACTGGAGAGGAGCATGATAGCTAAAGGATCTGCCTACCATTCTGGTTTTACAGACTTTAGGAACCACCAGCAGACCTGCTTTCTGAGAGTGAAGTGGTCTGTTAGAAATTACTAAAGTTTGTACACAACATACACATGTGGAATATTGCTAACGTGTTACTTTAGCAATATTCCAATTGCTAAAGTGTTACTTTTACATTATTACTTTTGGGTGTGTATCCACCAATTTAACTGTCAAACTTTCATAACAGCTGTCTTAATGCAAGAAACGAAACCCTTAAACACATGAATTAATTAACTTTAAATAACTAAAAAGGTTTTGTTAACTTTTCACATGAAGCTGGATTAACAGCTAGTAAGATACCTTTAATTAAATTTGTATACTAGTGTTTAAACCAGGGGTGTCAAACGTACGGCCTGCGGGCCGGATCTGGCCCGCCGAACGATTTAGTCCGGCCCGGTGGCCAAATGCATTTTCTTTATTCAACGGCTGTGTGTCCTCGGTGCATCGACCGATCTGCACCAGGTTTTTTGTGAGTCGTGGGGGAGCGCTGCCCAACGCGTACGTGTGTATTGCATGTTAGACGGGTGAGGAAAATGCATGACAGCTTCTGCGGTGGCTGGCGGCGGGAGGTGCGCGTACCCTAGCGGTGGCCCATAGGCCAGAGCGGCGCTTGGCTGCGAGGGCCGATCATCACCGCTTGCGGTTTTAATTAGGCCCGAGCAGCGAAGCGCTGCGAAGGCCTATTGTTTCTGTGTTGTTTCTTATTATTATTATTTATTATTATTTTTATTCTGCCCCCCTAAAGAGGGGCCTTTTTGGGGGCTTTATCATATTCAAAAACTTACCAAACTTGGCAGATGCATGAAGACTGTTTAAAAATTTTATATTTTAAGGTCATCACAAAAATCTAACGGAAAATGCCTCAACGGCGCCACCTAGCAATTTTCAAAGGACCCTTTGCTATTCACTTACTTCATCGTAGAGACGTGAAATTTGGTACAGTTGTAGAGCTCACCAAGACGTTCAGAATTTATAATTAATGTCATAGTGCAAATATCACAGGAAGTCGGCCATTTTAGATTGAAGGTCTGATTTTGACCCCATTTTTGACGTTTACACAATTGGTATTTGATCGAACTCCTCCTAGGGATTTTGAGCGAGCGACTTGAAACTCGGTCAATCTGATCATAAGGCATGGCCAATTAAAAGTTATCAAAACGGTGAGTTTTTGAGCATGTTGAAGGGGCGTTAGCAGGGGTCAAAGTTCACCTACTCGCCACAAAAAATAAAACTGTTATATCTCCTACACAGAAACACACAGAGGCACCAAACTTTCTGTGATTGATCATCATTGGGTCTTCTTTAATATCCAATGGTCAAATGATGACATCACTTAGGTCACGCCCCCTGACAACAGGAAGTGTCATGTTTTGCTGTAAACGGTCGCTATGTTACCCCTCTGAGCTAATCAACATGAAACTGTGTCCAGAGACAGAAGACATGTTGGTGTGTTGTGGATTCCAGCCCCAAGTGGATTCGATGGAGCAGGGGGGCGTGGCGGCGTGGTGAAGTCACCTCAAACGCCGCTGCCATACGTTTGGCTCTGAATTCCACATTTTTGGGCCGAGCTGCTTAAAACTCACTTGGATGCATCCTTATCTAGCCCCCGACAGGAATCCATAACAAACTTTGGTGGGCGTGACCTAATGCCTCAACGGCGCCACCTCGCAATTTTCAAAGGACCCTTTGCTATTCACTTACTTCATCGTAGAGACATGAGATTTGGTACAGTAGTAGAGCTCACCAAGACGCTCAGAATTTACAATTAATGTCATAGTGCAAATATCACAGGAAGTCGGCCATTTTAGATTGAAGGTCTGATTTTGACCCCATTTTTGACGTTTACAGCATTGGTATTTGATCGAACTCCTCCTAGGGATTTTGAGCGAGCGGCTTGAAACTCGGTCAGTCTGATCATAAGGCATGGCCAATTAAAAGTTATCAAAACGGTGAGTTTTTGAGCATGTTGAAGGGGCGTTAGCAGGGGTCAAAGTTCACCTACTCGCCACAAAAAATAAAACTGTTATATCTCCTACACAGAAACACACAGAGGCACCAAACTTTCTGTGATTGATCATCATTGGGTCTTCTTTAATATCCAATGGTCAAATGATGACATCACTTAGGTCACGCCCCCTGACAACAGGAAGTGTCATGTTTTGCTGTAAACGGTCGCTATGTTACCCCTCTGAGCTAATCAACATGAAACTGTGTCCAGAGACAGAAGACATGTTGGTGTGTTGTGGATTCCAGCCCCAAGTGGATTCGATGGAGCAGGGGGGCGTGGCGGCGTGGTGAAGTCACCTCAAACGCCGCTGCCATACGTTTGGCTCTGAATTCCACATTTTTGGGCCGAGCTGCTTAAAACTCACTTGGATGCATCCTTATCTAGCCCCCGACAGGAATCCATAACAAACTTTGGTGGGCGTGACCTAATGCCTCAACGGCGCCACCTCGCAATTTTCAAAGGACCCTTTGCTATTCACTTACTTCATCGTAGAGACATGAGATTTGGTACAGTAGTAGAGCTCACCAAGACGCTCAGAATTTACAATTAATGTCATAGTGCAAATATCACAGGAAGTCGGCCATTTTAGATTGAAGGTCTGATTTTGACCCCATTTTTGACGTTTACAGCATTGGTATTTGATCGAACTCCTCCTAGGGATTTCGAGCGAGCGGCTTGAAACTCGGTCAGTCTGATCATAAGGCATGGCCAATCAAAAGTTATCAAAACGGTGAGTTTTTGAGCATGCTGAAGGGGCGTTGGCAGGGGTCAAAGTTCACCTATTCGCCACAAAAAATAAAAGTGTTATATCTCCTACACAGAAACACACAGAGGCACCAAACTATCTGTGATTGATCATCATCAGGTCTTCTATCATATCCAATGGTCAAATGATGACATCACTTAGGCCACGCCCCCTGACAACAGGAAATGTCATGTTTTGCTGTAAACGGTCGCTATGTTACCCCTCTGAGCTAATCAACATGAAAATGTATCCAGAGACAGAAGACATGTTGGTGTTTTGGATTCAAGCCCCAAGTGGATTCGATGGAGCAGGGCAGCGTGGTGGCGTGGTGAAGTCACCTCAAACGCCGCTGCCATACGTTTGGCTCTGAATTCCACATTTTTGGGTCGAGCTGCTTAAAACTCCCTTGGATGCATCCTTTTCCACCCCCGACAGGAATCCATAACAAACTTTGGTTGGCGTGACCTAATTTTTCTATAGCGCCCCCTAGAATATTTTAAATGATCAGCCCCAAGCCATGCTTTAAGATAGATTTACGAAAGTTGGTACACAACATACACATGTGGAATATTGCTAAAGTGTTACTTTTACATTATTACTTTTGGGTGTGTATCCACCAATTTAACTGCCAAACTTTCATAAAAGCTGTCTTAATGCAAGAAACAAAACCCTTAAACACATGAAATAACAATTAACTTTAAATAACTAAAAAGGTTTTGTTAACTTTTCACATGAAGCTGGATTAACAGGTAGTAAGATACCTTTGATTAAATTGGTATACTAATGTTTAAACCAGGGGTGTCAAAACGTATGGCCCGCGGGCCGGATCCGGCCCACCGAACGATTTTGTCCGGCCCAGTGGCCAAATGCAATATCAATATTCAACGGCTGTATATCCTCGCTGCATCGACCGATCTACACCAGATTTGTTGTGAGTCGTGGGGGAGCGCTGCCGAATGCGTTCGTGGGAATTTCCCGGCGGACGGGCGGGGAAAATGCGTGACAGTTTCTGCGGTGGCTGGCGGCCGGCGGTGCGCGAACCCACGCGGTGGCCAATAGGCCGGAGCGGCGCTTGGCTGCGAGGGCCGATCGACGCCGCTTGCGGCTTTAATTATTATTATTATTATTCTGCCCCCCTAAAGAGGGGCCTTTTTGGGGGCTTTCTCATTTTCAAAAACTCACCAAACTTGGCAGATGCATGGTGACTGTTTAAAAATTTTGTATTTTAAGGTCGTCACAAAAATCTAAAGAAAAATGCCTCAACGGCGCCACCTAGAAATTTTCAAAGGACCCTTTGCTATTCACTTACTTCGTCGTAGAGACATGAAATTTGGTACAGTTGTAGAGCTCACCAAGACGCTCAGAATTTACAATTAATGTCATAGTGTAAATATCACAGGAAGTCGGCCATTTTAGATTGAAAGTCTGATTTTGACCTCAATTTTGACAGTTACAGCATCGGTATAAGATCTAACTCCTCCTAGAGATATCGAGCGATCGGCTTGAAACTCGGGCAGTCTGATCATAAGGCATGGCCAATCAAAAGTTATCAAAACGGTGAGTTTTTGAGCATGCTGAAGGGGCGTTGGCAGGGGTCAAAGTTCACCTATTCGCCACAAAAAATAAAAGTGTTATATCTCCTACACAGAAACACACAGAGGCACCAAACTTTCTGTGATTAATCATCATCAGGTCTCCTATAATATCCAATGGTCAAATGATGACATCACTTAGGCCACACCCCCTGACAACAGGAAGTGTCATGTTTTGCTGTAAACGGTCGCTATGTTACCCCTCTGAGCTAATCAACATGAAACTGTGTCCACAGACAGAACACATGTTGTTGTGTTGTGGATTCCAGCCCCAAGTCGATTCGATGGAGCAGGAGAGCGTGGCGGCGTGGTGAAGTCACCTCAAACGCCGCTGCCATACGTTTGGCTCTGAATTCCACATTTTTGGGCCGAGCTGCATAAAACTCACTTGGATGCATCCTTATCCACCCCCCAACAGGAATCCATAACAAATTTTGGTGGGCGTGACCTAATGCCTCAACGGCGCCACTTAGCAATTTTCAAAGGACCCTTTGCTATTCACTTACTTCATCGTAGAGACATGAGATTTGGTACAGTGGTAGAGCTCACCAAGACGCTCAGAATTTACAATTAATGTCATAGTGTAAATATCACAGGAAGTCGGCCATTTTAGATTGAATGTCTGATTTTGACCCCATTTTTGACGTTTATAGCATTGGTATTTGATGGATCTCCTCCTAGAGATTTTTAGCGAGCGGCTTGAAACTCGGGCAGTCTGATCATAAGGCATGGCCAATTAAAAGTTATCAAAACGGTGAGTTTTTGAGCTTGTTGAAGGGGCATTAGCAAGGGTCAAAGTTCACCTACTCGCCACAAAAAATAAAACTGTTATATCTCCTACACAGAAACACACAGAGGCATCAAACTTTCAGTGATTGATCACCATCAGGTCTCCTATAATATCCAATGGTCAAATGATGACATTGCTTAGGCCACGCCCCCTGACAACAGGAAGTGTCATGTTTTGTTGTAAGCGGTCGCTATGTTACCCCTCTGAGCTAATCAACATGAAACTGTGTCTACAGACAGAACACATGTTGGTATGTTGTGGATTTCAGGCTCAACTGGATTGGATGGAGCAGGGGGGCGTGGCGGCGTGGCATATTCACCTCAAACGCTGCTGTCATACGTTTGGCTCTGAATTCCACAGTTTTGGGCCGAGCTGCTTAAAACTCATTTGGATGCATCCTTATCCACCCCCCAACAGGAATCCTTAACAAACTTTAGTGAGCAGGACTTAGTTTCTCTATAGCGCCACCAAGCAAATTTCAAAGGACCCTTTGGTATTCACTTACTTCATCGTAGAGTAATGAAATTTTGTACAGTTGTAGATCTCAGCAAGACGCTCAGAATTTACAATTAATGTCATACTGCAAGTATCACAGGAAGTAAGCCATTTTAGATTGAAATCTGAATTTTGATACCAAGTTGACATGTAAAGCATATGTATTTGATCATACTTGTCCAGCAGGGGGCAGCAAGAGACCACAAATAAACCCCAAAGGAATTTCTCTTGGTAAGTAAGTGATCTTAACTCTTTGGTTTCCTTGTATATTTAAGTTGAACAGATATACAAATCCTGCTTGAAAACTGACAAACTCTTGTTCAATACATTTCAGTTTTTATTTATATAGCGCCAAATCATGAAACATGTCATCAGGGGTGGATTGGGACAAAAAATTGGCCCTGGCATTTTGGATTAGACTGGCCCACCACATTTTTTTTGTGTACTGAATGTGTATACCAACTGTGCAATACCAACTGTGCAATACCTTGAAGTCAGGATAATGGAAATTAGTGAGTGGACACTTAAAATACTTCCAAAATCTTAATTTATTAACACTGTAAAATGTAAACTCCACCACAGCACAGCAATTATTCTTAGATCAGAGAGAGAGAGAGAGAAAGAGAGGTGTCACGGTCAATCACACATATTATCACGTTACATCATTATAAGAAGTTATTGTAAGTTGCTCATCAGATCTATTCAGTCTTCCAGATACTGTAGGGTAACATTGGACTAATGTGCACTCACTGTGTAAAAGAGGATGCCAATGACAAAATGAACCAGAGAAATGCCTCACTTGTCATCATGGAAAGAAAGAAAATATATAATAACATAATATAAATTTTGATTTACTCAGTCATTTGTAATAAGTATTTTATTTATCTAATTTCCTAATTTTTGATCATATTTTCTTTAAAATCGCAGACTTTTCGCTATTTTTCATGTAAATCCTTGGTGGCGCTTCATAGCGAAGCCGGTGAGGCCGCAGCGAGCTTGGCCTACCCTGGGATTGCGCAATCCCATGGTAACTGCGCTGACTTCCATTCTGTGAATGCATCTTCCTGTCTCTAGATCATAAATTCAATTGTTCAAACAGTTATGAACTGATTTTCCACAATTTAATATATGTGGATTACGAATTGTGTTTTGGTCATCAAACTGTGTGCAGATAACATGTTTTCGTGGTGCTGGCCGATCATAAACAGCAAAGAACTGGTTGTAGGTGAGGCCAGCAGTTCCTTGGCCACTAGGCAGGGGGCGCTCAAGGGGCACCGCTCGTGATCCCCAAATAGTAGAGTCAAAACAAGTTATTGATGTTTTATTAGCGAGTTTTGCTAAACAAGTAAAGCACTAAAAAGACTCTAAACATACAGCTGGAACAGGACTGATCAGGGAAGGCTTTCCTCCCTGGCAGTGAGCTCCACTGAGACTGAGAGACTTTTAAAACTGAAGAAGATAAAGAGAACTTTTACCGGAAAATGATGATATTTTTGTTCAGAAAGAGCGCCACAGGGACTTAAATTATAAGTAGAGGTAAGACAGCGATACTTATTCATGTTTTGTTTCTGTAATGAAATGTGCTTAATGTGGGTTATAGTTTTAGAATGTGTTACAAATGCAGAAATCCATCATAACTCATAAACTGTTACCAATCAAATGACAATTTTTTTCATCAAAGAACCAATATTTTTCCATGTATCTTGGTGAATTTATTTGGCTCAATCAGTCTCCTTCAGCACTTTGCAACGAGTCTACTCTGTAGAGTGTATATATTTGTAAATCTGACTCTGATGACGTCAGTGCCTCACCAGCTATGAACTCTACCGCACGTCACTGACTACAACCACAACCACCATATTTTACACCAGACACCGGAGCAGATGAAGGGCCTGCTGTTGGGAACATGTCAGTCAGTTTGACACATTTCGCAGCGTCCGTTTGAAGAACTCGTTTCTTTTTTTCGTGCAGTTTCTCTGCGCCTCCCTTGCGTTTCTTATCCATTACTACTGTGAACACCGCTGCACAAAGTTCCACATGGAGCGTGAAGGTGTTTTTCTACTTTATGATTGGCCTAGCCCTTTAGACTGTCAGGGATGATAACCAATGGGCTGCAGTAGCCTGTGGTAAGGGCCGGATGATCGGAACAGACTCTTGCGCTGCTGATATTTTTCTTCATGCATTATGCAAATATAACGAGGCAGATATATAAAATAATAATAATATTAATAATAATAATACATATTATTAATATACATGTCGGGTCTGCCGGCCTGCATGTCATCTAAAGGCAGTTTACAATGTCAAAATCAATCAGATTATACATATTAAGTCAGATTATCCAGATTGGTAAAAGAAATTCCTATATAAGGGAACCAGTTGATTTCATCAAAGTCGTAACAAGCAGCATTGACTCCTGAAGAAGCGTAGAGCCACAGGGAGAGTCGTTTGCATTGTACATGGCTTTGCAGCAATCCCTCATACTGATCAAGCATGAAGTGACAGCAGAAGGAAAAACTCCCCATTAACAGGAAGGAAAAACCTCCAGCCGAACCGGGCTCAGTATGAACGGTAATCTGCCTTGACCGACTGGGGGTTACAAAAGAGAGAGAAGAGACACAACAAGACAGACAAAAAAGCACAGAAGCACACATTGATCCAGTAATGTGTTTTACATTAGATGGTAATAGCAGGTGATCTGTCTTCCCTGAATGATGTCACAGCTAACAGAACGCCAGACCAGGTGTACCTACTATGAAGAAAAAATAGAAAAAACAAAAAGGTAAAAGCTGAAATGACAACAGTCATGCAAAATTGAAGAACAATAGACCCTGATGTCCTCCAGCAGCCTAAGCCTATAGCAGCATAACTATAGAGGTAGCTCAGCGTAACATGAACCACTCTAACTATAATCTTTGTCAAAAAGGAAAGTCCCAAGAGCCAGCTTCTAGTGGAGGAGTTCAAGTATCTTGGGGTCTTGTTCACGAATGAGGGGAAGATGGAGCGGGAGATCGACAGGCGGATTGGTGCGACGTCTGCTGTGAAGCGTGCGCTGTACCGATCCGTTGTGATGAAGAGAGAGCTGAGCCAAAAGGCCAAGCTCTCGATTTACCAGTCGATCTACGTTCCTACCCTCATCTATGGTCACGAGCTTTGGGTCGTGACCGAAAGAACGAAATCCCGGATACAAGCGGCCAAAATGAGTTTTCTCCATAGTGTGTCTGGGCTCTCCCTTAGAGATAGGGTGAGGAGCTCAGTCATCCGGGGAGGACTCAGAGTAGAGCCGCTGCTCCTCCACATTGAGAGGAGCCAGTTGAGGTGGATCGGGCATCTGGTTAGGATGCCTCCTGGACGCCTCCCTGATGAGGTGTTCTGGGCACGTCCCACCGGGAGGAGGCCCAGAGGAAGACCCAGGACACGCTGGAGAGACTATGCTGGCCTGGGAACGCTTTGGGATTCCCCCAGAGGAAGTGGCCCAAGTGGCTGGGGAGAGGAAGGTCTGGGGCTCCCTCTTGAAGCTGCCCCTGCGACCTGACCCCGGATAAGTGGAAGACGATGGATGGATGGAAAAAGGAAAGTTTTAGGATTAGTCTTAAAAGTAGACAGGGTGTCTGCGTCACGGACCAAAACTGGGAGTTTGTTCCACTGGAGAGGAGCCTGATAACTAAAGGATCTGCCTACCATTCTGGTTTTACAGACTTTAGGAACCACTAGCAGACCTGCTTTCTGAGAGTGAAGTGGTCTGTTAGAAATTACTAAAGTTTGTACACAACATACACATGTGGAATATTGCTAACGTGTTACTTTAGCAATTTTCCAATTGCCAAAGTGTTACTTTTACATTATTACTTTTGGGTGTGTATCCACCAATTTAACTGTCAAACTTTCATAAAAGCTGTCTTAATGCAAGAAACGAAACCCTTAAACACATGAAATAATTAACTTTAAATAACTAAAAAGGTTTTGTTAACTTTTCACATGAAGCTGGATTAACAGCTAGTAAGATACCTTTGATTAAGTTGGTATACTAATGTTTAAACCAGGGGTGTCAAACGTACGGCCTGCGGGCCGGATCTGGCCCGCCGAACGATTTAGTCCGGCCCGGTGGCCAAATGCATTTTTATTATTCAACGGCTGTGTCTCCTCGGTGCATCGACCGATCTGCACCACATTTTTTGTGAGTCGTGGGGGAGCGCTGCCCAACGCATACGTGTGTATTGCATGGTAGACGGGTGAGGAAAATGCATGACAGCTTCTGCGGTGGCTGGCGGCGGGAGGTGCGCGTACCCTAGCGGTGGCCCTTAGGCCAGAGCGGCGCTTGGCTGCGAGGGCCGATCATCACCGCTTGCGGTTTTAATTATTATTACTATTTATTACTATTTTTATGGAACAGTATTGAGAGTTTTGAACATGCAAAGAAATGAATGTACGAAAAGGTATAGAAACCAAGAAAGCAGCTCAAATCTGTCAGTTTTTAAAAAGCATTCTTTCTGCCGAGTACAAATCGTTGCCAGCTGGTTTGATATTAGCTGATGGCTTATAAAAAGGTTTCTTACAACCAAAGTATTGCGTAGAGGATTACAACTGGTTTAAGCAATAAGTGTCCACAAAAACTGAATAGCAATACAGCTGCATTTCTAAACTTCTGAACACTCCATTGAGAACTGTTAAAATCATATTCCATAAGTGAAAAGAAACTTTCTTTTCTTCTTTTTACTTGTCCTGTGCCAGCATTTCAGGCATACCATATAAAGATGCTAAAAACAACAAACTTTACGAAAAATTCTGTTCAGTGAGCTAAAGGGCATCTACTCGTGGCCATTTTAAACTTAAATGATGTTTCTGTAAAGCATGGAGCTTCAGAGCTCCATAAGCGGTTGGGTTCTCTGTCTCCTGCAAAGAAATGCTGCCACACATTTAGATTTTTTAATGGATTTTTCCAATACCATGGGATAAGTAGTGAACTGAAATTCATGATGAAACAGACATGGATCAATCGACTGATGATGCAGCATCCCTGTGC
Organism: Fundulus diaphanus; assembly: GCA_037039145.1. Lineage (NCBI taxonomy): Eukaryota > Metazoa > Chordata > Actinopteri > Cyprinodontiformes > Fundulidae > Fundulus > Fundulus diaphanus. The sequence goes on along the minus strand of CM073134.1, from coordinate 10,230,203 downwards.
AAAACAGCTTAAATGTAATGGCATCATTATAAACAAACATCTCCTTGAGAGCCTGTCTGTTAAAAGCCTGGCAAGTGGTCTTTTTGTTTTCCTTCTGGCAGACCACATTCAGGCCCATCATACTCATACCCATTAATTCATTATCATCATCATCATCCTAATGAATATTTCATGTTGTGGGGATGGTGGATGTAGTTGTGAATGGTGTGTTAACTTTAAATGGTGTGTTGATATATGATGTGGGCAAGTTTTGTTGTGTCTTTTGTATTCAATACTATTCATAATACAAAATAATCCTTAACCTTTTTGATATTATGAATAGATCATGCACTCATTTGTACAGAATTACAATCATGGAGGAAGATGGGAAATAATATTTCGCCTGTGGTGATTGGAAATTAAACTCATCCTCCAATGGTGAGAGAAAATAATCTGTTGTAGGAATGAATACGAATTCCTGATGGGGACAACAAATCACAAAAAAATTATTCCAGCTAATTTTTGATATTAGGTTTAGCGCTGAGAGCTTGCGGGTATGAATACAATCATGAAAAACCTCTGAGGGTGTTTGTGGTTTTGTAACCTACAGTATTTGCATGTGTTGACATTATCATCAATTTCAACAATACACAATATTTCAGTTGATATAAATAAACAATAAAAACAGAAAGCAAAGACCTTTTAAACTTTTCAGTAAAATTGTATACCAGTGTTTGAATTTGTTTTTGAGTGTGACTGTGTTTATGTGGCTGTAGTGTAAAGCTTTGAGTTGTCGGTGTGACTAGAAAGGTGCCTTTTTAGATTGAGCCTGATTATTTTGCACAATTTTAATTTTTCGTGGGACGCATGCAATGAGGAAAGATTTTCTGTCTAAGAAAAACACAAAGGCCAAGCTAAACATTGCCCAACAGAATGCAGACAAGAACCAGGATCTTAGGAACAATGTTCAGTGTGACTGTGGTATGAGAGCAACACAGTGCAGGAGAAGAAGCATCTAGCACGGGTGGTGAGATCAGCACAGGGGATTATGGGATGCTGTCTAGAAGATCTAGACATGTTTTATGTTACAAGAGGCCAGAAAAGGGCTAGATGTGTTTCCACAGATCCCACCCAGCCGGGAAATACACTGTTTGTCCCGCTTCCATCAGGTAAATGATTCAGGAACATTATATCAGAAACTAATAGACTTAAAAACAGCCAAAGCTGTGAGGGCTATCGCCCCCTGCTGAGAATCAAATAAACCACCAGCCCAGTTCATAGTCTGTTCCATGTTTACAAGCATGCTGCTGGTTCCACAGCTTCTTGATCTGATGAGAATTATTTACACCGTCTCTCACATGCTAATGTCTGTTTGCACACTTTAGTTTCTCAGGGAATGTTTGTTTGGACATCAGTGGAGATTGCATGGATTACAAGATTGAAATGAATTGCAAGTCCTGTAAATTTAGTGCTACCAGTCTTTTCGTCTCACGCATCAATTAACTTAAGCATTCAACTTGAACATTTCAGTTTTGGATCACGATGTGCATACTTTTTAACTTCTCAGGAAGTGTTGTTGGTGTAATCAAAAAAAGTGAAAACATCACGTGTTGTTGTGTCTGTATGTTATGTGATCTATGTGCATTCATTATAAAATACAATTCATTATGGTAACACATAACAGCAATAAAGATTCTTGATTCTTGTTTCAGACAGATGACCTTTAAAGTGAATTTTCTGAACACCAGAACACAGCACATGTTCGCATAGACCAAATACAGCATTCCATGATTTTTACCTTGAGTTGGTGCAAGAGGAAAATGTCAGCTCAAATTTAAAATAATAACAATAAACCAAAAGCAAAGGATGATATCTCCTTTCTCAACAAAAAGGTGAAAGTTATGTAGGTGCAGAAACCTCCTATATTTGTGAGAAAACAACATAAAACAGATATGGTACTCTTAAGTGTTACATTACTGTAGGACAGAACCGTATAAAATATTAGGAGCACAGTGGTGTCAAAACTCACACTGAAATAATTTTACCAGATCATTTAATCATTAGCATATTTGTGGAGTTCTTGAAGACTAGAGGTTGGTCTTGGTGTGATCTGAAGGGGTCCGAACTCTAAAAGGTCCAGCTTTTGGATCACAAAATTAAGCTTTACTATTGTATTATAGATAAAAATGCATTAATTATTATTATTTTATAGAAATTAAAAAAAAAATTACGTCTAGGATTCAATCAGAGCCTTCTCTGAATGGCTCGCGACTGGGGATTCCCAACTTCAGATCATTTGTTTTCACCGGATATAGCATTGATAAAAAAGAAAATAATAAGAATAAATTAAAGTGTTGGTCATAATAGATGTGTTAATATTTATGTAAGAGCTAAACCAACATTTGTTAATTTTTTTAAAGAAACTGCAATATTACATAAGGAAAAGTTAAAAAATAATAAAGGCAATAATTTCCCTAGTCCATCCATTGGTTGATTTTTAGGACCGTAGATTTTCCCCTACCTCCTCACCTACTGTTAACATCCGTGTAATTTCCTGTGAGGCATACAAACCATTCCTCGATACATAATTCATGATGGCTCTATTGGTCCCAGATGGAGATTTGTATTGGAAATAAAGCAAACATAAAATAAAGCAAACATAAAATGTAAAATGTTCCTACTTCCGGCGGCGCCCCTGGCGGCAGCAGCCGAACACAGCTCCTGTACCAACTCGCGGACTTTTTGCATAAAAATGCATAAAAATGCCGCCAAACTCGCTGGAAACCACTCATCTACCCAGCCGATCAGTACTTGACCGCGAGCGCCTGTTGGAGTTACGATCAAGTTGTGTTTTTGGACTTTTAAATACCACGCTTGACTGCTTACGTGACTGTGGCGTCCTACGGAGACCAGCCCCGGAGGCCTGTGAAGCGGCGGCCTCGACGAGCAGCTCACGCCGGTGGAGAGCGACGCGAAAGCGGTGTAGCCGGCCGAAGAAGCGCGGTTGCCGAGGAGGCTTAGCAGCGAGGCTAAAGGCTAACCCATTCAGACCGCCGCTCCCGTCCATCTGGCTTTCCAACGTTCGCTCACTGGACAACAAAATGGACCACTTACAACTCGAGCTCTCTGCAAAGAGGGAGTTTAGAGACTGCTGCGCTCTCATTCTGACCGAAACATGGCTCACCTCATCAATCCCGGACAACGCCGTTAGCCTGGAGGGGCTAGCTACTTTCCGCGCCGACAGACAAACAGAACTCTGCGGTAAGACCCGAGGTGGAGGACTCTGCGTTTACATTAATAACACCTGGTGTAAAAATGCTAGATTAGTCACAAGTTTCTGCTCTCCGGACATTGAGCTTCTGACTGTTAGCTGCAGACCTTTTTATCTGCCTAGAGAGTTTACTGTTGTTATCATCGCAGCGGTTTACGTCCCTCCCAGCGCTAATACTAAAGATGCTATGGGTGTTCTCTATCGGACTATCTCTGAGCTGCAATCTGCACACACAGAGGGGGTTTTCATCATTGCTGGGGATTTTAACCAGGCAAATATGAAAACTGTTCTCCCTCATTTTTACCAACACGTGGATTTTGCAACTCGGGGAGAGAACACTCTAGACTTAGTCTACACAAATATAAAAGGAGCATTCAGAGCAGCCCCCCGCCCCCACCTGGGCTCTTCAGATCACCGTTCCGTGATGCTATTCCCAGCATACAGGCCCCTGCTGATCAGAGCAAAACCAACAGCGAGGCAGGTGAGGGTGTGGACTGAGGGAGCAATGGAGGCGCTCCAGGACTGTTTTGAGTGCTCTGACTGGAACATGTTCAAAGCTGCTGCAACTTATGAGGACAAGATCAACATTGATGAGTACGCCATGACTGTGTCAGCCTACATCAACAAATGCATTGAGGACGTCAGCACCACCAAGACCATCATCACCCGAGCCAACCAACGACCCTGGATTACTGCGGAGGTCCGTCAAGCGCTAAAAGCACGGAACTCAGCCTTCAAGTCTGGTGACAAGGAGGCACTGAGGACAGCGAGAGCCAACTTGAACCGTGCCATCAGGCTAGCAAAGCGGAACCACAGTCAGAAAATCCAGGAGCTTTTCCATGATGCCAGCAACACCAGGAGCATGTGGAAAGGCATCCGGGCGATCACTGAATACAACACCCCCTCCCCCCCGGTGGGTGAAGTTGATGCTGACTTCCTCAATGGACTAAATAACTTCTTTGGGAGGTTTGAGGCACTAAACAGCACTCCAGCAGTGAAAGCTGTTCCCCATCAGGAAGAGGAGGTCCTCTGCCTTGACACCGCCGACGTGTGGAAGACTCTGAGGAGAGTCAACCCGCGGAAGGCCCCAGGCCCCGACAACATACCTGGGCAGGTGCTCAAGGAGTGTGCAGGTCAGCTGGCTGGTGTCCTCACAGACATTTTTAACACCTCGCTGGACCAAGCCATAGTGCCAGCATGCTTCAAGTCTGCCTCCATCATTCCGGTGCCAAAGAAACCTCAAGTCACCTGCTTCAACGACTACCGGCCTGTTGCACTGACTCCCATCATGATGAAGTGCTTTGAAAGGCTGGTAAAGGAACACATCGTCTCCAGTCTCCCCCCAACACTCGACCCGTTCCAGTTTGCCTACCGACGGAACCGCTCCACTGAGGACGCCATCTCCTCTTCTCTTCACCTGAGCCTGGCACACCTGGAGGAGAAGAACACGCACGTGCGGATGCTGTTCCTGGACTTCAGTTCAGCGTTCAACACCATCATCCCACAACATCTGGTGGCAAAACTGGAGCATCTGGGCTTCAACACACCCCTACGAAACTGGCTGCTAGACTTCCTCACCAACAGACCTCAGTCAGTCCGGGTCGGACAGAACACCTCTGATGTCATCACCCTCAGCACGGGCTCCCCTCAGGGCTGCGCCCTGAGCCCCCTGCTGTTCACCCTGATGACACACGACTGCGTCCCCAGGTTCACCACCAATCACATCGTGAAGTTTGCAGACGACACAACGGTGGTGGGCCTGATCAGAGACGACAACGACCAGGACTACAGAGAGGAGGTGGAGCAGCTGGTGGGCTGGTGCAGAGACAACAGCCTGATCCTGAACGTGGAGAAGACGAAGGAGATCATCGTCGACTTCAGGAAAAACCGGCCTCACCATGCTCCACTGCTCATCAACAACTCAGCGGTGGAGGTGGTCAGCAGCACCAAGTTCCTGGGGGTGCACATCACGGACAACCTCACCTGGACTGTGAACACCGCGTCGCTGGTGAAGAGGGCACAGAAACGACTGTACTTTCTGCGGAGGATGAGGAGAGCCCGCCTGTCCCCGCCCATCCTCACGACCTTCTATAGAAGCACCATAGAGAGTATTCTGACCAGCTGTCTCTCTGTGTGGTGTGGAGGCTGCAGTGCCTCCGACTGGAAGAACGTGAGGAGAGTGGTGAGGACAGCAGAAGGGATCATCGGGGCTCCTCTTCCCTCCATAAAAGACATTTCATCGCAGCGCTGTGTGTCTCGAGCCCGTAACATCATCAGGGACCCCTCACACCCCCACCACAGACTATTCTCCCTGCTGCCCTCTGGAAAGAGGTTTCGCAGCATCCGCTGCAGGTCCACTAGGTTCTGCAAAAGCTTTTTCCCTGCTGCCATCAGACTGTTGAACTGCTGAACTGCTAAAGTATAAAAACGGACTGTGTACCACATTCGATTCGCTGATTTGCACATCTGCACATTTGCACATTGTATCGTATCCTGCAAAATTGCTGCTGCACCTTACCGGGAAACGTACTGCAAAACTGTGTACAATGCAACTGTCTACTTTTAAATCATTGCTGCACCTTACTGCGTATTTGTTTACATTTGTTTTACACTGTTTACATTTCAACTGCCTACTGCTCACTGCTGCACTTTATCCGGAAGTCAATTGAAACTTATCCTGTAAGTGACTGCGATTTATCACTGCACTTTATCCTGTACTGTAATTCACCGCAAGGTATCCTGTAGAGTTACTGCAATCTTTCTGAGCTGTGTGAAAGCGAAATTTCGTTCTGTATCCACTCTGTGTATACAAAATGACAATAAAGAAAGTCTAAGTCTAAGTCTAAGTCTAAACAGCTTTAGTGCTGGAGGAGATGCAGCACAGTTTAGAACCACCCCATTAAGCAACTGGAAGGAAGGAGAGCTATCTAGATCTAGAGAAACGACATTATGATCTTCCTAAGAGTGTTCCTTCCTGCAATACAGAACAATTATTAAAGCTGCAGTCAGATGAAAGCCTGGAAGTTTGTTATCTCTCTGAATAACTTGGGCTGAAGAGATAAAACAAGATGATTGTGAAATGATGCTTACCTCATATCTGACAAAAGTTGCACAAAGGTAGTTTAACAAGGTGGTAATCATGCTTTAATCATGGTAACACTGTTATAGTTTATTGTGTTTCAAACATAATGCAGAAACTCAGACTGTCTGTCCTTATTTTAAAACTGGCCAAACCCCCTCATAAATGCCAAACAGTAGATTACAAAGTCATGTTGTGCAATTACATGTTTTAAGTTATTTAATGTTTATCAAGTAACTCTCGGTCTGTTGGGTATTGTTCGGTGAATATCAGCCAAACTGGCTTTGATATTAGGCCAATAGTTCAAAGATTGATTCGAGCATTGACATTTTTAAAAAGCACACTTTGCACACATGGAATAAATAGGTGACAACTTCTCTTCAAGTATAATAATTTATTAACGGAAATAAATGCAAATAAAGAGAACACCATTATATAATGTTGTTTACCCAGAATAACGACATATTTCAATCAACAACTCTTCTTTACTGATCTAGTGAAATTTAACTAAAACTACTAAGCAGAATTAAGATTAAAGAAGCTAAGGAACTATGTGCACACAAAAGAACAAAAGGACATATCAAAATGGTTGACAACCATCACCATAAAAATGATTCAATGAACTTCAGAATTCAGTGAGGATCTTTAAATTAGGGAACCAAGGTTCAATTTAATCTGGAATAAGGTTGAATTATCTTAATTAATTTAGAACAAGATTTGGTATGTCTTCAACCTATTCAGAATGCAACTCAGTTATTTAAAAAAATATTTGAAAAAATTGCATTTTAAACAATGATTTACTCAATAAAAAATCAATATCATTTAGGACACTCGATTTTAAATGAATGTAATTATTTCTCCAGAAATAATTAAATTCGAATTGGTAACTCAAGATGGAGGAAGGGGCTGTAAGGGCACAATGAACCAGAAGTTATGTGGAGCACATCCAGTTCACCTGGCCTTAAACAGACTTCTCAAATTATATTTCATGTAGTGAGCAGACCAAAAAACACAAACATTAGCGTCCCATCAATATTTAGGGAAATAAAGGTTGTCATTACCTTAAAACTCACCCCAAAGGACATTAGCATAGCTTTGTGTCAAAGATCGGTAGTGGGTAGCTTGGCCTGTTAGCTCCCGATCTTAAACTCAGTCAAACCTTAAAAACACAGTGAAACACATTAGAGTTAAAGAATTTTAAATTGATTCACCCCAGACTAACATTCCCTGTTCATCTTTGCCAAATTTCTATTTCTTGTTTATTGTGTCCCCCTCCGGCAACTGGGGAAATCAGTTGCGGTAAGTTGTTGCAGAATCATCTAGCTAGCACCCTGGTTTGTGGTGAAAGCTCGGAAAGAGCTCTCCTTTTGGTTCGTGTTTTTTCGCTGCTTCTCATGCATTCTCTCAGCGGAGCGTTGCATAGTACAGCTCAAAGGGGGCTAATAACAGGTAGAATTGGCTTATGCTGTTCAGGAGGTTTATAGCTGCGCTAATGCACGTTCAAAATCTTGAACTGACCTATCTATGTTGCTCTCAAACATCCGTGTTGTACTGTTCGTTGTTGTACTGACCGTTACGATCATTTTTTATCAGCGTAACGGTCTAACCCTGCTTAGCTTTGATTCCAGTCTGAGGAGCGCCAGCGGCTTGCCCACATGATTGTCTCTGCAGTGCTGACCATATTTTCTGGAGACGTCCATGGAAAAAGCGGGATGTCTCTCCAGTGCTGGTCAGCAGTGGAAAAGTGGGCAATTTGAATTGGGAATAAGGCTATGTAGGATTTAGGAGATGTCCTGCTGTGAGGGAAGGCTTTAGGAAAGAGGCTCCTACAGTCTCATATTTCTCATGGCTTTCAGATTACAGTCAGATGCTGCAGAAGATTTAAACTGACTTCCTGTTAAAGGGTTATTTGCAGCTAATATTTTAGCAGTAATAGTTTCCTCTCCTTCTACTTTCAGGCTGAAGCTAACGGCGAGTCTGGGATGGTCCAAAACCAAAGGAAGACTTCTATGGTCTTAAAACAACTTCAGCCTCAAAAACGTCAAAATGGTTTGTGAATATTTTTTTTTTTTTTTACGAAACTACAAATTGGCATCATATTTGCATTGGGGTTCACTCAGAACCAACATTATAATGGTTTGAGTAAACGCTATTAAAATGATTTTTACATTGCTTTGCTTTTCTTTTATGCCAGAAACAATTTATATGGTCCATTCTTAGCTTTTATTAAAATGTGTTGAGTAGGATGCAAACAAATTTAGGATTACTGAAGTATTATTTCTGCAGATATGCTACAAAGATTGTCTTGTGAAAGGGAAATGTAGCATTGAAACTCTGTTTTGGTAAAAATGAAGGTGCTGTTAACGCACCATCTTTCTCATTGATTGGGCATTGATCTGTAGAGAGGTTGTACTTTCATGGTCTTTAATAAAATGATATACTTCGTTATTGTAGGCTGCACATCTCCTGAGGGATTGTGTGGTGGGTGCTATAGGAAACTAGGGTGTCTAGGCTGCTTTTATGTGTTATTTGGTCAACATATCACAAACGTAGGAGCTATATATCCATTCCTATTATGAGGTCGTGCTTTTTTTCAGTACTTGTGCGACTTAACCAGGGCCTTTGCTTGTCACTGTTCTCATTTGTGTTCATGGACAAGAGCTCATTGAGTAGGAGAAGGTATCTATTTTGGATCATCTTCATTGGTTCCATTAACTTTTAGTCTACACATGTCCTTTATACCTCTGTATCAATTGAAATGTTCTCGTACAGAATGGGGAGGGTTGAAGTCATCTCACCAATATTAAGCCCCTGATCCACATCAGGAGGTAGTCCTCAATTTCTAACATAGGTTTGCAGTAGTATACAAAGATCTTGTTTTGTTCCGTATCCTGATTTTAAAGTAACAAATCTTTTTTTGATTTCGGAAATGTGCTTTATTTCATTATGTTCTATAAAAAAATTAAAAGTGGAAAGTATAGAAATGATTGGGAATTTTATTGGATATTCTTCAATGAAGAAAATAGTATGTAGTATAAAGTTGCCTGGCTAGATAGATTATACAACAACATAAACACTTGGAAAATGGTCAGTGTTGATGGTTGATTATTTTTAAGATGGTGCTCCTGTTTCAGAATAAAACATGTTTAAATCACTTCAGAGTTGTTTTGATATTTGATACATCCGAGCCTACCAGCTGTACCTGAATGCAGCATGTGCAGCTGTGCTGAAAATCCATTCTCATGAACGGAGATTCCTCCGACTTGCATTTTTTATGATTCATGTAATTTGGGTTCATTGGATGTTGAAGTAAGCCGGATTTGGAAGTCAGCTGATTTTTCTCCAGTATCTGTGATGTTTACATTCAGCTTCCTGTTGTTTCAGGTGAGTAGTTTGGTTAAGTGCAGCGTAAGCTGCATGCCATGTAACTTTTGAAATAAGTATGCTGACATAAAGTTTTGGTTTAGTCCAGCTTTCTGACATCACCTTAGCAGCCTGAGAAACCCAGATGCTCCAAAATAGCATCATTTAGTGATAGTTAGGAGGCCTCTTTGCTTTGATTTGGTGTCACCTTTTAAAGTTACACTACAGAACGTTTCATTGCGTCTTTCCTCAAACACATGAATTTTCTGTATGTGTTTTGGTATAAAACAAAGTATAAAATACTTTGGTATAAAACTGGTACATCTGTGCAGTGAGCCAACATGGCCATGGCAGATATTTTCGGTATATATATACATGTACCATTACATCCATAGTAAAAGAGAATTATAGAGCGACTGCTGTAATAATATGATACTAAGTGAAAACAGCTGCAGAAGCAACATCTGTGGTGTGCGCACATAGCATTTTTTGCCTAAGTCTTTCTGATTTATGAAATATGTTGCTCCGCAAACTCTGATGCAAATAACAACCTATTGAGGATGGTAAACAACAACTGTGCTTGTATTTAAAGTACAATTGGATTTAGAAAGCCTGCATGAGCAACATAGGGTCCAGCTGTCTTATACATTACTCAGGGGAACGCTGCAAGTTATAAGGCATGCCTCTTTGGTTCTGCAATCCCAGCTGCATGCTCTCAAGCCACAAATAGCCTGAGTTCTCAATGAATCAATTTGTGTGGTGTAACTGGACAAAGTGGTCAATAATGAGGAATTGATAGTTGCATATTGCTATATTATTGCACAACTATTATCTGAATGGCTCTAATGTGGCATCCTCCAGTCAAAACATTCAGCAGGCATTGGAGAGTCCAGGATACAAGTACAGCAGAGAAAAAAATTTATTGATCCCTGCGTCTGTATAGGTTAGAGGGTTTTTTATGTGCATTGTACTATGATATAAATTTATTAATTCTGTCTATTTTGTGGACAATACAGAAGTATGGTAAATGAAAACCTGATGGTTAACCACATGGCCATTAATAGCTATACTTTGAAAATGTCTTTATCTCCATCACCCAACACTTGTCTGTGTTTGCCACAGCCTGGACTTCGGGCTGTTTCCATGACAGCAGTAATCATACTCAGCAACAGCAACAGCCAGGAAGCGCTCCTTTGCTGCTGTTTTCTCTCATAACATGTACAGACAACACAATCTCTTTCTCTTCTCTTTTCATCTATTCTGCAACACTTAATTTCCTGAAAAATGTGTCTGAAAACAAACTTCAGCTTCTCTTGATTGTGACTCCTGAACAGAAAAAGCCATCATGGAAGTCGTTCTGAGCTCACAGTTGTAGTTTTGTGTCCAGGGGGACCGAGAGCACTCATAACAGAGGAAGAAATGACTGAGATGTGGGACATGCGCTCTGCACAAAGCAAGGGACTGCTGGATCTACTTTGATAAATAATTGATAGGACTGGAAGAGGTTTTGGTTGTCAGGGGAGAGTTCTGCTCAGACTGTAAGGACAGCATGCAGGGAAGCAACGATGCGGTACTCAACAGCCAAGGCTGGGTTTCCTAACTGTAAAAACTGCGCAGAAGTTTCAAACAAAGGCAAATTTCATGACACTGCTTTATTATTTGGAAACAGTTTCAGATAAAAGTTACAAAACTGCTTAAGACCTCTATAAGGTTTACAAGAAAGTCTGGCAAAGCAAAAACAAAGGAGAGATGACTTTTACACGTTACTGAACCTTTTGTATATTGGGATAGGAGGAAACTCGTAGGAACTTGGCAGTGATGATATCGTGTGTCTGCGGAGTCAAAGTGAAGTACAGTTATTTAACTCAAACGTGCCAACTTTCTCTTCAATGTTGCTGTGTCGTGTCTTGGCCGTGATAAGAAATTACTGGCAGCTTTACCGCTGGAAACTAAAAGCGAATCAGTTGTGCTGCTTCATCAGCAGCCAGATCACACTGTGTGCGGACGTGTGTCTGTGTGAGAGAGAGATTAATTAATTAATTTATCTAGCCTTGCACACTGCCCCTGGGTAAGTATTGATGATTTAGTGAACTGAGAGCGAAATCTCATATGTGTGCCTCTGTGTCTCTCTGTCTCGTCATGCGTTGTATTTATGGGTTTTTCACGGATGAGCTGACATGTTTGTAGTGGGCAGAGGTCCGGGTTCAGTGGTACAGACAAGCAGGCGATCAAAAACGGAGGCTGGGGAGTGAATTAAGTATTTAGAACCCTCCAGAGACTCGTTTGTTATCCCCCCCCCTCCCTAAACCAACCATTAACTGTCTAAGTGCAACACAGACAGCACAAATCATGTGTTTTCCTCTTCAAGTTTTTTTTTATTTGGGCATGAAGAAAATAGGATTCAAGGAAGCATTCAGACTTTTGTTTCATGCATTATAGGTTTTGGCAAAAAATTTATGCTTTTGTTTACTTTAAAGCCTTCATCGCAAATTAAAAGCAGCACTCTCATTCCAATTCTAAACAATGAAAAATACATATGCAACGCCAGGAAGTGTTGACATTGCCAACATCAAAATTTACAAAACAGAAAGAAAGATGCTGAGCGAAGCTAAAGAATCGACTGACCCAAATCATTTAGAGCCTGTATTTTCGTTGACCCTGCATAGTCAGTGCATGATGTTCCTGCTGCTCTGGTTTGGCCAAGGGTCAATATAATATTTACCTAGACAAATTGAGTATATGTAAATAAAACCTGTGGAAATCCAGCGTTGTCATTAGTACAACAGTCTTTCTGAATAATCAAATCCCTACACTTTACCCAATTTTCCGATAAAAACAGAAAATATATATGTCCTGTCCTGGCTTCAATAGGCAGAATATTATAAAACATCTGAGAATATTTCTGCATATTTTGGAGTCTCATTGCACTTGATTTATAATGTTATAATAATATTTGTGTTATTATCTTTTTTTCTTCCGTTTTTAATTGCAGCCTTGCAACAAAAACTCTCTTGAATGTACATTGGGAATGTGCAGTTGAATGACAATAAAGTCATTTTATGTCAATGTCTTTGTCCATGTTGATGAAGCCCCGACTAAAAAGTAAAAAATTAGCCAGAATTTGTATGATTCCTACAGGGTCTTTTGAAATGTAATAAAACATAGTAAGCATTAAAATATGCTTGAATGTAAGAGTTACCAAAGGATTTTGTCCAAAACTAAACCACTTGCAAGGTAATGGTGGACGGACGTTGGTAGCAGTGGTGACAGCTTCAAAGTTACGGCTTCATCGTTCTTAATTAATATTAGTGTGGAATCTGTGTTGCACTTTTGCACACATCTTGCTGTTTTTAAATATTTTTAAAAACCCACAAAAACAAGTAGTTAATATTAAGTCCAGATATGTTTAACCCACAAATTCAAGAAGGTGTAATACTTTTATTATCACTAAAAATTTGGTCTTCAATTGTTAATTGATTATAAATGACGTCGAGAAAGTTTGCCTTCTTTTTTAAGGAAATGTCCAGTTCTTGGTTTGTTGTGTAATACTGAGCCCAGTGATGGTACATTCATCAGCTTCCAGTATTGATCAATAACAAACTAGCCGAACTGGATTGAGCTGAACAAACAGCAGGCGAGCAGCGTTCCTGAATACAATCACACTGCCATGCAAATGTAAACACAGCAAGTGGACAAAACACACACATTGTTTGTCTGAGTCTGAATGCTGGCTGATGTCAGCAAATATGGACGGCTGCACCAAAGGTCAAGAGTTTATTCTGCTGAACTTTGCAAATAGGAGTGGGAGTTCTTTTTTTTCATAATTACAGTCCAAAAGACTTGCAGGCCGGAGATAATAGTATTATGGTGATTAAAAAGTATGGGAGACATCAGGAAATTGTTGTAACTCAAAACAAAACTTCATAAGTGACCAATTTGAGACAGTGATTTATCCGACAGTGACGCCAATCAGTGCCAAACAAAGTCAAAGTAAAGCATTTATTCTCATTTCCCCTTCACCTCGTGTTTCAGTGCTTCTGTAGAAAAAGTAACCGAGTGGCGTGTTCATTCTTTTGTCCAACTTGTTAGATAAAAGTGTCGGTCTTGCTCATTATTCAAGAAAACTATTCAAGAGGGAGTGAATTCCTGTAAAAGGTTGTCCTAGTTTGAATAAAATCCAACTGTGTTAACTGTACCGTAGTTCCAGGGTTTGTAGGATCTGCTGCTAGCATCTTGGTGCCACACACCAAAGCACACCTTCAGTGGACCAGTGGAGCCAAAGCCGGCAGAGCAAAGGGACAAAGACAACCTTAGGCAGGAAGTCCCACTGATATGCCAGATTGGTGTCTTTTATCCAAAAAATATATATATTTTATTTAAATTTTTATGCATTTGACCACCCAAACATAGGCCAAAACTAATCAAATTAGCTGGAAGTCTACTGATTTTGTTTTTTGGTTTTGTAGCTCCAGAAGAAAAACTGGCTTTAGTTGCTTAGTCATTGGAATATCCAATATTAAAATGTATGTATTATAAGGTTATTTTGTTTATTGCAGATGAAAATAAGAGGTAGGTAGCATAGCTCACCTGCCTTTTCTCTAACCATTTGGCTTCAAACTAGTCTGCTACTTATCTCCATCTCAACATCTGCATCTTCAACCTACCCTGAATTACAATCTCTGAATATAGCCACACTACTGACCTGCCTAAAAATATCCCTGCATAAGGTGCAGCTGTAATAACAAGTCATTGAGGTTGTCATACACAGCCGGTGACACGCTGATGTGGGCCCTGAATCAAAAGCAGGTTAATGGTTCTAATAGCAACCTTTGCGTTACATAAAAGGGCAGATGTGAGGCTGTGCTGCCCTGCAGGACAATTTATCAGATCAGCAACGGGAAAGAGGGACCGTAACTGTGGGAGAGAGTCGGACTGAGAGATGAAGGAGAGGACGACATGAAACAAAAGGTCACGGGTTGGAATAATACCTTTAATGTCACACAGTTAAAGGAACATTTCCTCTGTTTTCTCCAGACAACCTCTTTTATGTTAGTGTCCCCCACATCCACCACAATGACCTCCACCATATTATAAGCTGGGATGATGAATGAACCATGCTTTCTTGTACCTGTATTTAAATCAAAAATTATTTCTTCAGCATAAGTTTAGACCATTTTCAACGTCAGTTGTTCAGAGAGGTGCCCAGCTCTGCATCCTGCAGTGACTCAGCCTTGTACGGTTTGTTTGTTGATATAAATGCAGTAGTGTTGCTCCAGAGCAGGTGGCAGCAGGTCCTGCTAGAATTACTGTGCCTCATAGTGATGGCATTGTGTGCCTTCCCTACCCATGTTACATAACCACAATTACTCAGACAAAGGGGGCAAAGAGGAGGAGGAGTAGGGGGTTTTTACTTGATGGTTCAAGATACCTGCAGATATTTCAAATGGGGAATATACTAACCGATTTAATGACAACAAAGTGTGTGCGCTAAATCTAATGACGTGGCCTTTTTATATAGCGCCGATTTACAACACATGCCATCTCAAGGCACTTTACAAAGTCAATTCTATCAAATCATACAGACAGACTGGTTAAAAAGTTCCCTATCAAAGGAAATCCAGCGGGTTGCAACGAGTTACTGACTTGCAGCTCCTTCTGGATGAAGGACACACGTACATTCTGTGCAGAAATGAGACGTGCAGACACAACGTCTGCAGCATTTACGCTCTGTGCGGCTTTTCCTCTGAAGTAGCACTATTCTCCTAGACTCTAGAGGGCAGCATTGTGCTCCTACAAGCGTACAAGCGTACCACATCCCTCTACACGTAGAGGTAGAAAATACAGTTGTCTCCAACATTTAAGCCCCTTACTTTCTTCCAAGAGTGATGATGATTTCTGTCCAGGAATGGTTAATAATTTATTGGTCATGATGACCTTTTTGGGAATCATGAAGATGTCTATAATTATAAACCTCCGCCAGGAGTAGCGGTTGCACGTCTTCCAATACGTTGCACCAGAACAACATATTCAAACCTGGGTACTAAATATTTTTTTAAACAGCTGCAGATTTGTGTTGTTATAGTCATGTCAAGATTTAAAAAGAAAACAAGCCCAAATTTAAACATTATATTCATGTTCATGGTGAATGTATGTACATTTCTGACCAGAATGGTACCTCATAGCAACAACAGCTCAACAACTTTAAAAAGAGAAGCCATTCAAAACTTTTCCATATCTAAGGCTGTAATGATGTATTCATGAATCTGTCACAAGGTGTGATGCCACAGATGATTATGGGTAATACGCCCCCACCTTTCCTCTGATTAATGATGAATAATAGGACAGTTTACCCGGCCCAGTGGAGAAGTCTTATGTACCCAAGGGAGTTCTTGTTCCGCTCAGCAGTTCCCATGGGCCTGATTTAAACCCTGATTGTGTTGTTGTTGTTCTGGATGGAAACATGAAGCCATAAGGTTTAATTGAAATGAAAATAAGATATAGGTTTTAATGAATCGCCTACAGCCTCCAGAGGCCCACCACCTACAATGTGTACAATGATATGCACCCGTTACGGTATTTACTCATATTACTTTCTGTGTTTTTCTTCCTAATAGGCAGATTTTCTTCATCAGTGTGTCTCCAGATTTTCAGAAGGTCTCTATCTTTGGACTTTGGCTGCTTTTTTTACTATTTTCTTCCTATTCCTTGATTATCACCACAAACGCTTCTTAAGCCGTTAAATTGGGGGGAAAGATGAACAAATGTGCTTCAGGTCTGAAAATTAATCTACAGCAAATGAACAGTCTTTAAAAACAGCGTCTTTAAGAAATAGGAGGGGGGAAAATGAGCAAATATCTGACATAGGACCAGAAAATGTTTCATCCTTAATTTTATTTCCTAATCCCAGTCATATAAAAAAGTAGGATGTTTTCTTAACATATTTGAACAAATGGATATTTCCTTGCAGTCTCAACAACACTGAAATTCAAGTGAAATAAAAAAAAAAGTATGTATTAAAGATTTTCTTTAAAGATGTAATAAAATGCAATTTCTGAGTTAGATTATCAAAATCTTACCCAGGCCTTCAGAAAGAAGACTGTAACAGTTTGTGTCTGCTAAAAGATTTGAAGAGGTTTCAAAAGAATTTCATAGCAGCTGTTCCTATGTATGTAAAATCCTTTGCAACAGCCAGAGGAAGTCTCCAAAAACCCTACAGTAGCTACGATTACATAGACAAAAGTAATCAGAATAAAGGGCCAATCAGAATAAAAAAGTGTCATGTTAAAAAGCCAATATGATGATCGGATTAAGCTCAATCGGAACGAAATTGTAATCCGAATGAGGGGGGTGGTTTATGCCGATTGATAATCTGATCAACGTGAATAATAAATGCTTGTCAGGATCAAGTTATTCAGGATGTGGCAAACTGACCCGAGTGTACATGTGTGCCCAACGCTAATGTGACATATTTCTGCTTTGGTGAGAGGTGAAAATACGTAGAATTTTAAATAAGAAGCAAAACAGTCGGGGCTCCAGATGCAATCTTTCTGTTCAAAAAAATAAGAGAGCTCAAAATTGTTGCTTACTCAACAATGTTTGAATTGTAATTAAAACCTTGTGCAAGTCCAGCCAGGGTGCTTAGAAGACAAGCAAACTCATATATTACTGCTTTGTTTACTTCTTTTTGCTGTTTAGCAAAGACGGAAGTACTTCTTCTTCTGTGTTTTTTTAGGGGAATTTGATAACTGCGCATGTCAGTGGTTCTATTCTGAATAAAGCCAGGTGCAGATAAATGCACATTATGATTTGATTACTTGAATGTGTGCCCATATAAACGGTACAAGCAGATTATTTCATCTGAATATATTTTAATCCGATCGTAAAATCTTGTATGTAAACATAACTAGTGTCATCATGGAACCTACTGACTGGAAGTGGTAAGTAGGTGGCATGACAGGTGAAAAGTGATTGATGTGAGCTGAACAGTGATTGGGATGACTGGAGCAAGAAACGGAGAAGTAACAGTCAATTAGTCCAAAAACATAAACAAAAACCCAAATCATGACAGAGGTAGCAAAAGTTTAACTTTCATGGGAAATGTTCGAGGAAGCACCTTTTGCTTCCTAAAGAAAACATGAAACCCAGAGTAAAGTTTGCTAGTAAGAATGTAGACAAACGACTTTTGGAAAATTTTTCTTTCAACAGACAAGTCTAAATTAAGTTTGGTGGATCCAAGAAGAGATGTTTGGAAAAATGTAATGAAAAGAACTTTAATCCAACTGTGAAGCATGGAGTTGGGAGTCTCATGGTTTGGGGATGCTTTGCTGCAGCAGGATCTCTTCAGGTCAGAATCCACCAGGATTTATGTTATGTGTCAAAGAGTGCTTGCAGAAAATGTGATTCATCTGTAAAAAAACAAAAACAAAATCTTCAGACTGAAGCAGAAATATCCATCAGCCTACCACTAGTTGGTGCTATGTTCTTTGTGACTCAACATAAGTACAAAAACTTTCTGCATAAAAGCCGTCACAACAAATACATGTTCAAGATGGCAGAGAATAACGTTTTATTATGGACAGACAAGGTTCAACAGTTGCTTTAGTTGACATTGAGTCAGCAGTGTTCCACTATCCGCCATTGTTGATATTTTTTTCTTCTGTGGTTTTTAAAATTGTAGGCAGCCTTATGTTGTGCAAGTGTACATTAATTTCTACTGATTTCTGACATACTGCGCATGAGGCAGGGATTTCCTGTAAGAATTGTTTATTTTTTTATGTTTACACGACAACGGAGACCGGGACATTTTCAAATCAATAAACTCTGGAACCATCTTCTCAAATTGTGTCATTATCAGACAAAACCGCTGCTGTTGTCGTGTAAATGAACAGTAAAAATGTAGCCAAACTTTTCCATTTTCATCAGAAAATTTTGTCGCATAAGGGCCTAAATTTTATAGCCCCTAAACTTGGTCCAACCTCAGTTAGAACGAAGATGTCCTAAATCGGTCTTAGTTGGCCCTTTTCATTAAACCATTAAATCTTTTAACCACATCTAGATTATTAGACAAGTTGGAAGGCTCTTTTGCTTGAATTATTCATCAGGGCTGGTTAAATTGTTTATTAAGATAAGAAACATTCATTTGAAAATGGAAGACACTGAGGGATGAAGAGTCAAAACAAAAAGTCCAAAAAAATAAAACCTTTTGGAAGCTTAAGGAATTATTGATCAAGACCATCTGAAGTGGTTTATAACATCTAAATCTTAGAAGCAAAGTTTAAAGAAATAAGGATTGGTCTAAAACTTCTGCACTGCATTGACATCCTTCATAAAATGCTGATGTCAAACACCTCGCTGTGTGTTTATTGCAGTCAGGTTGTGTCCTGAATGAGCCACGGTGTGTGTGTGTGTGTGTGTGTGTGTGTGTGTGTGTGTGTGCGTGTGTGTGTGTGTGTGTGTGTGTGTGTCCTTTCTGTACGTCACCATGACAACAGCAGACCCTGGAGCTGGCTGTCAACGCGGTGACGCCACTGGCCTTTGCAGGTCTGTGTGTGTATCGATGTTTTTAGCGCTGCAGAAACTGCTGGGCTATGCTGCTACGAAAATAAACAAAACAAAAAAAAAGCAATAAAAAAGATAGACAGATGAGACAGAACATGGACTCTATAATTTTATTTTCTTCACTCGCGTAAGATTTCCGAGCTGCTTGGTGTGCAAGTTGGCTGTATTAGTGTCACTTTTTCCCCTTAAATAACCAAGGGGTATTGACAACTGTTACATTTCATTCAGCTGCTGCTCTTGGCTGAGCTGTTCAACAGCGATTAAAGGATTATGAAACAAAAGACCCCAGATCACAGAAGAATTAATGGCAGCCCACTTGTCCAGAAGAGCGACATAATAAAAAAAAATTAAAAAACCTGAAGCTTCATAGATATGTTTGGATTTTTTCTTGATGTGTTTTCTCGCAGCTTTATTATTTGTGCTCGCCTTTCACACCGTAGTATTCTATATTGTGCAGGTCCTTCACAAGGACTAGATTTAACACACACAAGAGCATCTACTTCACTTGCAATTATCAAACCTGGACGTAAATCCCTGTGCAAAACTAAATTCAATTTCATCAATCACCATGTTATGGGGCACATCCCATTACGTACCCTCACTTGTTAAGTTTGGTCAACTGGCTGCTTCTTCCTCAGCTGTCAGTCACACAGCTCCTCCGTAACAAGCCTTCTATTATGGTCCTTATGTAAATATATATATTTATATATATATATATATATCTTTATCTCATACAAAAACTGCATTCTGGAGCAAAGAACAAAGTATTTTTTCTGAACCAAGAAAAGTCGCTGCAAATATTTGTGCTGCAGTTCTTAAACCTTTTCCTTCTCTCCTATACTCTTTGCTGTATGCTGTGTAAGTATAAAAAAAATCGTATTTTTTTTATATTGAATCGGAAAAAGATAGTGGTATCAGAAAGCAAAGAAGACTCGAATTCAGATGGAAATGCAGGCCATTACGGCTGGATTATGTCTGCGCTGCAACAACCACATGTAGAGTTGTCAGAAAGTAAACATTAGATGAATAAAGTTGGATAAGGTTAGTGGCAGAATGAAGAAAAATCCTTCCTTTGAGGGGAAATGGTTGACAGCCCTTCTTTTTTACGAACTAAGTTTTTTCTTAAAAGTCTTTCTAATTACATTAGCCATTCACTGCTGAATAAAAGGTTGTTGAATGTTACCAGAATAGGTCGCACTCAGTTCAAATTAATAAACACCTTAATTACCTTCAGGAATATTAAGAGCAATCATAGATTGGCTTGTTTTGGACAGAATTTAACATTTTTATTTTTTTCTCTCTGGTTAGTAGTCATAAAGTTGAACATTGTTTCTTTTCATATTAATGTTTTGCATCAAATCTGTTATCTTTTAAGTCTATTTCCTCTCTGTTCATTTGATTAGCATTTTAAATTAGCTTCTTTGTTTTGCTTCATATTTAAAAAAAAATGTTCTGATGGTGCTGGAGTAGAGGACATGACCTATGTACGGAGGGCTTAGTCCGGCTGACCCGGGTTCAGTTCCAGCCTGTGGTCCTTTACCGCATGTCTTCCCACCTCTTCCCAAATCCCCTTTACTGTCAGCCTGCTTTGAAAAAAACGAGTCACTAGTGCCACAAAAACCCAGAAAATTAATAAAAAAATATTTTTTTCTTATATAGGCAGTTTTGTATATTATTTGCAGTGCTGTGTTTGATAAATTTCTTATCTTTGAGGTGTCTTATTTTTCATTTTGGGGGCGTTGTTTCTCTCTGTGCCATTTTAGTGTCTTATTGTTGTCAATTGCATTGATTGTGATCAAGTTCCCTTTTGTATTTGGTTTGAGAATCAGTTTTGATAGTTTTGTTTTATGTCCCTATTTATTTTGTAGCTTTTGTCCCTTTATGGTTGTTTTTTTCATGTTGTAGTAATTTTGTTTCTTTTTGGGGGGGATTTGTCATTTTAATGTACAAAAGTACATTAAAGTATGATATTTGGTTGCATTTTGTTTATTTACTGTCCATTAATTGGCATATTGAACCTTTTTCTGAGTTGTCCTCATGGTGTTTTTAGTTCATATTTATGTTGTCTTGTTGTGTGTTCTGAAAACAAATTATTTTCACTCTTGGATTATTTTATGTTTCATCTTGAGTGATGCCTCCAACAAATGTTAACAGAATCACACTTGTGGGGCTAAACACAAATCTATCGACTAACATAGAAACAATGCAGACTGCGAGAGTTCATGTAAAGTTTCCCTGTTGTTTATCCAGGCAGACAGTATTGATTCAGGCTGAAAGGGTAATTGTCTGAGGCAGCTGTATGGATGAACTTCCCCTTAATTCCTGAGGTCACACAACTGTCATTTATCACTGACATCTGGGTAAAGAGCTCGCTGCCTTTTGCTTCAGTACTGTAACTGTAGACAAATACTTAATAAAACAGCAGCTGGGGTATAGAAAAGAGCATAAGATCTGGTCAAATTTGACTTTCATTTACCAAAAAGTCCTAAAATTATGGTGTTGGTCCGTTGTTTGTTTACTATATAAATTATGTCACTACACCACTCAAAAATAGTAAAGGAACACTTTTTGAAAACACATCAGATTTTAATTAGAAAAACAATCACCCTGGATATCCCCACTGATATGGAATGAGTAACTTGAAAAAAAAAAAAAAAAACACAATACTTAATCCAAAGTCACAGAGAGAGAGAAATTGAAAAACTGATGAAGCAGGCTGGTCCAAATTGCTGAAATGTCATAGCAGCAACTCCAAATGGTTCTCAGTAGTTTGTATGGCTTGCACATGCTTGTAGGCATACACACGGAGGACGCACAGACCTGTACAAGATAAACTATGTCCTCCTGACTGCCGTTAGATATCGGGATGAAACCTTTAGACCCATTGTTAAACACTTTGCTGGTGCAGTGGCTCCTGGATTCCTTCTGGTACATGACAATGCTCGGCCTCATGCTGAAAGAGTATACAGGAAGTTCCTGGAGGGGGACGAAATGTATACTATTGACTGGCCTCCACGCCCCCTGACCTAAATTAAATAGGACATCTCTAGAACATCATGTTTAGGTCCATCCATCACCACCAGGTTGCACCTCAGACTGTCCAGGAGCTCAGTGAGGGAGGAGATACCCCAGAACATCATCCATTGTCTCATTAGGAGCTCGCCCTGAAGTTGTCAGCCATGAACCAACACTGACTCACCACCACACCAATCATGCTGTACAACGTGGCAGGCAGGATGATGTCCACTGCAGCTTCTCCAGGCCCTTCCAAGTCTCTCCCATGAGCTCAGAGTGAACCTGCTGTCATCTGTGAAAAGAACAGGGCGCCAGTACAGAACCTGCCAATTCCACACTCATGAAGGCTGTTTCTGACGATTTGGTCAGGGACATTCGTTCCTGTGGCTCAGTGGAGGTCACGTTGTAAGGCTCTGGTGGTACTCATCCGGTTCCTACTAGCACAAAGTAGTGGATACCGGACCTGGAGATGGGTTAAGGGCCTCTTACAGCCCTGTCCAGCTCTCCTTGAGTAACTACCTGTTTCCTGGAATATCCTCCAGGCTCTTGAGACTGTACTGGGAGACAGAGCAAACCTTTTGGCTGTGGCACGTACGGTGGAGTTGGACTGCCTGCGCAAGCTCTGTAGGGTCCAGGTATTGCCTCATGTTACCAGCAGTGACACTGACAAAAGACAAACCACGGCAAAGCAGTCAGAAAATGAGAAAGTTATTTATTTATTTTTTATTGTTTGTTTGCTTGTTTAAAAATGAGGCAAAACTCCCACACTTAATTCTGTTTAAAGCACCACTCATGATATTCACTTTGGACATCACCTCCAAATTGTTGTCGCCATGTAACAAATAAAAAATAAGCTGGAATTAATTAACAAACAAAAACAAAATATCAACTACTTTAAAAAGCCACTTCAGAGAAGTAAAATGATTTTGCTTAATAGATTTAACAAAATATTATCTGAGTTAAAGGTCCATTATGATAATAAATACAGTGTGTGCATTAACAGAAATGCTTGTCCATTACATCTACGATACTTTAGTGCTTCACTGATTCTGCAACAGCGGTTTGTTTGGATTCAAACTCAAAATCAGCTGATTTCAAACTTGACCATAACTAATTGCAATAATTTATATTTTTTTCTTTTAATTTGTTTTATATGATATGCTCTTGTCAGAGAAGTTTTCACTCTTTATATTTCTACAGGTTACGTTACACCTCATCATGGTGGCTCATCATTTTAAACACCATCTTATGACACTCTATGCCTCCTTTGAGTCTGATTTATCTACTTGTAGGAATTCATATTCATTCACCTTTAATGCCTGTGTGCTCATTTTTGATCAATCAAAAAGCAAATTTAATCTGTCTTTCAATATAATCTTTTAATTAGTGAACTTTTAGGTTTACTTTCCATAAAGGGTAAAATTTAATTTTTTTTCTCCACAATTTATATATGACACACTTACTCATTGCTTAATTTACTAAAATGTACACTACTGCATTTCATCCTGATAACGCTAAGAGTGAAAATCTGCACTTGGTGATAGTATATTAGTCCTGATTGATGGGTGTTTTCTGGGATTGGTTGTTTATGCTGTCTGCTGTTAGGAAAGAAAAAAAAAGAGTGTCTAAAGAAAAATAGTCCTGTTGAAGACTAGAAGTCTTTAAAGGCTGCGGGTAAAAGGATTTAACACTGTTAGGAGCACAGAAGCAAGCAACAAACAACATCCATAGTGCAACAAAACTCATGATTCCAAGCAGTTGGCCCACTTTAACCTTAACCTCTTGTCAGTCATTTTGAGTTTTATACCTCCGAATGTCATGCAGTGAAGTTGTTGATACAGCAAATAAACCCTAGTGAACAGCGTTTTAGATGCATTTTCTGAAAATCTTGTATTACAACTTTATTATTCTTGAAATTTCCTTCAAAGTAATTTACTAGCACTTACCAGTACATTCAATGGTAACGGTAAACGCAATAATATATAATTGTACATGTACATATCAGCCAGTGTCTGCCTAAAAAGAATCACCATGGTAACGTATGGCGACCATTAAAGATTCTCGATTTATGATGACATTGTTCCTCATTGCAAGATTAAATTTAACTTTTGTTTGGATATCTAATTTATTGAATGTAAAAGTCTAGTTTGGGACACTTTATAGCCTTAAAGCTGCAGTTTAAACAAGGTGAGTGCAGCTGAAGTTAGCTAAGCTTGGCTAAGGTAGGTTAGGCTAATAGTCTAGCAAAAAATGTTAGCCAAATCTTTCATGGCTCAACAAAAACACTCTTAATTGCTTTTTTTAATTATATATATTAATAATCATTAATTAATAAAGAGTAAAAATAAAGAGTTTTTGTCACATTATTTTATACTAAAGTTGAATAAATGTTTTTCTTGAATACATTGAAAGTACTGCATTGGAAGTGATCTGCTTCCAGTAGCCTAATATGCCAAACTAATATTTATACAATTTATCATCTATTGAGAGAGAAGTGAAATCTCTCCAGTAATGTGATTTTCGCCAAAAAAAAATTAAACCTGTCTCAGTTCTATAATAAAACAATACCCATTCCTTAATTTAGACAAATAAACAGAATACAAAATAGCACATGATGACAAGGTGGTGGAAAACATAGGATTAATTGTCAATTCTAGGTCACGAGTGAGCCGCCAGAATTGACAAAGACTCCTGGATAGGTGTCCAAACGTTGACCCGGATAACTGAGAATTTGCACAGGCATAGCATTTATTCTGTTAAAAACAGCCTTTGTGACCAAACGTAGAAACATTGCAGTGTGTTTTATTTTGAGAATCTGGGATTTATAGAACCTGATCCATAACAGCATAGAATAATGTTTGTGGCATTGTTCATACCTGAGTTATGAACGGGAAACTTCAGTCGGTGTCAAGGAGTCTGCAGATTTATGGTCAGATGCTCTAAAAATGTGATCTGCAATCCGTTGCTTCTACTGCTTGAAAAGCAAAAGAAATACTGTGTCCTCAACAAAAGTTCATTATATATTAAGTGAGTTTTAGTATACTGGAAGAAACATATTTTGAATTCAAAAGATCACTTCTTTGCGGGAAACTGCCCCCCGCCCCACCCTTTTAAAAATCGTCAAACGCCTTCCTTTCACTAATCCAGTCTTTGTACAGTTGTTATGTTTTAGAGGTTTGTAAATTTAACATATGAACAAGTGAAGGTTTCTCTTAACTGTTTAAAATGCCGTCCCACAAATGCCTTTCATGTAGCTTAAATTAGTTAAAGAACAAATACCTAATAGTGTTAGATGCTGTTCAGTGCAACACAGACTTCCAGGAGGCCGCACGAGTCAGATGGCAAAACAACCACCTAGAAAGACCACAATGTGTCAGTCTGATCCGATGATGAGTCAGCAGGCCGTACTCTGTCTTCTGCTCATC
Organism: Fundulus diaphanus; assembly: GCA_037039145.1. Taxonomy (NCBI): domain Eukaryota; kingdom Metazoa; phylum Chordata; class Actinopteri; order Cyprinodontiformes; family Fundulidae; genus Fundulus; species Fundulus diaphanus. Next base: position 10,204,513 of record CM073134.1, on the reverse strand, counting down.
CAGCCCAACAGAAGGGAGCGGGCGACAAATCAGTCATGGAACAAAACAGGCAGATCATCCATCATGAGCAGAATCATTACTGCGAACAAAAGGTTTGGATCGTACAGAAGAAGATTACTGGGTATTGTTCATGTGAGAAAGATGTGCTATTCATAGGAAGAGCCTTTATCCAACAAACAAGCCTGGAAGAAAACAACAGACTGCCATGACATATGGCTCACGCAGAGTAACTTTATTCAAAAGCAAAGCCTTAATGTTACAATTTTTACTTTTTGTTATTTTATTTTTATCCGGAACAATGTGTGGGTGTCATCATAAAGACAAATCTATAGGGGGAACAAATCACATTTTAGTAATTCCAGTCCGGATATACTTTTGAGCTTTTAGCTTTAATTTGTACTATGTAGTAGTATAAAATCTGCATTCAACATATGATGGTTTCCTTCTAGCTATGCAACTAAAAGGAAATTTCAGCCATTTGGTGAACTCATGTTTGTATCCCTATGTGGCCTGCATAAAACAACAAAGGTTAAATGAATTACTGAACTAAAATAGTCTGGCTGTAGATGAGACAGTGTTTTTGAAAAAGAGGGTTCTCTTGCATTGTTGATCTTTTCAGGGTATGTGTTGTTAGGCAAATTTCAGTGCCCTCTCTGTTCATTAACTACCAGCTGATTACTGTTTTTAATGTGTTTGACTTATTTATATTAGTTAAATGTATTTCTTCTTCTGCTCTCACATGAATGAAACTGCTGCAGAATCAACATAATTATAACTCAAATGTTTCAGCAATGACATCATGACACCAGGGGCCTAGTCACGTATTTTGACCATAAAAAGAAAAGACAAAACAAACATTTATTCCCTTTTTGTGTCTGCTGAAAAAAACACAGCAGAGACAAACACTGTTGTGTCATCTGGCTTTAGTACCAGGGAACTATCAAAATGTAAAATGGTGACAATTGATCTGCGTTAATGCCAGTAGACCATCCTGCAATGCCTCGCAATAAAGTGACAATAAAGTGACCTGAGCTACAGGGTTAGGGTTACTTCCTCTTTCTTTTGCTCTCTTTATTTACTCACTGCATGCATGCGCAGCATCGTACTTCCGGTCATGGGGTCTTTTCATTGTAAATATACACAAAAGAGCTTTTTTTTCTAACAAATAGTGCAACAAACAAAATGTAAAACACAGAAATAAAATATAATAAGCCAAGAGGGTGTGATAATTTAATAGGAAAAACTGAGCCACTGGCGTAGAATTTTATGAAAAAACTAAAATATAATTTCAATCTAAATGGTCTGCTATTCCTTACTCATGAAAAAGAAAGATGGTGACACAATTGTACTCCTTTGCACTATTCAGAATGCTGTATATGGTTCTCTCTCTCTCTCTACATATATATATATATATTTCGCTACCGCCACGCCAACATTCCCAAAAAAAAAAAAAAAAAAAGTGACGTTAACACGCGGTTTGTTGTTGTTGCTTTCGCGCGTGTGTGAATGGCAGGGAAAAACACACATGGATACCCCCCGCTCCGCGAGTCGGTCCGCGGACAACGTGTCGTCGTCTTCCCCCCCCCCCCCCCCCCCACCCCCCTACCCCGCTCCGCGAGCAACGTGTCGTCCAACCCCCCCCCCCCCCCCCCCCCCCGCCTCGCATAACCAAATTCCTGCGGGAAACACTGATATATATATATATATATATATATATATATATATATCATGGACCGCGGAACGGGTAGGGCCAGTAGGGCCGCGGCCCGACCTACTTTTGATGATCAAACATGTAAAATAATATATATAAATAAAATTAAAATATTCAATAGCTATTTTTTTCAAATGCACAGTACTCTATGGCAGCAGCATCATTCTCCAATGAGAAAGCGATAAATCATCCCATCTAAAAATGTATTGGCTGATTGTGTCATGTGATGTAAACAAAAGTTTTCCCACCTCTGCGCTGCTTATGACCGCTACTTCGTTTGCTTCGTTAGCTTAGTTAGCTGTGTCCACTGCAAGTGCTGAGAGGTGTTTCTCGTCCCTCCGTCGTATCAAGACCTATCTGAGATCAACAATGAACCAGAAAAGACTAAATAGCTTGATGCGCGCACACACACACACACAGGGATCTTTTGACCACAGTGGATGCTTTGAGGATAGCCAGGGACTTCTCCAGCATAATGACAAACGGAGACACTTTTTCGGGAATATTTAGAGCAGGGGTGAGTTTGACTTTTCTTTTTAAAGTATTTTTATTCTGTAAATATTGTGTTAGCTGTAATATAATGATTGTAAGTGGAAATAAATCCGGGGCGTGTGTGCTGGAACGTCAGAAAAAAAGTTAAATAAAAATTCGGTGCCGATTTTAATTATAACATGGCAGACACATTTATCATGCTCAGGGACCACAGCCTATGAGAAAGCAATAAATTCTGGTGTCTAAAAATGGATTGGCTTGTCTTGTGTCATGTGATGCAAATCAGTTGCGTGATCAAGGGGATGCTGGTGTTTTATGTGTATGCGGGCGCGTGCGTATGTGATGGGTAGTGGTATTGTGAGTATTGCCTGATGGGCCCGACCAATTTGAAATGCGTTCCGCGGTCCATGATATATATATATATATATATATATATATATATATATATATATATATATATATATATATATATATATATATATATAGAGAGAGAGAGAGAGAGAGAGAGAGAGAGAGAGAGAGAGAGAGAAGGGGGGATTTCTTCATGTTTGAAGATGTATGAAATAAAATAGGTCCTTTTAATGGCAGTGTCTTTGCTTTTTTCTGTAAGTCATTCAGTATTTTAGTTCTCTATATTACTACTTTTAGGCTGGTTACATTAGCCAAGACTAACATAATAGTGATATATACTAAATCGTTAGAAACATTCTGCATGCTTTTGCAAAATCCTACATAATTTCATAAACATGCCAACTTGGTATACTTGCTGAAGCTAGGTTTTGTGACCGTAATAAATATTTTAGAAGTGTGTTTTTAAGCTTAAAATGGTGTTTTATTAACATGAAAAGAAAAATGCAAATGCAGGATGAATTATCCGAGTCTCAAACTTTGTCTTAAAGGCTTGAACAGGTAAACTTGTGTTTTTTATGTATTTCCAATAATGCATTCAATTCAGTCGTAGTTTTGTTTAATTGCAGAGGTTCAGTGAAGAATGTTTATGCAATTTTTCATCCTGGTGGGACTGAAATAAAAAGAGTCTGTGGAAAGATATAAAGAGAAGTTAGGTTTGGCCGATATTATTATTGAATGAATGCGTACTGCTCCTGTCATGCAAACACCAGAGCAAGTCAATTACTGATATCCTCCTTGTTTTCCCTCCTTTTCCCCTCCCCTCCTTATTGATTTCTTCACTTTCTCCAGGGCCATAGGAAATCGTGATGTTTAATGGATGCCCCCTTCGGCGATCATTGGAGTCCTCGCAATCATAGACTTGGCATCAAGCGAGTGGTTTTCATCATGGCAACAAGTTACCTTGAGCCTGTGCTTCTTGAGCCCTCATGTGGAGGGTGTAATAACTGAGGGAGGGGTAGTGAGTGTGAGAAAAGCTTACCTGCAGATGAAAAGCATTCAAACCATGTAGTGTTTCTTTCTCCAAAGAGGGGGGAGGGTGAACGCTGGATTGTGATTGCTTTTTTTTTTTTACTTGTTTCTGTTCATGTAATCACCGGGGCAGATTTGTGCGAGATTGTTGAGTGTATGTGGGTGTGGGCCAAGAGCGTGAGGTGAGGAGAAAGTGAAAGAGAGGAAAAAAGAGAGAGCGAACAGAGAAAGAAGGGAAGAAATGGTCCTCCACACCACCCCTTACTCCAGTGCCTGTCTGCACTTCCTGGATGGAATGTCGTGGAGCCTGGTGTTTCCCTGCTACTGGCTCCTGGATCGACTCCTGGCTTCCTGCGTGGCCACCTCGTTGGAGAAGCGCCAGCGCTCCCAAGACCCCTGCTCCTTCCTCACCCTGTGTGTCCTGATTGCTGCACCCCTTTATCTGCTGCTCCTCCTTGTGTCCCTGCCCTTTGCTCTGCTGGGCTTCATCATTTGGGCTCCCTTGCAGGCTGTTCGGCAGCCATACCTGTACACATATCGAAGGTGAGTGTTATTGAGCTAATTTATTTGGTGCTTAGGCCAGGGACTGTACTATACAGGAGGAATATTGTCTTCGTGACGAAACTTCAGTTTCAGTCTGTTGTTAGGAAGGCCCCTGCGTCTTTCACCTCAACTGAATGTAAACAGAGGCTGGTAGGAGTTCTGGATGTGATAACTTTGTGAATAGAATAATAATTTCTTAAATAGTTTTACAACATTAAATGTAAAACATGTTTGTTGAAATTAACCACGGCATCTCAAATCTTCCACCATACTTTACACTGGGCAGGAGGAATTGTTTCACAGGTCTTTGTTTTACATCATCTACTAGGATGAAAAGCTTCATCTCATCTGACCAAGAACGACAGAACTAGTTGAATTTGGGCAAATGACACAAACTCTCCGTGCTATTGTGATGGAAGGATTTTTTTGCCTCTTTGCTTTTGGCCACTTGTTGGCCTGTAGCTTGATCCTAATGATTGAAATGGAGACTTGTTGGTCTCAAGATTCTACACTTTAAAGTGAGCTTCACCATTTCTTTTTTACCTCCTTATCTAGGACCCAATCTAAAAGCTTGGGTCCTAGTCTAGCCTTGTTTTTTCATACTTTCAGTTATTTTAAAGCACTTGTGTCCATTGCCAGTCGTCAAAGCCTGACCATTTTTCAGCCATTTAAAAAAGTTGTCATTGAAGAAAGGATATATCAAAAACATCTAGGATCCTTGCAGTAGAGGCTTTTTCATAATAACCAGTAATTATTTTAGGGATAAAATGGATAGATGTTGACATTTATGATTTTTGAAATTGTTTTTGCATTTGTGAAAACATTCAGCTCAGGGTCCAGCATTTGGACATGGCATATAGGGTTTTTATCTGACAATTCATTATGTGAAGGTGAGTAAATCTTCTTTAGTGCAGACAGAGAGTTTGCACTGGTTGGCATGAGAGTAAGTTCTTTTATTGGGCAATTGCAGCAACATTTAAATAGTAGCACTTTCATTGATTCTGTAGCAAAGACCTATACTGTATATGGGGTATCTCAGATTTCTATGCTCATTCTGCAAAATGCTTTGACTTGACCCAAAAGATTTTGTGGTAACTGGCCGGGCAGAGGTCAAACTGTGTATGGTGTAATGTTAAATGTTTAGGAAGGTGATGGAGCATTGGTAAATGGCCTGTACTCGTATAGCACTTCATCAGGTACTAAGGATCTCAAAGCGCTTTACACCACATTTTGTCATTCACTCACACATTTACACACTGGTGGTGATAAGCTACATTGTAGCCACAGACTGACAGAAGTGGGGCTGCCACCGGGCCCTTTGACCAGTTACTGCAGAGATTGACTGAGACAGTCAAAGTTGGGGGTTTAAACAGGCAACCCACCAAACAAACAGGATGAACCCCTAACTCCTGTGCTACTGTCGCCACATAACAAATTACGTGAAGCTGCATAGGCCATTGAAAAGTAAAGAAAATAGTGTATGCAACCCACACACTGTGACAAATATGCAATTTATTCTCTTTTACTTATATAATCTCTAAAGAAATACCAAAAATATAATAGTTTCACAGGCAGTTACTCACCCACTCACTTTTTGCAGGGATCATTTGTAGATAGACTTTCCTAAGGTGCTACAAGGCTTTAGTGCTACAGGCTTATTTTCAATTCAATTTTTCAATTCAATTTTATTTATATAGTGCCAATTCAAGAAACACGTCATCTCAAGGCACTTTACAAAGTCAAATTCAATCATATTATACAGATTGGGTCAGATTATACCGATTGGTCAAAACATTTCCTATATAAGGGAACCAGTCGATTGCATCAAAGTCCCGACAAGCAGCATTCACTCCTGGAGAAGCGTAGAGCCACAGGGAGAGTCGTCTGCATTGTCCATGGCTTTGCAGCAATCCCTCATACTGAGCAAGCATGAAGCGACAGCGGGAAGAAAAACTCCCCATTAACGGGAAGGAAAAACCTCCAGCAGAACCGGGCTCAGTATAAACGGTCATCTGCCTCGACCGACTGGGGGTTAGAGAAGACAGAGCAGAGACACAACAAGAGAGACAAAAAGCACAGAAGCACACATTGAACCAGTAATCTGTAACTTGCGACATACTTGCTCAGACATGAGTCCGTGGATGTCCACGCGGATTCTGCGCCTCCTCGATGTGGACTCCACAGGGACTCTGCGCGGACAGATATGTGCTCAAATTTGTACGACCACGTATGCAAAGTCACACTGCTTGGCGGGAAGAAGTTGTCCCATCAACCTGTTTTTTATGCGACTTCCAAGCTTGAAACACTGAGCAACTTCAAGCAGGCGGTCCCAAGGACCCCTGGCATCACAGCCCCTCTGTGCCACACTTTACACAGGTGTGCAGTGGGAGCCTGCTTGAGAAGAAACGGCTCTGGGTGCTCAACTAGCTAATTAAACATCCTTTCCCCCGCTTCATCCCACTGACAAAAAGTGTGGGAAATGTAGGAATTAGTCCTACATTTTAAGAAAAATGGACAATAGGCGCAATCGACTACAATGTTTAAAACATCTGTGGAGAGTTTGCGCAGGTCACAGTATGCTCACCGTACCTCAGAGTATGTGGGAGTCTTTACTGCTGTTGTTAATGATAATGACAGTGTTGTGAGTCTTGTCATGTAACTCCCTTAGCAGAGAAAAAAACAGCCAATATCCAAAATATCTTTGATGTTATAGACTTTTTGTGGCATTTGCTTTGTTTCCAGACCAGACAAGAACCAGGCAGAGCAAGGTCAGGCTGGGCCAGGTGGCAATGGGACTGGGGAATGGAGGCCACAAGGCAGAAGCTTCTGTTTCTGCAGTGCCAATGTTTGTCTCCTCCCGGATTCCCTGGCCAGGTTCAACAACCTATCCGACACCCAGAGGAGAGCTCGTGAGGTGGGCAAGAGAATACGCAACGGTGCAAGTCGGCCGCAGATCAAAATCTACATCGACTCGCCAACCAACACTTCCATCAGGTGAGCAGACTATACACCAAAGCTTTTGTTCATTGCAGAGATTATTGTTGTACATTAACAGAGTTCATACACATTTTCACAGTCCAACTTTAATATTTTTTACCAATTCTAAGTCAACAGATAATTTTTGTATAAATACGAAAGTACACAATGGCTGTACTGCAGATTTTTTTTTTGCAAAGTCAGGATTTAAAGGCAAAACCTACACAAACTACTGGATGGATGGATGGATGGATGGATGGATGGATGGATGGATGGATGGATGGATGGATGGATGGATGGATGGATGGATGGATGGATGGATGGATGGATGGATGGATGGATGGAAAATGTTTTCAGAAATTTTTCATATATACAAAAACACTTAAATCTGTTCTTTCCTGAGCTGCATTCAGGATCCATGGCTTTAAAGCACCTTTCTTTCTATTCTGTTATCTAGCGCGGCCTCCTTCAGCAGTCTTGCCACAGGTTTCCGCCGCACCTCCTCTCTGGACCAGCGTCCAGAGCAAGTCCAAACCACCAATGGCCCGGCCGATACTGAAATAGAGCCTGTCACAGAGTGCCCTGTTCATCCTTCAGGTGCCATTGACTGCCCTGTTCATCCATCTTCAGGAGACCAGAGTTTTACCAATTGCCCGGTTCACGATGATGGATCAGATGCCACAACAGATTGCCCCCTCCATCTGACTGGGACTAACAACAGCTCAGACTGTCCTGTCCACACCTCAGGTGAGCCTGCAGACTGTCCGATGCATTCGTCAGGAGGTCAGAATGACTCTGGCCATCATGACTGCCCCATGCACACAGAGGTAGCACAGAAAAAAACCTCTACAGAGTGTCCGCTTCACACCTCAGGGGTTCAGATCAGTATCAGTGCCCCAGAACCGGACCCCCAGGAGGAGGAGACTGACACTGGAAATCATCGAGATCTGGCAGGAGGAGACACAGGCAGCATGACTGCCTCTCGGGAGTCTCTCACTCGTTATCATGGAGGCGACACTGCAGTAGGGATATCCTCCAACAACACTCTCTCCCATGTCCCACGCACGTCAATCTTCAAACGTCCTGGAAGGAAACGTCGACACGGAGATGAAACATTCGACCACGAGATCTCTGCCTTTTTCCCCGCCAACTTGGATTTTCTGGCTCTACAGGAAGTGTTTGACCACGGAGCGACAACAAGACTCCGACGTCAGCTACACCGTTACTTCCCCTACGTGCTGAGCGATGTTGGGCGTTACGGCTGGAAGGGCTGCTGCTCCAGGTTCAAGTTCTTGAACAGCGGCCTGATGTTGGCCAGCCGCTACCCTATCCTGGACGCTCGGTACGAGTGTTACCCCAACGGGAAAGGAGAAGACGCACTGGCAGCCAAGGGGGCGCTGTTTGCTAAGGTTGGTGGTTTACTATTTCTCCTTCCAGCTCTGCCTTAAGTTAACTACCCAGATGTGCAGATTTAAATGTACTTTCCTTTTTTAAAAGTGTTTTTGTCTTACTTCCTATCTTATTACTCTAACTAGTCAATACGGTCAAACAGTTCGCTTTTGGTTTTATCGGGCCACAGGCCAAGTTTCCAAACATCAAGATCTCTATGTTGCTTTTGGAGTCACGGCTTCGGCTTTACTGAGGGAGTTTTCAGCCAATGTCAGTACAAGAATCGCGTCGCTGCGAACAATGAAGCAGTGCATTTGAGTTGTTTCCTTGAAATACATCCACAGGTGTGACTCCGTTTAACTAATATGTGACTTAAAATATTAGAAGATTATAATCAATAACCTAATCACTGATATTTTCCCAAATAGTTTTGGCTCATTAACCCCCTGTATATAAAAAGTGTTGAATTTAAACGTAAAAATAACAATACAATTTCTTTAACATGTATGTAACCCTATTGTGTCATGATATTTACTAGTCTACTCTTTTCTTTTATGGTTGGAAAAAAGTCACCTGGATTGTTGTTGTGTGATGAGAATTTTTCAGTATTTACTGTTTTCCCTACTTATTATTTTTTAAAATAAGCAAAACAATTTCTGTGTAAGAACACCGAAGTTCCCTGATGATTTGGAAGAATTTCAGTCCTGAGAGGTAAAAAAAAAAAGGTTATTTCTCCGAAGGTTAACACATTTCTCGACAGTCATTTTGTTCTGATGCCATTCGTCCTAATTATTTCCATAATTAGTCTGCTCTAAAGGTCATCAGAGAAAAAAATTGAGAAAAAGCCAGAATGGTCACTGCATGTCTGTATTTAGAGTGAGCTCCAATTCAGAAGCTTTGACGCAGCTTTGAATCTTTCGATACCTTTTCATTTCAAGTCACAGTTGTTCTTTTAACTCACACTGCGGATTTAACTGTGAACATTTCCTCTGTTTTTGGCAAACTGAACTAAATTTGAATAAGAATGTCTCCGTCAGGCTAATTCTCTGGTCCTCCTGCAGCAGAAACCTGTTACTCTGATTTCTCCTTGTTGCTATTTCAGCTGTACATTTCATCGCCATGATTTGTTAAACTGGTAATTAAATCTGCCTTTTAAGTCTATTTGTCCTAAATATATTTGTGAAAGAGTGTATCGGAGAGACCTGAAGTGGCTGGAATGACCGGCTTGCTGACTGTATGGTCCCCATTGTTGCAAACAACTGTTGTGTAACGGCACATTTTAAGATCCACATTCTCCCTTTTCTCTCTTAGCTTTGCGGTGTGAAACCCCTTTTATGATTACGTAATTAGATTTATTCAATATAAATACTGAATGCATGTTTGCTGCAGCATTTGGACAGCATATTGGTGCTTGAAAGCCTTCACTCTTTTAAGTATGTGGCATGTAAAAATATACTTGTTGACGCCCACGTCCATTCACATCTGGCATTGTACTGAGTGAATCCTCCTTATTAATGCGTGCGGCTTTGCTGTGTGAAAGCAAAAATACAAGCCATTATTTTCTCAAGGCCTTCAGCTTTCACGATTGCCTATAAATTGGTTCCACACTTGTCTTTGCGTGCCATATTCAGCCCAGTAATAATGTGTTCAATTATAAAATGCCAAGGATCTGCAACTTTTCAGTGGCAATTTCTTTTGTCTTTCCTATTTTGAAGAGCGGCTAACAGAAATGGGCCTCTATGTTGCGTCGAGTTTACATCCCCCAGGAAACAGGACGTTGTGCATCACAAATAAAATCTTTGTGGACACTGATCAACGTAACATACAGAAAAGCTTTGGTCACATTTAGTTTAGGTACTGTTAGGGTAAGGATATTTGCAGCACCACTGATTTTGTAAAAATTTAGTTGAAAATCCTTTTTCTTTTACCGGGATATTTTTCCATGCTGAATAATTCTCAGAGTTTATTTTTCTGACGTTTGTTTTTACTGGATATGAAAAAAATATGATGTTGCTATTTCATTACAACTATTATTATTATAATTTGTATTATTATTACTACAATGTTACTGTTAGTAATACTATTGTGTGAAAGAGTATAGTATAATTAAGTATACTAAACAGTCACAAATATACAATGTACTTTGTAAACTGAGAATATACTGACATGTCAATATAGATTATTGACTGTAGGTGTGAAAAACAAAGTATTAGAACGAAGGTATGCTGGCATGATACTCTGTATAAATAAGAAGAGATCTGTAATGTTACCGGCGAGGGGGTGAGTTATAATAAGTTAATCAATCACTGACTCCTTTGAAGGTTTATTTCTGAGTATTCATTTTTTATTGTTCTTTACAACATTCAATAAACATCAAATCAAAATCGAAGCGATTTTTCAGTCTGGAATTATGCTGCTGGAAAAAAAATATATTTTAATACTTTTTATGCATTTTTATCAGGGTTGCAAACATATGTGGAGGCGCTGTAATGTTTCCTCTGTCTGCTTTGGTGAAGGGAATGAGTTAGAACATCAATTAGCCCATCACTAATACATTGAACATGTGGATATTTTACCATATGTTTAGCAGTTTTTGATGCATCGGTACCAGGCCATTAAATGGCCGCTAATGTACTGATGCCAGCTCCATGCAGGACAACGAGATTTCTGAACTGCCCACCTTTGTTGTTTTCCATTTCCATTTACCAGCAGTCTTTGTTACTTTGTATAATAACCAAACTCATAACTGTTAGATAAAAACAGTGGTGCAGAGTTCAAAGCTTTTCAGCACACCCAATCACTGGAGCAGCAAAGCCATAGGATATACACCTATTTTGTCGTTATGTAATTTATTGTGTGTATTTGTTACGTTTTGACAAATTGTATTAATCAGTAGCATGCTGTGATTGTGACAGAGCATAAAGCTGGATCAATTCTAGTCCCTGCTGGGCTGGGTCGGCATTATGTGACCAGACGGGGGTGGTGAATACCTGTGCGGGCACGCCTTTACATGCCCCAATCTCACAAAGCCACACTCCATCACAGCTTGCACGCTGACAGTCTCATCCTGTTTCCCTGCTGCCTGCTGACTCTCATGGCAGCTCACAAGCTGCCTTTTGCTTTCTTGTTTCACCACCTCCGCGTATGTGAGGTCACTCCAAGTCTCGGTGACAAGTCGGCTGCGCACCACCTGATAGGTAATTGTCTCGATGCAAGCTGCTAAGACAGAAAGGAAAAAAAAGCAATGTTTAACAAGAAGCTTGTTGCTAATTTAGACGCCTTTCAGGCTACAACGTGGGCACATCTATCTAAAACTGTGAATACACATCAGTGCTTCAGTTTAAATAAAAGGATTATGTAGGGAATGGTGGGTTGTGCTGCTAGGTTCTCTTATAATGTTTCCAACTCTGGTGAGGTTTAAGAACAAGGACGACTTTAAGAGAGTTGACGACTATCTCTCAAATATTCTTTCTCTGCTAAATGAGGGAACTTATCTGTATTAGCGAAACATCAAAAAGTATTTTAAACCTTTTTATGGCTTTGCACAAAACATCAATCAGTGACAACCTGAACAATCCTTTGTTTAATTTGACATTTATTTAAACAGACAAATCTAATTGAAGCTCTAATTTTCAAGAAAAAAAAACTGTTTCCAAAAAGTAATACCAGAAAAGATAATACTGGTTGAAAAATCACAGTAAGCGGAGTGCATTTAGCAAAGTAACTTAAAATGTCACATAAAAGTAATAAAAACTATAACAACCATCCATTTATTCTCTGTATTTTCTTAAAATGTGTTTAAAATCCTTTAGTTTAAAAAAGCTGTTCGGGTTTTTATTTATGATGGTCAATTTGGGACATAAAACAAAGATTTTCAGCAATTAAAATACAAAGATATTTATAGCAAAGCATTAACCCACCCACCTTGTGTGGGCAAAATAGCAAGGAGAACTGCAGGAAACACAGTCTTAGTTTTTTAGCATTTAGTTCCAGTTTGAGGTGGAACAATTGTGACTGAATCATGTGAAATGCAACCTGTAGATCATTAAACACCAGGGCAAATGTGTTTGCATCACAATAAAAAACAGCATCTTCTACTCCGGGGAAAGACTGGCACATTATTAACTTTCTGAACTAAATTATTAATATGTACTGTAAAAAGCCCTAATACAGGGGCTTGAGGGACACCCAGTGTGACATTCAGGTAGCAGGGAGAAAAAACAACTGATGTAAACACTTCATTTACAGGCAGATAGAAAAACCAGCCCTGCAATGATTGGGCGTAAAATAACCAGGTTGGAGTGTGGATGACATTCCTTTATTGTTCCACAAATGGGCTAGCTCTACGCTTCTTCCTAAAACAGGAGCAGTAAGGAGAATATTGGTCCAAGTGTTTTGTTAATCAACCATTCACAAGTTCCCTAAGCTCTTCAGGACGCAAATGTTGCAAATGGATCAGTACTTATTTTGACAGAATAGGATATCAATCTTTTATTAAATTGAGTACAAATGCTGCTTTAAAAATATCAGAAATAATGTTTCTTTAAGTAGAAAGATCACAAATTCTTGTCAAGAATTCAGTACAGCTATAATATAGCAAAACGCAGGAAATGTTGGTAAGAAATAAGGGGGAACATTACTTTCCATGCCCGAAGTGTTCAGCTAAGTCAGAATGACATTCCGCAGACAGACAGTGAGAAAAAAAGACTATCTTTTACACAGTATGTGTAAATATCTCGTTTCAGCAGGTTTTTCCACGTAGGTTTTCACCTAAACACAAAACCATAAAGTAAATGTATTATTTTATTGGAGATGACATTTCTATTTAATACTACAAAAGAAGGATCTCCCCAGATTTTGTGTCAAAAACAATCTGCCTTAACACCTGCACTCAAAAACAAAAACCCACATGACTTTTTAACTAAACGAAAGGTACAAACAACAGTACGTAACTCAATTGTGTCTCCTCATGTACAAACGGAAAGGGAAAATAACTGTAAATGATTGCAAAAGAAGAGAATAACTGTTGTTATTCACAAGCCTACAGCAGAAAAATGAGGAGCAGCCACAAAGTTAATAAGTGTCAAAGTGAATTTCCTGCTTCACTCCAAAAACCAAACACGGGAAATTAGGATGACACTTGAAATGTGGGCTTCACTTTTCCTTATTATCATTAAAGTGAAACGGATGTTAAAGCAGTCACGATGAGCAGGAATTACACAGCGGATGCAACGTCAGCCTTAAATCAAAACCGCCTCCACTGGGACTCAGATGTAAAACCTCTAAACGTATCTTTAATCTCAAATCCTGACCAACAACTTTCTTCCAGGCGTGGCTTTTAGGTTCTCCCTGTGCGAATCTTCCTTTCTTATTCTGGAAAACCTTGGTGATTTCCTGTTTATCCTCACCAAGTAATTTTTGATTCGGTTTTCGTAATCACTATCTCAGCAGAGCAGAAGACATCTCTTGCAAATGTGTTAACCCTTTCTCATCGGATTGAAACACATTCCCCACAATTTCGCAAAGCAGTTAACACAGATGTCACTGAAGCAGTCCGAACTCCATCGTTTCAGCTTGGTAACCGAAGAGAAATCACCTACTCCTAACAATTACACGTTGCCTAGATCAGAATACCATCACTGAAGCAGCGGTGTGACACTCCTTCATGCAAATCTTTAATTAGCAATCAGTTTGCTGGCCTTACAGTAAAAGGTGTCACACCTGGATTGTTCTTTAGCTGCATGGATGGAGGAGGTCTGAGGCTGATGAGATTGAAAGTGAGAGTACTTAGGAGGGAGAGGGGTCTGTGTGGGAGGACTAGTGGAGATGTAGTTGGAAGGGCTCACGTTTCAGAATAAATTTGGGCAGCTGTTGCAGTAAAATAAAATTCACATCAAAGCCTTTCTGATTCTGGATCCAATTCTTTGAAAGAAGGAAAATTTTACACAACCTATGTAGAAAAATGACAAATGACAGTAGCATGAAGATTATGTTAAAGGCTACAAAGACAAGCACTCGTTTGCTGATTCGAGTGCTTTATTTTGTCGACCATTGTGTAATTGATTGATTGGAAGAGTTCATACACTTGGTTGCAATTTGTGTTGTTTGAAGGCATACTTTAAAACTCTTTGCACAGTCATGGTGTGTTCAGACCGAACTTGTTTTGCGCATCAAAAGTTGAGACGTCCTGAGCTCCTTGAGACCTAATTTGTAGGTTTTTATCAATTACTCACAAATGGACACCTGAGACTGTGTTAAAAGCCCGTTGAGGCCCAGCCCTCTCAGTCCTAATCAGCGCAGGTACCTCTGAGCTTCAGTATCCCGACTGATTGCTGTTTTTACTGTATTGATCAGCTTTGGCTTTGTGTTTTACGCCTGTGCTGCCTGTCTGACGGTCAGCTGCAGGCTTTGATGTGTCTGCTCCTTACGCCACACCACTCCTCACCCTTTAGACATCTTGGCAACTTTCCGAGGTGAAACCCCTCCCCCCTCCCCCAGCTCACTTCACCGCCAGCTGGGACACATCTCATTAGATACAGTTCATTTGAGGCACCTGATGTTCACACTGGGTTTGTCTTTGTTCTCACCAGATGACTTGATTGTTCTCTCATATGAGACACATTAGCAGTGTTGCTGTTGTTGTTGCTTTGTTTATTTTGTTGTTTGATCCTTTGTCATGTTTGCTGTGGTGCTTCAGTGTTGGTTTCTACATGTATTTTCCAGTTAGATTATTTCGTAGCTTGACAGAGTCATAGTGCCACACAAAGCAAAGAACTGAATCCAGTTCTGATCCCACACAGAAATTCTGTCTAATTTAATTGAAAATAGCACAAAAGTGACCCTATTGTAATATAGATATATTAGTTTTATATGGCTATAACTTAAGTAAATAAAACTGGACAATACTTATGAAATCAAAATCACCTTTACTATAATTTAAGGTGAAAAGTTTCACAAAGTGTTCTATGAAATGGGGTTATTATTCCGTCCGTCTTTAATATAATATACTTGTGCATTTACGGCATCATGTTGATTATGTAAATGACAAACCTCAACTTTTAAAGTAATTAGGGTGGATGTATGGTGCGAGGGACTTAGGGACGTCCCCTGAGGCACACCAGGAACGTAGAGCACATACCCCATTAGGAATGTTGGAGTGTAAGATCCCTGACGGTTTTGAGCATTTCCTAAACTGAGATCTTGTGGGTTCGTGTTCCCAGTGGCAGCATATTGGGCTCCTGGATGCGGTGTGGAGGAGCCTGATGGTAGCAGGAGCAGCTTATCCATGGCAACTGCCTCGTGTTTTTTAACTGATCATTAGAGAGTTTAATGTCAGACTGGCAACACTTACCACATGTTCCATCTATATCTGCTATGCGCACTGCCTCTTTACATGGTTTCTGCAGCAACTGAAAGGATGTCATCCAGCAGCTGCACCAAGCAAACAGCTTGCAGCAACCCATTTAACATTCTAATCATTCACCCCAATAAATACAGGGCCATTATTAGGTCCCGAGCACATAGATATGGATATGCACCCCAGTCCCAGTGGAATAAGGGTCGCAACTGAAGGAAGTGTACTCACACCTCCAAATTGCACATAGGCGGGTTACTCGGAGAATGACAATGATGAGTTTCTAAAGCTGCAGCTCAAATGCATACAGTAAAATTTATAAAAAAAATAATAATTTGGTTTTTCCTTTCTCTTCTTTTTTTTATAAATAAAATTAAATAATCATGTTTTTCAAGTAAGCGTATTCAAAACACCTGGAAAGTATCTATTCATAAGGTTAGCTGATTTTTTTTTCTAGTGCAGAGACATCAATAGCTGTGTTTACATGGACAAAAGTAATCTGAATAAAAAAGTGTCATGTAAACAAGCCAATTGGAATGTTGTGATCGGATTACGCTCAACTGGATGGAAATTGTTTTCCGAATGAATAGGGTGGTTTATGCCGATTAATAAGCCGATCAACGTACATATAAACGCTTGTCAGGCTCAAGTTATTCCAAATGTGGAAAACTGACCCGAGTGCGCATGTGCGCCAGACGTAAACGTGACGTATTTCCACATTGGTGAGTGGCAGAAATACGTCGGGAAGCAAAACTCTAGGGGCTCCCGATACAACCTTTATGTTCTAAAAAATAAAAGAGCTCAAATTTGTTGCTTACTATTTTTATAATGCAGCAAAGACGGAAGTACTTCTTCTTCTGTGGATTTTTAGGGGAATTTGATAACTGCACATGACAGAGTGGATATATTCTGAATAAACTCAGGTGCATATACACGCACATTATGATGGAATTAATTTATTGTGTGCCCATATAAACGGTACAATCTGGTTATTTAATCCGAATACATCTTAATCCGATCTTGAAATTATGTGCACATAAACATAGCTCCTGCTCCCACACAGGGGTTAACCTCACCAAAAACACACATCTATCACTTATTTATTTGTTGTAAATTATTCCGAAAGGGCTGTTTGACTCAGCAAAAAAGGCTTTGAAAAGTTTTCACTCAACTTCTCAAATTGAAAGTGTTGTTCTCCTGCTTTATAAACTGAACGGTTCGCTTTGAATGCCTTAATACTTGATGTCCAATATACCCAGGTCTCTCCCACACAGCTGTTAGCTGAGACTCTGCTGAGTACGTCACATCAAATGAATAGAAAGGGAGCAGCAGTGGGGGGAAAGTACTTTGTCAAGGAAAAGCGATAGTCGTTTGACCAAATTCAAAAACTATTAGATTCTCCTCAGTATACAGTCGATTCTGTCCATGTTTTCTGCACCTGCCTCCATCAGAAGGTCTTTGCACTGTGATAATTGCTCAAGATGGCATTCGCAGCGGTATGCAGTACAGAAACCTCTGTGCAGAAAAATCCCACACCTGGGGAAAATTTCATACTTTGTGACACCGGTATGATCACATATATAGGATAACATCCTGCAGATATGTGAGGACCATTGTGATGGGATGGCTGGCGAGGTAGCAGGGAAACGGATGTTTGGGTCATTACCAGAAATACTTAATGTCTTCACGCTGAAATTAGATCTTCCAAATTAGCCGTAATATAGCAAGACTTCATATGTGGTGGAGATCTTGGAGATTGTGGGTTGATGTCAATCCTGTGTGAATATTAGCTCTGTAAATAAGCATAGAGAAATACCAGTATGAGACACCTGAAGTCATGCTCAAATCTGGAATGAAACATTAAAATTTCACTGTTTTTATCTGAAAGTACGGTGGACTAAGCAGGTATCGGCATGATACTGTCAAAACTAGTTCAGGCAATATGTTTCTTACCTCTGTCTCTTTGTTTTGTGCTCCTACATATATTATGGCTGACCTTACAATAAAGCAGCAGTCGGTCATATTTACAGTCCTGACATGTTTGCTGTAAACTTAAAAAGAAGTCTTTTACTTTGAAGGACAAACAGAAACATTAAGAGTATGTTTTCTATTTTGTTGTGACTCTTAAAGCAATATATTATGATGTCCTT
Organism: Fundulus diaphanus; assembly: GCA_037039145.1. NCBI lineage: Eukaryota > Metazoa > Chordata > Actinopteri > Cyprinodontiformes > Fundulidae > Fundulus > Fundulus diaphanus. The sequence continues at coordinate 10,186,518 of CM073134.1, read as the reverse complement.
CAATACGTCCTGCTTTTAAGAACACAATAAAGGGACGTACACTGTTTCTGCTATGTTCATAATTTGTACATATTGCAATAGTGAGTAAAAACCTGTTTAAAGTGTGAGAATAAAGATGAAGTACCTCTGGACTGTTGTTGAACAGCCTAATGGCCCTCCTGCCCTCAAGGGAAAAATATTTGTGCTTCTTTACTGCACAAATTAATGAAGTTTTTCAGTTCACAGCAGCCATTCCTTCCTCGGTAAAACATTATTTGATTTTGCCGCAATTATCTACACTTAGTTCAAGTCCTCAGATTGAAAAACTCAGCCTAGATAAGGTCAAAGTCTTGTATGAAACTAAATGGCTCTCATGAACAATGCATATGGTGACACTTTTTATTGTCATCTGTACCTAAAGTCCTGCACTTGAGATTTTCAAATCATCCAGGAAATGTTTTGATACATCTTAACAGCCTCATTGTTAATCTGAACCACGTTTCAATTATTTTCAGTGTGCAGAAAGTGTCATTCAGTAAAGATCTGTCCTTCCTGCTGCAACCAAACCCTCACCATATCTTAACCTTTCCACAACCTTGAGCTGGTCGAGTTTTGAAAAATTGTCTGAACAATAGACATGCCAGGTTGGTTCAATTTCTGCGGCAAATGAGGCTATTAAGTCAAATATCAACCCCGATCATCCCGGGCTATTCGTTCCTAATGTGTTTGCTCTCATTAGGAACGATTTATGGTTGCAAGTTTGATGCCAGCGGCTTGGAAATGTAACTCGAGGGGCGTACGCATTCTCATGATTTCCCCGTGGATGTGTTTACCTGGAGAGCAGCAGCGGGTCAGCAACATAAATCTGAACTGTGACGCACAAGGGAGACAGAGAGCGAGCGAGAAAGAGTGGAAGAGACAGAATATTAATTAAAAATGTTTCCCTGAAGAGAAACAGAGAGAGAGAGAGAGAGAGAGAGAGAGCACAAACGCAGCGCCCCATAATTAAAGGTTTTTCAGTCTCAACATTTATCCCCTCTTATAATTATTTGGAGCCATTAATTGTATGGCTGAAGAGTCACACATGCGCTTGTGAGTAAATACACAGTTTAAATTCATCCCTATGAATAAGAATAGTGAAAATCTACCCTGGTGAGATTTAATGACCTGGAGGACCTCAGTTTTTAATCAAAGTTGGTCAATCTGACAGAAATCAGTTTTTCTGTTGGACAGCAAAGAGATTCTGAGCAATTTATCGTCTGGAACCTTGATAATAACAACACATAACTCAGTTTAGTCTCCACAAAGTCCCTTTTAGAGTAGAACAGGTTTTAATTATATTTTCCCTCTGCTGTACGTTCAGAACTAAAGCTGTAGACCTTGAAGCCAATTTAAGTCGACCACAAGCAGACATAAAAAAATGAACCCATGAGAGTTGCTTTGGATGTAGTTCACCAACCAAAAACGATGTCTTAAACGAACACACCCAAAACACAAAGATTTAATCCAATATCTCCTTTCCCACAAAAGTATCTTTAACTTCAATACTTCTGTTCTTCCTCGTCAGAACAAAACTTTCCATAAAAGCAATTAATGCAGCACCTGGCAGCAGGTTTTCTGGTTTATCCAGAGTGTTTGAAACTGGTTTAAAGCTAGAATGTGTCTTTTGGTTTGTCTGATTTACAGTTTTTTCTGATAAAGTCTGCAAAAATTTCAATCTTCATGCAAAGAGGGGTGATGTTTTAAGGTTTTGTTTTTGAACCAGCTGTCAGAAATTGTAGTTTACTCATTACTTTCTCTTTGGCTCAACTTCACTAATTTAATTTCAACAGAAACATACATATATCCACTGACATAGAGCTTTTATTAAATTTTTCTGATTCAATGGATTTAAATTAGTTTTAAGTGCTTCCTGAATTGAGGTAACTGTTCCTGGGTCAAGAAAGGTCTGAGTTAGACGTGGCTGACACTTTTGATCCAAGCTTGAGACACTTTCTTCCTGTTTCTGTGACTCGTGTGAGGTGGCATGGTGCTACCAGATTATGTCCGAGCAGAAGAAGTTGTAATGAATCATCCTCCATTACAACAAAATGGTTAACTGGGTCAAGTTCCTTCAGCTCCCTTGTCTAAGATCTGTTGATGAAATGGAGCAACAGTTGGCTGGAGAGGCTGGCCAAATGTTCTCAGGCACATGGTCACAACTACAAGGAAAAGCAAGTTTTGTCTAAACAGAGCGATCCTTATCAAACAAAGCCCCTCAAGTCAATGACAACAACAGACAAAGGGGTCACAATGGTTTGCATTGGCTTCGTGACAGACTTTAGCAGATCCCCATGACTAAACCTGTTGCAGATGGTTTCGTTTTTGCTCGGCAATGAACATCACCACAAGACGTCTTCATCTTTTCCCATATTTTGTCATGTTACAACCTCAAATCTCCATGATTGTATCCGACAGACCTACATAATGTGAAGTGTTACGAAAAATTATGAATACACATGAAAATTCTTTACCAAAAAAAAGGATTTTGTGTCTGGACTTTGACTGAGCCATTCTACCATATGTCGCTTTTATCTTTTGCAGTTAACTACTCTTAATGCATTTAATGACGGAATCGTCATCTTTAACACACAAAACACTAGAGTTCAAAATAATGCGCTTGGCTTGTTTATTTGGAAACATGACTGAAAAACCTCATCATCACAATCTTTGTAGCGTTTTTCCTCTGCCTCCTGTTTGTCATGGCAACAAATTGACTACTTAATTTACAAGTGAAGCAATCAAACCCATGCAAGTAATGCGAGCTGAAATCTCAGTTCATCCCCCATGTGATGGTAAAAGTTAAAGCAATTATTTACAGCAGGCTCAGAGCTTTTGTAATTAGACTTGCCGGGCTCGGTTGGCGTCGAGTGTGAAATCTCCTCTCGCAAACTCGTTTCTGCTCAGCTCGGTTCTGTCTCAATGCTCTGTAATGAGAGGAAGTCTTGGAAAGTTTCAGCGTCCCACATCCTTGACTCATTTTCTTTTTTTCCTTATTTTAAAAGGAACCCAGTTAATTATACTTCTTGTTCTTTTGGCTCATACAGAGCAGAGGAGCATGGGAAAAAAAAGAACAATTTCTGCATAAACTGTTTCCTGCCGAGGCTTTTCGTCTCTGCTCTTGGCTTTAAAAAGCCTTGGCACAATGTCAACATAACCTAATACAAAGGCCTTGGATTGTGTACATATTTACTGTCCAGTGATCCTCATAAGCATGAATGTTCGCCTATACACGCTGAAAAATCCCCTCTGGCCTCTTGTCAGTTTCATGGCGCACACACACCTATTGAACCATGCATAAGCCCCTGAAATATTAATACAGAGTGTGGCGTGTGGATGCAGAGAACATCACAGGAGGAGAAAAAGAGCAGCTGTAAGGAGAGGAATGGAGACGGAGTTGAAGGAATACACCGAAAGAACCTCTGATTCTATTCAAATCTGAAAAGCAAATGATTTGAAATGAATTACATAGATTTAGTGGAACCAGATCATGTTTTTTCTTCTCTGCCTCCTGTCTGAATGCACATCTGAAAGAGAGGAAGAATAGAAGCAAATTCCCCATCCGTTTCTGAGAAGCCATTTTCCCAAAACATTTGCCCGTCTTTAAATTCAGGAAGAAACCGCCACTGAATCTAGCTGTAGCTCTCCAGCTAAATTCAGAGCATATTCTGGCCAGTTCGGTTCCTGTTTATGACACACAACCCCAGTTTTTAAATGATGCAAAAAGCCTCAGTCGGGAGGTTTTTTTAGACACTTCTTCACTGGTGGTACTTTAATTACATCACTCAAACACATTTTCATTTGAGAGCTTAAAAATAAGCAATGATGGGTTATCGTGGAAGGAAAATCAAACAATAACTGACCTCCCAGACTTATTGAAAAAGGAAACGGTGAAGTGGTCAAGTTCCAGCACTTTATTGAGAAACAGAGCAGAGATCACATAGATGAAAGTAATCGCACCTAACGGTCCGGCTGCAGCCTGCGTCTGCCCTGTTTCTGTCCGGCCCCCGGTTCTCGCCTCTTACTAATACCTGACAGCAGCCTTGCCGTGAGACAAAACGAAGACAGTCATATCCTAGACATTCATTACTGCACAGTAAAATACGCAAGCATTGGCCTTGGCAATCAGCGGATAGTAGAGCTGATAGAGTGACTTTATGAGACAAGCCATAATGATCCTGTAACAGTTATATACATTTACTTTTTGAGCTAACGGATAAAAACATTAGGGGTCAAGACACGAGGATGTGTGAAAATCAAATTGTAAATCCTTAAAGCATAATATCATCATATTATATTATTGTATGTATTTAGAGTCGACTAAGACTCGTACCGAGTTCAAAAAGTCAGACCTTTTTAAACGATATTTACTGTGTTGCATGAATTAATCTCTCACACTTCTTCAATGATGCATTCATGCCTGCAGTAAATTCTGTGCAATATTCTTAAACCTTCATATACAGAACTGTGCAACGAAACATTCCTCATAAGTTAAGTTAGAGCTTGCAAATACACGTTCTCAGTAGTTACTGTGATGTGTAACAGACTCAGTCTTCTCAGCAAGGGGGCGATAGCCCTCACAGCTTTTGCAAAGAAGCTGTTTTTGAGTCTGTTAGTTTTGGATTTGATGTTCCTGAAATGTTTGCCTGATGGAAGAGGGGCAAACAGTGCATTTACCCGGTGGGTCAGATCCACGGCGATGCGTCTGGCCTTTCTCTGGACTTGTGCAGCACAAAAACGAGTTCAGCATACGGCATCCCACAATTCCCTGACATGTCCTTACCACCCGTGCCACCACCGGCCCCTCCATCTTCCAAAGAGTTTGCAACTCTGGTTGCAAACACCTGCATAAATATCTGCCCTATCCACTTTAAGGCTACTCACAAGAACGGAAGAGTATTATTTGATTTTGTATTGATTTGTCAATTTCTATTGTTTGAAAGCCATGTGAGGACATTGGTCATGTTTCTTGACCGCTTTTACCCCTCCATCTAACATGGTGTTAGGGTTGGTTGAGTTCGGTACTTCCATCTTAACTACCTTTGTCATCATTTCTGAAACCTTGAAATCATACCTCCTCTGGGTTGATCTTTCTCAGAAGCCAACATTTCTCCTCTGGTGGTCGGTTGCAGCCAAAGCACAAGCTCAAGATTTTCAGCCTTTATTTTACAGGTGAAAGGACTATAACTGCGGGGCTTTCTGTGATAACATTAAATTTAGGTTTATGTTTTAGCCACATTCGCCCTAATTCATCCTCTGTCAGTAACTGATGGAAAATAATCCACTAATTGCAGCAATAATCCATTTTACACACTGCTGGAAGCCACAGGTTTAAGCTTGGTCTGATTAAAGGTGCGGCAGCAAACAGTACAACGAACAAGCATGTTCAGACACGTCTGAGCTCCGAGAGGACAAAGGTGTGTGGTTATTGGGTTTGTTTATAACTGGAAAAAAATAAAGAGATTTTTGCAAAACTGTTAACTAGTTACCATCTCACCAAAACAAACTGTTTTTTTGCAAGTGACGTCAAAATACCAGAAGTTGCTAACATAATCCTCCAGCAACACCGCCAGGAAGAAGTTGGAGACAGGCAGTGCACAGTTTATCTGCCTTACCAACAGTTAAGGTTTCATTTGTAAAAAGAAAATGGCAAATTTTCATCAAAACATGACATTTCTGCAAAGACATTTCCAACATACAGACTACATGGTTCTATGTTGTGTTCGTATGGTAAGCTCAGTAAGTCGAGTTAGACTCATGGAAAGCTTTATGTAAAAGGTGTTTAAGAAATTTGAAGCTTCAGACCAAATTCAATCTGATTTTTACTCGAGATGTTTTTGGACATTTTATCTTTCAACTCAAAAAATGGTCACTTGACATTTCAAGTTGTAATAGAGACAACATTGGTCATGATGGATATGTTTGTCTCTTAGTTGACATTTAAAATGATTTGTCTGTAAGGTGTGTTAAAGCTTCCAGCTAAATCGCCTTCAACTCTTCTGGAAAGGCTCTGCACAACGATTAGAAGCTTCTTTATCTCATTCTTCCAGACCCACACTTGCAAGGTCAGACACTGATGTTGGACGAGAAGGTCTGGTTCTCATTCTCTGCTCCAATTCATCCCAAAGGAGTCTTGTCAGACGGGGGTCAGGACTCGGGGAGTTCCCCGCCACCTTTGCGCTCCCCTGTCTTAACGGACGTTGCTCTGTACGCTGAGGTCATGTTGAACCAGGAAGAGGTCATCTTCAGTTGAGGCCTGCTTCATGCCACTGCATCTGAGACTTTGTATTGTACCTGGTGATGTAAGGTTAAGATAAATCTGCTCTGCCATTGAAGCCCATTCCCTGTACCTCTGTATCCAATGTCCTTAAACTAATCTGAAGGCCACATGAGCCCTGGAGGTCTGTAGCTATTGTCTTCGCAGAAAGTTGGTTTTCTATGTACGCCTTTTTTTTCTTTTTTACACAGCCTGCCTTTTCATGTCCAATGTGCTATTGCTCCCAGTTGCTTCCACTTTTTTTTTCACAACACCACTAGCTGTTGGCTGTTTAATAATTGGTAACAAGGACATTTCTGAACTGGATTTATTGCATCCTATGATGGTATTCACTGAAGTCTCAAAGTCTTATCTAACCCCCAGTGGGTCGAGGCAGATGACCCTTCACACTGAGCCTGGTTCTGGTTCTGCTGGAGGTTTTCCTTCCTGTTAAAGGGGACTTTTCCTCTCCACTGTCGCTTCATGCATGCTCAGTATGAGGGATTGCTGGGTTTCCTTAGAGAGGAAACTTTTTGACCAATCTGTATAATCTGATTGAATTTGACCTGATTGAATTGCCGCTATATAAATATAATTGAATTGAACTGAATCGAAGTCCTTAGAGGGATCCTTTCTTTCAGAAATGTTTATAGAAACAGTCTGTTCAGATGTTGTATTAAGATGCTTGATTTTTCAGAATCAGAAATACTTTAATAATCCCAGAGCGAAATTACAGAGGTGAAATTGTACGGAGGTGAGCACCTGAATTCTATAAAATGGACGTATAAGTGAAAACTTTTGGCAATATTGCATATACTGCGTTATTATCTCATCCACATTCCCCAAACACTCATTTCATGAAGAGTAATTGAATTAGTCTTAAATGCTGAGTGGGAAATCTGGGGCCATTTCTGGGAGGTGTGTTTACTGTTGTCAACTCTGAAAAAAATTTGGCTTCTGTTTGACATTAAAGTAAGACTAATTAGGCTAATGTTTCACTGTGGCTCTTAGAGTATGTTTATATAAGCCTCAGCACAGATATCAAGCCCAAAAAGATCGGCAGTTGGTTTCCATTTGTCTGAATAAATGTCCACTCATCTGTAAGCTGCTCTAACACTATAACTAATTAAAAGCGGAGAAAAATGCTGTTTTCTTTCCTCGTTACATAAGACGTTTGCACGTTCTGCAAGCCTTCGTGTCAAAGGGAGGTTAGAAAAGGAGCATCTTTGTAAATCCCACAGAAAGTAACTGCAGTTGTGTCAAAGAAATTAGGGGAGAGTGTTTTTGTTTCATTTCATTTCCCGTGGTGTGAAAAACTGTTTATTCCTTTAAAGATTTATTCTGATTTTGCTTTTTTTTTCAATCACACTTACCTTATGTCGATATTTCAGATCATCAAACTATTTTTAATATCAGATGAAGATAACCTGGTATGTAAATACGAAAACCTGGCTTAATGTAAATAAACTGATTACCCCATAAACCAAATAAGTGCTGGCTCCTCCCTCAGGGGCAACAAGTATCATCAAGTGCTTTTGATTTACCACAAAGGAGAAATCTTAATTCCACTATGAATTACTTTAATTCAGCCAAGGGTGCTTGTGGTCAAAGTTACAAACCTATATCCAGACAATGTCCACCATAATTTTCTGGCAGAGAGATGAATTCATGGTTGCATCTGTTTTGGTAAAGGCCGCTACATATACCAAGATAACAGAGCTCCCGCAGCAAATTGGAGGGTCTCCCTGCTCTGTTGTACTGTGATAGGAAAGATGGGCGTCTTTAGGTTGGAGAAACTGAAATGTCTCACACATTTGTGGAACTGCAGTCGCGTTGTCCCGCGGTTCAACTCTGGTGATTTAAGTGGTCGAACATGCTAATTCTGCTCCGTTTGCTCCATAAATTATCCTAGCGAGGCAGTCCCGCTCCCCTTGTAGCGCTGCGAGTCTCGGGTGTTCATAGTCTTTCCAAATAGTGCCAGAGCACACCGTGAGCTATTATGTGTCTTGAGCTCAGTTTTTCTTCCTCTGAGAAAACCTTCTCGCTTCTCCTCGCCCTGCGACCAATCACTGAAAAGAGGGGCGTTCACTCAGAACTCCTCTGGAGTCGGCTCGCTTTGTCCTTAGCAGAACCGCAAAAACCCAGGCTGGACCTGAAAAAGCTGGTCCTGAAACACTCGAAAGTGAGCGGAGCCGTGTGGTGCCATTACGAGCCAATAGAACTGGATCTTTAGATGTTCTAAGTTATTTTGTGACCTCCTCGATGAGCCGTTAATGACCTCTTGGCGTAATCGTGGTAGTGTGGCCGCTCATAGGAAGGTGTGCCTCCGTTCAATGTTTTCTCCGTTTGTGAATAACAGCACTCACTGCGGTTTCCTAAAGTATCACGGTCTACACAGTTTTTGGTTTTTGTGCTGTTTCAGCATTTCAGTATCTTTAGATTATGTTTTATTCCTTGTTCCTTGTATGACAGTCTTTTCTTAGTTATCCTAGTTATTTTCCTTACATCGAGGTTTTCCTCCGGTCGTCCTGTGTTTTTTATATTTAGATCAGCCTTGTTTCAGGTCCCTTCTGAAATGTATTTAGTTTATTTCCTGTGTCTAGTTATCCTGTTACATTTAGTCTTTCTTATTCCCCTCTTGCCACTAGCGCTCCGTTTTTCTTCCAGCTCCTTCTCCACACCTGCCATCCATCAGTCAATCAGCCCCTGCCATTGCTACAACTCTCATCCTTCCAGTATTTAAGCTCCTCTCATTGTCCCATTTACTGCTGGTTTCTACTGTTTGCTTCATGTGACTCTGTATGATCGCGTCCTCGTTTGCTTCCCAGATCTACGTTTTGTCTTTGCTCGGGCTCCTGCACCCTACAGTGTTTTTGTGAGTTTGGATTTTCATGAAATTCACCCATAACTCCTCCCTGCCTCTGTCTCTCTGCATTTGGGTCCTACAACAATCACTACAAACCATGATATAAAGTCCTAAAGCCTTTAAATGGCTTTATAGCCCTTCTAGCATGATAGATGTCAAAGACCTTGTGTCTTATTTGTTGTAGAATTTCTTTAAATAAGAGCATATCTTATATCTTTTGAGATTGTTTTAGCCTACTTCACGTTACCAGATAGGCTCTATTTATGTCTATTTACATGCTGTGGGACTGGCAGTAATTGGGCCAGGTTGGTTTGGGTAGTTTTTTTTTCCTTCCTCTATAAATTATCATTTCAAAACTCCTTTTTGGATTTACTCAGGCTATCTTTGCCTGGTGTTAGAGAAATTTCTGATGATATAAAACACTGTGTTTATAAAACAAATGTGACAAGAAACTAAAAACAGAAGAAATTGGTGAAGGGCGAATACTTTCTATAATATGGAATTACCTGACTGTGTGTTGATGATTTGGTGCTACTTTTCTGGAACAAACAGAAAAAATTGAAACTGAAAGTAAACCAAAAAAGACAACCCAGCTCATCTGTTTTCTTACAGATTTGAAACAAAATCCCTCTTTAACACAGATCTTTCCTTTGGAACATGTTTGGAAAAGTTTGCTAAATTGCTTCCTTTAAAATTTGGAGCCACATAATTTGCCCACAATCCTACAGCGAAATCAGATTTAGGTAACACCAAGTTTCCATGCTGTTCTTCTGTTTGTTTTGGCTTTGCTTTATGTGCTTTCTCCCAACGTGAGCTGGGCCCTAGGTCTGCAGGCATCACACTCTCTACATATGGCTACAAATGTTGGAGCTGCACATGGTCAGCCAAAAGGGGACCCGGGGGACCTCGCTGTTTGTTACATGATGAATTTCCATGTCATGCAGACACAGAAATCATGTCTTCCCTTTGCATACATACTTTGTCAGCATAACACTCTGTCAGCAATTTCCACCATTGCAGGATTTAGCTGCAACTACACTAAATTACATTTATGAGGCATATCTACTACAAATACATTCCTGATCAAAATCTGTAGACTAGGGAAGAAATTGCAAGTTACTTAGAAATAGAATAAAAAAGCTTTTGAATTTTCTGTAACAGAACATTTTTTATGAATATGACCACAGGTACATATGGGTGTACCACCAATATTTTAAACAAGGTTTTCTTCTGACTGCTGGAGACAGAGTGAACTCCATCGTGAGATCCAGTGAGCGGTCAAAGGCCTTCAGACCTTAGCAGCCTGTAAGTCCAATAAGGGGCTGAAAGAGGTCTGAAAGTCATTTAAAATCTGCTGTGCTGTAGGGAAGTAAGTCAGTAAATGGAGGACAGCTAACTGTCAACATGCCCGAGGTCTGGCCTCCAAGCAAGTTCACCCTGACAGGAGACCGCAAGATGCTAGAGGCAGTGTCCAAAAGTCAGGAAGAGATGTTTAAATTTCATCATAACATTTATAGTCGACTGGTAGGTCAGCCTGTATTTGTTCCAAAGGCATAGTTGAAGAATATTTATCTTGGTTACATAAAGTGTAACTAAATTTAATTTATTTGTTTAAAAATCTTCTGGTTATCTATAATTTCTGTAAAAAAAAAAAAAAAAAAAACATAACTGCTCTACAAAAAGAAATGTGTCCAGGTCATTTTGTCTCTTTACCTTGAGGTTTAACCATCGTCAGAGAATTTCTCTTGGTAGTTTTAATCTGTTTTACGTTTAAACCTTTATTTATATGGGTAGTCTTATTGAGGCACAGGCTCTGGTTTGCAAGAGATACCTGTAAAGTTATTTTCCAGAACATTTTGTAATAAATCTTCATTTGATTTATTTGTGGATCGTTTTCAGAACATTCTTGTACCACAATTTCTACCCTGAGTACATTTCTGAGCCCCAATTCACTTAGCTGATTGTTATAAAATATGACACCTTATGACCCCTGATCAAACAAAAAACTAACTCAGGGAAACCTCCTGTTGATGGGTGTCTGTGTTATTGGAGTTTTTTTTCCTTTTAGTTCACCTGACATTGATGGTTGTCAAAGCAAGTACAAAACATCTGAAAAAGCTGGGAAAGTATGATAAAGAGGCGGAAAGAAACCAAATAAGGTTGAACCGGCCTTATGATTCAAATCTAACAAATGTCAAAAACTTGATGTCAGTGTAGCAAAATTGTCAGTTTTTGCTTAAAGATGACTCAGTCAGGCCCCTTCGCATTGCTAAAATCAAACAACGGTATCGACTCTTGCCATGCTCTTTCTATACCGGTGTTAGCTGTTTGTCACGCCATCGTTTTAAAGATATTAATGTCTGAACGAGAGACCAACATTTTGTTTGTGACCACCAGAGGGGGCCTGTCACCTCTGGACGACCATCTTCTGTCTGAAGGCCTCAGACAGCTCAGGCCTCATCATGTTGTTCACCCTCACTTCAACAGTCAGGAACAGCAAACTGAAGGTCTGAGGGAGCAAGCCTCCTCCTTGAAGACGCTGAGAAATGATGATCTGATCTGAAACGCCGTTTTAAGCAGTTTCCTAAAATATTGCTCCGCAGATTTTTTTTATTTACCTTTTTCAGAACATTTTACAAAGTCTTCTCCTTAGTTTTTACCGTCTCTTTATTTTACTTGGATTTCCCTTTATTGGTAATGTATAATAAATACGTATATATGTCCAAATGTGGTGGTTTCCTGAGTTTTTCACAAAACAGTACGTCAGTTTGACTCTTAATACGTTTAATAAAGAATTTATGAATGAAAACTAAACCGAAGCATCTAAGTTGGGGAAATAATATTTTCCAAGTTACAACCCCTGCCAGACTACTAGATTTCATCGTGGCTTTCTAAAAGCTTTTGTTGAAGTTACTTTAGGTTACAGAGCTTTTTGAGAAGTCCTCTGTGATTTCTCGCTCCGATATTATTCCAGGATCCGTTAACCTGGTTGGATGCTCCCGTCTTTGGCTCTGTGTCTGCTCTATGAACCCGAGCTGTTTTGATCTCTCTTGTAACAGACCCACTCCACCCAGACACTTTCGCACTTCAAACCACCCCCCCAGACACACACACACACACACACACAATCACCGCTTCCCTTTTATTCCTCCTCATCACCATCAGCCTGCTTCCACCCACCGACACTTCAGACCTGCCAGTCGCTGCCTTCCTCCAGGACTCTTCAGCGCTGCGGTTGAAGGTGTCTGATTAAATCCAGGGTGATGTCTTGTCGTTGTGGCGTTGCTCTCTATCTGCTGCTTGTGGAGTGGAGAGACGCAGGGTCGGGAAGAATCAGAGACTCACAATCAGCTGTAGTCGTTTGTGCACACAAACAAGGAATTTGACTTTGGTCCCACTTTGCTCTCAGTGAAAACATTTTAAGTACAAATATATGAAACGGGAAACAAAAATATGTTTTGTAAATGTTGGGAGTGGTGGCATAGTGGTTAAAGCCGGGCGTTAGCATCCTGGGAAGGCTGTAAGTTCTCTGGTTCAAATCCAGACTGCCCTTACCCCCTGAATGCCCAGTGGCAGCCCACTGCTCCCTAAAAGCGATGGGTTAAATACAGAAGACGCAGATCATTGGAGTGACAAATACAGATGATTATTCCATATACATGTTTATACAAAAGAGGAAGAGATGGTTAGATTGGTGCAAATAGCATGCTGTTGATATGAGCAGTCTGACGGTTTTCATTAGATTGAAAGCCTGGGGGGGCAGTGTCTCTGTGGCGGCTGGTTTTATGCAAATAGCGCTCTGTAGCACTGAAGGTAAATGTCTAAACCATGTGTGTCAAACTCAAGGCCCGCATGCCGAGTCTGGCCCGTTAAGGCGATTTATCTGGCCCTCAAGAGCCAAGAAAGGCGTCTCATGTCATAAAGTAGAGCCATATATCCTTTTTAAGGCGTATAAAGTTTCTAAAACTGTGCCTCCTGTAGCATTTTTTTTTCTATGTAGTAACACTATCCTACCACTAGATGTCAGTTTTCACATTAACCCAGAAATGTCCAAAAAGATAAAAAGTGATGCAGAATGATGAGAATTTAAACTGTAACTCACTCCAATATAATTTTTTTTTAAAGATAAACTGTTTAAATTGGGCCTAAGGGTGCTACTTTTATGTTACTCTGAATTATTTTTACATTTTTATGTGAACTGGAATGAAATTATGAAATCAAAAGTGTCATCTATACAGGTGCAACTAGCCCTTTTAATGACTTCATGATGCCAAAGTGGCCCAATATAGAAATGAGTCTGACACCCCTGGTCTAAACAGTGATGTCCAGGATGTGTTAGATCTGTAAAGATGCCCCTTCTGTTGCCCCTTTTCCTGACCGGAGAGCCGTACAAGTCCTGTAAGGAGGAAAGGTCTGGCCTGATGATCATCTAGACGTGACTGCTTGTTGTAGTTTATTACCGAAGAATTTAAGCTTTGAACATAGAGCTTAGGGCTGGACGATAATTTAATAACAACAAATATCGATCAATAGAAGTATATCGATAATAGAAAAAAAGGTCAATAAAAAGTTCAATAGAATAACAGTTTTCCTTCCTTTTGCATTCTAGCCTATCATGTAGGTTAATATTACAGTCATTACATCCTCCCAACCCATCACAACGCAGACCCAGGAACCAAGCCCCGCCCCCTTCAGAGTTCAGAGAGAACGTGTCCAGAGCTGCACTTAAAATATATGTTTTGAATTTGTTGATAATTATCTAAATTGATTAATAGAATTTCTATTTCATCAGTATGCTTTTATTCTATTTCGTCCAGCTCTAATTGAGCTCCATAGAAATGTGTTACATTTGGATCATATCTGACTGATTGGGCTTTTATATTTAGCATGGGAGACTGTTCCGAATGTCTACTAGAGCTGGCCTGTCGATGCATCACTACAACTCCCACAATCCTCTGCTGGTGCGTCAATCAAGTAATCTGGCAAACCAGATTGATAATGTGTAGCACTCCCTGTTCTGCGTATTATCAATCTGGGACTGCTGCCATCGAATCCGTTCAGGGAAAGGAGGGACATTTCCGAGCTGATTGGGCGAAGCAACACCTAGTGCCCGCCTACCAAAATTGTGGGCTCGGCAGCTCAAGCTTTCGTCACAGCTGGTATGTCCCGCCTTAAACCATAATGCTGCAACGTGATTGGCCCGAAAATTTTTTGGTTTGTTCCCGAACTATTGAGATGGGAGCAGGACAAGATGGATTCTCGTGTGTTTGTGAACGCACGAATACCACGAGAATTCATCTTGCAGGCGAGGTTATCAATCAAGACCCACAAGACCCGTCCCTCTGTTGACATTCAGTAGCAGCTACATCGGACCACCCCTCACAAAAACATACAAGCAGCAGTTGGCAACTAGATGCGTTCTAAAGATGAGATGCTTTTTTGTTATTTGTCATTATACATACGAGCTACATACAAAAAAATTACGTAGATCAGATGGAGGGTGAGCCTGAGCCGCTAATGGCCGACCTGACCAAACAGGTGGGAAGCAGCACATCTTGTCGGAAAGGTAAAGGAACTGTAACCTAAAAGCATAGCAAGTAACATTTTTAAATAAATATCACAGTCAACACCCAATTTTGTCAAAGTTTTTAATTTTGGGCCACTGTGGGGAGTCCATCCCCACAAATGAAGCTGATGCAGAAAGAGTCCTTTTGTAAAAAAAAATTGTGGATGAGATTTTCATTGTTAAACGTATGTACTGTATTCTTAAAAAGAAAATGTTTGTTTGAGAAAAAGCCTTTTTAATGTATTCGGCATGTTTATTTTGCTTTCATTTTAATATCATATAAGTAGGGCCACAAACATCCAGCATCTTTTTACTCAAAAACAGACCTGAGCACACTTTTCTACTTTTTTCATAAGAATATCTCATGTTTAATTTATTGCTGAACAGGTTAAAGGCAAATAATTCACAACAAAGTTATTTTCCATTTTTAATTTTTTTCACCCTTTAATTACTTGCAGTTTGGTGATTTTGACCCCCGGAGCAAAAGGTCTGTAGACCACAGATTCAGACGGATAAAGCAGGCAAGCTTTAAGCTTCTGGAACGTCCTTCAGCTGAACCTCGTTGAAAACTTGTGCATCTTTTCCTTAAAAAAAAGACTTTTCTTTCTTCTTTGCTTTCTATTTCTCTTTGTGTTTTCTTTTCTTTGATATTAAAGGCATCTTGTTAAGTACTGCAAATTTAGAGTTGGGCATATAAGCTTCTGCTACAGCCCTTTTATTTTAGGTCAACTTTTTCAATTGCTTTTGTGTATTTGTTCTGGAAATTTGTGTTTTGTGACTGAAAAAATAAGCTCAAAAGCCTGTTCTGTGCCAGGAAACCGAACAATTTCATTGACCTGTGCCAATTAAGCAAGACGTCAGCTATCCAGACAGAAACTTGCTGATAGCAGCAGCAAATGTACGGTATAAACCAATTAGGCATAACAATGTGACCAGGAGAGGGAAGTGGCTCACAGTCAATGTTTTGCTAACTGATGTGTTGTAAACATGGACAATGAAGGGAGTCGAGGCTGATCCAGTCCACTTAATGTGGCTCGTATTGCTGAAGAAGAACACGATGGAAATGTCTCAGTGACACTGTGCTCCGTCTCGTCCGCTGCAGGTTCACGTGGGCACCTCTCATCAGGAGCAGAGGGTGGTGGGATACCTCACGTGCACGCACCTCCACGCCATCGAAGGTACAGTGGCTCTTCAGGCCTTTGTGTGATAACTCTAAGCGGCTCTTTCGTGCCGATCGTCCCTCATCTCTGCTTGCCTTCACGTTCGGAAATTTAGATAAACGAGTGCATCAAAACCCTCCATTTGCTGTTCCCATGGCGACGGCCTCACGCTGTCGAAAGCGTCACAGACCTATTTAAAGCCTCCGGTCAATGCCACGCTCGTTTTTTACCAAAGACACACTCACACACACACGCGTTCGTCTCCTGCTATTCTGGGCCTCTCCTACGCTTTTTGCACGACTAAATATAGCAGAATTAGAGCTGCTTCTAAAGATACACCAAAGATAAATCCCCTCTAAGGTGTGTGGGGGGTGAGTCAGGGAGAAAGCAGGAAAAACCAGCATGAGTGAGACCAGACAGCTGAATCTGTTTATCGGTGAGAGAAAGACACAAGGGGGACCGAATTTATAACTAAACATGCACTAAAATTAATAATTCAGCAGCTGAGTGCAGGTTTGGTGGGTTTCAGGTGAGCAGAGGAAGCTGGTGTGTTGTTTTTTCTTCTATGCACCTGTGAGTTTCTCAGATATAAGCAAACTGTTGCAAACACATAATTTCTTTTGATTTTCTTTTTCCGCTCCTCATCCTGTCAAATAAAAAAAACATGGATGCCATAAAATATAAGATATTGTTATCTTTTATGGTTGTACATACACATCTTTACTGATCCTCTTATTCATTATTTTATTTCCTTTAAAGTTTATATATTGATGCTTAATGTCAGTATGTTTTGAGAGTTTGAAACCAAAGTCAAATCCCCTGTTTGTGCACACAATCTTGGCCAATGAACTTATTCTGATTGTTATTCATTAAAGTGTAGCCAACATGAAGATCCACTAAATTCAGAGTTACATCTATATTCTAAGGTTTCTTACAACATTAGACTCCTACGTTACTGCATAATGCATTTAAAAAAACAGTTTTAACAGCTCCATTAACAGCTCACTTTATGCACCTCTCACAGTTTTGTGTCTTATTAAATTAGATGCACAAATGATTACAGCCCAAACTCTTTTGGTAAACTTACACTTTTCTACTATTTTTCAAGCTATAGCCAAAAACATGAACATTTCATTTGGGATTTTATGTGACAAACCGACACAGTATATGAAGAATCTTTTATTATCACTGTGGTGAAATATTTTCCAGGACATACACCGGCTTAGGGAGCACACAATACACAAGTAATAAATAATGGATACAGGTAATAATACAGCAAACAATGTGCACAGGGTTTTTATATATATATATATATATATATATATATATATATATATATATAGTGACAGCTCTCTATATAAAAGATATGTAGTGTGTAGTTCTGAAGTTAAAGGAAAATTATCCATGGTTTTCTAATATTATGCAGACATATTCAGTCCTCTTGACTCTGACACCTCTAAATAAATAAAACATTTGCCTTCAGAAGTCACCAGATTACAGTCCACCTTTCAGTAAGAGATACTCGGTATGAATTCAGCTGTGCTGTCAAAGCCACAGAGGTTTGTCAGGCAACATTAGAAAATAAACGTCAGGAACCGAAAGGAGCTGAGTTAGGTTATAAGACGATGTCCCAAGTTTTGAACATCTTACAGGGCACAGTTAGGTCCGCTATCAAAAAACAGGAAAAGTATGGCACAACTGCAAACCTAGCAGGACATGGTCATCAGCCCTATGCACTGGTGGGGCAGGGAGGGAGATTGTTGATAAGAGAAGCAGCCTAGAGGCCCAGGGTAACTCTAGAGGAGCTGCAGAGATCCACAGCTCAGGTTTGGAGAATCTTTTGAAAGGACAGTCGTAAATTAGAGCTATACAGACTCTCATTTGCTGTTTGCCCCAAACCATACAGAAGCAACCACGTGGAAGAAGGTGATCTGGTGATGTGACGTCCAAATCTAACTTTATGGCCTGAACGCAGAAATCCTGGGAGTGGGGGAAATGTAATGTAATGTAATGTATTGTAATGGTTCACCTTCCAGTAGAGCCCTACGCAGAACCTTTTTTTTTTATTTCACCCACATTTAATTTCTGACCATTACTGTCTTTCTCTGTCATCCCCACAATATTTACAGGATTTTTTTTTTTATTTCAGTTGAACAACAGCTGATCAAGTAACATCTCTCAGCTTTGAGTCACAAATTCTCATTTAATCTGAGAGGGTTTTATCTGGGCTGCCACTTCCTGTGTTTGCCTCGTTCCAGTCACTGGATGAGGAATAATGTCTTTCACATTAAACTGGTCGTGCCATCTCCGGCAATTAGGGTGATTAGGTCTCAAATAACCCAATGTGGGACAGTAGGATGCTGTGAGGGACATAACCAACACCATGATGATGTCATACATTTTTAGTTAACACAGATCCCACATTACATTAGTCAATTTCTGCTTTATTATTTGTTATTGCACAACAATGAATTATCATCACCCATTATTTAACTTTTTTGAAGTTTAATAAGACTGTTAAAGTGTAGCCTTGTCAAGAATCAAGAATATTTTATTTGTCACCGTGTGTTACCGTGGCGTAATTTCTCCTTGGCTACTCCGGTTCACATCACAGTTCACATTACACATAATGAAAGCAAATAAACAACTGACAAACAAACATGGAATGAACAAGGGTTGCATTTTATTATTTATTTATTTTTTATTGTTCAGGAAAGTCACAGATAAAGATAATGATAATAATAATATCAGGTGCCATAAGGGTGACCCTGCACAGAAAAGTCCCACAGAAGATGGACTATAAGAAAATTTAATCAAATAAAAGTTTATCCGGGAAAAAAAAAGAACTTTACCAGCTTTTAAAGATGAACATGTCTACAAATCATATTAGAAAAGCGTTATTAAACTTTAGCTTAAAGTTAAATATGGTTTAAGTCGATCCTGTGTTTGAGTAAAAATGTGTCCATAGATTGACTGGAGGCTTTTTCAGCTGTATGTTTCTTATGCGACTCGCTTCTACAGTGCTGCTTCAAATCGTGCTCCCCTCCATGTGAAGTTGAAAAATAACTAGCGAACTTCACAAGGTTTTCTCCGGCCTCATCCAGTTTTAAGCTGTTCTACAGTCTTTGTAGCAGCAGTTTTTTTTTTACTTTGTCCTTAATAATCTGTATGCATCAAAATCCTTTTCATTTTATCTTACAAGCGTCCTGGCGCACTGCTGCTCACGAAGTGGGACGCTGCTGCATATTGACAGCCGACGCAGCTGACGATGACTGCAGCTCTGCCTTCTTTATTTCAGAAAAGCGCATGTCGAATAAGTTTTTTCACTGTTCTGAATCTGACCCAGTCAAATGCGGGACATCGTTTCAGTTTATGGGACACCGGCACAGGAGTGAAAAATGCGGCACAGTCACGACATCTGGTCATCCTACCGGCAATCATCTTGCTGCTGATTTGTGGTGAACAATTTGAGTATTGTCCTCCCTTTATTATTCTGTCCACTTGCATCTCTACTTATTACAGCCAAACAGTCCCACAGCATGATGCTGCCACCACCATGCTGGACAGTTGCTACATTGTTCTCAGGTTTGAAACCCTCAGCCAGACTCCAAACACACAGGGAATCTAAGAAGAGTACAAACCATGGTTAAACGTCCATTTATTAATGTATTTATTTGTTTGGATTTGACTTTGATCTGATTGTTTTGTTTTGTGTGTGTTTTGTGTGTTTATGTCACTACGGTGGATTTTGTGTCTGAAAAACAGCTTTGACAGACCACGGAGAGCAGAGGAGGGAAACCATCTCAAACCCAAAATCTCAGATTTGTGTGCAAGTACTTTGCCACAAATACACAAAGCTCTTTACCTATTTTTTCTGCAACAATTTTGAACCTTATTTTAAAGCTTTTTCACCAAACGGTGTGAAAATGTTTAGGCAGACTGTGAGAGGGAAGAGAGAAGAAGCAGAGCTCAGATCAGGCTAACGATTCGTTTGCTGAAAACTTAATTTGAGACAGTTTCCTTGCATCTGAGCTCTGAAATAGAATTACCATAATGTATTACTCAGAAGACTTTTGCAATAATCCACATATCTTTAATAAATAAAGCCTGCCAGCTGTGTGTTGTAGAAACAATAACCACACAAGCGTGTGTCTACTCCATTCAAAGAATGATCGACAATCACAAGTTGCGCTCATTCAAATCCGCACAGCAGAACATTCAATTCCTCCCTCTGTCTTGCATGGAGACACCGAGAGCAGAAGTCAGCGCTGCTTCTTTCAAATGAATATTTCCACTGAGGTTGTTAGATTTTATCTGTGTATTTGAAACTCTGTAATATTAGGCGTGGGTGCATTGGTTTAAAATCTTGTGTTTTTTCTAATATGAACTCAAAAACATGACATGCAGAAGAGGATAAACTGGGAGATGACTGAATCAAATTGCTGGAAATGTTCAAAATCCTCCATCCAAAGTTACCAAAAGGGGACAGCAGGACCATTACCAGGGTAGATTTCCTCCTGCCTTTTGTCCGAGTCGCTCCACAAAGCGTTGACCCGGGTGGTCTGAAAACAAACGAATGACAGATATTTCAGATGTTGACAAAGAAAACAATAATTTATCTTCCACCTTGCAAATATTTGCTATGTTGTGTTGAACCGTCAAATAAAATCTTAATAGAAAACAGCAAATTTGAGTTAGTTACTTGAAAAAAAGGGGAGAAAAATGGAAAGGAGTATAAACTGACTATTAAGTCCATAGTCATACTTACGGAAAGCCAGTGTTTTGACTTGATGTTTTTTAGAGATTCTTTGCTTTATTCGTTTATTTTTGGCACATTCTTTTAATTTAATGGCCATCCACCTCCTCCCTGATCACTTGTCTGCAGTCAGATCCTCCTACGACCAATAATTATGCCAGATATGCAAAAAGATAAATTAGTATTTCAGTTATTCTTTAGCAGCTGCCTCGTTTTTCCAATGATTTATCATATCACCTTGTCATATGCGCATGCATATATAATGTGTACTGTTTTCAAGGGTTGACGTAACCATTTGGAGACCCACATGAGGAAATCATGACACGAGTCAAATCCAGGTTATTGGGTCTCTTATTTAGGAAGCAGGATGATGCATTTAGGCCGATGGAAACAGTCTGTCAGCTCTCATTCACAGAGAGAAAGTTCCTCAAGAAAATTAGACTTTTTATTCCTAAAAGGTCTGTATTTGTTTCACAGCAAGGAACGTAAACATGTTAAGAGTGTCTGGAATCAAATAAAACTAAATGCAGCAGGGGAAGAGCTTCTGATGTTTGCAATAAAGAAGAAAATCTGAATCTAGAAATCATTGTTCTTGGAGAATCACGTTGTTGGAACTAAAATACATATATATATATATATCAGGTATTCCACTAAATAAATTTGAATCTTGAACAGTTAAGCCCAAAATTCCTGCCTGAAGTGGAGGAGTTTAAGTATCTTGGGTCCTTAATTTGTTCATGAGTGAGGGGAGAATGGAGAGTACGGCAGATGGATCGGAGTGGCCGCCTCAGTGAAGCGCCGATCCGTTGCCGTGAAAAGAGAAGCTCTGTGTTCCTACCCTCACCTGTGGTCAGGAATTTTGGGTCACGACCACAGGTCCTGGATACAAGCGGCTGAAAGGAGCTTCCTCCGCAGGGTGACCGGATACTGCCTTAGAGATAGGGTGAGGAGCTCAAAAAGATCTTTTTGGAAGAGAAACCACTTAATATTCTACAGCAGAGGGTCCCAGGTGTGGTCTGCAGGCTGTTTGCAGCACAATGAACTCTTTTCTCCGCTCACAACGGTACAAATTCTGGCCTACCAGCACAGTTGGTTGATGCAAAAGGACTTCTAAAAACATTTTTGATATCTTCTCATCATTATAACGTGTCATATGTATAATTGATCTGAAACCAGACCGCTGGGACTTCCTTCGATTCAAAATGTTGGATATGGAGCCGTTTACTTGGTTTAGCTGGTCAAATACTAATCCGGGTTCAAAAGTATTGCATTGCAGCACAATTCATTGAATAAATTTACATGTACATTTTTTTTTTACCTGCTGGTTGAAAATCAAGAATGAGCAGCTGCTTTCTATCTCCTCAAAAAAAATTCCACTCATGAGGGAACAAGTCATAATTCTCGCTTCTAAATGTTTTCTTTGCTTCGGTTTTACTGTTCAAACGCATACGTAGACAGATTTACAACAAACACACCTCCACATTCCTCGGTTTCATCCATTTTTTTTTTTTTTTGCAAATTTTGATAAAACACAACATTTCGGATGGAGCTGAGCTGCAGCCCAGAGTAATCAAAGCCAAAGCCACCTACTCACCCTCCAGTATCTTGACACGTCTTTGTTTCTCACACCTTCCACTATTCATCTGTTCCCTCGGATGCTCTCACCCTCCGCCTCCCCCTCTGCTCGCCTCCTCCCTCCTCTCCATCACTAACGGCACTTCATTAGATTCTCTGCCAGCAGTGGATAGATGCAGCACACCTCAGTATTAAAAGGCGCACCAAAACACTCCTGGGTTGTGTAAGAACGGTTAAAAACAAAAAAAAACTAAAGCAGATATGGTAGCCGCTGGATGAGGCTTTTTTTAGCTCAGAGAGGACAGACATGCTCCAACGTGTGTTTGTGTGTTTGCATCCAGGCGATTCGTCGGTCCGCTGCGAGCAGCTCGACCTCCTCCTCCAGTGGGGGGCCGAGTTTCGCCAATCCTCAACGCAGTCACCCGAAGGAGAGAAGGTGCTGGAGGACCTGGTGGCCTTTGATGTCATCTTGGGAGACCTCAACTTTGATAACTGCTCTTCAGGTATGCCGAGCTAAACCCTGTAGCTGAAGTACCAACACTGGTTCCCGTTGAGTTTCAGTTCTGCCAAACGGTGGATGTGTGTACTCCCACCCGACCTGCATTAAGCACTAATAATATATAAATATGCGTTAGCGTTAAAAGTAAAACTCTGTAGAACAGGGCAAGCCAGATTTATCAGACATGCAGATGAGCTAAAGTTACAGCTGCATCCTTGCCTGGAGTCCTGTTACACCAGACTATATGCAAATGTTCAGGTTTGCTGTGTTTACATTCTGCTTTATGTTACGTGTTTCATCTTTGGTGCCATAAAAAAAAACAGGTCTTGTCCATGCAAACGATTTTAAAGTGTAACGTCAAAACAAAAAATGCTTCTTGCATTGCGACTGTCCCACATCAAGGTCCTGATCAAAAAAAAATTTTTTTCCTTTCAGTTCAGTTCACTTAATCTGCAGCAACTAACATCAGTCAAGTACTTCCTAGTCATATCTAGAAATATGTATTCAGATCAGTTGTGCTCCCTGTTGCTGGAGCATTTAGCACAAGCTGTGTGGCTCAGCGTCAAAAATCAGCTGAAGAATTTTACAATTTAAAATCTTTTTTTAAAGTAGAGCTTCCAGAGCTGAAGGCACAGTGGGTATAACTGTTTAATAAGCAATGACCACTATTTAACTGGTTTAGCAAATTAAAAAAAAAAAACAGTTTGAGTGAGTATCTTTTTGAAATTACATATTCAGATCAGAGACACAGTATTGGCTGCTGCAGCTTCCAATGTGATGGTCTGTACTCAGACGGCTTCTGATTGCTTTTAGTGCTTAATTTTACAACATTTGAAGCAAATTGATTCATTTAAGAAACATTTTCTGTACCAAACCGTTCTTTATGAAAGGGACCAAGGTGGAGACTTTATTGAAAACTGTACAGTGAACAAAATGTTAGGACCAAGGAGAGCATTGCTGTTCTGCCTATTTAGTGCTGGTGGATCATAACAGCCTGTTCAGATGCAGTTCTAAGTAAATCATCTATTATTTTCCATTTATTCATTTATTTATTTGGGGCTTGTGGTCCTGTTTCTTCTTTATGCATTCTTTAAATTCTGGTTATGGTCCAACTGCGAGGAATCTGAGTACTTGCCACCTTTTCCCTGGTTTGAAGATTTTTACCATGAGAGTAGTTGTTGAATCAGATATATATAAATAAAACTGAACTGAATTGAATTGTGGCAAGAAAAATGTAAAGCAAAATGTAAGTAAACCCTTTGTTTCCATCCAGCGTGGCCTAAAGGAGTAAACATTCCCCGAGCTTTAAGCAAGGCCTTATGCAAAAGATCCACAGAATTGATGCCATGCTTTTTTTTTTATATTAAACATCTTTAACTTAGCATGCACCCCCAAAACACCTAAAAATGCCTGTAAATGCAAACCCTAAATTAAAAACACGAAAAACTGCCGGCCATTTTTGCTCAAGGGTGTTAAGAAATGTTATTTTGTTTCCGAGTGATGATGTTCTGAGAGCAGACCCGTGTACTTCCGGCCGCTGGAGCCTTAAACGGCCAAACAAAGAATCTTACCGTTGGTTTTCTGTCTATTTCAAGCTTCTGTCTGTTTGCCTGTACTTTTCCAGAAGACAAGCTGGAGCAGCAGCACACCCTTTTTACTCAGTACAAGGACCCATGTCGCCTGGGGCCAGGGGAGGACAAACCGTGGGCTCTGGGTAAGAACACATCCATACAGGTTTGCCAGACATCGGCAGTGATTTCTGTGCCACCCGAAGCCTGCAACACATCCTGGATCCCAGGTGTTGCAACAGTAAGCAGGCTCAGAGCAGAGCAGACTGCAATCTGCATCATCGGGCTAAATCAGGATGCAAATTAAAATACCACCAGCACAGCAGGGCTGATACATGGGCATTAGTGACGTAAAGACAGCCGGGTTTTGGTCTGGATGTGAAGCGTTATTTAGGCCAGCGGTATTTCGGGGACAGTGTGGGCAGGATAGAGAGAAAGGGCTTGCTTGGAGAAGGGCTTATTTATCTTTTCTTTGTGTGTGGCAGGAGAGGTGGTGGTGGTGGTGGGGGGGGGGGAGCAGATCTGTGCTTCCTGTGTACAGGGCAGAGCAGAGAGAAAGGAATCAATGAAGATGAAGATTATTGTGTTTTAGATTATCCAAAGAAGACTTGACCTAAATGAAAATTTGAGCTGCAGAAGGAAACGGGGCCACAGTGGAGGGACCAAAGAGCCACATCAGGTTGAACTTGGTTGTAGGTGAACTGGGAACAGTTTTAGCCCTCATGAAGGTCTTAAATCAGTTGTATTACCAGGCATCTTATCCATTTATTTGTACACGTTTCTGTATGTATTTTCTTCATGAACTAACCTTTAACTGGACACGGAACGTCTGCATTTCCACCAGCTCACTTAAATGTTCAGGAATAATCACAATCCTGTCTTTAAATTAACCTTATATAGGAAGGAGGTCATGGTGAGAAGATTCCTAATATCTGGACTATTTGTTTCAGAATATAGTCTTTTGGAATAGGCCCCAAGTAAACGGGTATATGCTGCTACTTTTCACAACATGTAACATTTGATTTGTGTTTCCCTAATTTATAGCTCCTTCTGTTTTTGTGATGCTACGTTCCTTTTTTAGAACAATTAAAAAAGCAAGAAGAACAGAAACTGCGGCCTCGTATTGGAAATGAGGAAGCGTGGCCGGAAACGACACGAAGGAACGTGTTTTACGTTTTTTGTTGGTTATATTTTTGTTCCAGTGCGGCACAGATTGTGAGTGATGTCAGGATTCATTAGCTCAGAGACTCTGAGGTCAGGTTTACCACCTACGGGAGAGAAACTCTCCTGCAGTCACGGGATAACAAAGTACCACCACGTTTCAGAAAGACCACGTTTCAGAAAGACCTATAGCCACAACAAGTCTCTGTAGTTTCCATTTGCAGACACCGGGTTTTCTCAGCTCCCTTAATATTTGCAAAAGTTTTGAAGTTTGAATTGGGTCCTTGGAACACCCAGACTCTTTATTTTTAGTCATTTAGTCGTGGATTTGTTGCCGTGTTTGACATCAGTGTTCTGCTGCGGACCCAATGTGGACCAAGCCAACCCTAGCCTGGGTTAGGGTCTAGATTTATTTGACATACTGAGAGGTTCATGGCAACTGCCAAAACAAGCTCAGGTCATTACACCTCCACCACTCCCATGGTTGAGTGTTGAGGCCCTTTTACACCCACTTCATTTGGCTCGGGTCTCCTCAGCTCCACTTGATTTTTAAAACATTTAATTTACAGCTTTGTTTCCTAACGGTGAGGCTTTTTTCCCTCCCTGCTCAGGGGTAGGGTCGATCAGAGCGGAGTAGCGCCAAAATGTGTCATGAACAGAATGCTGTTCGCTGATTGGTCAAAGGTCTGCGGTTTTGCCCTTTAAAGTCCTTATTGTCATTCTTGCCATGGCTGAGGCAAATATTTCCTCTGAAAGCCCTAAATTTTAACTCTGTAAGACAAACTTTGGAGCAGATCAGACATTAAATGTTCTTTTATATTTCTCAAAGTGTTTTACGATCTGTTGTCAGGGTTGATTTTCTGGATCGGTCGCTCCAGGGAAGACTGGTAGCTTAAATGTTCCCCTGCTTGTAAATGGGCTTTCCACCTGCAGAATGATGAATTTGAAATATTTTAGCTCTCATGACCCTTCCCAGGTTTACGAGGAGCAACCGTTGCCTCTTTAAAATCATTGATGTCTTTAGTTCTTTACATCCAGAGCAGCAAATGGACAAAACTCCTGCTTTTATAGTGGCAGTCATGGAAATCAAGATCAGCTGAGCATTTAATCTGCAGCACCTGGCTGCTACTATAAGCAGAAAGGACGTACATCGTTATTTCACCATAATGTTACTGACAGCTTTCCTTTTTTTCCAGCACTCTCCCAAATTAGCCGCACAGGGTTCCCGCATGAAATCTTCATTCCAGTAATCAGAAAATCTGCTCTTATAGTTGTGAAGGCTGCGGTCCGCACATCAAACACCCATTTCTCTTAAGACCTCCGAGCACTCGTGAATTGACTGGAATCTCTCTTCACACAGAGCCGTTTCCACCACATTACCCAGCCGAGCGGCCTGCACAGTCTCATTGTGAAAATCATCTCGGGGTGCTCATCTCCCCTCTCGCCGCTGTACGACCGAATATCGGGGTCTGAGGGCTGCAGAGGCAGATAGCGACCCACTAAAGAGCATCCTCTCTGGAAAAGCCGTGCTTTTTAGAAGAGCTGTCCTGGAGATAAAGCGCTGGATCTGATAGAGACGGGCAGATTGTAAAGTGTGCATCAGATCGATAAAGAGGGTGCACGGATGGTTCGGTGTTACGCAACTGCAGTGGAAAACATGGTGGTTGAGTGTTTATGTTTTGGCTATTTGTCCACAGGATTGCTCACAACCTCACCTGGATTTTTATTTTTACTGATGCTTTTGTTCTTATTGCTTATTACTGCTGGTGGGATGTGATTAAAACAAATATAGCAAATTAATAAGATGATGTGTAATTAATTCATTACAATTAATGAAATATTGTTGTTTTTTTTGCCAACCAGAAATACTCCACATAACAAGCAAAGCCTTTCAATTGTTATGAATTTTTGGTACAGCAACATCAAAAGTGGTGCCCGACAGGTAAAACAAGGAACAGAGATAAAAATTTAACAGAGGAAGCTTGTCTTATGTGCAGAAGGCAGCTGGATCTAGAGCTTTAGGGCCACAAAGAAAACGTTTGACCACTTTTCAATTTCCTCTTCGATTTAGGAACTGCATTTATAACCTGAGGGAGCTAGGTGGGGCATAGAGATGAAGCAGGTTGGGCAAATATGCCCATGCAAGGCCACCGTCCCCACGGAGACGAGATTAGGCATATCCACCAAGGTATTTTATCGATTAGGTCATCTGTCCACATGGATGCGCCGTTCTGGGAGACCGTAAACAAAAGTTTTTTTTAAACCGGGTCACAGAGTCAATACACAGGTTTCGTTTTTCCCAGGGGTACATGGGCCACATCTTTTCTTAAACGATGACTTCGTAGCTTTGCCTCCCTCTGTAACAAAGATGGCGCCCTCCAGTGTTGCGGCTCTGTTATGGCTGTTGGTAGTGTCCTCGGACTCTTCGGCCGTTTCTCAATATGCGTTCTTGAGCATTCTCGTGTGCTCATGTGATTGTGACACGTCATCAGCCTCAGCCCGAGCACTGTTCCGATTGCCGAGAACGCCAGAGCGAGAACGCGCCACATTCCCGGATGTTGTTCCCGCCGCGCCCTCTTTATCGAGCATGCATCAGAGCAGACTTGTGCGTTCTTCAGACTGACCGCTTTCCCAGAATGCACCGCGGCAAGATAATTTTTAGGCTTTTTAGAAATTAAAAATGTTGTTTTAAAAAAAAATTCAATAAGATTTATTGTGGTGTAGTATATAAATAGTTTTGAATGAAATGCTAAAGAACTGTGCGTCTCATGACGTCACAAGTACGCTTCTGTTCCAATACACCAGGGGTCACTAATTAAAAATCAGTGGGGTCCGAATAACAAAAATCAACAACCAGTAAAGGTCCGGACACATTTTTAATTACAATCCGTTACTTCAAACAGTATTTAACACTGAAATAAAATGTTTATGCATCCACCTTTTACATTGACTTTTTAAACAAAAAAATAACATAAAAATAGAACGTTTTTCTATTTTAAAATCCAAAGTGCTTTTTGCTTTTGCTTTTTTTTTTCTAAAAAGTAGCCAGCAGCAGCAACCCTGACTGACACAGCTCATTGGCTAATTTGCATCACGTGCATCCTCGTGCCTGACGCTCCGGAGGGCTTTGCCATATTAACAAGTGAAGTTAGCACAGGGGTTGAAGCAAAAATAATGTTTGACTGAAAAAAAATTTCTCGCCAGCCCATATATTCCTGGGGCCGTGGACATCATGCCGCATTAGTTGGCTCACTTACTTAGTGTGCAAAGTCAACTAAATCTGGTACTTTTAAAATATCCATTGAAAATTCCTGTATCTCTGCCACCTTTCAGCTTTAGACCCTTTGTGTCATCCTGGACAGCCTCTCCATCACTTTCCACATCCACATCATCATCTGGGCTACTTTCATCTCTGCAGCATCAAGTTCTTCCTTCACACTGTTGACAAACTGGTCCACAGTCCACTTTACAATCCCAGCTCCCTTTCCTCCCTGTCCTCCAGAAACCCTCCACAAACTGCAGCTGATTCAGAGGACAGCAGCTTCATCATTACATCATCTACTTCACACCTGTACATCAACTCCACTGGCTCCCTGTCACATTCAATATAAACCAATTCTATGATCATACAAGGCCAAACATGCAGACGCATCACCAACACTATGATGACGTCATACATTTTAATTTGACACAGATTGCACATGACAATAATCAGTCTCTGCTTTGCCTGTTATTGTTCACCAATTAATCATTACAGTTTATAAAAAGGCATGATTTATTTTTTATTAAGTTTAATAAAATGGTTATATTTTAGCCCAGTGACTGGAGACCTGTCCTGGATGAACCCTGTGTCCGTGCTCCACTTTAACTTCATAAAAAAAACTCTCTGAGAATCGCCTTTCTCTGGCCTCACCCAGTTAGAACCCGTTCTACAGTCCATGTTGTAGCTGCAGTTTATTTGTTTTATCTTTTTGATGTAGTTTTCTTAATCTGTAAGCATCAAAATCCTTGTCATTTTATTTAGTGTCCTGGAGCGCAGCTGCTCATCAGGTGATCACTGTTGCATACTGACTGACAGCAGATGCAGCTCTGCCTTCTTTGTTTCAGAACAGCGCAGGGTTGTTTTTTTTTTTTTTACTTTTTCCCAATCGAACCCAGTCAAATGCCAACCCTTCTTCTTCAAGGGTCATGCTAAATTAGCCTGAGCAAGCGCGTTACTCTTCTTTGTGTTTTAAATAAAACATAACAGCGAATCACGAGGGGATCCCTGGTTGGTCGCCGCGTTTATCAGCGAGGGAATAAACGCTGACAAACGACATGGCCACAGGTGGAAATAATTCATTAATTAACTGCCGGAGCAGATTGACGCTTACCGAGGGAAGTTGTTGTCAGCTGTTGAACTTTCTGACCTGCTGGTTCGCATAAATCCAAAGAAAACCTTTGACCACCGCTACTTTCATTCATACCATCTGTGGCCAGTTTAAAATGCTCTCCTAAAAGTTAAAATGATGAACACCGATAAACCTCAGACTGGCAATGTCCGCTTTGGAAAGACCCGCCCTACTCGCTTTCTGATTGGCTAATGTCCCGGCTCTGCCATGTTTGATTGGTTGAGAGCAGCTTCAGATTAAAACCTTAAATAAAAAGTCTAGACGGGACTATTTGCGCTCAGTTTCCAAATGACGGAAATCCGTCGCAGCGACGGAGAACTTTAACCCCTGAGTTAGACACTGTCGTCGGACAACATGCAGTAATATATAAATGTTTTAAATCAGGTTGGGTCCGGATTAGCCAGCAGGTGGGTCCGGATCCGGACCGCGGTCCGCTAATCCGTGACCTCTGCAATACACCATACGTGCTGCGTGCTCGCGTTCTTGTCAAGTCCGATCTTCCTGTGTTCTCGCCAAGACCGGACTTGATGAGAACGCGAGTCTGTACTCGCGTTCTCGTGAATTGAGAAACGGCCTTCCTTTCTACCGAGCCCGTGTTTTTTTATGTGTTTCTTTTGCAGTATCACAGCGCCACCAATGGGCCCGGCGGACCAACTACAGCCTTTACAGTTGGGCTGCGTCCTCTTGCATGAACACAAATTATTTTCTTGATCGTTAATGAAAATTCATCGTGTTCATCTCTGTGTAGACGAGGCCTTTGACAGCAAAAACAAGTTTAAAATTTGGCTACCATGTAGTAATTTATCTGACCAGACAGTTCAAGATGTGATATGGTTCAAAATGTCTTACTCTAAGTAAACCAGCAGCTTTCTGCATCCTGCTGCTGTAAATCATGCAACTATGTTGGGAATTTTCTGCAATCTTCCACCTTTCTCTGTGTCACTCTTACATTCTCATGCGTATCTTGCACTGCAGAACTTTTACTAGACAATAATGCTCTGTCCTCAGCTCTGTACGTAGTTCTGGTTGCGTTTTAATCTTTCTCTGCTGGCTGCCTCTTAGAATTAAAGTCCAAAGAGAAAAACCTTCCAGATTGAAAGCGTGCTGTCATGGCGACAGTGACAGGCTGTGATCACAAGTTCAGCTGTTTGTCCTCTCACCTGGTCAAGTCATCTCATGTATCCACCAACATATCCTGGCTTTAAACGTTTTAAATGGCGTAATTTTTAACCCCGACTATGGACACTGCCTGGTTAAATTTATCATTTTGCTTAAAGGTATATAGCCATGCCGGTGTGCTTAAATAATAAATCACTTGTAAATAATGCCAGACCGAGCCGAACCCTATGCAATGTCTCATAGTAAAGCAGCAGCTCGACGTGGTCGAATACCAAATTAATATTACATAAAGGAGCGATTAGTAAGACATTTACTGTAAAATCAACCGAAATCCTTTTCATTTGTCACCCAGCTTGGAAGTAACATTCCCTATAAACAATCCATCCTCTCCATCAGCAATGTCTTAGTCACGTTTTTGTCCTTTCAAGCCTAGAGGTACGGTCTGGAATGACTTTTGGTGAAGAGTGTAGCCCGTGTTTACTTCCTGGTTCCTGAGCCAATCATATGTGAGTTCCCAGGTTTCCCAAAGCAGAGCGCAGCATTTAGTATTTTATTTTGGCAAAAGAGCAGCAGCCTGCAAACATGGAAGCCAGTAAGAGAAGTGAACCAGAAATATAGCAAAATACATCAAATGCCTATCCTGTGTAAGTACAAATTCAGTGGAGTTTTACAGCCGCAGGACCGTTGGGTAAATGTCAGGTCTCCATGAAAGGCATTGTGTATGTGTTGTTCCAATTTTAACCACTAAGCGTCATTATTAGTTATTATCCTTTAAAAACACCAATCTACAGCAACTCTGAGAGCCTCATATCGGGACATTTATTCACATCAATCAACTCTGCGGTCACATCTGAGCCTCAGCAGGTTTAGCTTCTGAACACAAACGTTCATACTGTATTCCCAGAGACATTCCAGGGTTTTCCCTCTTGGAATCATATATTTATTTACATTTCTTTTTCACTGGATCTTGGACCAGTCCTCATTGTTTCACTGGGAGATGCTAATAGCTGTTAGCCGCTTCCTTGTTTTAAGCCCTGCTGCGCATGCGCAGTACGTACTTCCTCTGTTCTTAAACATGAACACAAAAGGCTTTATTTACTAACAAACAAAAATAACTAATACGCCAGCAGGATGTGATAATCTTTCATAAAAACTTTGTATGCAACCAGAGTGAGCTACTGATATAATTACAAAAAGTCAAATAATGGGGCTATGCACATTTAATATGTTACATTTTTAGCAATAAATTACTAAATGAATATTCTAAAGAATCCCATTTTCTTTAGTATTAAGTTATTTTTAAGAATGTACTACTATTACCTTTTTGTAATTTTGAAACAGATATTCAATATTAGGCCTACACCTAGAAATAAAGGATTTAATGTAGTCTAGAAGATAAGAGTGATTAATGTTTCTGAATATCCCATAAATTAAAGTACATTTGTTCTACTTGTATCTACACTTGTTCTTAAAAAAAATAATAATAAAGGCTTAAAATATTTTTAAAGAAAATAATCAGACAGCGGCTCAAATATATTAAGTAAAAAAAAGTCAAGCTCTTCACTTTTTGGAACTGAAATCATCTAAATGTTTCCAGGGGGTGGAGCTAATCAGACTTATTTGATAAAATGCCCTATTATTGGCAGAAGCCCCAAAACATTTGCATTCATTCCAGTCAGAGGAAACATTTTGGTAAAGTTAAAAGAGAAGGATACAATTTTTAACGTAGGAATCTTGGAAAGCGTGAACACGGATTAGAAAGACTTGTATTTGTCTACGCTGTGACTTACTTAAATGCTTTATTCTGCAGGCACTCTGTTGGATCCCAGTGGCCTTTATGACGAAGACGTCAGTTCACCCGAAAGTTTACAAAAGTAAGTATCAAATGAGCTTAAAGATAGTTTTTAAAACAAATGTAAGTTGTTTTAATGTTATTGCGCTAAGATCTTTGCAATCTGCAGCAATCTGTGAAGATATTTATTCTTTTTATCTTTAGTCCATTGTGTGCAGTAATCTGGTTTGCTGGAATAACGTAACTTTTGCATTTTATATTTATTTATTATTTAGATTATATTTATTTAGTTATTTATCTCTCTGTTATGGCTAACAGCGTTTCATTTTACCCAAGAATAAAATGACAATAAAGCTTCTTCTTCAAACTCTTCTAGTCACAATTACTTTTGGGGAATGAAGTTTATCTTTTACAGATGTTCGGTGCATGAAAGCAAAAAAAAATAATAATTATAATCAAGGTTGATGACACACTAACAAACTTCAAACCACAACGATGATTCCTTGGATATTAAACCTTTGCACAAGATGCTTTTACACCTTCCTGTGAGTGTAGTTCTCCTTCTGAGTGAATTTGGTTGCTGTCGCAGAGTGATGGAGAACGAAGAGGGGAGGAAGGAGTACCTGGTGTTTCCTCCCAGTAAGAACCAGTGCCCTGCCAGCAGTCAGAAGGGCCGGAAAATCCCCCTGAAGGGGAACGGACGCCGGATCGACTACATCCTCTACAGTGACGAGGCCATTCAACAGGACTGGAAACAGGTACGGTCTGAAAGGGACAATAGCATTGACAAGCTCATTTAATCCTGCATCATATTTATCTGTTTCAGGAGGTTTTTTTATTAGTGTTCAGATACTTTACTGTGCTGTTACAGCATGTTGCGATAGTTACAATGGTTTTAAATGTCTTGCAACACATTGCAGTGATCCTGCAAAGTGTAAATAAATTTTCAAAGGCAAGGGTTTGTGACGAGGTCCTGGATTCGACCTGGGGTCCTTCTGCATGGAGCTCTCATGTTCTCCCCGTGCATGCAGGGGTTCTCTCTGGGTTCCTCCCAGAGTCCACAAACATGACTGTTAATCGGTTACCCTGGCTTGCCCTCAGGTGTGAGTGTGTGCATGCATGGTTGTGTGTCTCTGTGTTGCCCTGTGATGGACCTGTCCATCTCCATCATCATCATCGTTGTTTATTTATAAAGTGCTTTAAAAACCAAAGTGTTGCACAGGTAGGCCTACAGAAGAACTAAAAGTATAATAATAATAATAATAATAATAAAAATTTGCAATAGAAAGCAAAGAAGAAACAAATGCTGTCCAGGGTGTATATAGCATTGACTGCTGGAGATAGGCACCCACCCCCTACGACCCTTCATGGATAAGCGGGTGTAGAAAATGGATGGATGGAAAATGTTTTAGCAGCATTCAGTCTTCGTTGGTAAGAGTATATCTGCATCCCACATCTTGACTGTATAATATTCGCCCACTCTGCTCCACTTTCTGCTCCTAAACTGTCAGATTGCGAGAACATCTCTAGTCCAAAGCTTGCTTCAGGTCTCCCTTCAGGGCGCCTCTTTTTGAAAGTTTTCCAGACATGTTCCCCCTGGAGAAGACCCACAAATAGCTGGAGGGACTGTAAAGCCCTTCTGGCCTGGGTTTACTGTAGGACTCCCAGAATGAGGGACGTTTTGGTTTCCCTCCTAGACGTTTTACCCCTTTGACCCAATCTAGGATGGGCAGAAGAAAACAGACACACAGGTGAATGGATCTTCAAAATTAAAAAAGAAAAGTTCCTCTAGTGATGCCGTTATTTTGTTGATTTTAATGCATGGACTCACCGTAATGCTGAAACCTAAAACCTCTCTTCACCTTCAGCTTTCTAGATACATTAAGATTTTTGGTTTAAAACAAGCTGACTGGTATTATAAGCCTGTATTAGGACTACATCTACCTTTGCAAAGACCCAAATCGCATCCAAAAGAAAGGGATCCCAGATCATGATGCTGCCACCCTGTGTTTCACTGAGTAGAAATGTCTGTTATTTCTGCCTCAGATTGTGACTTGACAGTTTTATCTTAGGTTTTTTCTGGACCATAGCACAATCTCACACAAGATCCTGTGAGCTTTTGGCCACACCTGGCCAAGGTGAATCTGCTTTTGACCCTTTCTGTTGCACCCTTGAAGTACAGACAGGACTCCAGGTGTATTTTGGGGTTTATTCTCTGAAATATATCCAACATTGCAGTACATGAGACTGTCTTCTGGACGATATTCACAGTGACTGAAGACGGGTTAATATAGCCTGTGCCAATGTGCTCACTTTTAGGTATCTCCCTCTGGTGGTGTAAATCGATATTACAGTTCAGTTATACTGCAACTCTGGATGTGGTACACAGCATTTATGTTTTTTTTTTAAATGATACAATAACATGAAACATGAAATAAAATAACGAAAGATTAAATTAAAATATGGATATAGCAAATTAAATGTGTTGGGTGGCCTCTTTTTAGCAGATGAAACATTTTTGAACTTTTGTAAACAGCTTTAGTATTTATGAGCTTCTTTTGCGAACTTTACTTGCCATTCTCACATTACTCTCCAAGCACAGATATGGGGAGAATAACAGAAATTGCTGTGACTTGTAGAATATTACTACTACTGACCAGAAAACAGTTTATTCTGATCTGCTCTCAGTATAATAAAATCATTTCAAAGTCCTGTAATTTATTGTCCAAGCAAAGCAAATGTAACAAAAATGAAGCCAGAATCCGAGCCGAACTTTATAGTTAATCGGATTCTCTTCGCGTGATGGCAGACGTAAACTCAAGAACACTGAAACCTGAAAGTAAATCTGAAGCTGATTTAGCAAAACATTAATTTAAAGATCTGCACATTAATGCAGCTGCATGCTGTTGCAGCTGTTTTTAACTCTGACTTTAATACATTTGTTTTTTCAAATAAATTAGACAGAATGTGTCACATTAACGGTGGTAACAGTAAATAAACAGGAAATTAGTTACACAGATCCCATTTTTTAGCTCACAACAACCCGTTATTTTAAATTGTGTTTGTGGCCTTAATTAATTTTCCAGTTTTACATAAACAAAAAAATCCATCATAGTCTGTTTATCCCAGATTGTGTCGCATTGAAACAGGTTGAGGAGGGAACTCCAGATTTTCCTCTTTCCCCAGACACATCCTCCAGCTCATTTTGGGGGATCCCAAGGCGTTCCCAGTCAGGATAAATTGTCCCTCCAGCAAGTTCTGGGTCTTCCTGGGGTCTCCTCCCAGTAGGAACGTCCCCAGAAACCCTGCAAAGGGAGGCTCCAGGGGGCATCTTTACCAAATCTCCAACAACAATAAATCACAATTTATGTATTTTAACAGAAACAGTTAAAAGTTAGAGTGTGAAGTTACAGAGGAAGGTGTAGTACGGCTGGTTTCTTCAGCTGATTTTACATCTTGTCTTCACAATCTTTTTGTTCATGCACAGCACTTTAAATCGTCTTCTCACTGAAAAGTGCATTCTATTTAAACTTGCCTTGCCTTCTAAAACCATCTTAATTTTCTGGAGTCCATTTTTGTTCTCAACAATAATGAAGGCAATGGATGGAGAGATCTTTCTCCACTGAGGTGGTGGAGGGTTTGTGTGCCCCTAGGATCCTGTGGGCGTTGTTGTCCAGAGCTTTAGCTCCTTGTGGGGTCTCCCATGGCAAATTGGCTTCAGGGGAAGGGTCAGACGAAGAGCGACTGGATGATTTCAGTGACATGGCTGAACCGGCAACAACAGTGGGTGAACCTAGCCAGGATTAGGGAGATCGGGGTCCCGACTGGAGTCAGTTCTGGGATTGGCTGGCGAGCACCTGGCGGTCGAGCTTTGGCTCCCAGGTCCGGAGAGGAACATCAGGATCGGGTGCAGTGAAAGTTGGTTGGTAGGCGAGGCCAACCTTGCAAATCCCTGGCAGTGTAATCTGGCTTTAGGGATAAACATAAAGATCTTAAATAAAAGGAACATGAGCAATCTGAAACTGTAAGTCACCGAATGCCAAAGCTGATGAAAAAATAACCCAGGATGTCGGTGGGACTGGGACCAAGAAAAGACGTTTTTAACGCTCACATGTCTTCGCATTTTAACCAGCTAAAGACGTCTGACCTGCTGGAGGTGAAAATGCTGTACCAGTGAGATTTAAGTTTAACCACTGAGTATTTTTTATGCATTACAACGATTTTAACAAAACTGTCAACAATATTAAGTGAACACAATCCTCTATGGCAACTCAAACTAATTTTGACAAAAATACAACCTGGACATGAGGTTTGCTTCCGCCGCAAAAAGGTTTTTCTTTTATTTCATTAAACCTAAATATATAATCTTGACAGATGCATGACAATTACAGTATATTGTATATTAGTTTTTTTGTGTTTCATGCATATATGTTGCATATTTGAACCACATTTTAGTGCAGTCTGTACCACAGAACAAACAGTTTGTTCTCGAGCTTCACAGAGACTCAGTGCGGGAGCTTTGGAGGGACTGTCTGTGATTTAGTCTGAACAAAAACACTCATCGAACCCCGCAGGGACGCTTTGACTGAAACCAGGGACCTGAACAATGAAACAAAGCAACACAACCTGGAAGCGCATGCCTATAAACAATAGAAGCTCTGGATTCATTGTCGGAGATCAGAAAACCAAAACACGTCATTTACATCAGGGCATCTCATCCTCCTGCTTTCAGCCTCTTCTCTCTCACACGGCAGCCATGTTTTGCCGTGTTGTGGCAGAATAACAACATTCTTGTCAGACAAGCAGTTTTAAAATTTTATTTTAGCCCTTTTTAATACTTTAAATTGGTTCATAGGGACTAGCTTTATTGTTTTTTCATACATACCATGTTTAGCTGTGGAGTTGCTGTTCTTGTTAGCAATTGAAGTATCTTTAGATGTTATGGCAGAGTCAGTGATTATTGTTGGGAAGTACCTCAAGTGGCTAAAATGTTCCCACTTCTTTAGATCAGAGGTTGCCTATTAGTGTTTGGTTGAGAATCCGGAGATCAAGTTATCTGAGTGACATTTAAAGTTGTGGTAACAGTGCGGGGATGGCCCCGCCACTTAAACACAATAAAGCCCTCATTGATGAAAGTAGAGCTGAGAGGAGGGAAGCTGACTGAGCTTTTTAGCATGCTCTACCTCCGTCCTTAAGCTTTTTAAATAAAATTACAGTGTATCTGCAGGAGAAAAGAAGCTTCGTCGGGATTATTGCACAACCTGCAGCTGCAGAAAGCGATGCACATAAAGCTTCTTATTGTGATCAAGTGTAAATGTGCAGAAAGAAATATAGAATCAGTGGAATTTGGTAGTTTGACCACTATGAACCAGGAACAAATGGAGACTAGGTCTGCAGAACATTTATAAAACTGATCAGAAACTAGGCTGCTTTGTTTCCGTTCCACTTCTTGTTGCGTTTTATGTAACTGACCAACTCGAGGCAGAGCATATGTGTGAACTGGAAGAAAAAGTCACCAGCAGAGGTGGGTAGAGCGGCCAAAAATTATACTCAAGTAAAAGTAGCACTACTTCAACATATTTTTACTGAAGTAAAAGTAAAAAGTAGTCAGCCAAGAAATTAGTCAAGAGTAAAAAAGCATTCAGTAAGAAGGCGACTCAAGTACTGAGTAACTAATCATAACAGCTAATGATTTAATATTTAAAAAGTGTTTAATCGGACAGATAAAAAAATTTCTGGTGTTTTACAGACAAAAATTTAAAAAAATATAAAGAATAACATGATTGCGCAATAACAAATTCAGGCTGAAGAAACATTTTCTAAATATTTTTTTTTCAACATTAAACTTGAAAGCAACACTTACAGCAGATAATCTATATACAGCATGTTAGAACAGTGCAAAGTACTTCCAATGACAATGTCTGCTATTTACTGTAAGTTAATTTTACCTACAAATGGCTCAATGACCTCAGCAGATAGGAAATAACATTAAAATAATAAAGCAAACAAGAAAGTCTCACTTTAACATAAACTCTAAGTTTTTGTTTCTCTGGTGCATTTTTGCTTAAAACAAGTATGTTCTGTATTCAGGAAGTTACTCAGAGCAGGTAGAGTAGTCAGATATTTTAGTCAAGTAAGAGTAGTGATACTTGAGTAATAATATGACTCAAGTAAAAGTAAAAAGTACAGTGCAGTGAAACTACTCTTAAAAGTACATTTTGTTCAAGAAGTTACTCAAGTAACTGGAAGTGAGTAAATGTAACTAGTAACTACCCACCTCTGGTTATAACTTTTTGCTAACAAAAATCTGAAAGGAATGCTTTGCGTTTGCATTCAGTCCTGTTTGCTTATACTCAGTGGAACCAATTGCCAGTTTAATTTCAGTATAAAAAGTTCTGTGGAGGCCTCAGAGGTTTGTTAGAGAACATTAGTGAACAAACAGCATCAGGAAGACCGAGGAACACAGCAGACAGGGTCAGAAAGAAGGTTAAAACAATACCCCAAGTTTTAATGTCTCAATTGATCGCCATGCAAATCCTTCTCCAAATATTGAAAGAAAAGAGCAGAATGTGTCTAGCCATGTCATAGCCGCCCCACTAAACTAAATAACCACAGAGGCAGCCAAGAGACACCTGGCAACTCTGGAGGAGCCGTAGAGACCCGCAGCTCAGGTGCAGCTCAGTGCTAGGAAGAAAGAAAGTCCAAACTTAGAAAAACCAAGACACTGAACACTGTACGTGATGTTATATAAAAGACTTAAAGGCCCGTGACTACTTTTGCAAGGCACCGCGTGTCAATTTAACCACAAGTTTTTCATATAAATATAAACACAGGACATGAGAGAACAGCCGTGCAAATTTAGAAAAGGGAAAAAACATGCAAGCGTTGCTCTTTAGCACTTCAAGTTTCCTGATGATCTCAACCAGAAACTCGATTCTAACTTCCTTACTGCAGCTGGCGATACATTACCCCTTTTCAGCAGCTTTCATGTTTATCTGTAACATATGTCAGTTCTTTTCCTTTTTAAAGCCAGATTTTATTTATGACATTTTACGTTCAGTTTATTTACGAGGCAAATTGACCTTGAAAGTAACAGAAATATCTAAACTTAACCTTAGAAGGAGCCCAGAAATTAGAAAATTAACACAAAAGGAGCAGGCTGCCCATCATTTACTAGGCCATGGCTCCTAAGGCACCTTGAAGCTGTTGTAAATCCCAGCCAGATGAGGAAACAAGAAAAACAAGAACACCAAATCAAGTTTAAAGGAGCTTCCTACAGTCTGATGATGAAAAGGAAACACTGAAGGTTGAACATAATCAAGGTCTTTCCCATTTATCAGCTATGCAGAAACAGACACAGCCGGAGAGCACTGGTGTCCTCCACAGCCACACTTTGGAGCAGTGCGCTTCATTTTTCAGCACATTTCTGTGAAATTATTGCGTTATACGCGTTTATTGCGTTAGTTGTAATAATATAATTCTAGCTGTTACTAGCAGCTGAAGTCTCCCTGTAAGTATCAAAAGTGGCAGTAATTATTGTTGGGAAGTACCACACGTGGCTATGGTGTCTGCATGTCTTTAGATCAGAGGCATTATTGTTTAGTCCCTAGACTTCCAGCGAACGAAGTGAAGTTGTGGCAAGCGCCTGGGGATGGCCCCGTGGTTTAAACACAATGACCTTTAACTGCATCCATTCGTTTTAACCACACCAGGAGAAGAGAAGCCACAACATATAGTTATATATAACAGGATTTCATCTACAGAATTTAACAAGTATAGCGTTTATTTTTACCGCAATCAAATGTACAATTGTTCTCAAAATGACAGCAAAACACGTTAAAAATCCTTGGATTTACTCTTCTGTCTAAAATAAACAATGAGCAAATGGTGACATGGGCTGTAGGGCACTTCTAAAAAATGTATGTCTTAAGTTTTTTTGACACTATGCGGGTTAAAAAAAAGTGTCACGAATCAATGGGTCCGCTTTTTTTTCTGGCCGCCGCTGCATGAACTGCCAGACAACTGAAGAGTTGAACACAGGATAGTTGCAAATGTGTTTTAATCCTTATACAAATAAGAAATCGTTCTGGGCAATAACACAATTTGAACAATTTATCAAGAAAGAGAAAAGGTCAGCAACGAAATCACACAGGTGCAAAACATCAGGTGCACATGAAGAGAACCTTGTTCCTCAACATTTCAGAAGAAGTTTAAACCTCAAACATTTGGCCGGGTATCTGAAGCATCAAAACCAACTTTGGTGCAGAGGAGCTGTGTCTCTACTCAGAGCTGTCCCCAGATGACGGAGCGCCCCAGGATGTCTAAGAGGTAGAGTCCAGCCACCATAGGACGTTCATTTCTTGTCTCCTGGACCAGAAATCAGAGAGCCTCACATTTTAGCGCTGGTCAAGCTCCACAACAACATACCAGAGCTTAACTCTCTTTACTGTAGGATTCTTTGATGAAGGTCATATCTTAAAGTGTAACTCACCCCAGAAACAACTTTTTTTTTTTTGTAGATAACCTTTATAAACTGGACCTTTGATGTTACTGTGCAATCTTTTACATTTTCATGTGAACTTGTTTAGTTCTGCAATATTTGTCTTAAAACAGCACCGTGTAAGTTTTGACCCAAATATTTGCTTATACTGAGATATATTAAATGATATTTCAGGTCAATATACAACACTTGGCGCATATCGATGCTCCGTGTGGGCCGCCCTTCTCAAAAACTCGACGGATCCTATGTAACTCCGGATCCGTCGCTGAGTGGGTCATGTGACCTAGAGCTTCCGCTCTAGGTCACATGACCCACTCTAGAAGCTTAGATTGCTGTCACATTAAAATAAAACAGATATGACACTTACCTGATTAGACATAGTTTTGGTTCTCTGGTGTAGGATTTAATCTAGTAACTCTAGGAACTAGTAACTCCATGATTTCTCAGTCTGCTGTTCCAAAGGGGTCTGCTATCAGATTCCCAAACACGGAGGGAGACTGTTTAATTTTGCGACAGTGCAGTGTTGCCAGAGGCCTTCCCTAACCAGGAGGTTACAGGTCTAGCTCCTCTAGTGGCTAAACGTTACTGCTTTATAACTATCTTAGTGCTGCCCTCTTATTGTTGAACGGTGGCTATTGTAGTTGAATTTTCCTGCCAGTACAAACGGTGGAGGCTTTTGTCCTCATAGCCCAGCGTTCGGGTATAAAATAATCTCGGTCAGATCGGAGTTGGGATGGCGAGCTTTGGGAGCATTGATCTATAGTGTTTTTTACGGCTTTGAACGTTAGCCCATGCAATGATGCTACTAACATCACTTTACTACTCAGAGACTGCTCCCCTTCTGTCCTCCACTGCCTCTGCAGCACAGGCCGCAGGTATCGCTTAGTCAGCGAACTGATTACACTCAGGTCCACTGGGCTGCACAACCTCTGGTGACGAGGTTGATGAAAAATCCTCCACCTCAAAAGACCGATCCCTGGCGAAACCACCAGACGGCACTGTGGTCACTCATCATGTTTCAACAGGTCACTTTCCCTCATCCTTACCACAGCCCCTTTTAAAACCCGCCACTCATCCCCTCACTTAGCCCCGCCCCTCAGGGCTTGGCGCTGCCCACTTTGGTGTCCTTTTTCCAAATTTGTCTGGGGGCGGGGTTATGCTTTGACATCAGGGTGAATTACACTTTAAATAGATCAAAAGAACCACCTCATCTGGGAAAAGCAACAGGCTGATAGACAGCTTGCTTTCCTACAACTTCTGATCCTTTCCATGAGCACCACGGCGCCCTTATGGAGTCCAAACCCACACCAAGATCCAGACACAGCTCTAAATTTTACAATACAGAAATTAGATCAGTTAAACCCAAGCATAATGATTAAAATCTTTTATAGAGGCTGAATTAACTTCAGTGAGCTAGGAAGAAGGTCATTGGGTGACGTCTCCTTTTCAAGAGCGCCCTGGAGAACGCAAACAGGCAAACAAACAAGACAAGTTAGGATGATTTGAGCACACAGACATAATCATAAACATAACATTTACAATCAGATGCTTCAGGGAGGAGGAGGAACCCTCAGAAAATTTTCCGAGAGACCATATCATTAATTTGCAGGTCTTTGTTGTGCTGGTTTCAAACACTAGGTGAAGCATATTTAAATGCCTTTCTTCCAGACGGCGTACTGATAATAAGCAGACATCCTGGACTAAACTCTGCAAACATCTGAGCTTTTTGAGCAGATGTACCTCTAGATGTAAAAGTGAAAGGCACAAAATAGCAGCAGTAGATTAAAACATACCAGTGCCTCAGTCTGCCATCAGACCATCCAAGAGAAGCATTTAGCCGAGAGCGGTGTATGAACCAAATTTTAGAAATTTTAAATAATTTCACATTGCTGTGACTAACAGCGTCCAGTGCATGTGGGCTTTGAGAAGAAAGCTGATAAAAAATTATCCTCGACAGCGAAAACCTGAAACTGGTGTACGCTGAAATATTGTTATAGTTAATGAAAGAAAACACTCGTTTAAATTAAAAACCAA
This sequence comes from Fundulus diaphanus, assembly GCA_037039145.1. Taxonomy (NCBI): domain Eukaryota; kingdom Metazoa; phylum Chordata; class Actinopteri; order Cyprinodontiformes; family Fundulidae; genus Fundulus; species Fundulus diaphanus. The sequence goes on along the minus strand of CM073134.1, from coordinate 10,143,257 downwards.
CTTAATCGAATAAGGTCTGTGGCATCTGTCCCATGATAAGTCACTTCACAGCTCTTTATTGGGTAAGAACCTTTTTGTTTTACGCGGGGGAAAAATCCCTAACGCCTCTTTTAAGGCAAGACAGAAAATAAAATATTCCTGACAGCACGTTTATTTCCCTATTTTACAAAAATGTTCATATGAAATTAACACCGACAAGGTTGGCCAGTAGAGGACCAACTTACTAAATGACACGCCGGGTTTCACAATGATGTCAACCAGAAACTAGTTTCAGCCTCCTTAGTGGCCGCCATCTTCACAACCACCACATTTCACATGACAATGTGACAGCTGTACTGTACATTAGGAAATTGTTTGATTAAAAAAATCAGCAATCCGTTTTTTAACTATGACAAAAAAACAACTATTACAGAAACATCTAAATAAACAAGTCAGTTCAAAAAGTGAAACATGTATTTTTGATGTGTCGCACACAGAGTGACATATTTCAGATGCATTTCTTTACATTTTTATGACTCAGACTTTGCGTCAAGAAAAGATAAAAAACATTTAGTTTGCATTTGTCCTGTGGAAGAAAATCATTACAGAAATGAGGGAAATCACGGGGCAAGTCCTCACTTGTTAGTTATCCAACAGGCGGTCATTGATACCCTCCACAAAGAGGGTAAGCCACAAAAGATCACAGTGATGTATCCAAACATGTTCATGGAAAGTTGAGTGGAAGGAAAAAGTGTGGTTATTAAAAGTTACACAAGCAACTGGGATGTCTGCAGATAACTTTGAAGCAAAACGCAGACAAGTTTGACTCTCCAGCTACAAACTGGCCTGACCAGAACCCCAGAGAGACTCTATGGGATATTGTCAAGAAGACGATAAGAGACAAGCTGAAAACATCTATCAAAGCAACACCTCACAGAACCGCAGGCTGAGTGCCTTCATGCCGCTGCACTGATGCATTAATTCATGCAAAAGGAGCGCTGACCAAGAGCGCATAAACATGGAGATACTGCTCAGTTGGTCTTAATTTCACTTGTTTATTGGTCTGATTAAATGTTCAAAGAATTTGACTTTTGGGTTTCCTTTATCCATAACCTATATTCCTCAAAATGAACGTAACAAATGCGTCTTTGAGCTTCTGGGAACCCGATGACAACAAGACGATGACTGACTCTGTGAATCTGCTTACCTGTTAATTCCTCCTGTTTCCCCCTCTATATCTTCTCCTATCGGTCTGATTTGTAAATTTTTTGCTTTATTGACATTTACGTGTCAGTTTTAAATTCACCGCGCAAATGCGTTTGTCTTTCTCTTGCAGGACATTGAGGAGTTCAGCTTTGTCACGCAGCTGGCCGGCCTCACCGACCACCTTTCTGTGGCCATGAGGCTGGCTGTTTCCACCGGGGAAGAGGAGCCTTAGATCCACCGTCTGACATTTAAATTGTTTTTATTTTTTTTATTTTACTGCCATGGAGGAATGATTGGGGTGCTGGGAAGAAAACAGGAAATTCAGAGTTTACAGATAAGGAGAAGCACAGGGGAAGATTGGAGGGACAGCGAGTGGATGAGTGATCAGTGGAAGAGCGCTCGGGGCATTAAAGAAGAAAGAAGAGAGAGAAAAGAGAAGAGGAGGAATAAACCTGGGGAATTCAGATTAGGAAGTCAGAATTTTTTTTATCTTCCTGGGTATATTACCCACAGATTCACACTCAACACTGCGACTTTGAGACTGTTGGTCTTTTCCTCCGATCCTCCCAGCTGAACTCAGTCCGGAGGGTTTTTGTTCTCGAGTGAAGTGTTTCATGTAGCCAACGCACGCACTCGTCTGATCGGATCTGTCTTAGGACGTAGTTTCAAGCGCGATTCTTGATTTTTACGACTCTACCTTCAGGGACAGCTGGATGGTCATTGTTCAGTGTATGAAAGAGGATCGCGGAGCTGAAGGGAAGCTGCTGACCGGCCTTTACAGTGATCATCTGTGACCTTGTGTTGTGCTCCTTCCCTCAAAGTTACCGGCCGGTTTCGCTGTCAGTCGCTCACCACGCTAAACCCCCACCTCACGTCATTCCCGAAACCTCAACAAGTGTCTTTTTTTCTTACAAGCAAATCTCACTAAAACGAGAAAAAAAAATGAGAGTTTCTACTGTAGACGCTCCAACTTTTTATAAAACTTATAATGCCTGTTTAATATGAAATGATGTGTTTCTAAGGGAAGGTAAAGGTTGGATGCAATGTGATGCTTTTAGCATGTTTTTCCAGATCTTATCGGTACGAATTTGAAGAGCATATTTTTTAGATTTAGCTCCGTTGATGCATGAAGGTAAAAGGTTTACTGCACTGTTAAAGCAGCTCGATTCACACTGACTTGAGATTGGATGCCTCAAGGAGTTTTTTTTTTGTTTTTTCTCTCCCGGAAACACCCACTCCTGTATATCGTTGAGCATGTGCGAAACACAGAAAGGTGCGCACAGGAAGAGGAGGATTTAGACAAAAAAAGCACACAACCACACTTGCAACTACTGTGCAGAGGATAACATGTAGGAAAACCTAATCGCTGTCATCATGTGACTGTACCAAATCAATGTATCAGCGTGCTTAGTTATAAACCTGTGGAGCTACAGACTCCCCCCCCCCAACACACACACACACACACACACACACACACAATAGATTCCTTTATTTTTCATTATTTCTCACATACATTTTTTTCAGTTCATCAGCCAAATTTCAGTACAGGATAAAGATAACCCTGCTAAACTCAAGAAGCAGTTTTTGAATAATGTTTTCATTGATTAAAGAAAAAAATCTATTCAAAACAACCTGTAGGTGTGGGAAAAATAATAGACCCCTTGCATCTGACGTCACAGTCACGTGATCGGGGGTGTGAGCCTCCATCTTGGTGGGCAGGCTAGCGTGACAGCCCACCACTGCACTGGCCCAGTTACCTCATTACTCGCATGTATACAAAAGACTATTCACTGATTGTTCAATATGGTGCAAACAGACTGCATCTCTGTTGCCAAAGCAATGTTTACAGTTTAGGGTCAGATGTTATCGGACTATATGCAGCCAAGTTATGAGAATAAACAACATTAAACTCACCCTGCCACGGACAACTGCTACATCATTCAGGTAAAAAACAGACAGTTCACGTATCCATCCGGCAGTGAACTGTTTGTGCGCTCCCAAACTCTTGTACGCCTTCATCTGATCGCCACTGTACGTTGGGGTGGGTGACAACACAAGGTAGTTCACCAGATCCGCGTAGCAAACTGATGGCCAATCATCGGGATTGCTAGAAAAATCCTTATCAGGAAGAGCCAAAGGGTCCGCAAATACCGGGCATACATACACTGTACGAGTTTTTCAGTCGTGGTACTTACATACATCTAAAAACTGTGCGACGGAACCGCGGGGTTTAAAAAGTTCACCGCTCACGATCTGTGCGGCGCGACGCTCGCTGTGGTGGCAGAGGCAGGCGAGCGACGGTGGGTGACAGGGACCCAGAGCAGGGGGTCGAGCCCAGCTCTGGCGAGGCCCGCAGGAGGCACCGGGGGAACGGAGGGGAGAGAGGAGGGACGAGACGCACCGGCGGCCGCGCGGCACGGCAGGTCGCCCGGCCCGGCCCGCCCCCCGCGAGCGGAGGAGTACCGAAACAGGCGGCCAGCGCGTTGCGCGGACCGGAGCGCTCTCCCTTCCCAACTCCCCCGCGAGCAAGCCGGGCGGAGGTCGCTTCAGGGACGCCCGCTCACCTCCCTCCCCTGGCGGGGACGGAGAGGAGGGGAGGGCGCTCCCTCGTAGCTCTGCTTGAACAGCAGGATGCGCTCACGACAGCCGACTGAATTTCAAACATGTTTGATTTTTACCGATCGTCCGATTCCTGATCGGGAGGTAGTCGTGAGAAGCCAGTCCCCCCTCCTCCCCCCTGTACGATCAAGCTGAAATTCGGCCCGATTCAAAACATGCTTGCACGGCTGAAGAATCGGCCCGAAAAGGGGAAAAACTCGCCCGGCTCTTGAATATTGTGCGTTGTGTAGAAAATGGCATGCCAACCAATATGGCCGCCACGCAAGGGGTTCTGGGTAACGGAGTCACGTGGTTGCAAGGGGTCTATTGCCCTCTACTCCAAATATCTGGTTTTGCCGCTCTTTCTTCGTGGCCACAACCGCCTTCAAGTGTTGGAGGAGTTCTGGTCCATTCCTGTTCGCAGAAATGCTTTAATTCAACCACAGTAGAAGGCTTTGAGGCACAGTATTTCTTCTATTTAGTTAGTTATTTGACCTTTATCTATACAGGTATTCAGATTTAAGTCCAGACCTATTTTAGGTTGCTTTTTTTCTGAGCCTACGGCCTGAAGTCTCAAACTGAAGGGCAGACATGTTTGCAACAAGTCATCCAGATCCTAAAAAAGCCCCAGTCGATCACACTATGCTCACCATGTATGACTGTGGGTGACTGTTTGGTTTTTTCTAAAATGCGTAAGCCGCAGGTTTTATGTAAAACTTCCTGAAAGGTTCCACTTTTGTCTCGTCAGTCCACAGAGTATTTCACCAAAAGTCTTGGGGATCATCAAGATGTTTTGTGTTTGAAATGTAAATTAGGACTTTTTTTTTTTTTTTTTTTTATCAGCAGTGGCTTTGAACATTGAACCTTTCCCATGCCGGTAGTTTTACAGAGTCTCTTTCTTATTGCATAAGAAAGAGCCTTTTAACTGAGGAAAATGAGGCTTGCAGTGTTTTTGTGACCACCTGGATGAATCCCCTTGTTTTGCACCTGGAGTAATTTAAGGTCCGCCACTCCTGAATGTTCCTCAAATTCACCAAATCTTTTCTATATGTGGATAAATTGCTCTCAGTGTGGTTCGTTGGGATCCAAAAGCCTTAGAAATAGTTTTTTTTAACCCTTTCCAGACTTATGGACTGATTCTTCTAGTTTGATTTTTTTATTTTAATTTTCAGAAAACCTTTAGCCTACTTCAAGTTGTCAGACAGGTTCTATTTAAGGGATTTCTCAATTCTACGTGTTTGGTAGTAAGTAGGACTGGGTGAAAATAAACTTGGCTTTCCAAAAATGTGTTAAGTCACCATTAATAGGGCCGGGTTAGTTCGGATACATTTCAAAATCATCATTTGCAAGCTGCTTTTTTGGATTTATTAAGGTTGTCTTTGTTTGATATTGAAATTTGCTTGATGGCTAAGTGTGCCAAATAAAGCAAGCATAGAGGAAGAGGGCAAACACTTTTTGCACCAATGTATATATTGTGATGATTTGCTATAAACCTTTCTTGTTGGCACGCTGTATAGGAAGGAACATCACACAGTAATTGGTTTAAATCGAATTACCTTTATAGTAGAGAAATACAAAACTTTATTTGATATAAAATCAATCCAGTGGTTTAAAATATCGACACCATCCACTCAGAAATATACAATAAACCTCTGTACATAAATACAAAACCAAACATTTAACTACGGGACACGAGCGCTGACTCATTTTTCTTCCAGCCCAGATTTCTTGAAGAAATCTTTTTCTTCAAGAAAAAGATTTTCTTGAAATCTTTGTAATTTTGAGATAGTTTCTGTTTCGTTTTTAAGAGGAATCCAGTATTTTAAATTGGTTGAATTTATTCAACAAAAATAATTCAGTCTGACCAGTTTTTGTATGATTGTAGAATTAAGCTCATGCACCACCTATAAATGGAGATATTTAGTATGCAAATAAGCTAAATCAGGCATAACTGGTTGGAACTGGGATCACAATTAATGGGAGTTTGGGGTTAGTTTATTCACAGCTCACATTTTCTGTTTACTAAAACTTTTACAGCCATCTGTGAAGAAAGACGGAGAAAACCTTTATCAATTCCTGTGGATCATTGACATAGTTCAAACTTGAACGAACCTCACCCCAACTCTGAAGTGATTTTACTTCTGTTTCAGAGCATTCATACTGGTGAAACAGTCTCAAGTCATGGCAGCAGATTTTATTCCTGACCAGAGCCCTTTCTCCTCTCCTCGTCAGGGAACAGGAAAACACGAATTCACTGGAATCTCTTGTTTCACAAGTTCTCAGGTTTCTCACAGTTACACCTCGCTGTGAAACTTGCAGTGACTCTGTTTAGGCTGTAGGGTGTAATCGCTGTAAGGTTGACGGAAGCCTTTCTCTCCCACACGAAGCGTCTCAACGAGACATCGATCGACTCTTCTGCAGCAGGAGGACTGGTTTGCTCAGGTCTGCGGACATCATCCCTGCCACAGTAAAAACACACACTGGTCAGGTTAAATTAGGAGGTTGCAGGAAAATACCGTCTGGGGGGGGGGGGGGGGGATGTTCCAGATCTCGTAGTCAAAACGCACCTTTTGGCTGTTTCTGACCTTTTTTAGAGGAAGTTTTGTTTCTTAACATGCTTAATACTGACCTGTGAATTCTGCCGTGAAAAGGCCCTGAAACTCAAGGAATGAGCCAGTGTTTTGTTAAGACACAGCAGATAATGGGATCTTTAGGCTCCTTACTAACAGCTGCCTGCCACGAAGGCCCTGTTCAGACCCGGTATTACCATGACGGCTTCAGATGCATGTAGACAAGCCTAATTATCTGATCGCTCAGGACAGGTTCTAGTGAAAGCCGTGACTGGTTGCAGGACTGCGATCGGTCCCCTATTAGTTCCAATGTTCTGCATGGTGAACAATGTTTACAGTCACTGTTAACCACCCACCTGTTTCTGAGTCACTTTAGGGGAGTCCCCTCGCAGTAAATTATCATAAACCAATAAACAATACACAGGCTGTAGAAACACGAGCCGCTGAGTGGAGAGGCGAGCGTCTGTATGACGATGTCATAAACACACCAGGTGTTGAGTAATGTCCTTGTGTTACAGTGGGAGTCCAGAGGTCACCTGGCAGCTAGGTCACGCTCTCTGTCTCTTTATGACTCACATATTGTGATGATTCTGAAAATGTTATTTTCTAATTCACCACGTGTGTGATTATTGTAAAAAAAAAAAAAAAAAAACATTTTGCTCTGATCCCAGAATTGTTTTTCTTCTTCTTCTTTTCCTTGGATAGTTCCTCAGCCGTCGTAAAACAAAGTACACCTTCTTTCAGGTTTAGGGTTTTAAACATCAGGACACGGTAAAATGACCCTGGTCCTGCTGCACACAGGTAACAGGTTCTAAAAGGTGTTAAACGTTAGGCTTTGGTGTACAGAATTGTTCATGTTCAACTCACTAATTTCAAGGTGCCCAGGTCGTGCAGCTGCAAAACAAACCCATATCATCACCCCTCCGCCGCCGTGCTCGACAGCTTGTAAAAGGCTTTTGTTCTGGTGTGCTGTGCTTTGTTTTCTCCTGACATTGTCAGTGGCTGGACATATCTACCTTTGTCTTATTTGTCAAAAGCTCTGGAGGTTTTCATGGGCCATTCAGATGCAACCTTGCAAATCTTAAGTCGCGCCGTCGCATTCCTTTAAGAAAGCGGAAGCTTTTCCCTAGCAAGCCTTCCAATTAAGCCACAATTTTTCAGCTATCTTTCCAATTGTCCCGCCATTACTTTTAACATTTAACAATTGCTAGCTGAGGCCTGCACAATCTGAAGTTTACCGTTTACAGCAGTGGTTTCCCCAAACTCCAAGCTGATGTCTTTCCACCGTCAGATGATGCGTGCTCCACAGCAGCGAACTGCCAACGCTTCTGTTTCTGCGGAGGTGGAGTTTTATTCCACGCTGCTGGTTTCTTTCTGAAATGCAGCAGCAACTTTATACTTTGTTTTCATACTGAGCTTTTTTTCAGTCTGAATTCTTGCTTGTTTGTTATCTAATGACCGGGTGGATTTTGTGCACTTTGTGTTGGAATAAAAAAAGAAAAATTAAGCCTTGTAAAGACCAACACATTTATCATTTCTTGATATTGAAGGCCCAAGAATTAGGAAGACTATGTACTTTCATCTTAACCAAGTCTATGTAAATTACAAACTTCCACAGTGTGAACTCTGCTGGTAAATGAGATGTTGGCTGGCCTAATTTTGAAACTTATTGATATTAATTATTTTTTACTATTTCTGTTAACACAAAAAATGTGATACTGGGAAAACCCAAATAACAACGGTGACACAAAGTAACTAGTTAAATAAAAGTTAAAATATTGTAGTATTTGTATTTATCTTGCTACCTTTTGTTCTTCAAGTTGTTTCCGAGTAGGAAATGATTCAGTATTAACTCACAGAGGCAATGTGGTGGGACCATGAGGTTTAGAAACCCAAGTGTTAATATTGAATTGGTTGGTAGAGAAAAAGAAAAACAAAGTGATATGCTATAAGCAGTTTCAATTCCAGCATTTTGGCAAATTAAAAACTATGTAAACACTTAGTTCCTAGATTATTTTTTTTTGTTTTTGCTGAGCTGGAAAAACGTTTTCTTTTATCTTGAAAGCAAAACATTGTGGTTTACTGCAAGTTTGCATCTACAGCCTCAATCATTGTCACACAAATTACATTGCAATGAAACATGGTACATTTTCTAAAGTGGGAAAAGTTGCTTGAAAACAAGTAGTTAACAGCATTAAGAAAGGAAACAAAGTGGCCCATAAAACAACAGAGACTACAGAGCATTGCAAATATCTCTAAAAGAACTGTTAGGATCTTATTTAACTTCTATCAAGGAGTTATCCATTGTATTTTTTTATTAAATTTTATGTAATATTATGTTTAGAGATCTACAAAAAATGTGTTTCCCAATTAAAAATGCATCAAACGTCAAAGAAACAGATTTAAGCCATAATACGGAAATTGTGGGACGTTCTCACGCACTAAAAATATATAAAAAACACAACAATTTAAACATATAAAATATTACCAGTAAAGGAAAACATACATTTTCCCAAAGTCCTTAAATGGCATCAGGCAACGCCTTCTGCAAAAATCTTAAATGTCACCAAAGAACTATAGATTCAATAATTTTATTTCTTTTCCATTATATTTCTTTAATTTAAGTGTCATTATTACTCAATTACCTGTTTGTTTATTGTAGGATTATTCACATATTTTCCTAGATTGAATTTTCGCAGCTTGAACTTGCTCAATTAAAATAACACCCAGCCACAACCACGTCCTATGTACTATGAAAATTGATTTGAAAAAGCATTATGTCATCTGCATACATACAGCGGTGGATTTGTGAGCTGCCAGATGTACAACAATTATCTAATTTGAAGGATAACTTGTTTTCTTATTAAATCCGCTGGTCCATTTTAATGTAAAAACATGTACAAAAGATTTAAATTTTTTCATGGTTGTCTTGTACCCGGTGTGTTATCAAAATCTGAGCTTAAACATGCCATTTATGATCAAATTACAGAACTTCAGAAAGGGTGCTGTCTGATTCAGACGAGTCCAAATCTTGCCAGTAAATATCAGTTTTCCTATTGGTACTGTTGCTCACGACAATCAAGCAACTGGAATTAGCCATCCATACTCCCTGAACAACTCCTCAAAAGCCACACTGGGGCAGGAATATCCAACAGATCTCATGTGTCCTGCTGCAAGAGAGTGACTTAAATTATAGTTTAGAAAGATTTAGATGTAAGTTCAACATTGGCACTTAGGAATGGATATATTAAAGTTTTGTTTCCACAAAGATGTAGATTGGGTTCTGACAGCATGCCTGAGAAAACTGGGATTTTAAATCAAATGTGCCCTTTTTCATGTCAAAGTAGGATAAAGTTGTTAGAGGAGTTCAGCTCCAAGCTTGCATAGCTGCATGTTCTGTAATATTGCTTCAGGCTTGTAATCTCAGTAGAATTGATGCCTCACTTTGCTATCCTTTCCTGGTTTGACTTTTCTATAATTTCATGTTTTTTTAATGATCTTTGTCTTTGGTGGGGATTGTCTATTTATGAGATTGTCTAAGTTGATCCCCGTAATATGGCTGAGGGATCATTTGGTTTTCTCATTCTGATTTTCGTCAACAAACTGCTTATTTTCTTCTGTTTTTCTAAGATAAAAAAAACAACAACAAAAGAACATTCCCTTTATTTTTTTGTGTCCGTGTCATTATTTCAACATTGTGAACTCTGAATTTTGAGGGCTGTGGGCATGTGGGTATGAGTGGAAATGATCATTTAGCTTAGCAGCCACCCATGACGTTAACGCTGAAATGAAGAAGTGGTAAGGCATCACAGTGTGAGCAAAGTGAAAGGGCACCACCAAAGTTGTGTCTCTTAATTTCCTCTTTTTTTCAACGCCATTAAACATAAGCACCACTATGTCGGATGTACACAAGAGGCACTATCTAAATGTCTATTTCAAGACACAAAAACTTTTTTGTTTTCTTAATTCTTTAAGGATACTTAAAGAGGAATGAGGAAGTGAGAAAAGTAGAAGTTCTGCTTTTCATGAACGGGGGAGATGTCTATGTATTTAAATTTACATACTGTGCAGAGTGTGAAAAACTCCCCATACAGTTTCACTGTAAGAGGAGTCGAATCGTATCAGTCAACCAGAACAAACATGTAGAAATGTCAACAGGGGTTGTTCACAAGGCTCAGTATGACTCATTCTGGAGGATTCCTTTGTCTCTTCGCCTTAAAAAGCAAAACTGTTCATTTTATTTAACAATTTTAAAAAGTCAGCATTTTTGTATGCAATATGGTTAAACATGCATGCAAAATCTCAAATAGAGCTGTTGACCAATTCAGAGAGCATTTATTTAGTAAAAGAGAACTTTGCATTAACATTTCACTCATGTGAATTTAAGTGTAAAACCCAGCAAACACTGTTGTTTGAGTTGAAACATTGTAATGAATTTTAACGTGTCACTCTTTACAGGCTAAATATTATATATAATATGGGTAATAACCTGTGTAGTAGAAAGCCAAAATGTTGGGGAAAAGCGACTTCGGTGGAAGCTCGCCGGCAGGACGTGGTTGAAAGGAGAACCCAAATATAGAGCGTTGTGGAAGCAAGATAAAGCTTTTTTTTATATAAGAAAAGACACAGGCAGAGGAAAGGAGACACGAGGAGTGAACCATGGAGCATGAAGCAGAGTGGGAGGAAAAACAGAAAAACAAACGGAGAATAAGAGACAATGGCTTCATCCAAAAACGTCTCATATCTCCTAGCTCCTGGTCCTTGATCATCTTCCTTGAACTTTCATGAAGTCAACAGGGTCAACACTATTGTGGGTAGGAAAGGAGCTCCGGACTGCCGTGCCACTTTCGGACAGCCTTTATCCCATACACGTCATTATGTGACGGAAACGCACATGGATGATGCGAGTCAAATCCCAGCAGCAGCCTTCCAAAAACTAACTCAAAAACACACGAGCAGCTGAAGCTCTCCATTACACAAACCAACACATTGGAAGGCGTGTAAACTTTTACAAACATTCTAGTTCTAACAGTAACCGGTCCAGTTGCATGTCTCTAGGCAAAACAAGCCGCGGGATGGAGCATACGGGCTTTTAAATAATTTCATACCTTGCTCCGTCCTAAATGCAACGTATCCTGTACAATTCAACTGGAAAAAGGGAAAATGTAAAAATTGCGTGTGAACAGCATCAGACTGCTATGTTGTTGAATATCTTTTGTTTCATTAGAAAGAATACAAAATCAAGGGTTGCAGCAGGGTTTTCTTGATGTTAGGTGATTTCCATCCTTTAACAAAAGCTGGTGCCAAAGTTTACGTACAGGATAATACCCGATGAGGTGTCCATAATCAGAAATCAATGGACGACACGGAGGCCTGAACTGTCCTCCGCTTTGCGTCGGACCATTGCATCCGCGAAGTCCATTAATTTTTAATAATGGACACCTAAAAGGGCATTATTTACTTATCCCATGGTCACTTATGAAAGAAAGAAATCAATTAATATTTTAATGGGTTTTTTCACCATTAAAATTGTGTGTTTTTCACAAGAAGCAGCTGAACGAACCACTTAATATCTCTCGTTGCCAAGCTAACCAGCATCAACTCTCTTGCCGTTACCAGCTAACGTTTCTATAGGTGTACTATAACACCCAGCAACCAATTAAAATCGAGTATTCAGACCATGGTATAAACCATGTTGAACAACAGATACTGATAGAAACATCCCAACACCGATCAGTTTCCTGCCATTACTCACAACCAAGCCAAGTGGCCTGGAAATGTCTTATTTATTTTGTTCCGTCGTAAAAGCCAAAGCTGAAATCCACCCAGATTTATTTTAATACTCACCTTTCACTTTAAGAATCAAACCTTAAAAATGGTTACCAAACTATCTATTGATTTTCTTTTGAAAAAGAAAAGGTGGTAGCTTTCAAGACAAGAAGCATTCATGAGCTACAAAAACTTAAGCCCATATATATATATATATATATATATATATATATATATATATATATATATATATATATATATATATATGGCAAAACGTACTCGCAGACTAATGGGTAAACGTAAAAAAAATTTGTTCTTCTGGTATGACTGAACTTATAATCTCAGGATGTGTTTATCAACACCTGCAGCAAGATTTCTTTTACGTTTGACTGATTCAAACTCTTCAGGGGGAATATTATGAGTGAATTATGCAAAAAACCCAAATATGAGTCATTTACACAGTAAATCCTGGTTTATATGTCTCAAAAAGCTCTCCTGTTATTTATCTTGTTTTTTTTGCTATATCAGTGTGGCATTGTGTGGAGGCATCACACAGCATGGTTAAAACCCCATTTTGATAGAAGAAACATAAATGTATTAGTATAACAATTAAAACCCTATAAACTGATAGGCTGGTGTTTAAAGGATGTGGACTATTTAGAAAAAGTCACTTTTGCAATATGTGAAATGCAGGGAAACACTTACAGAACATAACTAAACTGATTGCAAACCAAAACCAAAATCTCTGAAAACAATAAATCACGTACTGTAAACATTACCACCGGCAACATTTTCTTTTTCCCAACAAGTGATGAAAAATTGCTTAAAATTGAGCAAAATTCACAAAAAAGTACTTAGCACATGATTAGGGGAGGATTGTACTTCTTGTAGGAAAGAAAACAAAAACTCCCAAAGAAGTCTTTCATCGTGCCTGTGCAAATTCTCAGTTATCCGGGTCATCTCAACAGCAAACAGGCTGAAATCGGAAAGCAAATGGACGTTCGCATTGAAATATAAGCACAAAATGACTATGGAGAAAACCAGTCATCAGATTTTAACAGTTATTGAACATTCCTAGTGCGTTTAGAGAAAGAAAGAAAGAAAGAAAGAAAGAAAGAAAGAAAGAAAGAAAGAAAGAAAGAAAGAAAGAAAAGAGAAACTGCTTTCATGTTTGAGATTTCCTTTCTGTTCTTCAATGTGTGGAAGTAGTATTTTTTTTATTTTCTATCTGAACTACATCTGCCCACAATGTTGAAATGAAAACAAACAAATGTACAAAATTAAGACTAAGTTAAGCTGCTGGAAGAAATGGCCCACTGTTTACATGATTCAGAGGGAAAATCTAGGATGGGCAGCAGCTCCTTGAATATCTGATGGTCAGACAAAACAGTGAGGTTAATGAACCTTTTGAATCAACCTTAGGTATGAGTGGATCTTTGGTTTTCTGCCCTGTGTTGCTCTGTTTTAAGATGGCAACCTGTCCAAGGTGCCTCTTGCCCAATGAGACGCAGGCCCCGCCTCCACCTTCTAAGACTTAGGCAGGAGAACATGTCTGTTAGGATGGATGATCCATTTAGCCCTTTATTCGTGGTCTTCAGAGTTCATGAATATGTGGATAACTGAAGTTTTACACGACTGCAAAAGGAGAGTCTGGAGAAAAATAAGTTGATTCGTTGGCAGGTGTGCTAGTGCAGACATACTGGACAATTACCTAACGATTTGCAGCCCTAAAGGCGACTAAGAGACACCAATTAACTCAACATTATTTTGAGCTGTGTGAAGATACGAAACAATCCATGTATGCATGGGACAAAAAAGCAATTTTCATGCAGAAGTCCCCAAAGCTGGGATTCAAACCCAATATCTTATCGCTTCAAGACAAAAGTACAAACAACTGCACCCCTGTGCAGCTCCATTGAGCTAGGAACAACGTGTGCATCTCAGACAGACCTTCATGAACTAATAGCCAAATATGTAATATTAGATGCACCTGATGTGTGTTTTTTTTCAGCTGACTTGTGGGGAAGGATGTGGAAAACCTTAAACAAGTCCACAAAAATCAGGAAGTAACTAGAGAACCCTTGAGTTAATAATACTTTTAATATTAGACCGTAAAGACTCCTGGATCAGATCACAGGATTATCACAGAAGTCATTTCTAAAAAAGTTTTTAAGGCCTGGGCAGAAAAACAGAGTCAATGTAACAAGACCAAGAACAATAGCAGTTATATTGTGCCGAGACATTTCATATTTCATACGAACTGAAGAGCAGAACTCCTAGGAAGTCCCGCCTACTGCAACAGGCCCACTTCATATTTTTCACACAACACACAACAAAAGGTCCTTTCCAGATTATGCATCAGAAACAAATCACCAAAACTGCAATGACAGAGGTTTTTGTTCTATGTTATTGCAGAGTATGCATTGGCATTTAATTTGACATTTTGTGACCTGAAATTATCCTCAATCACCCTGATCTTAAAAAAAATTGAGGTGGTAAGGTTGTCCCAAATAACGACAGGAATACTGGAAATATTGGGCTAGAATTGTCATGTAAAATGAGCAGAATAAGGAAGGAATCTATCAGAAATGCTCAAATGTACAGAATAAACTAAGAAATAAGTAAGCATATAGGAGGGAACTAAAGTGGCAAAATTAAATCTGAGCAAGGAAAGACACAGACATCTACCGAAACCCAAAAACTCAAAGACCTAAGGATCATGACAAAAACAAACTGAGCAGATATAATTTTTCATACCAGGTTCAGATGGGGTGTGCAAAAGCGAATGAAAAGGAACAAAAAGAAAAAAAAATGTAAATTACTTAGTGAGTTTGAAGTATATTATTGAACCATATGGCGATCTTGTCTTTTATGTTTAATCATCAGATTCAATGCAAACAGTCCCAAATCATCCATGTTTTCAAATGATTTCATGAAAATCCTTGTTGACCTCCCTGCAAACACCCAGACTGGTTTATGTCCTAACTTCAATTCAATTCAAATTCAATTCAAAAATACTTTATTAATCCCAAAGGGAATTAAATGTTGTTGTATTTCACGTTACAGAGGTTTCTTCGGCGACTTGTTGTAGAGGCTGATGGCTGCAGGAAGGAGGGATCTCCTGTAGTGGTCTGTCTTGCAGCGGTTCTGGAGAAGCTGCCGACTGAAGACACCCTGTTGAGTCTGATGAAGAGGATGCTCAGGGTTGTCTGTAATGTTCTTCATTTTATGAAGAACCCTGCTTTGTAAAATCAGTTCCTTCTGTGTCAAACAATTTTCACAGGTTCTTGATTATTTCCGGTATTTTTTTTTTTTTTTTTTTATTTTGTGGTCCTTTTGTGCACATTGAGCCTGTTTTCCTGGAATTGCTTGAGATGACATGTGTTGTGAATCGGTGTTGTGAATGGTGTTCTTTGGATGCAACTCAGCATTCTCTCTCCTCCAAACACGACGAGTAGAGTTTTTACCAAAAAGTTCTATTTTGGTTTCATCTGACCATATGATATTCTCCCAGTCATCTTCTGGATCATCCAAATGCTCTCTAGCAAACTTGAGACGGGCCTTGACATGTACTGGCTTAAGCAGGGGGACACGTCTGGCACTGCAGGATTTGAGTCCCTGGCGGCGTAGTGTGTTTCTGATGGTAGCCTTTGTTACTTTGGTCCCAGCTCTCTGCAGGTCATTCACTAGGTTCCCCCGTGTGGTTCTGGGATTTTTGCTCACCGTTTTTGTGATCATTTTGACCCCACGGGGTGAGATCTTGCGTGGTGCCCCAGATCGAGGGAGATTATCAGCGGTCTTGTATGTGTTCCATTTTCTAATAATTGATCCCACAGTTGATTTCTTCACACCAAGCTGTTTACCTATTGCAGATTCAGTCTTCCCAGCCTGGTGCAGGTCTATAATTTTGTTTTGGGTGTCCTTTGACAGCTCTCGAGCTTTGGCCATGGTGGAGTTTAGAGTGTGACTGTTTGAGGTTGTGGACAGGTGTCTTTTATACTGATAACGGGTTCAAACAGGTGCCATTGATACAGGTAACGAGTGGAGGACAGAGGAGCCTCTTACAGAACAAGTTACAGGTCTGTGAGAGCCAAAAATCTTGCTTGTGTGTAGCTGACCAAATACTTATTTTCCACCATATTTTGCAAATAAATTCTTTCAAAATCAGACAATGTGATTTTCTGGATTTTTTTCTCCTTTTGTCTCTTATAGTTGAGGTATATCTATGATGAAAATTACAGGCCTCTCTCATCTTTTTAAGTGGGAGAACTTGCACAATTGGTGGCTGACTAAATACTTTTTTGCCCCACTGTATATATATATATATATATATATATATATATATATATATATATATATATATATATATATATATATATATATATGCATTCAAGGGTTGCACGGTGGTGCAGTTGGTTGCACTGCTGTCTTGCAGCAAGAAATCCCTGAGTTAAAATCCCAATATGAGGTCTTCCTGCATGGAGTTTGCACATTCTCCCTGTGCATATGGGGATTCTCTCCGGGCACTACAGCTTCCCCAAACATGACTGTTAGATTAACTGGTTTCTCCATTGCTACCCTTTGGTGTGAATGCCTGTGTGTATGGTTATTTGTGCTGTGTGGATTTATGTTGCTGTGATGGACTAGCAGGATACAGGTGGACAGGGTGTTCCCTCGCCCAACGACCTCTGGAGAAACGTACCAGTCCCCCAGCAACCCTGCAACCCAGCACAGATAGAAGGGTATAGACAAGAACTGGTGGGATGTGCATTCAATCAGTGAGACAAAAACTGGAATTCTGGTGAGAGCAATGTTAAAATTAATATGTGCTGTGGCAGATAAACAATAAAATATAACATTTAAATATAAATCAGTATTAAAACCACTGCATTTGTGAAGCATAATATGATTTATTTTCCTTTAGAAGTTTGAAAACAAGAAAAAGAAAAGTCTGGAAAATTGTTTTTGCCATGTTCCATTTTTCCATAGTTATCCAGATGTGGAAAATGTTCTGACTTTTCAACACCTTGTTAATCTGCCCTGTAGGCATCGTATCTGTTTATTAATAATTACTAGCAGTCTTAAATTAATATTTGTTAATTACTAGACTATCTGCTGTGGTGGACAACAGTTATTTAACATTTTTATCTCCTTTTTCACATGTTTAGTGCTTCTTTTTTGGGATGTCCTGGTCTGATCTGAAAGGACCAGTGTCCCAGTACACCAGATTGGGATACTGGAGGAACAATTAAGTTTTCTTCTATGGCTCAGATTGTAAGTGGAAATAAAAAAACATGATGCATATTATATCTATTGTCTCAGGTCAACTATGCTGAGTTTTTTTATTTCAGTATTGTAAGCAGTAGTGAGAGAAACTAGAGCTTTGGTCAGGCAGGGAAACCACGTGCTTCCTCATTAAAGATTGATTAGAGAAGTGAAAAAAATGTACGCACTAGCAGACACAAAGGACCCAATCATTTTCCATTTACGTAGGTAATTCCCCTCCGAAAGGTTGATGACATTGATTTGGGGTGTTTTCCTGTTCGCTGTGTATAAATATGCAGGCCGAACGTTCTCCAAACATCAGAAATAACAAGCTTAACTTAGCTGAGATTTTCAACTTACAGCTGCTCCCTCACACCAACAAACACTCAGCTCAGGATGGCTCGTCTTGCTCTGTCTGCGATTGTGCTGCTGATGGCTGTCGTCGCTCTCACTGAGGGTAAGAATGAAGCTTTGAAATATAATGTAAAAAAGGATTTAAAGCATTTAATGGCTGTGGTTAGGGTTAGGGCAGCTTTTAAATTCTCACATCAGTTTATCTAAAAAGCTTGAGAGTTTAAGAAATGCTGATCTAACTAAGGAAAATGATCCAAACTATTGTTATTAAATTCTGGAGACAAAAACAAATTGAAATTGGACAATTTTAAAGTTTAAAGTCAAATCTCGTATATAAATCATTTAATGCATTGCTTTGAATGAGATGAGTATTTATGAAAGATACAGGATTATTTTTTCAAATATCAGATTATGTGTAAGAATTACAAGTTAGCTTCCAGTAATAAGATACGATATCTATAGTTGCTTGATTAGCTGCAGAAATTAGCTTTTTTTTAGCTTATGTTAAAGGGTTCAGCATGTATCGAAGCAGCTGTGATCAATGTTTTTAGAAAAGTAATTGCTTGAACAACCTTTTTGAATGCAAAATTAGTGACAAAGGTTTATTGAAACACAAGCGATTAAACCCAAATTTACTGCAGTGTGCAACTTTAATGACTTTTAGGGTTGAGTGGCCATAAAACAATTATACAACAGGCAGGGAAGGTGTGTTTAATCAAATCGTGTTTGCTAATTATAAAAGGCAAACTAATGACCAGTTAAGTATTAGTTACTTCTACAGTTTAGAAAGCTTTTAACTCGGCCTTGGCTCATTGTTTTTAATCATTCCCTGTTTCACAAAAGGCTTTTAGGGTTAATTTTCTGACCTGTGGGTACACAAACACCAATAGCTTCATTGATTCACATTTTACAGAGAGGATGTGTTGTCTTCTTAAACCCCACGTGTTTAAAAGGTTGAAAACAGATTCAAACACCTTTAATCTACACCTTAACGCACTTCTAAATATGACCACGGCTTTTTTTCCAAATCTGCATTTTGATTTTAACGTCAGAGTAAATGGTAAATGGACTGAACTTATATAGCGCTTTTCCAGTCATGTTGGCCACTCACAGCGAAGTAAGCTCTGAGCGAGACGGGGAAAAAAAAGGTGGAAACAGCACAATCTCTTTAACGAAAAAAGATTGTGCCCTTTTACAGCTTAACAGGAAATTAAGAAAGGGAACTGACAGAGTGGAACCTGGTGCTGAATATGTTTCTGAGATATTCATCCTCTTTTTTCTTTTTTCTTTTTTGCTGTTTGCAGGTCTGCGTGGAGCTGGCCCGAAGAAGTGCTGCTTCAAATTCAACGACAAGGTGTCAAGAGATAAAGTTGTGAGCTACACCAAGACCAGTCAGCGCTGCTCCAACCCCGGCCTCTTGTGAGTATTCACTGTTACAGAATTACACCAGTGAGACTCAATCTTCCCCTGAATCTGCTGACGCTCTCCTCTTCCTCCTCTTCGTCCATGTCTAGGCTGAACACAGTGGCCGGCCGTCAGCTGTGTGTCAAACCCTCAGCCCCCTGGGTGAAGGAGCTCATCAGCTACCTGGAGAACAAAAATGTTGCAGGCTCCAACTCCAACCTGTAAACGTGCCGATAATATGTCCACAAACCAGCTTACCTGAACATTTAGGCTGGTTTTGATGCTACAGTTTCTTACAGAAAACAGCTGCTCTCTTTCTATGATATTTACCAAATATTCTGATATTTGATGGTAGACTACCAGGATGACATGAAGGGGAATAAATTTATCTTCATATAAATGAAGTTTTTTTTTAATTGTTATAGTTGTTATTGAACAACAGGTGTGTTGTTGTTGTTAAATGCAACATTTAAACTTCGACCGTCAGCACTATGAGCTTTTCTATTATTTGGAGTTTGATTGAACTGACCTGAGAAAGTATCTCTATTGTAAAAGACAGATGTCTTCCAAATCCACGTGGTGTCATCTTGATTATATAAGCTATGACTTATTGCACTTGCTAATGTATAAGGAACTTGCCTGATTATCTAACTTTATTTGAAGTCTTTTTATAGTCATGCTTTTGAACTCATTGAATGACTGATGGAAGTGTTGTAATCCATTCAGAAGTGTAATCCATTTTTTCTGTATGCAAATCAACGTGATTCTTGCTAAATAAAGCTAGATTACTTTCAAAATTCAACAAACTCTCCTTTTCTCGTTGTTTTTGTGGTTGAAGCTAGGGTTGAAGCTGGGGTCACAATCTCTTGAGCATTCATCGTAGCAGATCTTATGGCCCACTCATAAACTGAGTTCTCAAAAGTCATGCTCAAAGGTCCAAATCTGTTTACTAGATAAGATCAAAGGTCCGTAACGACTTCTTGTGAGGACATCCATTTTATTACACTTACAACTCACTAGATAAGAGAAATTTGCTGTCTAGAATACTTTATTTGTGAGTCTAAGCTGCTCTTTGTTTTGACTGTAACGTGTGCCCTCAAAGTAAAAATCTGAAACCTAAATGACACACTGCAAAAAGGGAACTAAAAGTAAGTAAATTTTTCTTGAAATTATGTATTTTTCCTTGATTTGAGCAGCTAAATAAGACTATTTGCCACTGGAATTAGTATTTTTACACCTAAAATAAGATAATTAGATATGCCATACTTGAAATAAGGTGATGGAGATTAATTTTTCTTATTTTAAGTACAACAAATCTTATTCCATTGGCAAATAGTCTTATTTAGCAGCTCAAATCAAGGAAAAATACACTAATTTCAAGAAAATGTTACTTATTTTTAGTTCCCTTTTGCAGTGCAAATGGTAAACCTATAGGAATGGATGAACATAATGGATGAACATAAACAACAAAAAATATATAAAAACAGAGACATAAAAGAAACCCCAAAACCCAAACACCTAAGGATCATAGCAGGTATCAACTCTTCGTAGTATGAAGCCGATTAACTGTAATGTAAAGCTATGAGGCCACAGCCAAAATGATGAGATGCTCAAGCAGGCAACATTTTTTGCTTCTAACACAAACCACCTGACAAGATAACTACAGAGAAAAACATTTCAATAACTACTATTTTAAATTGTAGCAGATGACAGAGAACTAAGAACAAGTACGGGTGGCGACTTGTTTGACTCTGAAGTCAGAACATGGATCTTGGGATAAAAACCGTCAAACCACACTAAACCATGCTGCATTTTGTCGTTGAAACGCTAAAGGTACTTCACAATGTGTGTGAAAGATTGGATCAGATCAAACCTCCCCCACGACAAAGACAACCCCCACTTTGAATGTCTTTTTACTGATAAGTGCTATATAAATAAACCTACCTTACCTTACCTCACCTTTTTTAAGTAATGCAGCTATCAGTACGTTTTAAGCAGGACAGCCAAACTGGATTTATTGATCAAGTTGGTGAGAAATTTACAACTATTCCACTTGGAATACCAACTTCAGGATATTCATAATAATAATAATAATAACACATTTTATTTTAAAAAAGTGCCTTTCAGAACATTCAAGGACCCGAATGGTACAGAACAAGCAGAACAACAGACAATAAAACTTACAGTGAACTGCTAACCAAAGTTTAGGCTTGAACTGGTAGAATTCTTTTATTAAAAATGGGTTGCACCTTTCAACCACATCTATCACTTTTTTTTATTTTGTTTCTGTCTTTATAAGGAATAACACAACAAACTAAAGACATGTTTCCTTATAACCTTATAAGTTACTTGAGTGGTATATGTTGTGCAAAGTTGGAGAACCACAGCCTTTAGACAGCATTACCAGGACTTGAGAGAGTCTGCTTGTGGTCACGTTTTGCACCTAGGTCGTCTTATCTCACTGTCGTCGTGCATTATAGGGCACACAGATGTCACAGTGGGTTTGTGCTTGAACTAATCCTGAGGGCACCCCAGCACATTGTGCGGTAAACCATCCTCCCCACAAGCACCACAGTGGTACGAGAGAACCAGCAACCCATAACGCATAATTAAGGTCTTCCTTTTTGGTGCTCAACATAGATCACATTATTTATTCGTGAATATACGGTACATGTAAAATCCAACAAGAACAAATCAAATTTGCATCTCTATTAAATTATATAGATTTATTTTATTAAGGATTAAAAAATTGTGAGATTTTCAACAAGATATTATTGAGTTGATTTTGGCACTAGAGGGCGCAATTTGATCATTTCTTTTTCTTTTACTTTTTCCATAACAAAAGTCGACAATGAGGGATCCAGTACTTTTCATTTATTGATGTGCCGTGAATATTAGTTGACAGACTGTGAAAAGATTTTAAGTAAAACGTGTGACCGCTCAATACAGAGCCCTATAAACACAGGGAGAACCAGCAGATCTTGCAAAACTGAAATTTCATCTGTTCAACATTACAGGAGGACATGAGTCGTTGGTCCTAAAAAATCTATTGATAGATTTAAAGTGGTTGCCAATGATGGCCAGTATTATGTACTTTTGTTTGTTTTGAAGCATTGAAATTAGTAATGTCTGTTTTCCTTTATTTTACACACACTGGTTTATAGTGTGTTCATACTGGTTCATAAGATAAAACATTAAAAGCAAAGTAAAATCTGGTAAAATAATCGGAGCAACCAAAACAATGTATACCAACAGACCCATCTCAATACATTTTAATTCCATCCAAAATGTTATATATTTCCCTTATTTAGTTCAAGCTTCGGTGCATTTCATTTTTAAACCAAGAGTCCCAGAGTGCAGAAAAAGAGTGGAGAGGAGCAGGACCCACGCTTCTTGAGGTCCAGTGTGAAGAATCCAAAGTCTAACCAAAGACCTAAACTCTACAGACAGTCTAAGGAGTATTTTCAACAGGAAGACGAGAGACACGAAAGACAACAATGCAGACTAAACACAACAGTGCCACATGTGGAATGCTGCAATACCAGCACT
Source organism: Fundulus diaphanus (assembly GCA_037039145.1). Lineage (NCBI taxonomy): Eukaryota > Metazoa > Chordata > Actinopteri > Cyprinodontiformes > Fundulidae > Fundulus > Fundulus diaphanus. The sequence goes on along the minus strand of CM073134.1, from coordinate 10,120,563 downwards.
TTGAATCGTCTTGTTACCGAAAAGTGCTAAATAAATAAACTTGCCTTGCCTTACCATGCCCACTGATGTAATTCCTGGCTGTTTATGTAAAAAGAACCCTGACCAAGTATAGAATGTATGGCTGGCATATGATGTGACTGCTGAGTAGGCCCATATGTTAAATTCAATTCAGTTTTCTTTTATAGCCCTCCATTCACAACAGAAATCTTCTCAAGCCACTTTACAAACAAGCCAATCCAATCATGCAGACAGATTCGAAATCAATACATTCCAGTTTAATTACAGTTATTAAATGTGTGTTTAAGAACTATGATCAAGGCCTTCTCTTGAGAATACAGAGCATGCAAACAAAAAAGAAACACAGACGCATTGGTCAAGGAGTACTTTCTATAGCTAAGAAAGAGTAAAGAGAAAAGAGGCAGTAGTAGTTGAATTGAATTGAATAGTAGCTTTAGTGGCTTCATCTAGGAGAGATATACAGCTAAGCGGATAAGCTCTGAGCTATGCTATGAAGAGACAAACTGAGAGAGAACATAAAGATGAAATAGTGGTAATTACTGCAAATATGGAGAGAAATAGGAGAATGTAGCAGGGTGAAGGAAAGTTGTCATTATGTCCCCAAGCAGCCGAAGCCTATAGCAGCATAACTATGGCAATAGTTCAAGGTAACCCAAGCCACTCTAACTATAAGCTTTCTCAAAAAATAAATGTTTTAAGCCTAGACTTCAAAGTAGACAGGGTGTCAGCCTCACAGACAAAAACTGGGAGTTGGTTCCACAGGAGAGGAGCCTGATAGCTAAAGGATCTGCCTCCCATTCTACATTTAGAGACTCTAGGAACCACCAGCAGACCTGCAGTCTGAGAGCGAAGTGCTCTGTTAGGAACATACGGGGTAATCAGAGCTCTGATATATGATGGAGCTTGATTATTAAAAGTTTTAAATTAAACCTGTTTTATTAGCTTCATATAATGCAAATTTTCTAAGAGAAGGAATTATGGGTTTTCATTAGCAGTAAGCCATCATCATTAAAAGAAAGAAAAATGAACGTGCAATATGTATCACTCTGTGTGTAAAATTACATACAAAAAACATTTTGCAGCAAATTAGGCAAATAGGTTCAGTTTTTGATGATTGATTCAAATGTATTTAATGAACATTGATTGATTCGTTTCATGTGGCATTGGTCTTTATTGTTTTACACAACAGTCTGAAAGCACCAGAGCTGGGGCTTCAGCATTGAACACACCACACCCACAATCAGAGGCCTATCCCGTTTAAGTTGGACCAATAGGAGGTGGGATGTAGGATCCCAACAGATCTATCAAGGTACACAAAATAAAAACACAAACAGTGGGAAGTTGTCTTTATTTTCAAAATAAATTTATACACTAGCATTTTCTTCTTCAAAGTAAATGGCCTGTCTGACATGTGTGTTGGCATAGGCAATCTACTTCTATTTCAGTTGTTCCTGGTCTTTAACTTAACACAAAAAAAAGCCATTGGGACTTGCATGTTGATTAAAATAAATCGTCTCAGTTTGGACATAAAAAAACTGTTGCGCTAAGCACAGTCAACATAAATTAATTAAATGTTAAGATCCAATGTCAAGCCTTTCCGAAACACCTTTGGCTTAAGACAAAACTGTGGTAATATCCATTCATCCATTGTCTATACCCACTTACGTGGTCTTATCCCTTTAGTTTTTAAAATCCTCTAATAGATTATTCTATTTAATTTTGTAAAAAGTTGTATATGAAAGAACCCCTAGCAGATTACTTCACATCGTCACAGTGCTACTGTTCTTTATCCTCAGCAAGGTCATGGGAACAGTGGACAGAAACTACGCCCTTTTAACAGGAAGGAACCACCCAACCTATAAAGGAAGCGGCCTCCTGCCAAACCAGGTTCAGGAATGAGCAGCTATGTGCTCGCTGAGGATTGATGGGTCAGTAAAAAGGCAGAGACCAACACTGGAGATGTGTCCCACTAATATTGGCAAAGAGAAAAATAGAGAAAAAGGCCAGAGTTAACAATAGTAACAGAATTCATTAATGTCAAGAGACCTCAAAGATTTGTGGGGAGGAAAAAGGTGGACAGTGCATCTGATTCAACAGCAGAATAGATCTACAGTAGCAGAACTGAAAGGATGGTTCATTTGAGCTAACTTATATTGTAACATTTCTAAAAAAAAAAGTTAAAGAATAACACAAGCTTGCAGTCAGTTTTTATGAAGGCCTCTCTGCATGGATTTTGTATAATAATAATAATAATAATTATTATTATTATTTGGTTTTACAGTAGAAAACTATATTTCACCTTATTTTGAAATTCTTAACCGGAAGTTGCCCGGCGTAAATACCGTTGGAGCTCCTGGTGCAGAAAATCAGCCGTTGGAGCGTTTTATTCCCTCACTGTGCTGCTCTACCTCCTTGTAGTAGCAGTTAGCGGCCATCTATGTAATTTGACCCAATTCATTCATTCACTTTTTTCCCCCCACGCAGGGCACGTTGTCTCCCGCTGCCTACTTAGCTTTGGCGTATTAGCACAGAAATCAGCAGCGTTTGTTTGTCTGTTGTTGTTTTTTTGTTTTGTTTTGCTAAGCTCCGCGACTCCCTCCGACGTTCCTCGGTGTATGCCTCGGCGAGTGTCCGTAGCAGGCTGGGTGGTGACAGCATAATGATCGAGCGACCAGAGACTGCGGTTCCGAGCATCGCTGTAAGTCCGTTTCTGCTTCTCCCGAGACGTATTTGACTTAAAACGTCCTTTGTCGCCTCACGTGTGTCTGTTTCTTTGTATGTCTGCTAACACAAGCTCGCTCTTAATGTGGCCGTTAGGAATCCTGTGGTTAAACGATGGCAAAATAAAAAACAGTCCACGTTTGGTCAGGGTAAACCTTTTATTTAGAAGTTGGTTCTTTGGAAAAAGCATCCCTGCGTTATGTTCTAGATGAGCCGAGGCTGGTTTGAGGACTTCCTTCAGGACAGATTGTATCAGGAGGGACGTGGTCTGGTTCCAATTAAAGCTGGCTGCAGTGGGAAAAAGAGATATATCTGCTCAGACAGTGCGAGTACGCCACTGATGCCTCGGTTCTCGGAAATTTAAAGCTTTTAATTAAAAAAAAAGTTAAAAGATCTCAGTTTTACGAGGAGGAACAATAAATTCATAGAATAAAAGCTGGTTTTTAATCAATGTCCTATTGAGGGAACGTTGCCCTTTTATGTAAAAGGCCTGGAAGTAGATTTGTAAAAAAAAAAAAAGTATGGAGAAACTTAATCTGAAGGAACAGTTAAATAATGTAAATGATACTACGGTCGTGTCTGTAGGTTAAAACAAGGACAGCAACAGCTGGAGATGCGCCAGTGAACCCAACGTGGATCTGAATCAGCTAAATCTACCCGGAGTGGCTCTGGCGGCGATCGCTTTGTCAAATAAGGAAATCAAGACAACATTCTGCCCATTCAGGAAATGATTTAAAGCTAAAAAAAAAAAAAAATCAGTTTTTGGTCTATAAGCACATCAACCAATAGCATGTAGTTTTCTGCCCGTTTTTAAGTTCAGTAATTAAATCCAGTTGGGTTTTTTGTTTTTTTGGTAGTGTCTTTACAACAACAAAAAGTCAAGTTCAAGACAATCATACAGGCAGATTACAAGTTGATTACATTTAAGTGCCAATCTTGGTTATCAATCAACGTGGCTAAGTAGGGGTGGTCGTAAATGGTGTTGTGAAAAAATACCAGAAAAGAACCTGGATTTATCTCCGCAACGATAAATCCCAATTAACGACGTCTTTAAAACTGGCAGTATTGTTTTTTATGCTTTTTTTTTCTTTTTCTCCACTGTCCGTTCCTTTTAGAGCATCGATAAATTCAAAAGTATGATTAAATGCAGTTAGTGTGCAGTTAATTGATTAAAAATCATACTTTTTAATGTAAATATTATGCTGACAAGCCTATTTCGAATAACTATGTTTTGCAAGAGCAGTATTTGTGTTTATGGGGCTGTGATTACGGTGACATGCAATCACAGCCGTACAGATGCCTAAAAAGGTTGTACGTCGTTTGCTTCTCATCACTTTAACGTTTAGCACAAAATGTCGTCATAAAATCAGGTTCAGTTTATTATTCGAATTGGTTGTAAAGTTGTCAAAGGAAACCCAGTCGATTCTTAACCGTGAGGTTAAGAACAGACGCTTTCATGCATGAAGAAAAATTGTTACGATTAAATTCTCTGTCGGGTTCAAAGCCGCTGAATCGATTGAATGGAGGCACAGTCTTCTCCGCCCTGCTTTTTATTGTTCCCAGGAAGAAGAAAAAAAATCTGAATTGGCGTGTCTGAGCTCAAAGAAAACTGGAAATTGTCCAGGAAAAGCTGAAATGATCCGGGGATATTTCAAAACCTGAAATTCTAGGCGAACCGAAGCTGCCAAACTTACCTTGAAGTCTGTAAAAAAAAAAAAAAAACATTTCACACAGTTAAGCTTCATTTCAAAACATTTTACTGGGTGCCCTAAAGCATTCTAACTTATGATTGATAGGATAATTATCAGTTAAGTGACTTATAAAAAGGCTTTTTATTCTGCCAATGTCATGTTTTCTTTTACTGTAAACCTGGATCTTTTACCCATTAAGAGCAGCTGAGAAGATGTTGCCTTTAAACTGGATGCATTATACGTCAAAGTAAAAATTTGCATTACATTCGGAAATTGAGAGAAAAGTTTCTAATAGATTTTGGACCTTGCTGCAGCTAATCCATCATGTGGTCACGCATCAAATCAGAGGTACTTTAAATGTTATCTTTTATATGAATTCCCATAAATCTAGCTAACCTTCATCTTTTTATAATTTTGCATCCTTTCTTACTGTTTCTTTATTGCCTTGTAATGATGCATCCGCTTTGAACGCTCAGGTCGTCCTGTTCAGGGTCGCATGGGTCTGTAGCCTATCCCAGAATTCAGAGGGTGGGGGGCGGACATCCAGAGATGCACACAAGACAGACAACCATGCATCGACTTGAGATGTAGATGGGCTAATTGACCAAACGTGCATTTTTTTGGGGGGGTTTCTTTGGGCAGTGGGGAAAACAATGGAGAGCATGCATCCTCCACACAAAGCACTCCGCCCAGATCCAGATCCAAGCCCCAGATCCGTGTGCTGACCACTGCCTCGCCATGCAGCCCACTCCGTTGTCACTCTCGTCTCTTCTTTTACCGTTTTCGACCTCGTTTTCACTCGTTTCTGTCCTCCCCGCTCTGCGTTTGTGGTCGGCTTCTAATTTTTGTGTGTTTCTGGTTCATATTTGCTCTGATTTCGAAGCCATTTTTGTCCCAGTCGTTCGTCATTTACTCTTTAGGGCCTTTTTTATTTTTTTTTGGCGCTGTCGCCCGCGTTTAGCGGTGAAGGGTTACTCACCCCGATGCGTGCTGCACGTCGTTGTCGTTCTGCATCCGTCTGCCATGAGGCCAAAGGCGGCTGGCAGCGGCTTTCTCTGGCGTAACGGGGTAGTGGTGGCGTAGCTAGGAATAGCTGCGGGTTAAGCGCTAAAAACACCAAAAGGGCACTCGCTGTTTTCAGAGGCCCCCGACCCTCCCTTTTGCACTGTCAAGTGAAGAAAAACGGAATGAATTATTCATGTGGCATATGTAAAAGTAAAATGTGGGAACAGCTGAAGGCGGCAGGGAGAAGGCCAGGGGGATCAGCTGCTGCTGAATGCCTGGGGAGGGTGAGGGGCTTGGCAGGATGATGTCAGAGAGCCAGGCCGCCACTATCACCACTGGAAGCACTGGGGGATGGGGTTGCATGAATGGTCTGGGCTGACTAGTCTTTTTCTTTCTCATCCCCCATTACTTCCCTCTTTTAAAGTCCCCTGCCTGCTGCCCTGAATGCTTCTGAACCGTTTTCTCGCTTTCTCTCAGCTGTGAGCTGAGATGCGGGCCGCTGTTCCCGTTTTCCTGCATGCGCTCGTCCACACGTAACCCATAAATTCTCACACAACCGCGTCCCTCTACCCGCCTGTTCCGGTCACAGTCGGGCTGTTTCCCTGGAGCTGAATGCAGACGGTGTGACCCACAGGTTTTTTTTTTTTTTTTGGTTGGTTTCTTTTAAAATACAAAAAGAAAGTATCTGGTAGTCGTAACGCAGCAGCAGGGAAATGGATGGATCATCAGAGCTGCTGGTTTACGTAACACACTCAGAGCATGTGGGAATGTGGGTGGATCAAACGTGGAAATGTTGGAAAGCGCTTCAGGCTTGCTTGGAGTAGCTACGCTTGCTTTTCAGCTGCATGCATCACTGTATTGATGAGGGGAATAGATTGTTTTGCTTTTTTTTTTTCTGTTGTTGCAGCTTTTGTGTTGATGTTAGCGATGTGCCTTCAGTCTTTTTTTTTTTTTTTTTTTTTACCCGCACTAAAAGCTCTAGGCAATTTGTGTTACTGGTTTGTTGTGATCATTGTGATAATTAATTGTGTTCCAGCAGTTTAGCTGTAATGGGATATTGAATTCCCAAAGAATTGGTGATTTCTCATAGCTTGTTGGTTTCTTGTAAATTCGGACAATGAATGCATCCTTTTTGGGGAGCGATGTGTTTTATTTGATTATTTTTGTTCCTGTTTTCATTACATCTCATCTAGGGCTGCACAGTATATCGCAAATACAGGGGTTGGACAATGAAACTGAAACACCTCTCATTTTAGTGTGGGAGGTTTCATGGCTAAATGGGACCAGCCTGATGGCCAATCTTCATTAATTGCACATTGAACCAATAAGAGCAGAGTGTGAAGGTCCAATTAGCAGGGTAAGAGCACAGTTTTGCTCAAAATATTGCAATGCACACAACATTATGGGTGACATACCAGAGTTCAAAAGAGGACAAATTGTTGGTGCACGTCTTGCTGGCGCATCTGTGACCAAGACAGCAAGTCTTTGTGATGTATCAAGAGCCACGGTATCCAGGGTAATGTCAGTATACCACCAAGTAGGACGAACCACATCCAACAGGATTAACTGTGGACGCAAGAGGAAGCTGTCTGAAAGGGATGTTCGGTTGCTAACCCGGATTGTATCCAAAAAACATAAAACCACGGCTCCCCAAATCACGGCAGAATTAAATGTGCACCTCAACTCTCCTGTTTCCACCAAAACTGTCCGTTGGGAGCTCCACAGGGTCAATATAAACTGCCGGGCTGCTATAGCCAAACCTTTGGTCACTCGTGCCAATGCCAAACGTCGGTTTCAATGGTGCAAGGAGCACAAATCTTGGGCTGTGGACAATTTGAAACATGTATTGTTCTCTGATGAGTCCACCTTTACCGTTTTCCCCACATCCGGGAGAGTTACGGTGTGGAGAAGCCCCAAAGAAGCGTACCACCCGGACTGTTGCATGCCCAGAGTGAAGCATGGGGGTGGATCAGTGATGGTTTGGGCTGCCATATCATGACATTCCCTTGGCCCCATACTTGTGCTAGATGGGCGCGTCACTGCCAAGGACTACCGAACCATTCTGGAGGACCATGTGCATCCAATGGTTCAAACATTATATCCTGAAGGAGGTGCCGTGTATCAGGATGACAATGCACCAATACACACAGCAAGACTGGTGAAAGATTGGTTTGATGAACATGAAAGTGAAGTTGAACATCTCCCATGGCCTGCACAGTCACCAGATCTAAATATTATTGAGCCACTTTGGGGTGTTTTGGAGGAGCGAGTCAGGAAACATTTTCCTCCACCAGCATCACGTCGTGACCTGGCCACTATCCTGCAAGAAGAATGGCTTAAAATCCCTCTGACCACTGTGCAGGACTTGTATATGTCATTCCCAAGACGAATTGACGCTGTATTGGCCGCAAAAGGAGGCCACTAATAAATGATTGTGGTCTAAAACCAGGTGTTTCAGTTTCATTGTCCAACCCCTGTATATCGTGGCGATATCGGTGTGTGCAATAATAATATCACAGAGGACTGTTTGGAGTGCAGTAACTGTTGGCTAACGCATGCCAAGTGTTATGAACTTGCATTTGTCGTGCTAATTTAATATTTAGCCCCTTGGACTGAGTCTCGGGGCAACAGATGCTCACATTGGGCACAAATGAGGCGGTCCAACATAATAAAGGTCACAGAGTGATGGAAGCACAGAGGAGAGAAGAAAATAGGCGTATATTGCAACTGATGTAGACCTCCGCCATGATCACAGATGGCTCCCCGTGCGCCACTCATTGTCGGCAGCACGCTGCTCCCTAAGGGATGGGCTAATTTCCCCACTGTGGGACGACAAGGGAAATATTTATCTATTTAATATCTGCTAGGCTTTTGTATTTCATGCGCTGCGTGCCGGTAACATATCAGCCGGTTGGGCTTTCCCTGGCCTTCATCCTCACACCTGAAATTAATTTTACTTAAAGGTCTTGATAGATTTTCTATCTGGATAACGAGAAAGAGAAAACACGGTTAAAACAAGGTTTTAGCAAAACATTTGGGGGAAAAAAACAACATTAAAACTCCTTCATGAAGTTTACATGAACTAGAGAATGAACTGTGCTTTGAAGTATTTGCAATAATTTGTGTGCAACAATTAAGCCCAGCTTTGATGAGTTAAAGCTAGGAGGCAAAGTGAAAAAACATCAACCAAAGTTTGGTCGAGTTGTTTTTGTCTTGGTTCATGACTTTATATTGAGTTTACTTATTTATCATAATCCATATAGGATTTAAGTTGTGATCTTAAGAGATGCCTAAATTTCAGCCTGACTGAAACTTGTAGAAACCCTCCATTGAGAACTTATTATTTTAGTTTTGGCAGCAGATCAGATAAAATGCAGTTGTAAATTAAAAATTATGAATTAACCCTTTAGTGTATATAACACGCTTAATCCAAAGTATTTTTTTTTCTATCAAATGTTGGGATTTGCTTCATAAATTCTTGCATCCTCACTCCCTGATGTTAACATTTTATTTCCAAAACATTCTTTAGATAATTAATTTGAAATCTCTACAGGAGACTCAGAGTTGCATCGTTAAGATTGAAGTTTACTGTTAGTCCATATTTGCATCTTTGACAAATATGATGGAGAAAAGAGAGAGGACGTGGAAAGAGATTTGGTAGTAAGGGTGGGACAGAAGAGGTCCGTTTGGAGAAATAAACTTAGGCCTGATGTCGTTGACCGCCGGGCTTTAGATTAACACCTAGTATGTCGGCAGGCCTGTCGCTTCTGCACCGTTTCCGTCTGTGCCATGCATGACGGAGCGGGAGAGGCCAGCAGTCATTGTGTTTGCCTCGTGTAGCGTGCAGGACGCTGCCCGGTGATTGGACGGGTTTTATGATGATAACAGGCTGAGAGAGGCAAGGGGAGGAGAACGGGGATGGGGCGAGATGAAGAGATACCTTTGTGGTAACCAGCTTCCTTCTCCACACACCCTGTCATACATGATGGACACGACTGAACACGTAGGACTTTTGCGCTTTCTAATATCTCCAGTAGATGTCTTTAAAACTTATATTTCTGTTTTATTGGTTACTAGAAATGTTTGCAGTTGCACTGACTTCCTCTTTCCAGCCTTTTCCCACTACAACCCTGTTATTTCTCTCTGCCTCCTCTCAGCCCCCTCCACCCACCCTAAAGCAACTGCCCCCCCCCCCCCCAACCAACTTGTTTTTGTACCAGCTGCACTTAAGTTGAAACGGGTTTTGTTGCTGTAGCACGGAAAAAATGCTAATTGCAGGTTTTGGAAGGAGCAAGCTTTTGCCTTGTTTCATCACTGTATCTCTTTTTTGTCTGTATGTGTACAGAAAACAAAGTACTGATTGAAGAAGTTTATTTTCATGTTTTCGTGCATTTTATAGTTTATTTATATTCCCATTACTATACTTGAGCTAACTGACGTCTGACAGTGGGTCATATCACGCCGTCCAGTGTGTCAAACACTGAAAGAGAAATTCTGCCTTTGCGTTTTCTCCCAGCAGCGGAACCTAGAGGGCTACGTGGGCTTCGCCAATCTCCCCAACCAGGTGTACCGGAAGTCCGTCAAGAGAGGCTTCGAGTTTACCTTAATGGTTGTTGGTAAGTTGCAAACCTCCAGTCTGATCTAAGCTCCAGTCTGAATAGTGTTGGGTGTAAAAATGTGGCCAACTGCCTGACAGCGTTGGGGAAGTGAACGCTGGCATGGAGGAACTGCGGGGGGGGTTTGGCTTTCCTGGCGGCCGTGAAGCAGATACAGCTGAGATGTTTTCAACATATTGAACAGTGCCCCATGTGAGCTGGAGCTCTGGGTAATTAGCGCATCGATTTTAGCCCCACAGAGGGCTCTCACACATCTGCTGGAAAACTGATTGATGCAGAACAACGTTAAATTTAATTCTTACCGAAAGATGCAGATCAAAAGGTAAAAGCTACTTTATTCTGTAGCTTCCTAAGGAAGTAAAAGCTCACTCTGGGGTTCTTTTAGCTCAGCCTTTAGTTTTTCTTTCTCCCACGTCTGTCACATCACAAAACAGGACTGTTGCTTAAAAGCTTTAATATTTTAAGGTATAATGTGTTTAGTACTGCAAGATGGCCATAAAATTAAATGAATGAGATAATTCAGACTTTCCGAATCGGCACAAAAGAAAATACATGAAGCTAAAAACGATGGCTGCGTTTTAAAAGACTGTCTGCAGAGGCTTGACACAAAAGGTGTTTTGGACGGGACGTCTGTTGTCTTAAGCTTTGCATAAAGATAAGAGCAAAGATGTTACCCGGCCCTCCATCAGCTGTTTTTACTAATCAGTGAATAACTCTCTCTTCAATATTAACATTGTCTGTGTTCAATGCTTTACTCATAAAAAGGCTCAGCTTACCATGTGTAAGGTTATTGGCCTAAACCAGCTCTCACTTCAGATTTTACTCAGTTGATCCACGCGCAGGAACGCCACTCAGGTCCGCAATGAATATCTATTCCTCTCGTTTTAGCTTGGTTGCCATTAAGCTGCATATGATGTGGTAAATCTGACAAAGTGTAGCTTGTGGTGACCCAGTTCTGTTCAGTGAAAGTCGGCACACCAACACTGCGACGGGTCCAGACATTTTTGTCTCAGCCTGAGGTTTCAGCTTCCTGTTTAGTGAACGGCAGAGTGGTGACTTGGATGAGAATCAGAGACGTCCACAGATAAATCGGTCCCTTCCTGTCCGTTTTAGCCCAACTGATTCAAACTTCACAATCTTGTGTTTGAATCAGAGGGTCCGTGTTAAAGGTCTTTGCTGCAGTTTCTTCACCCTTACCCCCAGATTCCACATCCTCCGCTCCTGTATGTGTCCACTCCGTTCCAGAACGCCTCCGTGAGTCCGTGAAAAGCAGCACCATATATATATTATATATTAAATGACAAATCTGCTTCCTTGTTGGGTGAAAATCCAGTAGTTTGCATCCAATATTTAAGTAAAATGGTCAACTTTATTGGGAATTTGTAGTTCCCTTTCTCTCGTTACCTTATTTTACTAGTTCTTTTTCCTGTTTGAAACGATTTGTGGAGCTTGACCTGGCTGGAGTCCGACGGACCGGAACGGAGCAGAAAATTGGGCTTGTTCCGGATTTTGGCGGTGAACGACGGAGAGCTTGTCGGCTGACTGTGACGTTCGGAGAAGTCACGGAAAATGTGGAACGGCTCTCTTTAATTAAAATAACAACGTAGTTGCTCAGACGTGCACGTATGTCAACGGAACGGAGCGGTCACGGAGGATGTGGACTTTGGGGGTTACTCTGTGATTTTATTGATTGGTGTATTTACACATTTCCCAGAATACATGCCAGAAAGGCTGTATATGAGCAGAAATTTTCAGGATAACCATGCTTTATCTTTTGCGTTCATTTACTGCAGTTGAAATGAATTATGAGCTCTTAAAACAAATTGTACCTTAAGTTTTAGTTTTGTAATAAAGCCTCAGATATTCAGACATTGGTCTTGGCAGCTCTGTGTTCCAGTCACATTTCTAACTTTACTTTTACTGTGACCTTTATTACAAGGTTGCCTAAAGTCTCACGAGACCCGAACTAGAGAAGGTGGCCTACATTAATTTCAGTCATATTTTAGTGTTTCAAAGCGATTGGGAAAGCTTCATGAATCAGAGTTCCACTACATCTGTTAATTGTATGGTAAATGTTGTAAAACACTGGCTACACAAGTGTTTTATCTAAACGTGTGCATTCTTGTACACTGGTATGAAATGAAGCCAATAAATGTATAGTTAAAAACATAAAACTGCCATATTTTATGGGGTAAAATGTATTAAGAGGGCTGGAAGTGGCATAAACGTAGCAAAAGCTGAAAGAAAATCAGATCAAAAGCAGAAAAGGGTTTGTCTTTACTGTGCAAAAAGAGAAACTTTCCTTTTTCATCTGGATGTCCTAATTATTGTCCCAAATGTCCAGTTTCCATGTGTTGTTTCCAGTACAGTCCACAGTCTCCAGGGAATAATCCACTAAGAGCTCTTGAGACCGTCCAAGAATGTCTGGCAACCATTCAGGTCCTCGTTGCAGTCCAAACCGTCTGGTGACAGCCTCCATCAACAGGCCCTCTGTTGGTGGAGCGCTTGTGATCAAGCTGCTGTTGAGCCTCATCAATGGTCCAAAATAACATCCCAAGTGTGTCCTGCTGTTTGGGCTGCAATCTGAAAGCTCTGAGTGTCGCTACATTGTAAGAGCGTTTTTTTTGCCGGTGATTTATTTTATTTTATTGAGTTGTACGAGGACTGTAAGTCTTCACCATCCAACATCTAGAGGCCGTAATGTTTTTGACGTGCATGTAGCATCTCACAAACAGTTGCTAAAACAAGTGAAACGCTAGCTCTGATTTCTAGAAGCTCCAGCTTCTAGAGAGCCGATGAAATTTGAGAATAATCCAAATTGGCAGTGATAGTGCAGCTGGTGTTTGTGTATCTTATGGAGGTCTGCGGTCCAAGAGTTAAAAGCAAAGGGAGCTCTAAGAATAATACACTCAAGTTCTCTCATCACACTTTGTCTACTGACTGCTGAAAGTTGGTAGTTACACTACCGCACTTGGCTTCTTGGTGAAGTGTGAAAACTCGGCAGGTTGCAGAGAACCATCATTGTTCTGTGGTGGATCTGAAACAAACAGATGGGGGAATATGAGAGGACCCTTCTGAACCCTGGAGGCCACTCGCTCAAATTCCAGCTGCACAGAATGAGAAAAGTTCCTCATGGACTCTTCTGATCAGCCGAGAGTTGGTGCCGTTAAACTATGATGACGGCGAGCAAACATCAACACTCCAAATATTTGCCGCAAATCTTTTAAGCCGTGGTATTTTTTGTACAGCACAGGTGGTTGTAATAGTGACGATTCTCAAGCCTGACAAAACACTCCATGAAGCACCTAATTGATTCTGTTTTAAAACTGAGCTGCACTTCTGCAGGCAATGGTGTTTTAGTAAAGATGGCTGCATTCATGGTATACCGCAAATGGCAAAGTTTGTTGCTTTACTTGGAACAGAACATTGTAGCTTATAATAAATCATGTAAATATGGTTAAGTTGTCCATAAAGTATATTTTTTATAAAATTTTTGTACTGACCTATGACGTAAAATCGAGGCCAGTCGGGGGACGCTTTAATTACCAAAATCAGAAACGATGCCAACATGCATAACATTCCCCAAAACAGTTACATCAGGCTGTGGGCAGGGACAATATCTTTAAAATAGAACCTTTCACTATAAATGCACCTTTTTATTGTCCATTTTTTTCCTTGAAAACACTCGCCAGCCCTTGAATTTAATTAGTTGTACAGCATAATTTAGAGCGCCCTTTTTTGCTTTGTGCTTGTGATGCCAGAAAGCAGCTTTGGTTTTTCCGTCAGTCGATCCCTCCCTAACAAGGAATGCCACCAGAAACCTCTTGTTTGGTGGATTTTTCTGTATTTTTCCCCCCCTCCCTTCTGTTCTGCTCTCCTTCCCTTCACTCTTAGGGGGAAAAAGCTGCTTCCTGTCCCCTTTTGTCCAGCTGGCAGTTTGAATAGAAACTCTTGGATAGATTAGTGAGATCCAGCGCCAGCGTAGAGATCTGGATGGAGCTGAGAGTCAGATCAGAGTTTGGAGGAGAGGGGAAGTGATGCCTGTTTCACGCTGCTTCTGATGTGTGATGAGACCAGTATTTATTAGCTCTGTCATGCCTCTGCCTTCCTAAAGCAACCCTGGAGGAGAGCATAAAAAGATGCTGCGTAGGAGACCCGCCACTCCAGGCCGAGCTGGGATGTGGATTGATAAGTAAGCATACTTTTTAAGCTCCTGTCAAGATGGCCTAAAGATATAACGGCAGTCTAGGCTACGTTAGGGCTGGACGATAAATCAATAACAATATATATCGAGCGATAGACGTATATCAATGATAGAAAAAAAGGCTCAACAAAAAGTTCAATAGAATACCAGTTTTCCTTCCTATTGCATTCTAGCCATGTTAGTTAACATTACAGTCATTACATCTTCCCAACCAATCACAGACAGACACAGGAACGTGCCGTCACCAAGCCCCGCCCCCTTCAAACAGTTCATAGAGCATGCGTTCTTTTTTTTTTCTTTTTTTAAAACTTGCAGTTTTGGTAAAAAGTTGGTTGAATAAAGGGTTGAGTTTGAATTCAGTGTTTGTGTTAGAAATAGGTCGCTAAGCAACAAACAGCACAAAATGGCCAGGGCTGCACTTAAAATATATGTTTTGAATTTTTTGATTATTATCGATATCAATCAGCATGATTTCTATTTTATCGATAGGCTTTTTTTCTATATCGTCTCTCCTTATTATTAAAAAGCTGTTGAGCAATGAGAGCCAAGAGTATTAAGACCACATCATAGCAAGACGAAGGTAAGAAGAAAGCAGCACAGCTATTAACGTTCTTTTATGAAGCGCAAACTGCTGCTACTGTGTGTGGATGTGTAGTGAGAGACAGAGTGACGTGAAAGACGGATAAAACGCAACATGACCGTTCAGACAGCGGGCGCTTTGAAAAAAATCCGATACGTATCCGATTTAGTACAACACATGGAAGTGGCCCAAATCTGATTTTTTTTTGGGGGGTGAAAAGATCAGAATTGGGCCATTCACTGCCGTGAAAGACAGATATGGGCAAAAAGATCACATTTGGATCGCATTTCCCTGCAGTGTGAACGTAGACGAGGTATTGCTATTATAATTTAAAAAAAAAATTTATAAGTAATAAACAGGAGGAAATGATAAATTAAGGCATCACAAAAGGTGTGTTCTATGAAGCTGGAAATCAACCGCCACATATACCTCAATAGTATGTAGTGAAATCAAAGTGAAAAACGTAGTTGTAGTAAACAAAGCAGGTGATTGACCCTTGAATGCTCTCACAGTTCAGCACTACTAGGTCAGTAAAGTTTATCTGTCAGACTGATTCTTGTTTGATTTGAAAACGGTTTGCCTCTTGGGCCTGCTGCCTGTCTGCTTCTTTATGTTGTTGTTGTTGTTGTCATATAATCTTGCGAGCTTTGCTTGTGCACGTAGTAAATGTGTGCGTATGCATGTCCAGATTAGACGGTCTGACAGGCTTAGGATTGACCGTCTTGCCTACTGACCTTGCAGAAAGAAGTGAATGAAGGAAGGCTTTGGTGTAGTTAATCTGCTGGCTTGACCAGATGCGCCAATACTCACAAAACACACACACACACACACACACACACACACACACACAGACATCCGTGTTTTAAATACTTACCGAGGAGCGTATCTTGACTTCCATTCATTTCCAACCCTTTCCATGGCCTTACCCTGACCCTAAACATAACCTTTACGAGTATATACCTACATCTAACCTAAACATAACTGACACCATAGTCCTATACCTAACCCCTAGCCCAGAAAAAAAGTGAGGACCAAAAAAGGTCCTCACTTGTAAAATGGGCAAAAAAATGTTCTCTCTCAGCTACAAGTAAAACACACACACAGACATCCATGTTTTACACACCTGCCAAGGACCTTGCATTGACTTCCATTCATTTTAAACCCTTTGTATGGCCTAACTCAGACTCTAACTCTAAACCATTGCCACGACATGCTTAACCAAAACCTAGTTCACACCTTAGTTCTAAACCTAACCCCTAGCTCAAAAAAAAAGTTAGGACTATAAAATCCCCACTTTACATCAATGTCCTCATTTTGGTGGTAAAAAACGAAATCTATGTTCTCACTCAGCTGCAAGTACAAGTACACCCACACAAATTCACTAATGCTCTGTTTCCATGACTGTTCGTGTGGCTACTTTAATCATCTTTATGTCCATCTGAATGTCTTATCTTAAAGGCTTAGCTGTGTATGCTAAGCAGTTTATATTCAAGTCTTACTATGTAGATGTCTAACTGGCCAATCATATGGCTACCTTGCAGTACATAACATTTTGCAAACACGGCAGAATCTTCAGATAAAGTACCGCAAAGAGGCAAGACTTGTGGTAAGGTGATTTCATTAGTGTTGGGTGTTGGAAAGGGAGGAACTGCAGTTTCTGAAATAAATAAACCAAATGTTAAAGGAGATACAAGCTAAAAGTTTAACTCTTGGCGCACTCGCCCTTTCTCGTTCAAACCTTCAACTGCACTGTTTTCCAGCCGACTGTCAGGTCCGTTAGCATTAGCATAGTGGTTAGCATTAGCAAACCTTTAAAAATGTACCGTCATATATGGGGCTGCCCTGTTTATTGGAAAGTATATCACAATATCGGTGTGCATACTATTGGTGTCACTGCTGAGTTCAGACCCTGTATGTTGTTGTGAAATTCACCCTGTTTGGATAAAGCCTCACTGCTGATGCTCAGACCTGTCACAGATGACAACTCCCAAGGTGCTAGAGGTCACAGAGGAAGTTGGAAGCCTAAATGTGGAATAATCGCAACTGATGGCATTGTCGCAATACTAAACAAAGATTTCACCATCGCAGGATTTTCTAATATTATGCAACCCTCGTCACATATTTTAGACCACATGGATCTCTCTCCTTTATGGCCACAATTTGCTAAATTACTGCTTGGAGATTTCCAGTGTAGTATGTAATAAAACCATATATTTCTTTCTAAGTTGAAAAGGCTTCATGTGTTCTCTAAAGAAGTGAGAAAATTGCTAAAAAAATGTATCTGGTTGGTCTGCAGAAGCAACAAATTGTGAAATTTATGTCTAAAAGTGGAGGCTGTTAAAGAGGCTTGGGTGACATATTAGAGTATTGTTAGTATGTTGTAAGCAGTATCATTATGCTGCTACTTCCCAGAACTATTTCCTATTTTTAGCAGAAGTAATTCTGAAAAGACAAACATCTGTCAGAACTTGGTGCTTTTTGGTGATGTGTGGTTGGTTTTAATTCCTCCTTTTAAAGTGTCAGTTTAACCCAACTGAAGAAGAAATCATCTGCATATGTGTTTGCAATTGTAGGATTCCAACGAAATGTCTTCTGCATGTAACCCATCCCTAGGGGGCGGTGGGCTGCATACAGCGCCCAGGGGGCAATCTGGAGCTGAGGGTTTTGTTCAGGGACCCCTAGACCTGCAAACCTGCAGGGTTTGGACCGGGTACTTCCTTCTCAGAATGCAAGCGCACTCCTCTAACCACTAGGCCACCACTCCCCAAACACACCAAATGAAACGTACCCAGTCTCTTTTACACCAGTCTAGGAAATCTAGAGTAATGCTTGGAGTATCAGAATCAAATTAACAATGTTTCTATATTATTATACATGTAAAAATCGGTAAGTTAAATTCCTGTAACAGTAGCAATATCTGTTGGAAGTTTCTTTTAACAGTTAGATCAAGTCATAGTTTCGGTTTTACCTTTTACTGTGATATCTTAACACATTTTATTCAAGGTTATCATACCGTGAGAATCTCTTACAAGCCCTTGTTTGTTAACTGGGATGGTTGACTGGAAAAGAGTAACCGTTATTAGTAACATCTGGGCTTTTGCTGCTATGGCAAGGCAAAGTGTCGGGTGTCGAGTCACAGTGAATGATAAACGACTGGGCAAACAAAAACGGCTGAAATCTGAACACGCAGCTATCTGGTTTCTTACCTAAAGTCTATGGAACTTGAGCCTTATGCTTTGTTGTTACAGTTTTAGGTTCACTCTGCAAAGGTTTGATTGGCTAGGGAGTTAAGAATAATGTTAGTGTTAATGTTTAAAGTTGCTTTTAAATCTGAGGAGGTTTTTACCTTCAGACAAGTTCAATGTTAAGCTGAGTTTATGCAAACCCAGGACACATTAGAGTTAGAGTTAGAGACTTAGACAGAAGTTATTGTCATTTTGTATGCAGAGTGCATACAAAACGAAATTTCGTTGCATACAGCTTACGACAATGTAATGAGATTGCAATTGAAATAAAAATAACATTACGATATAGAGTGCAGCATTGATAAGAATGTAGGAGAAAAGCAGTTTTTAAAAAAGTGTGCAGAAGAATGTTCAACCATGTTTATATTGCAAAGATGATGGTGCAAAAAAAGGCGTTCATTTGAAAAGTTCAATGTTGGCAGTGCAAAATAATAATGGTGCAAAAATGCAGTAATTAGAGTTTTATGTCCCATAAAACCAGTGAAAATCTGTCAGCCAAAAGAAGCTGGATTCACTAGCTAGGACCCAATAAATAAGGTGTATATAGCAGAAATGCTTTGTTGCGTTGTGTAACCGTTACTTTTGTTTTGCCCACACCCTATATACTGTGTTTTAGGTTTGTTTCCCATTACAATAAAACATCCTGAACTTACCTTTCAGGTTTTTGCCCTGACCAGTTTCTCACCAACACTCCTATGGTAACGTCTCTACGCTGTCGTGTTTTTTGCAAGTTCACATTCACTTTGTACCGACTCACTAAAATAAATGTTCTCAGCTCAAATGCATTTCCACCTTTTAAAATTATGGAATTAAATTATTTTTAATATTTTCCAGCGTTATGTTCCCTCCAGATCCTCGGTTTAGTTTGCCATCAGCAATTAGTAGAGCGCTACATCATCCTGTTTACAAACCTTCCCCACCAAGCCTCCTCTTTGCCCCTGGCTTCAACACTCTTCGCGGACTAATATGCCAGAGTGCATCTCTGTGTACGTCTGTTTGGTGAAATGAGGTTTTGCGTGTTCGTTCATGCTCTGTTAAATTACTTCAGGCAAATCTCTCTCTTTCCTCATTCTTCTTCACTCCTCTTGCTCTCGTTCTCTCTCAGCCTCTATTTTGAGACGCACATGTCTGCTCTGACCCAGCACGTGCCAATTCTGTCAGATTTGGTCCCAGGATCAGTGGATCATACGAGAACGCTCGTCCTCTAATTTTAAAAGGAATAAGAAAGCCAGAGCGAAGTGATCGGTGTCCCTGCCAGCCTCCCTGTGCACCCAGATGCAGTAAGAACTCCAGGCAGAGTTTCATCTGAGGTCCTGGCTCTTCCGTAGGATCTGTCAAACATGCAGATTTTTATCCTTTCCCCAAACCATAACCTTTGCCCTCTAACCGTCCAATGGACAGTTATCTACTCCAGCAGTCTGCTGTTCGCCACATACAACTTTCCTCCCGTCAGTCTGTCTTTTTGCCTCTACGTTCCCCAGATGGCCCATTTCACAGTTTATGGTTTTTTACTCCACACATGTCTGTTAGAGGTGTGTATGTTTGTGTTGGGTGTTAGTCTGAAGTCCTGTCAGGATGTGAGGGGGCCAGCTGCTGCCTCCGGCCTGACCGATAGCGGCAGGAACAAAATGAGAGAAGGAAGAGGAATGTCAGGAATCTCATGGGAATCCCGCTGTGACTGTTTCTTGGTTTGTTTTTCTGTTGCTCTCCGTCCAGGTGGTCCAACCCCTACCAGGGTATCCATAGTCGTATATGCCTGGTTTTATTTGCTCATGGTGTATATATAGTGTACCCATACATAGACTCTACTGGGGCAGCCCGCCCAGGATGGTAATATTCAGATTCCACTTTTTTATCCAAAAAAAAACCAATGTAGGTTCTAAACAGCGCACATAGACATTCATCCTTTTTTTTTTTTTTTTTTTTTTTAAACAAATTGTATACATGATATAGTATATCATATGCATCAGTTCTGCATTTCCCAAGGAAGTGCAAGACTGGCTGGAAATGTATCCAGCTTGGAGCGTAGAGTCGCACGGCACTGCTGCTTTCACCCGTCGCTGTGTGCTTCCGGTCAGCTGGCTAAAACAACGCTGCGACACTTTTCTCTCGTTTTAAAAGAAAAGCAGGCTCTTCTGGGTGTGAAAAAAGGCCATCATGGTGTGGAAACTAGAGCACCACCCATGTCTCATTCTGACTAAATAGCTATTTTTAGATCGTTGCTCTCTGTGTTACTGTATAAAAGGCAGAATAGCCAATTGGAGCAATAGTCTGCAAAATAATAGTTTATTTAAAAAATGCTACTAAATGTTTATTTTTTTCCCGCTATTTATATTTAACTGTGTCAAAGTAATAAAGTCAATGCTATAGAAACATTATGATGGTATATTTTATGCTATTTTGCATCAGTAAGAATAAGCGTTGCTTTGCTGTTGCGTTTCTAAATAAAAGCATTTCATAGGCTGACTACCTACAGTCCTCATAGTTTCACAGAACACTGATCAGCAACCAAACTGATGTTTGACTTTCCTCTGGATCTGACACAAGTCAATACCAATCTCACTGGACAGCAATATAGCCATAAAAACCCTACTCTCTTTCACAGTGCGGTAATATAACCAACATTTTTCAATAATACAAAAGCTGAAGTGGACTGAAGGGACATGGGACAATAATGCTGAGATGGAGAGGGTTGAAGTCACTCAGGGAGGAGGAATACGATCAGCACGAGTGAGCCGGGAGGGTCGGCCATCCATCACCGGCATTCAGGTCATTAGTATGTTTACAGAGAGCTGGCGGTGCACTTCCACTTGTCACGTGGAGCCAATATTTAATTAAAGCTGAACAAGAGGGGACTAATTGGGACAGACCTGCCCCTCGGGAGTTTAGACTCCCGCAGTGACGCTCTGCTTCCAGCACCGTTAGAGCCTCTCGACCAGAGATAGGAACTGATGAGCTACTTTGTAGAAGCAGCTTTCACTGCAGTTAAAGTTGTTAGACTTTTGAGTTATGACCCTACCAGTGTATCCCATTTAGAGAGTGAGCATTTAGCCTTTTCTTGTTTGCTAAATAGCTCTAGTGTGGTCAGATCGGATGGACATCTGTAAACATACATTTTCAAGTCTTGCCACAGATTCACATTTGCCTGGACTTGAACTGGGTCATTCTAATATTTATATGTTTTTATCTGACCCTTTCTGTTCTAGCTCTGACTGTGGGTTTAGGCTTGTTGTTAAACTGGAAGGTAAACTTCCATTATTAACCTGTTTTTCACTCCACCCATCGACTCTGACCAGCTCCCCTGTCCCTTGAAGAAAAACATCCCCAGGGTTCTTGCCAGTGCATTTCAGAGTAATGGGCCGTTATGCTGAAAGATGTCAAAATTAAGATGAAATTATACCATTAGCGGTCAGTACGACATGGATGTTTGGGAGCCACATAGAAAAGTCAGTAATGCTCTTGAACACACATCAGTGAAGTTATAAACCTCCCAGACAACATAAGCTAACGCTAGCTGTTATTAGATTGACGGACAGCCCCCTTTCTGCTGAACTGCATCGTGAAAAGCAGCACCCACCACCCACCGCCTCAAGAACATATTTTTCCTTGATATAGGATGTTGTTTCAGGTTGATGTGCATGGTAAAGGTTGCTTAATGCTTGACACACATACATTCCGTGTGGAAATGAGGCGTGCAGACACAACGTCTGCTTCATTTATGCTCTGTGTTTATTCCTCCAAGGTAGCACTATCCTCCTAGACCCTAGAGGGAAGCGTTGTGCTCCTACACCAAGCATACTACATCCCTCTACATGTAGAAGTAGAAAACACAGCTGTTTTCAACATTTAAGCCTCTTACCTTCTTCCAAGAGTGACAGCGATTTCTGTCTGGGAATTAAAAATCTGTTTATCACAGTGATCTTTTTGGGCCGAATCATAAAGATGTCTATATTTACGAACCTACGGCAGAAGGAGCGCTTGCTCGTCCGCCATGTTTTTCTGCGTAATTAAACATATTCCCAGGTGCGTGGTGCCGAAACATTTGGCCATGCTGAGGGGAGTGGAAGCCAAAATGACGTAATATCACCGCGTGGGCCTCTGGGATGTGTCAAGCATAAACCGGGCTTTAGCTTCAACATGGTCAAAAGTCCATCTTTGAAGCACGCACACCCATGTCTCTGATGCTCCTCCAGAATTACAGTTGACTTTGTGGTTGTTTTACTTCACTTTACTACACAGTCTGTTGGTTTTCAGCGAACAGCCATCTTTTGGTAGGTGTGTAGTTGTGATGTACTCCTTTATGTTTTTGGATGATGAATTAAACATTACTCAGTGTGCGGTAGGAAGCTTGGGATATTATTTTATAACCTAGCTGGGCGTGAAACTTCTTCACAACGCTATCCCTGGCCTTCCCTGCTGCGTTCCTTGATCTTCACGATGTGGTTTCTTCATTAATAAAACTTAGGAGTTCTTCACAGCTTGGCTGGATTTAAACAAATCAACTATTTTCTAGTTAAGTGATTTGTGAAGGCAACTAGTGGTACTGGGCTTTATTTAGAGGTATCAGAGCAAAGGGAGTTGATTACAGATTTTTGTTTGTGCCCAACTTTGGTTTTCTAACAAATTCAATCCCAATAAAATGCTCTGACGTTTGGTTGGACCCAAGCAAAACTTGGAAAAGTTCAAGGCCTGATGAGTACCCTTGCATGAAACGAAAAGTCACATTCAGTCTCATTAGGTCAGATACTTATCAACTGACTTATGAGGTTTTATTTCCCATCAGCAGGATGATGAGTCACATCATCGTGAAGCATTGTGAGTCACTGCGCATAATTCACTGAAAGGTCCACAGTTTGAAAGTTATTCATAGTCAAGTTAATCCAAAGATGTTAAATTTCTTGGACAGTTAAATTATTAAAATCCAGACTAGTCACAGTTGGGGTGCAGATGGTGTCAGAAAAGACTAAAACATTTCATTTCCTGCGGTTTGCTTTAGTCAAGATAGCATCAATAGTGACACCCTCCTGCCAAGAGAGCCAAGTTAACTGGAAGAGCAGATGTGTACAAAGACATATACACCCGAACACAGGCTCCGTCCCAACTGCTATTAGCAGTCCCAGTTTCCCCAGCCTTAAGGAGGAGAGCCATCTGTGTTATCTTGAAATGGTCTCTGTGGACAAATGTACATGCTTGACCTCTAACTCCAAATAGTCTGTTATGGATGAGTCGGTCATCTCCTGTTGGGAGAGACTGCGGGCGAAACGGAGTGTACTCGTCGCTCAGACGGTGACAGATTCATCCATAGCTGTGCAAACACACTCAGGTCACCAGCTGAGAGTTAAAGACTGAAAAAAACCCACAAATCCACCAAGTTTTCATTGTGGGATTAAACATCCAGATGTGCCCGAGTTAATATAAAGGAAGCCCTCTGCAACTGAAGGACGTGTCTAAGAGGGAAAAAAATGCATTAAAAAATGAGTGTACCCATAAAGAAATGGTGAAAGGCAAATATTTTTTACAGAACTGGCTGACTTTGCATACCTCACTGCTTGCTGCTAATCTCACCAGCTAAAGCTCTTGACACAGCAACTTGGACAGAGTTTGACGTTTGAGAATACTGCTGATCAGTCTGGAGTCATTTGTGCAACATCTGATTATCATTTAGAAACAGGAAATCTTCTAGCTTTGTTCTTTCAGGCTTCAAACAGCTTGGCAGCACTGTACGTATTTTTATACTTGCTGAAAGCAGCTATAATATTCGTCTGCACAAAGTTTGGGACACTGTCTTGACGTTGGAGGTCTATACAAAGTTTCCCAGATGGTGAATCATTTTGATCCAAGTGGATATTTTTTAAGATTGAAAAAAGAGCACTCTTCTGTCTTGGTTCTTTTTTTTCCTTCTTTATTGTTTTTGGTTTTTTTGCAGATGAAAATGACAGTGTAAAGTTTTCAAGTGCTGCAAAAATGCTGCAGTTGAGTCGACGCATCAACAGAAATGAGAACTGGGTAAATTCTAATGTATTTATAGCAACATGTGAACGCTGTAAATGTAAAGTGGGAAGAAAAATGAAATGTATTAGATAATTCAAAAAACTTTTGATTAATCTGCTCAGGCTGTGTCTGCAGTTTGTTTGAGCTGATCACGTCACGTCAGATCTTCAGAACTTTCGAAGTTTTAGTCTCATTAAAGAAGCTTTTTTCTGGTAATACCACAACTTTACTCTCATATTATCACCGCTTTATTCTGGTAATATTAAAACTTTGATCTCCTAATTAAAGATTGTCTTAGTATGGCCCGATCCATACACATTTGACTCAGTAATGATTTTTCTTGCTCTCTTTTTATTTGAAAAAGTATTGAAAAGGATCCAAATATCGTGTGACAAGTATGACAACACTACCAGACACTCAACACTTTCCACAAGGATAATAAGCAAAATAAAAGTCTTTGCCAAAGAGACTGGTTGTTCACAGAATGCTGGAAGAAGAAAAGCTGCTTCAAGCAAAATCCATTCAGGAATTTGGAGGAGCTCCACAAGGTTGTCCCTTTTACAAGAGATACTGTGTTTTAAAGGAGCTATAAGTAATACTGACACTTTGTGGCTCAAATCAGTACAACAGCTTGCCAATCACAACAATCTAATATGCCGTTTTTAAACGGTCTGTTGCTGTTGTGAATTTTGACTTCCACAGGAGGGGTCTATGATGTATTCTGTTCTATTTCTGGTCCGCTTTTCTTACTGCCTTCCATTTTGGCAGGCTGCTGCTCTTTTGCCCAAAAAAAATACCAAATACTGCGCTCTACTTTGGGAACCCTGGGAACTCTAATTTGATTGGCTGAGGAACCAGGAAGTAAACGCGGGCTACACTCCGAACCGAAGTAGTTCCGGACCGTACCTCTAGGTTTGACAGGAGAAAAACCTGGCTAAGACATTGTTGATTGAGAGAACTGATTGTTTATAGAGTTACTTCCATCCTGGGTGAAAAATTAGAATGATTTTGGTTGATTTTACAGTAAATATCTTACTTATAGCTCCTTTAACATCACACAATTTCATTACATCCCTATTATGGAGCCTCCTCATCAAAGGTCTTACAGGAACAGACTTTCCTCCTTTTCAACCTCTCATTGTGAGACATGGGCCAGATGCTTATATATATATATATATATATATATATATATATATATATATATATATATATATATATATATATATATATATATAAAAGCAGGCATGCTGTATATATAAGTGTGGATGGACTGCACTGTGTCAAATAAATGTTTACATTATGTTTCTGCAGCTTCTGTGTTGCTGTCATCAGAGTGGGAGCAGGGAGGGAAAAGTTTGTTCAGTGAGCGCAGAAACATTTAGATTTATTTATAAAGGAGGCATTCACAGAGGAGGATGGAGGAAGAGTGGTAATGTAGAAGAAGGGAGTCATCCCAAAGCGAGGTAGAGAGGAAATGTTGCATTTCCTCTGTGAGCTTTTTGTGCTGGCAGATGAGCCTCTGACCTTTTTTCCTCAGACAGTGAATCTGTTTTATTTTCTCCGTTGCAACGCAGTTCCCACAGGCCAATGAACGCGAATGCAGTGCGTGTGCATCAGACATTTTTTTAGTTCCTAGTTAATTGCCTTTTAGCGCGATTATTTTAACAGTCGGCTGTAGTTCCATCACGATTAAAGCATAGTCCTTATTAATTTTCTTTTTGTGTTTCTCCTCAGGTGAGTCTGGTCTGGGCAAATCTACTCTCATCAACTCTTTGTTCCTGACTGACCTGTACTCCAAGGATTACCCGGGACCATCGCAGCGCATAAAGAAGACCGTGCAGGTGAGCTCAGTCTGCTCTGGGATCCGTTTTATTCAGCAGCGCTGCCGACTTTGCTGCTCTCTCCATGAGCTGGTTGAGCAGATGTTTTGCAGATGTCAGTTGTTATTTAAATCAAATCAAGGTTGTGCCAAGGTTGCTGTCATAAATTCTGATGAGCCCCAGTAGTTTGGGCATGTTACCAACAAAATCTCATTCATCTTTTTTTTTTTTTTTTGGGTTAAATACTATTTTCTGCATGGGCTTTTTGATGAATGACTCCTCTGTCTGTACTCTCGATTTAACAACAGCTACAGGAGTGATAAGTGTGAATATGGAAAACAGATTTTACTTTAACATTCAAACTTTTTCAAAGTCTGCTTGTATAAAACTAATGAGGGACTCTTTAATTAATATGTTTAAAGCCAAATGTCTGGTTTCCCCGTTCAGGCGAATGTTCCCTTTAATGGGATATTTTAAACTTTTCTGCTCTTCTAACCAGTTAAGACGACCCAGAACCCAATATGTACAGTATATTAATTAAAAGGTTACACTACCTGTGGCGTCTCTGCATCTGGGGCCAGTGGGGCCTGGCCCCACCAGATATCACTGTTGAGCTCTATGTTCACAATAATCAATGGGATTTGATCTTTCTATATGAGTAATATTGTAAAAAAGACAGATTCCCTTGCCAATAAAATTCTGTTAGAAACATTTGTCTCTGTATATCTAAGTCTGCCAGAAAACTGACAAGCTCAGTAGCTAAATCCTCTTGAGGCGCCTTGATATTGGGACCGGCCCACCAACGTTTGTTTAGATAATGAACATCTGAAATCGCAGAGCGCATGTCCAACACGCTCTCAGTAGACAGCCGTGGGGCACAAATCCTACGGCCCCAAGCTTGGATCGTCCAATCAAAATACTTGAATTGCACACGTTACATTTACGTTCTGCCAGATAGTGTGCGACAATCTAGGCAATGCAAATTTATTTGTATAGCACATTTCAGTGCAAGGACAATGCGAAGTGTTTTACGTGATTAAAACATTGGAAAAATAAAAACAGAATAAAAGCAAGTAAAAAACAGTTGGTAAAATGTAGGAAATTTTAAACAAAATAAAACATAGGAAAATGGAAACTAAAAGCGTTTAGTGTTTGTTGTCCTTGCTAGCTCTTTGAAGGATTGATGTGAATCTTTTCTGTTCAATAAATTAACATTATGTGGGAGCCTTTATTTGTAATTTTATGTTTTATGTGTAATTTTTATATAAAATTGATTTTCTCGTGTGTTGATTTATGTTAATTTATCTGTTTAATTTAAAAAACTGATCAAAGTCAAGTTTTATGCATCACAAAAACATTTGTTGCTGCTAATAGGTGTTGAGTTTTTGTGCCCCACTTAACTTATCCCAGAGTACACTACATTTCATCAGTTATACTTAGTTTAGTTCTTTTTTGTTTTACAGTTTTGTTTAACTTAATTCACCCAACAATTGCGCTCTAGATGCTGAATTCTCTCCTGTTTTTCTTCACAGCGGCCCAAATTTTCTATCAGCAGTTTCATGTATTGCTCCTACTGATATTTTCAGGAGAGCAATTGGCCAAAGCACTACGGTGATTTTATGTATTTTATATTTACTCCCTTTTTTTAAATGACTGGTCGATCATTTGACCTGCAACGCATTTGAAAACTATCCTAGTTAATCATTTAGACTTAGAGACTTAGACCTCCCTTTATTGATCCCTTTGGGATTACTCCCTCAGGGAAATTGAACTTCTAGCAGTTTATGGATTAAAGAAGCAGCACGCAGTTTGCAGACATCCATCCATCCATTTTCTCACCCTGCGACAGACTGGCGCAGGGCGACACGGAGACAGACAGGACAAACAACCATTCTCACACCTAAGGACAATTTAGAGACCAATTAACTTAACAGTCATGGGAGGAAGCCGGAGTACCAGGAGAGAACCCACGCATGCACAAGGAGAACATGTAAACTTCATGCAGAAAGACCCAGGGTTGGACTCGAACCCAGAACCTTCTTGCTGCAAGGCAACAGCGCTACCCACACGTCCACACACAGCAGTAGCAGTTGCCGCTCCATAAAAGACCATTAATAGCAGCGCTGCTTTCTTCTTACCTTATTCTATGACGTGGTCTTAATATTGCCGGCTCCCATTACTCAACAGCTTCCTAATAATAATGAGGAGAGATGCCGACGAGTATCCGCATTTGTTTTTGTTTTTTATATTTTTTTGTTTTGTTTTTTAAACCAAACTTTAATGAACACTTTACTTCCGTAAACGGTGTGCTGCTGTGTGACGTCTCCCTCTGTTATCTGTGTGTGTGTGTGTGTGTGGGTCGCTTTGCTGTCTTGAACTGTTCAGACAGAAGTATGATGGCGGTCACATTTAATAGCAGCGTGAACGGCCACCCCAAGAAAATCCGATTTCAGCAAAAAATCCGATTTCAGCAAAAAGCATCAAGACCTGCAGTGTGAACGTAGCCTGAGTTCCAACAATATGCGTTTCATTTCTTCATGTCGTAACCCTAATAAAACAGGTTTTTAGATATGGGAACAATCGTAGCAGGACAAGTAACAGCATGACGGCGGATTCAAAGTATAAATATTTTAATTCAAGGTCAATTTCCTGCCAAACGTAACAGATAAAGCGGTGAAGCACAGATCAGTGAATCAATCCTAGCTTTCTGACATTATTTTGGTCCCTATATTTACAAGGCTAGGGCTAAAACCACATTTCATGTGGTCTGTTAAAAGCTTTAAAAATCTTATGAAAATGGACTTGGCTAGAAACCCTGATCCAGCTTGCGGTTGAGGTTGCAGTATTTTGACGGACAACAATCTGAGTCTCTGGTTGTTAAGTGTGGGGATAAAAAAATAAACCAACAGAAGACTAAAGAATGTACCACCATGTCCAAGTCAGACATCTGAGCTGCCAAGTTTTCCAGATGTTTATCAGGGAAACATTATATGTGAATAGGAACAATTTATGACTAAATTAGAAAGGTCTACCACAAATTTATACCACTTTGATGCACCCTTTCTCTGGTTTAAATGTGAACTGTTTCATTTAGTCATTTTCTAATTTGCCTTTTATATTTACTAGCTTTTCACCCCACCCCCTTTTCCTAAATGTAACCACAGGTATGAAAGGGATTAGTTATGAGAATTCTGCAAATGTGTCGGCAGCATGCATTCCTGCCTTGTGACAGAGGCTGCAGAGGTTTTGTGTGGTTTTTGCCTGCAGCAACTAGATAATGTAATGTCTGGTCAGGTTCAGAGGGCGAGAAGGTCAAAGACAACAAAGACTTTTCTGACAGCTTTGTTTTCAGCAGCTCTGCCTTCAAAAGACGGGAGAAACTTAATGTGATGAGGGTCAACTAATCTGCTCCTAAAGGAGACTCTTAGACTAGCGGTCTCAGTTCATCAGTTCTCACCAGTAAGTGCTCAGATGATGTTTTTGCACATTTTTATTAGTTGAGACACAACTGGCGGTATGAGGCCTTGTTTTTAAAACAAAATCATGCAGATGAATAATTGACATTGTCAATGTGCAATCTTTATTACATATAAAAGAAAGGAGATTTATGTTTCTCGGTATTAAGACTTAACAGTAAAATTAACCCTTCAGACTTGGTTCTAAAAGACTGACACTAATAACATAATCAATCATTAAAAATCAATCACTCTTGAGATCTACTCACTAATTATCTAATTAACTTAAAGAAGGAAAAACTAATGTTGATGATTACTGAGGTCTGAGTCCAGGCTGTTGGGTGACTTACAGAACTGGTGGGACCTCTGGGTGTTGTTCCAATGCCCAACTTTTAAATTTAAATGACGTTTAAACTTAAATCTCAGCTCAAGGCGCCATTGATTTGGTTGGAAGGTCACGCCGACTGGAAGACAGTTGGTTTGGGCCTGAGTCGGTGGCCGTTTTGCTCGTTCACTCACTCGAGATTCAGAACGAGGTTTTGACTTGTGCCTGGTTCACACTGCAAAGTTTTAAAACTGTTGGCTGATTTTCAAAACCTGAGGGACTCCAGACATGACGGTAACAAATCGGAGGTGTAACGGCTTTGTCCCTCCAGTGTGTGGTGTTCGGTCGAACGCAACGCACAACAAACCTCACACAAGCAGATTTCACTCAAACATGCAGATGTCAGACGGGAAATCAAGCAAAACCTCGCGATATCAAACGTCAGTTCAAAGTAAATAAGGATGGCCGACCAGGATGAACAGTGGAGATAGTGGACTAACATTAACAGAGAAAATACTTTACAAAAGCTAAACGAGTTGGTTAAATGAGTGGAGACAGCGCGAAAAGAGGCTCTGCGATGGTTACATGGAGGCGAGTTGTGTTTTTGTTCTCTTTCTTTCCCCTTACCTCGCTTTCTGATCCTGCATTAAGGAAAGTTACCAAGTGAGGCTGGACACACACCTAAAGTGAATGGGTCTGGCGAGTCAGAGCAGAATCTGACCTGGGTTGGGCAGTGTGTCACGATGGGTTCTAAGTTGCTCCCTGGATTCAGCTCTCTGCTCGACAACCAATCAGAAACAGACTTGGGGTAACGAAATAAATGCGTGACGTTAAACAACCAGTAAAAAATGGCATAGTGTTGTTTTAAAAAACGTTTCTGTAATCTGGAGAGAGACCAAAAATCTCAACAATCTGTAACTCTCATGGTTTGGGTTGGGGATGCACCAGTGTGAAAATTTTGGCCGATGTTGATATCCGATATCATTATTGCTGTTATGTCTGATAACCATATGAGTGAGAGTGAGAGAGAGAGAAAGATATTCTGTGTTGGTCATATTTTGTAAAAAAAAACCCACAGGTATTAACCCAATAAATAATAACGCATTACAAACGGAAAAGCAATATTTAAATTTACGTTCTATTTAGGAACGTTTCTATAGGAAACTGTGTCCAGTTGTTGAGCTGTACCTATCCCAATAGGAAATAAGAAAGGCCCATTTGCTGGGGAGGGATCATTTGCAATTACTGGCCAGCTGTTTACATGTTTCCACTGGTATTTTAGACCGTTCATAGTTTGTGATGAGCTCCAGGTCTTTGACGTAATACAGCTCTCTTTTAGTCACTGAAAATTTTCCGTCCCTCCATAAATTCTCTAATTTGGGCCAATCCAAAACATTACTATTGCTTTCAGTCGGAAGAAATGTGTTCTTTAAATTTAAATGAATATTTCTATGCTTAAATGCATGTTTACTGACGTTCAGAGAAAATCATAAGAACATTTTAGATCTTTCCGGGAAACCACCTGTGAGAATTGCAGGTAAATTTGGCAAGAAAACTAAACATTCAACCTTCTTGTGTCCAGAGGGACGACCGCGTTGCAGCTTAGTTACAGTAAAGTAGTCAGACCCAGCGACAACAAGCACTAAAACATTAAAACACTCCACCATGCAGTTAATTAGACATGTCTGAAGGCAGTTACCAAACGTTAGCGGAGTATTTAAAAATGAGTTCAGCTTGAACATTTTGAGGGGATCTGGAATTAAGCAATTAAAGATGGTGGGAGATCAAACATGAGTAGTTATTAATCACTACATTATACTTTTTTCCCAATTGTTTGCTGAATCCATCAACCGTTTTTTCAGTTGATTTCAAACGGTTAAAGCACAAGAGAAAAGACTGAAGAGATGCTGCAGAATAAGGAAAATATTTGGGGCAAAGAAGGATGGAGGAACTAGGAGGGAATTTGCCACAGGGCTCAGTTCTGTCCTTTTATGGTTATGACAAAGTGAAGAGGAGGAGGCAGGCTGCTGTTGGAAGACAGGATAGAGAAAGGAGGACAAGAAACAGTTAGTTAAAAGGTAAATGTGAAGGAATATCTGGAAGAACTACCAGGAAGAGGACAATAAAACCAAAAGGAAGGAGAAGGAATTTGGAGAAAGGGGAGGAAGAGGTAATGATTGGGGGGGGTCAAACAAAGTAGACCTGGTGTCTGTCAAAAGATGTTGGGAATGACGGGGTTGTAGGATGTTACAAAGGGTTTAAAAAGAAACGAGGGAGACCCTGAGGTCTGTGTGGGTCACTTTCAGGGCAGAAATGTTCTCATGAAACCTAACACCGTTCCACCCATCCTTCCTCACCCCCTGCTTTAAAGATGAAAATCCACACTGTTGTTGGGATATTAATAAATCCTGGGGCCCGATCATAAACCCCCCCTCCCACATACTCGTAAAACAACTTCAGCTCCGATCTGCGCTTTTACACAAGCGCTGTGTCGTCTTTGGACATAAACACAAACAAGTATCGCCCACACAAACACACACAGGGCCCCACAGCGTTTCCCTCTCTGAAAGGATGCGATTCAGTTTGCTGCTCAGCTGATTAGAAGCGCCTCTGTGTGGGCTGGTTGAGTGAGAAAACTCAGCTGCACTGTGTGATTGTCCCGAATGATTCGGTTAGGGTTATCTGGAGCCCCTTTTAATCCAAATTACAAACCCTGCTTTAAATGTTCACATTTTCAGAGGTCCCTTAAGCTTCTTGGCTCTTTCTGCTCAAGGTACGGTCTTGATGAAAATTACGCAATGACTATTAGAACATGGATAATAACGCGCTGAAGAATGAGTAGAGCAGTTACACTTAAAACTATTATGCTGCCTTTTTAGTTTAGAATCGATCAGAAGTGTAGTTGTAGATGTTTGCTGCCATTTTGTTACTTGAATTTCCAGATGCGTTCAGGAGATCATTAGCATAGATATGCTTACCAGAGCAGGAGACTATTACACTTAAAACAGTATTACTGTTTGAATGTGGACTGTGGGATTAAGGCTACATCCACACACAGCGAAATATTCTATCTGCACAAAAAAGTTTGAGCGTAAAGATGAAACCTTAATAAGCATTGTAATACCTATGGCATATAACGCTGCCGGATAATGAAAGAAACAAGAAGAGAAGGGCGAAAAGGGCGAACGCTGGACAGAGAGAAGAGGTGTTTGTATGAACAGAGGACAAGGTGGAGGACAAACATAGTAGAGGAGCAACATGTGTTTGTGTCAAATCCACAATAAATTGAATTGTGCCTGAAACACAATTGCAACTCCAAAGTCTGCCGTTGTTGTTTTTTGTGTTAGTGGTCTCGGGTTAAGGGAGTGGCTCGCTGGTTATGCAGAACGGGTGTCTAGATGAAGCCACCACGGGGGGCGGCTTTAAACTTTCCCACTCTAAGAGGCCAGTTTCAAATGTTTTCGGTTCATGGCCATTTCATCTAGACGGGACCATTATCTGACTAAAAATTTTTCAGATATAACCAAAACCCGTCTTCGTGTGGGCGGGGCCTAAATGTTGGCTGTTTTCTAGGGGTGTGGCATAATCTCGTACCACTGATAACCACGATATTTCTCTATCAGTCTCGCAAAGTGCTATTTATTACTGTCGAGATGTAACTTTGCCTAGTAAAGTGTAAATAATAATGGAGATAATGTGCAAGTAATAATTATGAGCTCAGCATGTGAACAGGAAGCGTTTTACCCTCAAACTCTGGTGTGTCTGTTTGCCTTATTTTGAAGTTACAGGGGTAGTACTTCCTGCTTTACTGCGTTGCATTAACACCATCTGCCCTTGTTGGCTGTTGAGGTAGACAAGGTTGCTTACTACAAAAGCATTAAGGAAGCACTCGTGGTCTTTGGTGTACATATCCCAAAAGTAATTGCCAAAAGGAAGCGAGGGTTTTTGAATTGAACAGTTTGTTTTATCCTCACTGAGGTTTATCAGAACCTGGGACTAAGGTAGTGGGAAGTGGGAGGTTAGAGATTCATGCATTTGAACAGAGGCTCCTAAGAAGCCAACATCAGGGGGTATTGAAGGGCCATCCTGCACAATATTGTGATGGGCAGTTTGGTTTTGTTTGGTTGTCCGCAGCCCGATTAACTTGGCCAGCTCAGTCAGGTCTGTATATGGCACAATGGAATGGTCTGATTTAAAAATAGCAAGAAACCACATTTGATGTTTCGTTTGCTCTTTTCCCCTTTAACAATTTTCTGTTATGCTTTCACTAAAGAAATCTGGAGGGGGGGGGGGGGCAATTTTGTTTTTTTACAAGTCTTAGTTCAGTGATGTCACAAATTCTTTGGGCGAGACGCCTGGAAGTATGTCTAAATGTTAGCGTAGCATGTTAATAATCTTGCCTGATTATCTGTTTGTGTGCGGGAATCGGCCAATGTTCACACGGATTAATAAATCACTCGTCCTATATTCACTACTTCAGCTAATATCTGCACTGGTTGTTGATAAATGAGACCAGTGTGCGTTACTATCTTATCATTTGATCAAGGGGAGTTGCCTTTAGTTCCATTCACTTTCACGTTGATTTTAATTTTGGACGGCAGTAAATCATAGCTTGTAATTTTTCTTTAATTAACAGAGAAAGTTCTGTTTAGATTTCAGACGGTCTGCTGCAGTGTCGAAAATACGACGTGCTGCACAAACTGGTGGTAGATAATGTTTCCCTTTGCATGTCTGCAGCATGGCAGCTATGTTGCAATCAAGTCGGTGCATGAGAACAATGCAGCATTCATTGTCTGAGACTGAAGAACCTTAACCTCCTTCGCCTGGTGCACGCTATGACTGTGGCCTGGGTTTATATGCGCTCCTCCAAGTAGGAGTTGGTGTTTGCAGGCGTGTTGGAAAAGGCTTCTGTGGTCTGAGGCTGACCGGCTCAGAGTATTTATATTACAGAAAAATCTGCCATGTTTTGTCGCTCGCCGATCCGATTTCTTTTTAAATGATGCTTTAGGGCCTGAGGGGAAATTTTTGAGGTTTTCTCCCAATCTGTTTTCCCTTACGGAAACGGTGGAAATAGTAGATTTGGTTTCGAGACGGCTGACATTTCACGCACAAACACTTTAAGCACAAACATGCATTTGAACACGCATGATGGGAGCACAGTTAAGCTCAGATATGTCAGAAGACTGCGGTGTGTGTGTGATGTATATGCACAGTTATAAAGTCTGACAGATTATCTCAGGGTTTGTGGAAACCTAAGAATGTTTGTGTTGGAGTTAAAGGGCCGTAGTTCAAGTTTAAAGGGTGATCTGAAAATAACCAGATGGGCCTGTGAAAGTATGCAATGGAGCAAAAACAACAACTTATCTGTGTGGCTGAAAGAGTTATTTTCTATTATAACCTAAAGTCATTTGCAAGGATCAAATGATTTCTTAACGCTGGCATACTCAAGTCTCTTTTTACTTTTTTGAGTGTATTGTTGGATAATAATGTTAGTTGCAGTAGCTTTTACCGTTGGACTCTAAGGTCAGCAGTGCAGAGCAGTTAATGTAGCCGTTTCCTTTTTAGTCAAATCTAATTAAGATTTATGTGCTGTAAAAATGCCTTCAGAGATCAGTTGTCGCCCATCATTTTTTCTCTGGAAAAAGTTCTGGATATACTCTGCAAATCCCAAGTAACACTTAATTGGACCGCCTTTAGCTTTGATTACACAGTGGCATCGAGGCAACAAGACTGAAATGTTGCATTTATTTCCATCCATTCCCTTTATTTTTAAGCAAGATCTCAAAGAGATGATGTGATTCAGACCGCAGCGCAGATTCTTCTCCAAATTATCAGAGGGGTTCAAGTTTCTACACTTGGGTGGCCATTCCATGTGTGAGCATGAGATGGAGCTAGATAACCTGTTGCCCACTGAAACGATCATCCATGCAGTAATTATCTAACGAGAGGCTTTTGCCTCTTTCCTTTGTTAAATCCACGTGGTGACCTTGTTTTGAACAGGCAGTGGACACTGTATAAATAAATGAGCAGCTACGCAGAAGGCAAGGCGGGTTTATTTGTAGCACATTTTAGTAACAAGACGAATCATAGTGCTGTACATGAACAGAACAAAAAAGATGGAGGAAAGCACATTGCTGTGGAATGGTAGCAGCAGGTCAAGATTAGTTGGACTACAAATCCAATTTAGTTACTCTAATGATGTTTTAACAACTACAATAGTTTAAATAAACATTATCATTCAAAGGCAACTCTAAACAGTTTTTTACCTTGATTTAGAGGATCTTGGGGGTTTCAGCACTTTTACAGTTCTCTGGAAGTTTGTTGGCTTTATTGATCTCACATTGGAGAAATTCACTTGTCACATCGGCTCAGTAATCAACAGAAGGTGCCAGAAGGAGGAAAAGGTGCAACAGTAACCAAATGCTACTTTTCCTTGTCTGGTTCTGGTTCTGCAGAGTAGATTTGAGCTAGACGACCTGAGTGGTCTGGAGGGTTGATGCACTGATAACTAGTCTGTGATGTATTTAGGTGCTAAGCCATTCAGGGATTTATAGACTAACAGAAGTATTTTAAAGTCTATTCTCTGAGATCCAGGCAGCCAGTGGAAGGACTTTAGAACTGGGGTGATGTGCTCTACTTTCTTAGTCTTAGTGAGGACGCGGGCAGCAGCGTTCTGGATCAGCTGCAGCTGTCTGATCCACTTTTTAGGCAGACCTGTGAAAACACTGTTGCAGTAATTGAGATAAACATGGATTCGTTTTCCAGATCCCGCTGAGACATTAGTCCTGTAATCCTAGAAATGTTCTTCAGGTGATAGAAGGCCAACTGTGTAATGATGTTTAGATGCTTTTGGAGGTTCAGGTCTGAGTCCATCACTACTCCCAGATTTCAGGCCTGATCAGTGGTTTCTAGCTGAAGTAGGTGAAGCTGTGTGCTAACTTTTGATCGCTCCTCTATTGGTCCAAAGATTATTACTTCAGTTTTGTTTTTATTCAATTGAAGAAAAGTTTGGCACATCCATGCATTGATTTCCTCTAAGCATTTACTCAGTGCTTGAGCTGGTTCATAGTCACCTGGTGAAAAGGGAATGTCGAAAAGCTGAACGTAGGTGGAGAAAGACCAGACTGCAGGTTCACTATGACATCTATAAAGAGAGACTTTACAGATATAACTTACAACTGAAAAATGCAAGAGAATCTTTCTTCTCTGAGATCATCAAGAAAAACATTAATAATGCTTGTGTCTTATTTGCCACAGTCGACAGGTTAACAAATCCTCCTGTGTCAGTGGCTTCCGAACTCCACTCCACCAGGGCCTGCAATTAATTTTTAGGATTTTCTCAGTAAAGAAGTTAGCAAATTCGAGGATCAGTTTGTACATCCACACCAGCTCTAGAACCAAAGCTGTATCCAGCAGGAACCTATCCTGACAAAATGTCCCAATCCAGCCAAATAAACCACAAAAGCTTAGAGGAGATCATTCAGCAACTAAGTTCCTCCTCCTGCTGTCTTGATGTTTTGCCTGTCATAGCGTCTGATTTGACTCAGATAATAAACACGTCCCTTCTGTCAGGTGTTTTCCCCCAGTCCCTAAAAACAGCAATTATCAAACCACTGTTAAAAAAGAACAATTTAGACAAACTACTACTCCAGAACTACAGGCCCATCTCAAACCTCCCCTTTATCAGTAAGATTATTGAAAAAGCTGTGTTTCAACAACTAAACACCTTCTTAACAACGACCAGCCGCTTTGACGTTTTCCAGTCAGGCTTCCGTGCTCACCACAGTACAGAGACCGCCCTTATCAAGGTGTTTAATGACATCCATATAAATACAGACTGTGGAAGAACCACCGTGCTGGTATTATTGGACCTTAGTGCAGCATTTGATACTGTCGATCACTCCATTCTGTTAGAGCGCCTGGAGAACTGGGTCGGCCTCTCTGGTACAGCACTCCACTGGTTTAAATCCTACTTAAAGGACAGGGACTTTTTTGTATCAGCAGGTAACTTTACGTCAGAGATGACAAAAATCACATGTGGGGTTCCCCAAGGGTCCATCCTGGGTCCCCTCCTCTTCAATATCTACATGCTCCCTCTAGCTCAGATCATAAAAAACAACAACATCAGCTACCATAACTATGCAGACGACACACAGCTCTACATCACCATGTCACCAGGTGACTATGAACCAGTTCAGGCACTCAGTAAATGCCTAGAAGAAATCAATACGTGGATGTGCCAAAATTTTCTTCAGTTGAATAAAAACAAAACTGAAGTAATAATTTTTGGACCAATAGAGGAGAGATCAAAAGTTAGCACACAGCTTCAGCTTCTTCAGCTAGGAACCACTGATCAGGCCCGAAATCTGGGAGTAGTGATGGACTCAGACCTGAACCTCCAAAAGCATCTAAAGACAGTTACAAGGTCGGCTTTTTATCACCTGAGGAACATTTCCAGGATTAAAGGACTAATGTCCCAGCAGGATCTGGAAAAACTAATCCATGCGTTTTTTTTAGTTGAATTGATTACTGCAACGGTGTTTTCACAGGTCTGCCTAAAAAGTGGATCAGACAGCTGCAGCTGATCCAGAACGCTGCTGCCCGCGTCCTCACTAAGACTAAGAAAGTAGAGCACATCACCCCAGTTCTAAAGTCCTTACACTGGCTCCCTGTATCTCAGAGAATAGACTTTAAAATACTTCTGTTAGTCTATAAATCCCTGAATGGCTTAGCACCTAAATACATCACAGACTAGTTATCAGTGTATCAACCATCCAGACCACTCAGGTCATCTGGCTCCAGCCTTCTCTGCATACCTAGAACCAGAACTAAACAAGGAGAAGCAGCATTTAGTTCCTATGCTCCACTTATCTGGAACAAACTTCCAGAAAATTGTAAAGTTGCGGAAAGCCTGAGTTCCTTTAAATCAAGATTAAAAACACATTTGTTTAAGATTGCCTTCAACTGTTCTAGTTGACTGAATCACCACTTTTTTGTTCTTTTTTTCTATCTACATTTTATTCCTACTTGCTTTTATTCTGTTTTATTTTGCTATATTTTAATCATGTAAAGCACTTTACATTGTCTTTGTACTGAATTGTGCTATATACATAAATTTGCCTTGCCTTGGTGAGCTGTGTGTCATCTGCGTATTTATGGTAACTGAAGTTGTTTTTTTTTATGATCTGAGCGAGAGGGAGCATGTAGATATTGAATAGAAGGGAATCCAGGATAGACCCTTGGGGACACAGAGAAGTCCCTGTCCTTTAAGTAGCATTTAAACCAGTGGAGTGCTGTACCAGAAAGGCCGACCCAGTTTTCCAGGCGCTCTAACAGAATGAAGTGATCGACTGTGCATTGAGGTCCAGTAATACCAAGAAGATACCCCAAAGCAGCCAGATCACCCTGTCCTGAACTCGACATGGCTTGGTTGCTCTTTTTTCTGTAGCTCTTCCACAAAAGATGTTTGTGAGGACGAGAATTGTCTGCAAACGGTGCCCAACAGAGTTCTGTGTTAGAGAGGTGGTCTGTGAATGAAGCAGTTATTAGGAAATATGCTAAGTGCCTCTGCATGTTGGAGAGAGTTTCTTACAATTTGTTTTCCGTAATCTTTTAAT
Organism: Fundulus diaphanus; assembly: GCA_037039145.1. Taxonomy (NCBI): domain Eukaryota; kingdom Metazoa; phylum Chordata; class Actinopteri; order Cyprinodontiformes; family Fundulidae; genus Fundulus; species Fundulus diaphanus. The sequence continues at coordinate 10,081,275 of CM073134.1, read as the reverse complement.
TTCGATTCAACTGAATACACATGATTCTGATTTAAAGCAAAAGCTGCCCGTCAGCCAGCCCTCTGCCTTCTTAAACTGGCCGTAAACTACGCAGCAGTTTCCAAACTGTACTATTTGGATCATGTTCACCTCGGCTCTCTGGACAAATGCTTCTCCACTCATCTTGCTCACATTTCCAGCTGTTGGAGTGCATGTCCAGAATGTCTGCGATGAAGCACATGTCTAAACAGAGCAAAGTCCAAACAAAATTGTCTGCATATTCTGCTGACTCGTATTAATGAAAGGAAATAATGAAGGAAAACAACCATGTACCATCATGGAGAAACATTGCATTGATTTATGAATGTGGGAAATGTGAATAGTTGAATTAAAAAAAAAAACACCCTTTATTTCTTTTTCACAGACCAGTCAGCACTAAAAGAAAAGCACTTTGCCACCTCTCAAAAGAACTCCTTTGATTGACTCTAAAACCCCAAAATACTGTTATTTCTATAATACACATCCTTTAAAATAAATATGCATGCCACCACAGCTCCTACATTGTCTGGAAAAATATAGAATTTGATTTAAGGACTTTTGAATTCTCCATTAGTGTGGAAAAATACTTGCCTTGCCGGACTTTATGTCCATGTTTCATCTCATCTGTCCACCCATCACCCATATGTTTATAGTTTGACCGACTTTCCTGTCTCTACACTGTATTGTGAAGGTTTAAGATGATGAAAGGTACATTATCAGTACAATACAGACTAGCAGTTAATCACGTCCTTTTGTATGTTTTAGGTCGAGCAGTCTAAAGTTTTGATCAAGGAGGGGGGCGTCCAGCTGACGCTAACCATCGTGGACACGCCGGGCTTTGGAGATGCAGTGGACAACAGCAATTGGTACGAGATGCCAGCAATCACGTGTTCTCCCTGTTCCAGTGCTCCTCTCTGATCCATGCCCTCCCTCTCACCAGCTGGCAGCCCGTCATAAATTATATCGACAGCAAGTTTGAGGACTTCCTGAACGCTGAGTCGAGGGTGAACCGTAGATCCATGCCGGATAACAGAGTTCACTGCTGCCTGTATTTCATTGCGCCTTCTGGACATGGGTAAGTACGGCACGTAATGTGGGCTGAAGATAGACTTTTATGTGGAGGCAATTCTTTAAATATGGCAACGACGTCTCTCTGGGCGCCACTGCACAGAAGGATGGACAGAAAGCCTTCATCTCCCTCTGTTATAGATGATGAGACAGTCAGCCAATGTTTGACCCACAGAGGTTACATAACCCAGTTCTGCACATGCTCAGTACAGATCTGTTCCCCATCACTGAATCAACCAATCAGAATGCAGATTCATAGATGCTCACAGACGCAGATAAAAATCTTCGTCATCTTGCAAGCTCTGTGTGTGGGTGTGTAGCTGTGGATTTATGCCACTCTATTCACAAATTCAGCTATCTAGGGATGACTTAAATCCGTCTTTAAAGCCACAGTGGAGTGTGAATAAATCTGTAGAATATAATCTTCTGCCAGGTGTCTCATATTTCAGTTGTAGCAGCCACAGCATGTGGTACAGGGGTCTGTTAAACTGGCAACATTTTCTTCAGACATAATAAGTAGACCATGCTCTTACAGTTTAATTAAATTATTCTGTTAACTAGAAATGCATATATGTTCATATGTTATATCGTCTGAGAAAATGATGAATAATCAATCTTTTGCCAAAAATATCTTCTAAATAGCCTTTAGTGCAGCTTGACAGGCATTTACCAAAATGCAGTTTCAAAGCGGTCGCCTTCCCCTTTTAAATCTCGTCCAACTAGCATCTGAAGCACACTTTGGCTCCATCCACAACTCACAGAAAGCTGTAAAATTTGAAAACCTATAAATCTTGTGTTGGAGGTAAGCTTCAGGCCCATGTTTCCAGGCTCACCCTTCTTGCTGTGGAGGTATTTACTAAAAGGTTCCATCAGCAGATTAAATTTTTTCCTCCGTCTGAAATATGTTTTATTGATGGTTTCTTAAATCGCTGCCAAATGTTTACAAGCTAATTTATGACTTTTAAGTCACAGAGGTTCTTGGACAATCAATATCTTGTCTACCCCAAGTCTGGGTTTAGACAACCGGACTCTTGTTTTATCTGGAGCTGCTTTAACTCCATAACTACTGGAGCAGCAGGACACCAACTTCATCTACATCTTCTTCTATGATTTTACGTTCCTTCCTGTTTTTCATTTTTCTGCGTTGGCGCGCAAGCAAAATAAACCACGCTTTCAGAGTTGTATATGCACAGACATCATTCATTGTTTAGCTGCATAAATAGAAATAACCGCAACAATATAGGCTCCACTGTTTACTGCACATTTAATCATATTCAATTATCTTCTCACAATTGTCTGCTGTAACGGAGCACATATTTTCCTTCCTACACACAGCTCTGAGTTCATTGTGTCAGGCGACACTACTAAGCAGAAGACTTATTTGACATTCAGTAGTGAAGACCCTGCAGAGCACAGAGCGCTGGCTTGTTCTTTTCTTTTGTTTCGGTCTGATTTGCTGTTCTTTGTGGCCCTCTGCTGGTGACCTAGTGCACTGCGACCACTTTGCAGAGCGACGCACTGAGAAGGAAAGCTTATATTCATTTGAATGTGTTTGTACCGTGAGTCACACTGTCTGACAGCGCTGCTTACCTCAAGTAAAGTTCACTGATGCATGCAGCAGGGCGGCATTTAATTGGCCCTGAATATCCAGACTCAAACTCCAGGGACAGACTATGGAGCTGGTTCTCGTTTTGAGCTCAAGCTGCGCCAGCTGCCCCTTAAAGGACTTCTGTTGTTTTCCCTGTTTATAATATTGTTACGTGGGCAAGTTTATTTACTCTCACAAAATACTCTGCTACAGTTTTACACATGGTAAACATGCTTATGTGATCGGCCCTCCTAAACATCAAAGTTAATTGATAATAAATAAATGTGTCCTATTTGGATTAATAATTCCCTGTCACTGCTACATTTCTTTATGTCACCATAAGTCCAACTTGCATCCACATTCTGGCACCTTTGATGAATGAAGGCCGATGTGTTTCCCACCGGGAAGAGAAATTATCTCCTTTTGACTTCCTGCTTACATTTCCTGTTTTTTTTTTATCTATCCTTTCTTCAGTTTAAAGCCTCTGGATATTGAATTCATGAAGAGGCTCCATGACAAGGTCAACGTCATTCCTCTCATTGCCAAAGCAGACACACTGACCCCCGAGGAGTGTCAGCTGTTTAAAAAGCAGGTTAGTGTTATATTGGTGTGTATTTGATGTCATTTAGCACATTTTTTGCCTGAAAAACATGTTTGCTGCAAAAAAAAAAGAAAAACAAAAAGAATTAATAAAATGTTGTCCTCTTTCTCATATTCATTTTTTTGTTTTTGTTTTTGTTTTGGAGATTAAACAAATGATAAAATTGGTTAGTTGTGTTTGTCATTAACATCTTACCTTCTTTTAAGTTTACAGTTTAAATTTGAATTTCAAACATCTGCAGTGAAACCTTCAGCTTCATTCTTGATAAAATGAAGGACTTCACACCATTATTCCGTTGCAGTTAAAGTAAACGGCCAAAGTTATTTTTTTTTCATCTTTTTTTATTTTTTATTAAATGAAGGTGTTAGCAGCGTATTTTTCAGATTCACAGATAGGTGGAGTTGTTGCACAGGTGGAGCCTTTTACTTCAGAAAACTGATTAGCTGCCATTCAACCTGTTGCTTTGTAAGTCGGAGGGAAACAAATTCAAGCATATCTTGCCTTTTAAGAAAAGCTTTGACAAAAAATCTCAAATTTTTTTACTGAAATCTCAGAATTTTCTTTACTCTAAATGTATGCATCCTTTTCTAAAAGCCTCACGTTTAAGCGTTTACTGTGTTTCAGACCTTCTGGTAGCATCTTATATCTTGAGATTGATGATTTCTCTCCCCCTCTTGCAGATAATGAAAGAGATACAGGAGCACAAAATAAAAATATACGAGTTCCCCGACACCGAGGACGATGAGGACAATAAGCTCATCCGAAAGATCAAGGTAACGACCAACAGGTTGTCTTTAATCAGATATAATCCTGTCCGTCCCCCCGTCCCCCACCCCAAATTTAATTTATTCCAACAGGCAACGTGTATTTTGACATTTTCTTAATGCGTAAAAAATATTTATATTTTTTAATTATTCCAACCCTCCACCTACACTGCCACCAAAATGCACACAATACAGAAAATGATTTTTATATAATAATCACACTAACTTTGCTCAAAGCATAGCATGGTGGCAGGTTAAAGAACCATTGACCACCTGTTTGACCAGTTGTGGCTGACGGGATGGTAGCAGATGAGATGTGGAGGAAATGGTGGTTTCTTTTGCTGCATTTTGGAAGCACAGTAATGCTTACATTATGAATTAATACCAGATATTCCAGGTTCTTCTCTAGGGTCTCTTTAGAAGCCCTGTCAGCACTTGCGTTTGTCTGCAATTAGAAAGTAAATGGTCCATGGCCGTTTGCTTCTGTCTGCACTTCAAAATTGCCACTAAAAGTGCCGTAACATTGTTATTGTACCAAGATATGCTTTGTTAGACATCGGATTCTTTGGGTGTTGTTGTGCACAGAAGCTTTTCACTTTTGCCCCTCCCTGGCTCAGGGAACATGTCGTTTCACCACCGCCGGCTTCTCTGCTGAGCAGGCAGAGGAGAGCAGGGAGACGCAGCTGTAGTAGCAACATGTGCAGCCTTCACTGGCTTCAGAGAGGCGCACTGCAAGGCTGTCTGTTGCGCTTGCCGCAGCCATTTTACTTTTTCAAGAGATCCCACTAGAACTCAAGGTCATAGATGTGCCCACTTAGGCCTGTTAATGAAGGAACCCATCTAGAAACGGGCGTGATGATGGATAAGAAACTTCTTGTTTCTGTGTCTGGAGCTTCTCATTAGATTGTACATTTTTTAATTATCTTTTTTGGGGTTTTTTTTGTTTGTTTTTTGGTCATTGTTTTTAGGAAAAGATGCCGCTGGCTGTGGTTGGCAGCAATGTGGTTGTGGAGGTGAACGGCAAGAAGGTCAGAGGTCGCCAGTACCCATGGGGCGTGGCAGAAGGTAGGTCGACTCAGCTACGCCTCTGGAAGGCAGATAAAAGGCTCTGACTTTGTGAACGCCAAGTGAACCAAAGCGATAAGAAACTGAAGCCCTGATTTACCTTCCTGTCGGATTTCTAATTCAGGATGCGTAAACTCTCACTGCACTTTGTCAACTAGGCAGCTGTGCAAGAAAAAGCCCAAACATGTCGCCGTTTAAAGGTGGAATTGCTTGGGAAGGATCCAGCCGGCTGTGTTTTCTGTTTGGGTGGATGAAGCATGAGTTTTTCTGAAAGAACGGCACAGCGTGCATGTTTTCCTCTGTGCACCCTTGTGTCCACCCAGCGTGTTTATTACCGGGTAATGCATTGACTTGTCAAAATGTAGAGCCGTTTAAAACTTTATTTAGAGCCCCTATGATTGTTTCAGGAATTGGTTACAAATATCTGAAACGAATGGCAGCGCTAAAAAAGCTCTCTGCAAATACCTTTTCTGTTACTCCAGCACACGAGTATTACAGGTTCTACCTACAGTCCTGATGGAGCTTTTTATTTATCTGGGTCAGAATATCTTTTAACTTAATAATCACACATTATTAAAAAAAAAAAAAAAAAAAGCGAAAAGCTCAGTGTTATAAAACTTTGATGTAAATACCTGAATTTGTGTTTAAGCCTTTCAGGCTCATTGGAATCGACACAAATCTCAATTCCCAGAGCGAGACTGTAGGCTTTGTGGCTCTTTTTGTACAATTAAGTAAAACCCCTGGAATGAACTCGATTGCACCTTAAACCAAGATCCACTTGGGATTTTTATGTTTAGCATAAACCCTGAGCTAAACCACTGATTGATGTGTGAACTGTTGAGTTTTGACAAGTGAGAGGTTATCCGGTTAGCGTGATTTCCCACCTTCCTTCCCTTCTGCACCAGTGTACACACTTGTTTTGGTAGAGTTGATCCTGATAGGGATTCTGGAAAAGGAGAACAGACCCGGAGTCCTCTGGTATTTCACACATCCCCACAATCAACCACTATAAACTGTTCTTTTCTTCTTTCTTAATGTTTGAGAAAGGCGGTACCGTGTCTATAACCTTAGGAAAATGAAGTGAGATACCTTTTTGTTACTTTGTGGTTGACCATGTATCAGTCTTTCACTGTTTCATTCTTTCTTTTCTCTCTTTTTTTCCCTTTTTGTTCTTTGTCTACTCTATTCTATGACTGACAGAGGGCATTTTTGGTAAACGAAACCATCTTTCACTTTATTTCACCCTCACGTTTCACCCCCCCCCCCCCCCCCCCCCAACACCTCTTGCCTCCAAGTAAACTCCCACCTCCCTCTTGTCAGAATCTGCCCGCCCCTCCTGTCCCTTCACTTTTCATTTGCTTCGCTGTCATATCATTAGGCTGATGGTCAAACCAATGCTCGAATCAGACTTGGGCTATAGACTGAAAGTCTCCTAAACAATCCAATAAATAAATTATACTTTATTAATTAAAAGTACAAATGTATTTAAAGGCCAAATTCAAACACGGAAATCATTCATGTGATCCTGATAGAGATGAACTCAGAGCTTTCTGCTAGTAAACATGATGAATGAGACTCCACTACTCTTAAATAAAAATACTGAACATTTAAAGCAGGGGTGACCAACACGGTGCCCATGGCGCCCCCAAGGACCACATGTGGGGCCCCTCAAGCCTGTTCTAAAACTAGCACAAGCCTCCAGGGAGCTGCATCTAAAATGTTATTTTATTTAGTTGCTCCTCCTTTTTAATCATACTTGTTACATAGATTTAAAATGATAAATTGCATCCATATCTTTGATGTAAAGTACATACACATTCTATAATTTGAATTTAATCCCAATCATGATCTGTCTCCGGGAGCCCAGTTGTATACATCGAAATAATGACTAAGGAGCTGGTTCTTACACTTAGCAAGTATGTGGCGACAGTTGAGAGGAACCCCCCCCCCTTTAACCGAGTGGCTATCTGCCATGACTAGATTGCCTATGAGAAGACAGAAAAGAAAGCGGCTATACTTTCAATGGGAAAGAAAACCAAGGAGAATAAACAGAGTTGATGGCAGCAATCTCCATTAATGGCTCCTTCAAAACAGTTAGAGGACACAAAGTGAGAGGTAGTAATAGGTCTGTGATTAACTCCATCTAGGGAAGAGACACCGCTAAACACAGATAATGGGCCAGGAGTACTTTCTCTGGCTCAACACTCAGTGATCGAAATGAATGCTGGCAGCAGCTCCCTAAGCAAAATAAACATATGAGGACATGGAGAAAGATTGATCTGGTGTGATTATATGTCAACAAAAATTACAGTAAGGGAGAAAAACAATTCACATTAAAATTGTTTCATCAAGCCTCTGACGTGTCACCCGCTTCAGCAAATACTGACACAATTCATCTAGCAGCACACAAATTAGGAAAGCATGTAAAATAAAATTAAAATATGTATTAATAAGGCTTTTTTTATAGCTGTTGTATTTGTAAAGGAGAGCCAAAAATCTACTAGGGTTCACATGATTTTATTTTTTACATCAGATCTTAAAACTTTAATTCTGCACTTTTTTCTGTTCTTATAATTTCTCACGTGTCATTATGGGCTCCCGTCTGTTGTGATTACCCTGATCTAATGCTGCAGCGTCTTCACACTGAGCAGTTCAGTCAGACCCAGATGAACAAACTTACGCTGTTAAACTGAGGAACTTTTTTTTTTTTTTTAACCAGGTGAAAGTTTTCTAGCTCCTGACAGAGTAAAGTTTGAGAAGAGCTCAAACGTAAGAAGCTTCTCAATCATCTGACTGCTCATAGCTTTTTGTTTGACTATAAAATAATGGCCAAATTTATAGAAGCAGAAACACCACAGTGTCAGTCAAAGTGTTTGAATCCACCTTTAAAAATCTGCCCGGAGATGAAGTTTATCCCCAGGTCTGATGCTGTGAACAGTCATGGAGAGAGCTGGAGGCTGTTTGGTGCTGAATCCCCATCTGCAACAGAAGCGTCACCCTAACGTTGTGGTTTCCTGCTTTGCTCCCAGGGCATTGAACACGCCACCGTCAGTCTTTTCAATCTGAGCCCCGATTCACCCTGCAGCTCGGCTCGGCTCGGCGTCGCCGTTAGCTGAGCTGGACGGTGCGGAGGGAGGATGGTGTTATGGCCCTGCTGTATCTGGACCAACAACTGGAATCCAACACGCTCTAACACATTGCTTATAGTTTCATAAGTAGTTATGGGTATGTTAGTGTTTGCTACCAGGGCATGTAGCGGCTCATTTAAGGAATTTGGGTAACAGGTGGCTTGTCATAAATTTTCACTCATTAGCATACACCGACTTTGACTGTTAGAGCTTTAACTTGGCTGAAAGATGCCCTGCACACACACACAGCTCTGCATGTGCCAAATAAAAAGCTGTGTTCTCTTCTTTTTCATCGAACTAATGCAGTTCGTCGTCATAACCTAAATGAACCCAGTCAGTAAATAAAAGCACTGAAAATACCTGATTCACTGGAAACAATTTCATGAAATTGCAATTTCATGCAATCTGATTGGTTACCGTTTAAAAAGTGGCATCTACGGTAATAACTACGCAGCATCACCAGTAATCAGGTGTTTTCTGTCATTTATTAATAAATAAGAGCTTTATATTCCTAGCTGAAATCTTCCTTTTCCTTTGACCCCCAACCCTTGCGTAGCTCCTCTACCTCTTCCCTTACTGAGGCTTGCGCCCCCTGCTGGTCATGCACAGAACCTCCTAAAACACCCCCACCGAACCGCCACGCTCCCCTTCTACAGAGACCCGTGCTCCAAAGCCAGTCAGTTTGCTCACATGCAGGTTTTGGTGTTTGATCCGGGCCAAATCTGGGCTGAATCTGGGCCAAACGCTGGCCAGTTCTGGGCCAAGTGTGAGCCGTACCTATCCCAGCAGCTCCAGACCCAGATTTAGCCCCTCCACCCTGCTGGGCGCAGACAGTAACTTAAAAACCGTACCCCTCCCCTTCGTCAGAGCTCCCTCCTCTAGAAGAGACAGGAGGTCAGTGGCTGGTTTGGAAGGCCAGGGCCAAGGACTGCTTAAGTTTCATCAATGGTAAGGTGTCCTCCTTCTTCCCTCCACTGGTGATGATGTGCTGCTGAGTTGGTTGGAGGCAAATCTAAAAGGAGCAACGTACCGAGCGAAGAGGACGGAGAGCCACCACGTACAGCCTGAGCAGTAGTTTATCTGGAGTCCTTTTCCAGAATCCCGTCTGACCTTATAACCCTGTCTTCTTTGTCTCAGTGAAACTTACAACCGTCTAACTGAACCTTGTAGTGTGAACAGTTTGTGACCCACAACACCTCTGTTGGCGTTGCGTTTGTGAGTCCAGTGGAAAACTGGGATCGGATAGGACGCGTTTCTTTTCCTGCTTGAATATATAAACCTCCCTAAAAGCACATAAAAGTTTAATTTCTCATCAAATGTCGGTCATTTTATGCGATTTGTTCAAACTGGTTCCAGCGTTGTTCTTGCATGACGTGTTGATGTTGGGTTTTTTACGTACGGTGCTTTGCAGAATACCCCCTAAAACCTCTTCATTTTCAGTAGTGACCTCAAACATCAATGTCATTTAAAGGGATTTGATCTGATAAACCAGCACAAAGTAGTTCATTTATTAGATGTTAAAATATTTCATAGAACCACTCACTGCTTCAATTCCAGCTGAAAGGCTTTTTGTGGTATGTCTCCACCAGTTTAGTACATTTACGGGTGGAAATTTGGCTCAAGAGCGTCTGTGAAAATGTTTTAGGCCAAAGCCGATGGTTTCCAAAGACAGTCCTAGAGACCCTGTGTGCTGCATATTTTAGACCTTCTCCTGGTTTAACACAGCAGAATCAAACACATTGTTGCCACAGGCCTCTGCAGAATGTACTGACATACTGTGAAGGTAATTTAGCTATTTCAGGCGGCTGTGTTGCAGCAGGGACTTGTTTAAATATAGGACACCCATGATGTAGGCAAATCTAACATGAATATGCTTTGATTTAAAGAGGCCTTCTGTACCTGGAGGTCTGCTTAGGATTGTTGTCCTTTCCACTGCAAAAAGGCAATTAAGATTAAGTAACATTTTCTTGAAATTAGTCTATTTGTCCTTGATTTGTGCAGGTAAATAAGATCTGCAAATGGAATAATTTTTCCGCTTAAAATAGGAACAACAAATCTCCACCTTATTTCAAGAACAGTGTATCTAATTATCTAATTAATTATTTAGGGGTCAAAATACTCATTCCATTGGCGGGTAATCTTATTTGCCTGCTCCTATTTAGGGCAAATACGCTCATTTCAAGAAATTTTTACTTACTTTTAGTTCCCTTTTTGCACTCGTAGAAGGTGAACCTTCTAAGAGTGTCTTAGGTTACACGCACCCTCTGACAGGTTTTCTTCCTGTTCTGTGTGTATTTAGTTCAGTCTTCCCGTCATCTCTGCTAAAGAAAGGGATTTTTCCCCGTGGGCGTAGTGTCCCTGCTGCCTTTGTATGTAGGTCAAAAAGTTCAATTTTAGCCTCATCTAAGCAGACCTCACTCTCTTCCACATGTCCGCTACACGTCTTTAGACAAAATACAAAAGGAAATTGATTTAATTTTCTCTCCACGCTCTTTTCTATCTTTCATAGAGGCGAGATTTGGAAAGTTCCCGACTAAAGACTGGCTGTGGATCCTCAGCTGCTCCAGAGAAACCAGGCGGCTGTAGTTTGCTTCTGATTAATGCTTTGTTGCCCGGCATGTCTGTTTAGCAGGACGACTTTCTTTAAAGGTTGTGATAATTTTACCATTTTAGGCGTTTGTTCCATGATGTTCTCTAAGACACCTCTGAGAACTTCACATAAAAGCTGGATTTATACTAAAATGAAATTACACAGAGGTGGTCGCTGACCTCTTGAAGGCAGTTGGAAGCACTGGATTTTTTTTTTTTTTTGGATATGCACGCCACACTTTTCAGATTATTGTCTGGATACAATTTAAAATATGTTTTTCACTCCACAATTATGTTATACTTTGTGTTGGTCTATCAGGAAGAAAAATCCCAATAAAATATGCTTAGGTTTTTCGTTGTAAGAAGACAGAATAAAAAAATTCAAAGGGTACTTCTGCTCTGCAATTAAGATGTTAAAACCGCATCAATTATTTTATAAATAAATTGGTTAAGCATGTTGTACACACGTCATCATTGCTGGTTCCTTTAGGTAAGCGTTTAGAACCGTTCTGTCTGATTTGGCTAAAGTCCTGGCTTGAAGCTAAAAGGATCTGATCAAACAGTGTTTGTCTTCAGGTTGTCCTGTAGGTGTCAGCAGAGCCCATATAGACGCCCTTCCGCGTCATTGACTTCCTAAACGTTTTTCTCTGGGCCTGTTGATGACTCTTTAAGAGTTTGATCTAAAACTAAAGCTTGTTGAAGTTAACTCGGCTTATTCTAACAAAAGCATCTGCAGACAATGATAAAATTCTCCGTCAGACTTCATTTCTCTGAGATCAAATGGAAAACACAGCAGATGTTGTTGTTGTGGGAGGAGCTCCAGCGTGCTTTAAGATATAGATTAAAAGCTCTAAATGAAACCATCCTATCTGATCGGTCTGTGATCTTTCTGCCCTTTGTTTTCTGTAGATGTGTTTCTGCTACTGTACTATTCTCTTTAAACACTGGCACCACCCAAACAGACCCTGTTGAATGTGGACCCCTTCCTCTAGAACTGCTATATGAACACTACTCTTTGTCTTGTGTTAGTTTAATAATCATTTGCATTTTAAAGCCTTTGCTTTATTGTAACATTATTCAACCCATGATCTATCTGCTGTAAATAACAACCTGAGCATCTGTTGGTCTAAGTGTCTGTTAGGAGAGCAAACATCACAGATGACTGGAAATCCACTGCAGATCTGTTAGACATTCATGTTTCTGCCTCTGGTTCCTCTGAGATAAGCTGAAGATGATCGTTTTATCAACATAGCGACGTTTGTCTCTCACTGCTGCTGTGTTCTCCTCTCTGTTTCAGTGGAGAACGGGGAACACTGCGACTTCACGGTGCTGCGCAACATGTTGATCCGGTGAGAAACGCCGTTTTGCACATATTCTCTTACAGCCTCTGTAAATGAGACAGATCCTTCTCCTTGACGTTGGTCACGGTAAACCTTCTATAGAATGGCTCTCACATTGTGTTCGAGAAAATTTTCATTTTAATAGATATGCACGCATTACAGTTTTACTTCATGGAGCCAATTTCCAGTTTTCTCTGAAGTCTGTCCTTCAGAGAAAAAGCGGCGCATGTTCAATGATAGCGGTTTGAACCCAGTAGAAAGTGCTGCAGGTTCAGTGACAGAGCAGTGTTTCCCTTAGGTTGAGAATGTACTGGTGGTGGTGGACGGTGCATAATATATTATCGTAATCTTGCATATTTCACTATGTCACAAATACCGGAGCTCATGTTTTGTCTGCATATGCTAGGCTCCCACAAACTCGAGCACAGCACAAACGTAAAAACACGTAAAATGTGTGCAACACAACGTAAAACCCACCCAAAAAAAAAAAAAAAAAAATGCAGCCCAAATCTCAGCCTCTGTTGTATTCATGTTAAAAGCATAGAAGTGTTACACACACAGTAAAGAACACGCCATTAGCACACAACTGCACTGACGTAGCGAGAAAACGTCCCATATAAAGGCTTCCCAATCAACCTATGTGGGGCATTTATTAACATTCACCATTACCTTCATAGTGACTATTAATCATTGATTATATCAAGCTCGACAGATTCCACACAGAATAAATGAACTAATAAAATGAGTTCAAGCGAACGTCATTGTATTACAATGCAGAAGTTTTTACTTCTCTACCACATAATGACAACTATTTTGATATAATTTTCCAAATGTTTCTTTTTAAAAGCTCACCAGGTGATGGGAAAAGCAGCCCAAATTTTAACAACCCACCCAAAGCTATGTTTCCAGCCCAACGTGTTCAACAGAAGCCCAATTAGCAACACTTTTTTTTAGATGTTAGGATTTTATTGAGATAATTTTTTTTTTTCGCCACACATCACTGTTCGGACTGAAGCAAATAAAATGTTTGCTTAGAAACATGGAAAGACCCCATTTAGCTTGATCCTGCAGCCGGGTCTACGGGCGTACTAAACGCATACTGTGAGCCACAGGGCTGTCTGCGGATGTTTTTTCCTTCGTGGTCAAGCGCACCAATCGCCTACATTTCTTGTGACATATTCCTACATTTTCCACACTTTCTACCGGTGGCACGAAGCGGGGAGATAGTAGCATGTTTGTGAAGCTTGTTGGCACGTAGAGCCGTTTCTTCTCCAGCAGACAGCCACCGCTCCTGTCAGTGCATGGCACAGAGGGGCTGTGACGCCGCGTTCCTCGCCTGCTTGGAGCAGCTCTGTGCATCCGCTCTGAGTCACAAACATTAAACCGTTCGATGGGAAGACTTCTTCACAGCAAGCAGATTACTGGGTCGCTGCCGTCGTAACAAAAAAGAGCTTTGCGTACCTGGACTCTTGTCTGCAAGTGTGTGGGAGCCTTTAGTTGGCTGCACGTTTGTTAAAAAAAAGTAATCAGCTCCAGCGCTTGTATTTCCATTTGATGGCGTGTTTGCGCGTTGAGCCCCCCGCAGTTTTCTGTTCGTTTGGTAGATTCGGGGGGTTTACTGTATATTATGTGATTCTCTGTGTTTTCTTCCTCGTAGAAATTAGGCCCCCCAGCAACTAGCTACTTTATCGATACCTTATAGATTATAGTCAGTCCTACAGTATGGGGGGAAAAGCTCAGAAATGGCAGCTTTACACTCAAAGTTGTAGCCACATGAAGTAGGCTGCTGATGTTGGTTGCTGCGTGATCCACACCTGAGTGAAGGCGAACGGTCCATGTGCGCTGTTTAAAATGCCAATGTTTATTTTTCTTGAGGGAGGGGGGATTTATCGTCCTGAGCGGATCCCATTTTACCTGGGCTGGCCCCGTCCCATTTTACCTGGGCTGGCCCCGCCCCATTTTACCTGGGCAGGCCCCGTCCCATTTTACCTGGGCAGGCCCCGTCCCATTTTACCTGGGCAGGCCCCGTCCCATTTTACCTGGGCAGGCCCCGTCCCATTTTACCTGGGCAGGCCCCGTCCCATTTTACCTGGGCAGGCCACCTGAAACAGAGGTTTGAATCCAGTAGAAAGTGCTGCAGGCTCATTGTTGGAGGAATGCTTCCATCCAGCAGACAAAGTAGGAATTAAAAGCTTATTAAAATAATTAAAAGCTTATCCATCAGAGCATATGTCCAAAACATAAACTGTATCAAATAGCTTGATGTAGCGTTTTCAACTTTCTTGTGTTTATCAAACCAAAAAAAAGTTAATTTGTCAGGATTTTACTTTTAAATTTATTTATGCAACATTTATATCAAATTAATGCTATTCAAGCCTAAAAAACATCTGTTTAGATAAAGAACCTAAATCAGTATTTGTGATAATCTACTTTGACATTTTTGTGAAGATGGAAAAATATACATTTATTTTAAGAATTTTGCCTTTAAACGGGGGCAACTCAGCTCCTTTAAACCAAACCTTAAAGCAAAGTTTTAATTATTTTACAATATTCAGACATTTTGTCTTTGTCCTAACCTGCTGGAAAAGCTCCGGCTACTGTGGGTAGAGTAGTCGTCTTGCAGTCTGTAAGGTTTGGGTTTGATTCCAGTCTCCTCTTGCAAACTGTTGGTTTGCCCCTGGGCAAGGCACTTTACCTCAAGCCGCCTACAGACCTGCGTGTCTGTGTCCGAGTGTGTTTTATATCTTTTATTCTGATGGATTTGTGTCTGTGTTGATCTTCTTTCTCTCCTTTTCAACAGGACCCACATGCAGGATCTGAAAGACGTCACCAACAACGTCCACTACGAGAATTATCGCAGTAAGAAACTGGCTGCCGTCACCTGCAACGGGGTGGACACCTCAAAGACCAAGGGACAGCTCACAAAGTAAGACCTCAGTGTTGGAAATAAATAAGCGGAAGGAGTACATTTCCACGCAGATATGAAAACACTGAACACCCGCTTGTTATGGAGAACAAAAAAAGAAGTCATGTATGATCTATTCAGTCCTGTACGTCATTCCAGAAGCGAGGGTCAAAGATCCAGTTCAGTCTCAGCTGACAGAAAACCAAATCCAACACCGGGTGAAACAGTGAGGCTCTGCGCTGTTCTCTAATCTCTGCTTCATTCTCAAAACCCACAGAAGCCCTCTGGCTCAGATGGAGGAGGAGCGCAGGGAGCACGTGATGAAGATGAAGAAGATGGAGGCTGAAATGGAGCAGGTCTTTGAAATGAAGGTTAAGGAGAAGAAACAGAAGCTGAAGGATTCAGAGGCTGAGGTTGGTGCGCCGCTGATACTGAAGTCCAGCAGTACAGGTTCACATCGGGCGGTTAACCTAAAGAAAAAACGGGCCTGAACTGCTGCAAATATAAAGATCAATTATGTTTCACTCTCAGGCAAATTACATCTGTAAAACATAATATAAATGAATGTATGTAATAACTGTAACTTTACTAGATATTTAATTAACAAACCAGTCTTCTTGGAGCACCATGGCAATGAGATTAAAATGAGTCTAATAGCAGGAATCTGAAAATACTGAAAATTAAAGCAATTATCTTCCCTATCATTTTGTCCTAAGTTAAAATTTTCAGACTTTAAGTGAACGTGTCTAGAAACGGCATAAATCTCAGTCTGAGAGTGATTCTGTGCGATGGTTTTACCCCAAAGCTGGAGAGGCGCCACGAACAGATGAAGAGGAACCTGGAGGCGCAGTACAAAGAGCTGGAGGAGAAGAGGCGAGTGTTTGAGGACGAGAAGGCCAACTGGGAAGCCCAGCAGCGAATCCTCGAGCAGCAGAAACTGGACGCCTCCAAGTCAGTGACACCGCGTAGCTCTGAAGCTTCACGGTTATCATCTTTACACGCATGCATAGAACAACATTTAGATCTACTGGGAACACAAACACCACTGATCTTACAGCCTGAAGGTCTGAGGGAAATGAGATAAAACACCAGACTGTCGTCATATCTATTACTGAGATGTGACCATCAGGCCTGTGCAACTAAACAACTTATTCAGTTACGATTTAAACAACTTAAATTGTTGTTGTTGTTGTTGTTTTGTTTGTTTCTGGTTCAGAATTGAATGGGCCTAAATTGCTGGAAATAATATTCTAAGTTTAGATAAAACCTTTAAGGTATTTTTAAGGGAAACAGATGTTGCAGTTCAAGGTTCTTCAGGTGAAACAGTGCATTTTTTTCTTAGCAATGAAAAATCACTGAAATATTTCAATATTGACCAAAATAACTGATTATCTTTTTTGTTATTTCACCTTAAATTAAATTTTTAGTTTAACTCTGACTAAACATAAAGTAAGACACGTTTTCTGCACATCAGCAGATATTTTCTTTATCCCACAACTGAAACGTATGTCTGCATAACAGGAATAAACTATTATCTGCAATTTAAGAAACGGATCTGTATATTTTAATGATTAGCTCTACAAACTTTGGTTAATGGAAACGTTAAATACTGTATAATATTCTTTATTAGTTTAAGGAACATTTATGTGTCCTTCATGTGCTGAGGGCTTTCAGAGCCAGAGTTTGGTTTCTGTTTAAATTAAATAAATTCATTTTATTACAGACCAACATTCGTGTGCTAAAAATCACATTTATCGTAAAATAACTACTTTGTTGAACATATATCTGTTAGTAGCTAAACTTTTCCTGGGTTTTACTATACTTAATAAATACAATACAAAACAGACTTACTGGGACTAATCTCAGCCTTTCTGGCTGCCAGTCGCCCTTTAAAAATAGGTTTATTTGTAGCAGGTTACTGATCAACCTGGATCTACCTTAGTAAAGCTGCTGGAAGCCAAAAATGGTCCAAAAGCGGTATGCTCTGGTGAAGGTCTTTCTGACCGAAAGCTTCCAATAAACTGTGTGCAGAAATCTTCTGTTTGCTTTTAAAAATACGTTTATTTAAAACATAAAGCATTATGTTTAAAACTCTGCTTCCTTAGACCTGATTTTTTTATTATTTTTTTTATTATTATAATAAAATTTCTTCTCTACGTTTAAGAACGTCACATTTGCCCGGAGACCGTCCGGGTTTCCCAGATGGTCGGACAGGAAGAGCACAAACTAGAATGGCAGCAACCGTAATAGCAATCATTTTGGAAGATGATGTCCCAGGAGCTTCATTTCAATCTGCTTCAATCCAGAAACCCGGCGTAGAACAGCTGAAACTTTGGTTGAAATGTAGAGTCCTCAAAATGAGGAAGGTAGTGGAGGCCGTCCTCTACTCGCTCACAGCGGATCAAACGTGAGGAAGAAACCCGCTGAATCAGCGTAGAAGATATATAAACATTACAGGCCTATGTTTTAAATTATTATAGGGCTTATTGCAAAAAAATAGACTTAAAAACAGCTTCTTTTTCTAAAGTTACGTGAATCGTCCCGCTGTAATCAGACACTCAGATCCCATCTCACCGTCACACAGATAACACACAAGATCTCTGTGAGAGAAACAATCGACTTGCTGCATGAAAACAAGCTGAAGCTGTATTTAGCTGGTATTTATTCACTCCAGGAGTTTTCCTGCTCGTAAAATAGTTGTCAAGGAGGATGTGGTGGATTAATATTAACCCCGCTAATAGCTCTTGTTGTGCAGCGCAATAACCAGAAGGTGTTCTGTCTGAAAAAAGCGAAGCCCAAAAAAGCGACTCACGAAAGGTACAATTGATTTTAGAGAAAAACAAGCCCAGAGTTGCCGATAATAAGTGGATTAAATGCAACACTGAAACTCACATGAACAGCCCTCATGGATTGTATGTTTCCACTCGTCTGACAAAATAAACGTCGCCTACCTGCACAGATGCTGCAGTCGCTGCTATCAGGTCTGGACGTTCAAATGTTGGCTCCTTGCCACCGAGGAAATGTAGAGAGCACATTTAGGTCTTTGGTCAGATTCCACAGTAAAGTCCTCTGTTACTAGTTCATATCCATCACTGACATTTCTCAGCAATCCTTCACGCTTTTGGAAAGTCTGAGAAAAACTCCATATGGTCACGGTCATCAGATCGAGGGTCACTCTGGCAGACACCAACGCAGCAGCGCTGCTTTCTGGTTGCCATATTATGTCTGAGGCGATATTCAGGACAGATCTGTTCACCTTTTGACTCAAACAAGTAAACTTTTCAGGCGTTACCGCTCTGCTTGTACGACCGCAAGATGGCCGCGACAAATATAGTCATTTGAGGAACGCCCTGTTTTTATTGCAGAAACGCCTGTTAAAAAAAAAAAAAATAGTATGACTGATCCTTCCTATACAGTTTAATAAAACTTCAGAAAATGCATCTCAACATGGATTTTATTGAGCTATTATTTGATCTGCAACTTAAAAACAAATAATTAAAAAAGAAACAGCCATTAAAGGTGTATTTAAACTAATTCTTAGTCTAATTCTTCAGAATCAGTGTTTTTTTTCCAAATTTTTATTTTCTGCCTTCTTTAATTGTTCTATAAACATTTTCTTCATCTACGGTTTAACTCTATGCTTTATAATGTTTTTTTTTTTTTTTTGTTACCTAATTTATTGAACTTTTTCTGTCTTATCTCACAGGACAATGGAGAAAAACAAGAAGAAAGGGAAAATCTTTTAAAGCCAGAGACAGCCTCCCGGTTCAGCTTCAAGCTCCTCTTCCTCCCCATCTCCCCCGACGTCTTCGTGTCGCGCGGGCTTGCGACGGCACATTCAGGCAGAAATCAACTTGGTGTCGCACGGCGCACAAACGGACCCGTCTCTGCGGCGCTCCTGGTTCTCATGACGAATGCATGTTTGTGGATTTCTATTTTCCTGTATTTCTCGACAAAGAGGGCGCCTTCCTCGGAGCTGACACGTGGCAGGGACCACGCATAGCCATTTGTAAACATGTAGTTGTTCATAGATCAGCCGTGTCCGTTACTGTTGCAAAGTTAAAACACGTTAAACCTCGCCGAGTGTTTGCAGCCATTCCTGCAGCGAGGTCAGAGGTCACGTCGGATCCTGGCCTGGTCACGCTGATGCCAGCTCGCCCCCCTGCAGACAGACTAGCTAGTGAACATGTTTAACCTTCAGCGGCGCTCAGTAGTCACCAGATCTCCTGCTGCCTCAGGATTTCACATCTTTCATTCATAAAAAACAAAAGAGGAGCTACAAACATTCAGGTTTTGATACATATGTTGGCAAAAAGATTCCCATAATAACTTTTCTTCTCTCTTGTTAAAAAACGTCTTCTGTAATTAACCGATGCAGTTTAAATGAAATAAAAGGTTCTCAGCCTGACAAAATGTGTGCAGTCTGTCCAACTGACGGCGCTATTTAACATTTTTGTCCGATTAACCAGATTAAATCCAAATGTCTTTAGATGATGTCATATTTTTAGAGCTGGTGAAATTAAGGATTACACATTTGAGGCCCGCGTCTCTCCGGGCCTCAGCGAGCGCAGGTGTTAAATGTTGTGGTGTGTGTGACAGGTGCTGTCATAGAGACCTGAACCCTCCTCTCCAGATTTTTTTGACATTATCCCCATTTAATTTTATTTTTTGGGCCAAATTAAAAACAGGAAGATTTATTTTAAAGTCAATATTTTTCCCTGTCTTTTAGGACGATTTAAAGAACTCTTCCAATTGTACCAAAGTGTTTCATGTTTGTTCTGCAAATAAAAAAAAAACACACCTTTGTGGTAATAAATAATAAAGTTCATATGGTTTAATTCTCTACTGTTGTTACTTCAGAGTTGTAATGTTTTATTTTCATACGATATAATAAGATAATCTGTACAGCTGGAGATAAACAGTCCCTGAAATCTCTTCTTGTTTTGTGAAATGACTCAGAGGATCTGTTTTGGGGTTTCAGACTCCCTTCAATCTCCTGATT
Organism: Fundulus diaphanus; assembly: GCA_037039145.1. Lineage (NCBI taxonomy): Eukaryota > Metazoa > Chordata > Actinopteri > Cyprinodontiformes > Fundulidae > Fundulus > Fundulus diaphanus. The sequence continues at coordinate 10,061,207 of CM073134.1, read as the reverse complement.
TAAAAAAAAAAAAAAGGGACAAACCTGCAGCACGAAGTATGAACTTTATCTTCACGTGATTAAAGTCACATGGTGCATTCATGAGGCTGCTCAGATTTAGTTTCAAGTTTTTGTTCGCATTATATCAGAACAGAACCGCTTCAAGAACCATGAGAACCACGGATATACCCACGCCTCTATACATCTGTCTCCTTAGGTGAAGCTTGTCACAGCACCTCTGTTATTTTACATCTAATCTGAGATCATAAAGAACTGTAACGACTGACCAAAATGCATACGTTTAGCTGTATTTCTTTTGTAATATTTTCTTTTTTTATATATATATAAATAGTGTTTCTTCTTCTTCTCTTTATCATGTGTTCTCTCTCTTAACTGTACATGGTTAATATTAAAGTTATGCTTTAACAATAACTGCTCCTGAGTTTTGAATTGTTTTTAATTTCTTGTGGGAAGTTCCATGGATAAAATTTTGTGGGCATTGTCTTTGTTTTTTTTAATCTGATGAAAACTGTAATCTCAAACATTAAGATTTAAATTTTCTTAGAGATCTACAGGTGCATCCCAGTAAAACATACAATTAATTTATTTTAGTTATTTGCTTTAAAAAGGGAATTGAACTGATTGATGTGATATCTGTGATATCACAGATATACATTACTTTTAAACCAATTTAATTGCCATACCAACCCAAGATTATTGCAAACCTTCCTGTTTTAGTGCAAAATTTGAAAAATAATCACATTTTGTGTTCATTCAGTTCAAGTTAAAAAGTGATGCCTATTTTTTTTATATATAATTATGTGAAGTATCGATGAATAATTCAGGTCACTTTCTTGTGAAATAAAACTTTAATAATGTATCAGAAACAGCACAGTAAGATGCATTTATGTGTAAGCTACGTGCAAAGAAAAATAATACTTATTTAGAATATACGTAAAAATTACAGTGGGATCCCAAAGTCTGCAACCAAACACAAGTATTTTGTTTCCGATCTTAAAAACTTCAGAAAGCCTAAACTTTGAGGAAACTTCTTCAAATATAAATCAAGGCTTGTAAAATTAGGATAAAATACTGAAAATTGCACTCAGGTTATTAAAAGGTTTGTCTTTGAAACACTTGGAAACTAAATCAGTGCTTTGGCTCAATCTTTAAAAATCCTGGTTAAATAAAAAAAAAAAAAAAAAAAAGATTGTAAAGAGTTAGTTTGCATATTTGAAAGATGTCGAGGTTTGCTCAGTGATGATTTGTTCAGAGAGCTTTGGACCCTGCTGTGAAAGCGACATTTAGGCCGGAGATGAAGTGGACGGAGCCACTTGTTCCTTCTGGTTCTTCGGGGTCTTCAGGAAAGCTCTGATGGCCCATTGCTGTTTCAGGTTCACACAGTAGTCCCCCTGAGGAGTGTTGATCCTGCAGAAAGATCGTGATTAATAGGTTTGCTTCACAGAGGAGCTCGGATGCTCTTTGTGTGAGGCAGAAACTTACACAAATCCTCGCTTTGTGCAGCTCTGGTGAGTTTTGGCGATGGACAAAATGTGGGCCTCTGGGATCCTGCCCAGGAAGAACTTAAAGCAGCACCTTCCGGGCCTCAAGTCATTTGGTCCATGTGCTGGAATAAAAGATTCAAAATAAACAACGATAAATAACTTCTTCCATCCTGCAACTCATGTTTTTATCAATTATGGCATCTTCCTCTGGACCAGGAGTCTGCTACCTGTGGCTCTTTGGACCATCCACAGTGATTCTTACTGACTCTGGCTAAAGATGACGGAAAAATAACTGATCTAAAATCTAAATATAATGACAAATACTGTTTTTTTGGGTTAGGGTTTGTGTTTTTTTATTTTATTTTTTGCAGCTTTTTCATGTAATTGCATTGAATTTCAACAACAGAACAAGACTAAAGAAACGGTAATATGTTTTTATTATTTGTCAGTTATTTATCTTGTCAGTAAAGTTAGAAACTGCTTTTTCTAAACATTATTTTCACAAATCCTATCATCCCATAGAAAGAAATACATTTGTTCAAAAAAAAGAAATGTTTTTCTTTATTTTGTAACCTAAAATAGGAATAAAATGGTTATTTTTTAAAAAAAACTATTTTCCTATTGTAAGTGTTTATGAAAAAGTTGTCTTTTTTTTTTTTTTTCAAAAGCTTGCCTAACACTGTATTCACGGCTCTAAAGTTGTTTTTTGTTTTGTTTTTTTACCTGGACTGAGGGAAGAAAATGGCTCTTTGGGTTGTAAGGGTTGCAGACTGGACCAAAGACTGGTGGTCTGCATCAGATGTACTCTCTTAAACACTTAAAACTGGCTAAAAACAGGGACGGTTTTGTATGAGGAGCTAAAATATTTTTGGGAAAACTGGATTAACTTCTCATAAGAAGCCAATTTCTTGCATGTCGGACTCGGTTGTGACTTTTCTGCGCTGTAAAAAGGTGGCTTGCCCTCTCCAGGTTGGGAGGCAGTTCCAGTATCTCCAGTTCATGGGTGACGGGACAATGGAGCAGGACACCAACAGACGGACCGGTGCGGCCGCCGCAGTGATGCGTACGCTGCACCGGTCCGTTGTAGCGAAGAGAAAGCTGAGCTAAAAGCCAAAGCTCTGGATTCACCTTCCCTAATGTGTGGTGGTTAAATATGACTCATAACCAAAAGAACGATATCTCAGATACAAGCGGCTGAAAGGAGCGTCCTCCGCAGGGTGGCTAAGCATTTCCTGAGAGATAGGGTGCACTGCAAAAAGGGAACTAGAAGCAAGTACAATTTTCTTGAATGAGTGTATTTGTCCTCGATTTGAGCAGCTAAATAAGACTATTTGCCAATGGAATGAGTAATTTTACCCAGAAATTAAGATAATCAGATACATAGACTGCACTTGAAATAAGATGATGGGGATGAGTTGTTCCTGTTTTAAGTGCAAAGATCTTATTCCATTGGCAGATAATCTTTTTTACCTGCTCAAATCAAGGACCAATACACTATATTCAAGAAGATTTTACTTACTTTTAGTTCCCTTTTTCTAATATGAGGAGCTTCACCATCCAACAGGGGCTCGGTGTAGAGCTACTGTTCCTCCACATCGAGAGGAGTCAGCCAAGGTGACCCGGGTGCTTTGTTCTGAATGCCCCCCGTGTGCCTCGTTTAGGAGGTTTTCCATGTGTCCCACATAGATGAGGCCCAGAGGGCGGCCCAGGACACGCCGGAGACCATATGTCTCCTGGCTGGCCTTGGAAAGCCTCGGCTTCCCCCGGAGCAGCTGGAGGATTGTTTGTGCATCCCTCCGGAGTCCTCTGAACCAGCGACCCGGTGTCGGATAAGCAGAATATCACGGGTACAGGTACTGGAAAATGGCCTTTGCTGTGAACCACTGAACTAACACTTAGTTGTAAAACTGCTGTTTGTGAGAAGTGCTTCACATCTGGGCTGCATGGAGTCGGCCAACGCCGGGCTCCTGCAGCCCCAGATGTTCGGACGGCGTTCCACATTTTCTCTACACTTCTCGTTCTTGTCACAAGTTTTCTTTTGAGCAACAGTTTCCGATTTGAACTAAGACGCTGCTCGCCTCTTGGTTTTCTTTGAGGTTAATTTCAAAGGGCCTTTTGTATTCAGCATAAGGCAGCGAAACCTCTTTAAGCATTCTGATGAGTTTAAACCGAGCCTTTATTCCTGGTCTGTGGTAAATAGGACATAATATGAAGAACATCCGTCCAGTTGCTGATAAACTGTTTGATAAACCCACAAAAGAATAAACAGGCTTAAATCAACCAGCAAAATGTTGTAATTTTGCTACAAGTCAATGTTTCAGAGCAATGCGCTTTAACCAGCATGTGCAACATTTGCTGCATTCCTCCTCAAATAAGCAGAAAATCCTGAAGGAGAGCGTCTGATGTGTCGGTTTGTGACCGTCAGCTCAAATCCAAGACTCAAAATTAAGGTTTTGGGATGGCCTAGTCAAAGGCCGGACGTAAATCTGAGTGAGATGCTGTTGCATGACCTTAAAGGGCCCAAAAACCCTCCAATGTGTCTGAATTTGCCTGCAACAGAGGGCCAAAATTTCTCTACAATGATAAGAAAGACTCAGTAGGTGTCGCCAATAATGATGGCAGCTGTTGTTGCCAAGGGGGCATTGAACTTTTTAGGCCGTTACCAGGTTGGTTTGGATGACCAAACTCCTTACATTAAATTATCATCTGAAATATGCAATCAGTATTTTCTCAGGTTAAATTTTAAATTAAAATGAGTTTGAACCAACAAAAGAAAAAGAGCAGAATACAGAATAAATCTGTACAGGTTTGGTAAATTGCTCTTTGGATGTCGTTTGTGTGCAGAGAGGAGGTAAACTCACGCATGGCAGCGCAGAGGCACACGGCGAACAGCAGCAGGAGTCCCACGGTGACACAAGGAGTCTTCATGTTGGCTTCTCTTCAGACGAGGTGAAACGTTTGAACTGCGCTATCCCCAAAACCTGACCTATATTTGCTTCGTTAACCTCAAATCTGAATATTCATGAACTTAAAGGGATTTTTTTGGAGATTTCCAGCCACTGGTTAAAAGTACTGAACTTTGCTTTGACATCAGGCCGCAGAAATGTTGGGGGATTCAGTGGTGACCATTTCCTGCCTTGGTTGCTCCATTATACATAAACCCATCAGCTGTCTGGTTAAATCCAGCTTCTTCTTTTTTTACTGAGATCTTTACCAAGCAGCAACTGTGGAGTATTTTGCTCCGATTGTGGAAATCTGTTGTGCACGTCATTTTAAAGAACCCTGGGGAGCATTTTCTACAGCGGCCGCCGGGCCTCAGTCAGAGGAAGGTGTTTCTGTCTGTACACCCTAGTGCACCCTACAATTTAACACCTCGTTAAACCACCTTAAGCACCAATCATTTAAAGCAGTTGTTTAACGGTACACTCTGTATGAGCTTGCCACATTGCTTTGGAGGAATTGTGGCCCTCTATTCTTTACAATATTGTTTCGGTTCCCTCAGGTTTTCAGATTACAGTACATCTCTCCTAACTTTGCAGTCAGGTCTTGACTTTGAGTGGGCCACCCTTATACCCTGATTCTCTTCTTTTTCTGACGTTCTGTCCTACCTCTGCTGCTGAGTCATCGTTTATTGTTCCACTGACGACCGTTTTCGTCCGAAGCTTCAGCTGCCAGACAACGTGGCGTCAGATTCAACTCCTGAACGCCTTGGCATAGGGAGGTCGCCTCGATGGCTGCGGCGTGCTCAGATCTAGTGGCCACAAAGCGAAAGCCCATGTCATTACGCCGCCACTACCGTGCCTGACACTTGTTATCAAGAGTTTGTGCTGATATGCTGTGTTTGGTTGTCCGTATAAAAGCGCAGCGCTGTGCATTAAGACCACCCATTTGCTCATATCTATATAAACGATATTGTTCTAGAAGTTTTATTATTCATTCACCCTGACACCCTGTCTACTTTTAAGACTAGGCTTAAAACTTTCCTTTTTGACAAAGCTTCTAGTTAGAGTGGCTCATGTTACCCTGAGCTATCTCTGTAGTTATGCTGCTATAGGCTTAGGCTACTGGAGGACATCAGGGTCTATTTCTCACTATTTCTCACTAGAAGGTACACCTGGTCTGGTGTTCTGCTAGCTGTGACACCATTCAGGAGGAGCAGATCATCCGCTATTACCATATAAAATAGAAAGGATTCCTGGATCATTGTGAGCTTCTGTGCTTTCTGTGTCTCTACTCTGTCTTATCTAACCCACAGTGGGTCGAGGCTGATGAGCGTTCACACTGAGCCTGGTTCTGGTTCTGTAAAAGGGGAGTTTTCCTCTCCACTGTCGCTTCATGCATGCTCAGTATGAGGGATTGCTGCAAAGCCATCAACAATGCAGACAACTGTCCACTGTGGCTCTACGCTCTTTCAGGAGTGAATGCTGCTTGGAGAGACTTGATGCAACCTGCTGGGTTTCCTTAGAGAGGAAACTTTCTGACCAATCTGTCTGGAGGATTTGATTGAATTTGACTTTGGAAAGAGCCTTGAGATGATGTGTATCATTAACTGGTGCTATATAGATAAAACTGAACTGAATTCATATAAATCTTACCAAACCAGGGCCACACAGCCTTATTAATTTTAGAAAGAAGAGTGTTTTTATCCTGGAAACTATGGAAAGCCACTTTGGAAAGTAATTGTGTGTAAACAAATGTTTTTTAAAAAAAACGTAGAGGTGCTTAATTAACACCAGGCATTTATTAGACAACCAAGCTGGCTCTTAAAAAGCATCATCTTTCCTTCCATAAAAACCCTTTCAAACAGACCATTTCTCCCTCAGTCTCCTTCCTCAGTCTCTCTTTCAGTCGACCCCTCAGTCTCCTTGTTGACATTAATCGGGCTACCTGGCAACCTAGAGGTAAAATGGAGCTTTGGATTTTGTTCCAGTTTCTCTGACCTCGGGATCAATCTCCACTCCTGGGAGAACTGGCAGCAGTTTGAAATGTTACCCACTAAAATGACAGTTTAGAGATGCCCTTATAAACCTTCCCAGGTTGACCGGTGGCAAAAATTGCGTCTTTATAAAATCCAGCTTTTAAAGAGGTGGTCAGACCTGCTGATGATTGGTCCTCTCCCTGCATAAAAGGCAAGCAGTAAGAATGTTCTTCAGTTTTCCATTAATTAGATCAGAAGAAAAACACGTTGCTCACTGATGGCAGGCTTACTTTTAATTGCTTGAGTTTTAAAAGAAAGATTTGGGATAAACCTTTCAAATATGAGATTCTTCTCTTGTTAAACATACTTTTTTTTAAAATCTGACTTAGAGGAATTGCATTTTTGATCTGAATAAACTGGTCTGTCAATTTACTTGTTAAAGATACTGAATTTGAACATGACTGAGATGTACCGCCAGGTGAATTTTTTTGTTTGAAGCTGAATTTAAGTTGAATTTAAATAAATTTGTCATCTTGGTTGAGGGTCTCTCTGCTTCATGAGTGATGGATGGATTGGGGTCAGGTATGCAGTAACATGGACACTGATCCAGTCTATTGTGGTAAAATAGCTGATTCAAGCAGCAACGTTCTTAATTTAACAACATGTTTAGGTCCAACCCTGACCTATACTCATAAGATCATGACTGAAAGAACAAGATCTCAGATGGAAGAGGCTCAAATGAGCTTCCTCCACTGGGTGACTGACTGGACCCAGTCTTAGAGATTGGGCGACAGTGGCACAGGAGTTTGTGAGTTCGTCTTGCAATTCGTAGGTTCCCGGTTGGATCCCCTGCTCCGATCGTGTCAGTCATTGTGTCCTTGGGCAAGACACTCATGAATTGCCTGCTGGTGGTGGTCAGAGGGCCTGGTGGTGCCTCTGTCAGCTGTGGCTACGGACATAGCTCACCACCGTCAGGGTATGAATGTGAATGGTTGTAGTGTAAAGCACTTTGGGGTCGTCAGACTAGTTAAAGCGCTATACAAGTGCAAGCCATTTACCATTTAGAGATATACAAAGGACAATGAAAGGACTCAGTTGAGGTGGTTCAGTATCTGACCAGAATGGATCTTCCCTTTGATATTTTTTCAAATATTTCCTGCTTGGATGAGACCCCCAAGCTGAACCAGAACTTGCTGGACGGACTAAACATCCTTTCTGACCTCGGTAACACCTTAGGATCCGTACCAGAAACCAGAGATTATCGCTGGCGACAGGGATTTCTAAATGAGTCCACTGACTGGATCTCAGAAAAGTGGAAGACGTGGAGAGATGGTCCAAGTTATCTCTGTAAACTCAGCAGCAATCAGTTTCAAAGCAGATTGTTGTCATAATTTAATCTATCCTGGTTCTTCAAAGGGTTGATGCAGATGGTGTTGTCGTTGGACAGGACGAATCTCCTGTACTGGTCTGTGGGACAGCAGATCTGAAGACATTGTGTTGTTGTATGATAGGCTGATGAAGAGAATGCTTAGGGTCGTCTGTAATGTTTTCATTTTGTTTTCAATATATCATCTTGTCAAAAAAAAAGAGTAAAAAGCAATGATCCCAGCGTAGAACCCTGTGGAACACCTTTTTTCACTCTGGTATTTGTTGATCAGGTATCATTTGAAAATTAATTCCTCTAAATGAATTTAAAAGTAGAGTCTGAGATTTTTCCGTAAGTTTCCCCAAGTCCCGTATTGAATAACTGCGCATGCGCAAGACCTTCTTACCCAGCTCTTCCGCTCCTCATGGGCAATGGTGCCACCAGGGGTGGCCAGCTCTGGCCACCCCACTTGCCAGTGTAATTTGTAGTAGAATCAGTTTAGCATTTCGTCCCATTATGCACAGCCAGCAAGGCAGCCGCTCATCTTGACCTTCTATTGCGCTTTTATTTGTATCTGCCAGTATCTACTTTCCCCTAGTAATTGTTTTGTTTTTCAATAAATGTACACCTTTTTCCTAATATAATTACACAATAAAAATGAATTGTTGTTCAACTCAAAATGTTAACTGTACCGTTATTGGGCTATGCAGATTATATCACTAGTAACATTAAAAAAACAATAAACCAAAAGATGTTAGTAGGCGTTTACTTAAATCTTTAAGATAGTTTTCTACAGGCAGCTTTACTACAACAGTAGAATAAAATCCTGAAATTATGGCTTCTAGTTTCAGTGTGCCAGCCCAAGAGTTTAAATGGCCCCATCTGGCCGCCCTATGAGACATTTCTGGAGGCGCCACTGCTCGGGATCGCGTGAAAAAAAATCTCCCAAATCCACTCTGGTGTTAATTCTTTCTACTGAGTCCTTCCTCTTCTTCTCATAATCTTGTACGTGGTTCACTTCTAGCGACTCTCAACCATGTTCAAAGTATACGGCAAGAGCAGCGGAGCTACAATGAACGGCTAACACCGAAGCTAACTACTAAGTTAACCATTAAGCTAACCGCTAAGCTAACCGGATACATAAACACTAGAAGTGCGCATTCGCAGCCAGCAAGTAAAAATGAACAAGGCACGCACACTGATGTTACATGAGCACATCACAATGACTGGCATGTGGGACAACCAATACGTAGAATAAGGCGATCATAATGGACAGAGGGGGTGAGAGCAGGAACAAAACTCTGACCAATCCCTGTCCTTTGGTCCGAAAGACAGGGATTGGTCAGCGTTCTTACAGGCCTGCAGCTCCCATAGTGATGGATTTTTTTAAGCCTCCTTTTTCTGAATATATAATGTATTGACTACTTTCAGGATGGAAGGACAATTTTACCCAGTGTAACAAAAAGTGTTTCTGAACAGGATTACCAACTACATCTCTAACTCAGACCAAACTTGACTTGTTCTCTTGATCCTGTTCAGGTGTTTAAGTCATAAAAGGATTTTTTTTTCTTAACTGGAGTCCAACATAAAACCAACAACACACAGAACTGTCGAAGAAATGGAGCAAAGCTAACTAACTAGAGACGTAGGCAATAACACTTTGTTTTTACAACATTAGGTGAGAGCGAGTGATCCCCAACAATTTACGGTGTTATTTTGTCTCAAGTTGTAGTTTGCTTCTTGCTCACACTCCAAATAGCATCTAGAAACCATTTCTCTCTGGGAAAGTACCGATTCTCCGATTCGCAATCATTGACCCAGACCTGCTCTTAATTTACCCATCACTCTTCCCTGGTACTTTTCTGTCTGCGTGCGCAGACTAAGTATGTAACATGGAATATACCCTGTAAATCAGAATACATTTACTAAAAGTAACACGCATGAAAAATTAACCTCATTTCTTAAAGTTAAACATGAAGTAACTTAGGTTTCAAAATGTCTTCTTATCTCATCTCAACATTTACAATATTACACAACAGAATAGGTCAAATGCAATTTCTCTGTGACCTAGATTTACCTACCTTTTTTTTCTATAAGTGGGCTGCTTATGTGATTTTGATGGTGACAAAGCAGCAGTTTTTTGTGATGCTATCGGAACAAACTGTGCTTTATCTGATAACGATGTCTTTAAGTGGGCCAAGGTCCAAAGATCGTAAAGATTACCTGCAACATGTGCAGCGCACAGCGGAAACCTCACTGATTTTATCAGAAAATGGAAAGAGTTGTGGTATTCGTGCAGAATTCTGCTGCAGATCTCTCGATCATCTCTGAGAGAACAAAATGTTTTCAGATGCTTTTACGCACTAAAAACACGATACCTCAGCGTAGATCATGTCTCGTTTCATTTTATTCAAGTTTCTTACTACATCTTTATCATAATTTTAGATTGTATTTTACTCTAGGTGCTTGTAACGCCTTTTATGTGTTTATCATCTATGCTGTGAATATTTGTTCAGCACTTTAGTCAAAACACTTTAGTAAAAAAACATAAAACATAAGATGGAAAGTTAATGTTGAGGTCCTTCATTCCTTAAAGCTATGCTATTAATTTATTTTAAAAAAAGGACATGTTTTGACATTACAAAGCTGTTAAATCAATTCAGAATAATTTAAATTAAAAAATTCAGACTTATTTTTATTGAAAGTGTCTAAGCTGAGGTTACTGTCCAAGGTCAGGGCCTAATTTATTGGTGTTCTGTTTAGTTGTGACGCGGTCCTGGAGGAGGGTATCAGCTGAGCTACTGCTGCCAGCAAATTAATGTTCTTTTTTAGATAATACAATTGGCCCCGATCGTCAGTGGTTAACCCAGTTTCTCTTGTAGACGTAGCTATTGGCTGAGCTTTTACTACAGCTAACTGTATGTGCTCTCTTTCATCCTCTAGACTTGAAAACTGGTTTGGAGCTTATCTGCTTAGCTGTGTTTATCTCCTAGATAAAGCCACCTAGTGGTGTCTCTGGCATGATAAGTGGGGCACAAAAACTCAATACCTATTAGCAGCAACTAATTATTTTGTGATACATACAGCGTGACTTTGATCAATTTTAAACTAAACAGATAAGTTAGCACAAACCAACACACTAGAAATGCCATTTCATATAAGTTAAATGTAATACATTTTTTATACATAAAATTACAAATAAAGGCTCACACATAATGTTCATTTATTGAACAGAAAAGATTCACATCCATCCTTCAATGAGTCATCAAGGACAACCAACATTAGATGGTCGCACACTATCTGGCAGACCGTAAACATAACGTGTGCATTTCCAGTATTTTGATTGGACGATCCAAGCTTGGGGCCAGAGGATTTGTGCCCCACGGCTGTTTACTGAGAGCGTGTTGGACATGTGCACTGCGATTTCAGATGCTCATTATTTAAACAAACGTTGGTGGGCCGGTCCCATTACCAAGGCGCCTCAAGAGGATTTAGCCTATGAGCTTATCAGTATTCTGGTAGACTTAGATATACAGACACAAATGTTTCTAACAGAATTGTATTGGTAAGGGAATCTGTCTTTTTTACAATATTGCTCTATACGATCCTGCCCCACTGATTATTGTGAACATTGAGCTCCACAGCGACATCTGGTGGGGCCTGGCCCCACTGGCCCCGAATGCAGAGATGCCACAGAAGCCACCTATGGAGCCACTGCTGCTCTGTCATCTCCAGTCTGTTGTGGCAGATGGCTGTTCACACTGAACCTGGTTCTGGTTCTGTCCGTCCGTCCGTCCGTCTTCTTCCGCTTATCCGGGGTCGGGTCGCGGGGGTAGCAGCTTCAGTAGGGAGGCCCAGACGTCCCTCTCCCCGGCCACTTGGGCCAGCTCCTCAGGAGGAATCCCAAGGCGTTCCCAGGCCAGCCGGGAGACATAGTCCCTCCAGCGTGTCCTGGGTCTTCCCCTGGGCCTCCTCCCGGTGGGACGTGCCCGGAACACCTCACCAGGGAGGCGTCCAGGAGGCATCCTGACCAGATGCCCGAGCCACCTCAACTGGCTCCTCTCGACGTGGAGGAGCAGCGGCTCTACTCTGAGTCCTCCCCGGATGACTGAGCTCCTCACCCTATCTCTAAGGGAGAGCCCAGACACACTACGGAGAAAACTCATTTCAGCCGCTTGTATCCGGGATCTCGTTCTTTCGGTCACGACCCAAAGCTCGTGACCATAGATGAGGGTAGGAACGTAGATCGACCGGTAAATCGAGAGCTTCGCCTTTTGGCTCAGCTCTCTCTTCACCACAACGGATCGGTTCTGGTTCTGCTGGAGGTTAACTCCTGTTAAAGTGGAATTTTCCTCTCCACTGTCGCTACGTACATGCTCCGTATGAGGGATTGCTGCAAAGTCAACGACACAATGCCAGCAACTGTCCACTGTGGCTCAATGCTCATCCAGGAGGTGGGAAACTTGCAAGTTAATGACTCGATGCAATCTGCTGGGTTTCCCTAGATTAAAAAAATTGTTTAACCAATCTGGATGATTTGATTGACTTGACTTTGTAAAGTGCCTCGAGATAACTTGTGAGTTGGCGCTATATAAATAAACTCAATAGAAATTAATTGAATTTATCACATCAGTGGTTTAAGAAGTAAGTTACCAGGGACCCAGGGATTTGACCATTTATTGGAGCTCCAAGGGGATCTTGCAGTCTGTTTATGTTTTCACCTTTAGCATTGTCTATCCTGAGATCCTTGTTTCTGTTTAGCTTTGGTTCAGTATTTATATTTAAAGCATGTTTTCCCTCTACCTTCCCAGCTCACTACCCCCCCCCCTTTCCTTCCACTTAATTGTCCTAAACTCACCCCAGCGGTGTAATTTACTTCACCTGTTGTTCCTCCTAGTTCCCCTCCTATATATATATATTATCAGCTCGGCCACGTTATCAGATCCTCCGTCTCCATCCGAGATTCTACCCTATCCTGGTTCCTGTCATCCGTGTTATTTTGTAAGCTTTCATGCCTGTGCAAACTCTCAGTTATCCGGGTCATCGCAGCAGCAAACAGGCTTAAATTGGAGGCAACCGACTTTCACTCAGTTCTTTCTGAAAACGTTTCGTTATAGGTGTCGAAACGTTTTTTTCAGATGTCTTTCAGATTGTGGTTTTTAGGAGTCGTGAAATGGCACAGCAGCATCTTTCAGACCCTATTCAGGAAATTGCACGTCACGAGGACCATGAGATGGTATTTTTACGAGCTCCCAGGTCCAGGCTGTAACACAATAGGGACCAGGGCCTTTTTAGTTGCTGCACAACTTCCTGTTTCATGAGATCTGCCCAGGAATGTGAACAAATTAAAATAAATATCGCAAACACATTTATTTAAACTTACTTTCTGTGCTGGCTGAGTATTTAAGTGGCTTGATAAATTGTAAATAGTATTATTTCATCCTTGCATTTGATTGTTGATCCAGTTGCTCTAAATTTATCATCCTGGATTTATTTATATTCTACCAGTACAACTTTTTGCTGCAACTGTGGGTTTTGCTCAAGTTTGCTCTATAAATAAAAAAATAAAATAAAATCAGTTGACTGACTCTATAATTTTATTGTTTTGAGTATTTATATTCTTTACTCTCCTCTAATCAAATCTCCTGTTTGATGGTCAGGGTTCCCACACCTGTCAATCAGCCATACTCCCTGGTATAATCCCAATCATTTGGACTTTTACTATATTTTGATGATTTTGGTTCCTTTTAAACCAAGGGTGCCCAAACTTTTCATCACCTGGGCCAAAATTGTTAACGTCAAAAGTAGTCAAGAGCCAAAAGCTGGAAATAAAACAAAAAACCTAAAATTTCCCAAAACTACATATTATGATTTTTACTTAGCTCCACAAATTATGATCATGCACTATTTTAATTAAACAAATTTGTGAGATTTTATGTTTGAAAGGGATGTGTAACTCATTGCAGATTCAAAATTTAAAAGGGTTTGCATCTTTTGTCGTATTAAAAGATGGTCATTCATTCTGCAAATACTTTTGGACCCAAATGATTTTTTTGTCTCTTCCCCACAATAGGAACAGGACTTAAGCTTTTTGAAAACAGTTGCTGTATTTAGCCAGTTTTTTAAAAAATTAATTAAAAGATGATTTTGGCGCACTAAAGTCTGTATTTGAGTAAAACTCATTGAACAAATGTGATCCTATTTAGACTATGAAATTAAAGATACTTTGTGTTGTATCTAAAATTTTCCATTTTAAGAAAAATTTACTTATCTGTAACAATTTTGCCCTAATTAATAATGAATACCCACCATCTGCATTGCTCACATGTGCTGGTATGTTAAAAGTAATTGTTGAATTGCAGTTGAGGGCCTCACAAAATGTATCCAGGAGCCGGAAATGGCCCCCAGGCCCCACTTTGGCCACCACTGGTTTAAACCATCTTATGTTTCTGTGTATTTCGGGTTTTCTTTGTTTGTGTGTTTGTTTGTTTTTGGTTACTAGTGTTCCTTCTGTACTTCAGTACCCTCATTTTCAACCTTGACTCTCTTGATTGAAGACAACTTGGTTCAGTGTCTCCATGTCAGATCCTCTGTTGTTCCCGGCGCACTGCTGTTTCTGTTCGGTTCTGTTCATTTAAAATCATCTTTACTCACCACAGGTCCAGTGCCTCGTCTCTGCATTTGGGTCCTCAACGAAATCGAGTTGCGGCAGGCCGAGTCAGATCTTCCAGCTGAATATCTGCTGGTATGTTGCCACCGCTCTCTCCCATTTCTTTAGTTTTCTTCCTCTCACCTGTTTTGGGGATCTTCAGTTACTTTTATTAAACTGTTTTTTTAATTTATTTTTTATTAAACGTCTGAACAAAATCTAAGAGACAATTTGATTTTAGATGAGAGAAACGGATTGTACATTGTTTTAACTTAACACAGACGCACTCTCTAAATCCTCAGCACCAATGTTTCATTTTTCGTGTTGATCCAGGAAGCACACGACGTGTGGCGGCGCAGCAAACGACACGTTCAGTAACACTGTGTGTCAAACAGATTTCTTTGAACAGTTTCAATTCCTTTGAGCACCGGAATCTGACTTTTAAGAGTCTGACTCTTCTGTGTAAAGCCGACCACCTCTAAGTTTTATAAATGACTTTGTTCATACAAGGTTTATCTAGACTTACTGTTATAGTTTATTTTTGATTTGCCCTTGAAGATCAGCCTGATTCTTTGCCCTTTGAGTTTTTACACCTTTTCAGCTGCCTTCACAACTGACTCACAACGAAGACCACATTTTAGATCTCGTTTTAACTCAGCCTGTCTGCAAACACTCCCTCAGACGTGGGTTTGTCAAACCACAGCTGTCTTTTTTTTAATCACAGTTTAAGACTTTAAACTTCAGGAACTTCTTAAAAGGACCTTTATTAAAATGCAAACTTCCCTTTAAAGTGGCAGACCGCACTTTTAAGTAAAATTCCTGTAGATATTTCACTATCTTAACTGATTTTACTGTGGTTCCGTTACATTGTGACATGATTACACCAACCAGACTTGATATAATCACCACAAATCCAAAACCACTGAGGAAACTGCAGGTTTACACCTTTTTTTTAACAAAAGAGAGATTGAATGGAAGAAATTTAACAAAGATCTATTAGTAATTTGCAGTACGGCTGTAAACAAGGCAAGAGATTCATATTTTTCTGAACTAATTTTAGATGGTATAAACGTTCCTGGAACCCGGTTTTCAGTTTCACCACCGTAACAAAACCTATTTTGACGACGTTTACCAGTGTGTTCACCAGCCCAGAATGTGTAGAGTTTGCTGCCCCCTATCAGCCTATCAGAGATAAAATCCAGAATATAGGTTTTGCTATATCTTAGCATCAGAGTGGAGATATAAATCTATAAATCCCTCTCAGATGATGAGAGTTTTGTCCTTTTTGATGCTGAAGGTGTCCTGAGGAGTAACGTGGATCTGAATAAACCAACTGGTACAACTGGACCAAAGTGCAGCTTCGATACATTTGACCCAAAGCGTTTTAGGCTCAAGGTCCAGACATTTCTGTGAATGGGGCAAATTATATTAGACAGATAACTATTAATAAGCATTAAAGACCCCGTTTCCAAACATGATAAAGGGAGATACGACGTTCCACAAGGCTAAATTTTAGGTCCGGTGTGAGGTGGGTAGTAACTGGGTAGTAACTAGATTACATTTACTTGAGTAAGTAGTTTTACTGCACTGTCCTTTTTGTTTTTACTTGAGTAATATTATTAGGATGTATCAAACCTATCGTTACTCTTACTTAAGTAGAATTTCTGGCTGCTCTACCCACCGTGAATAACTTCACTGAATAAAAACCAGCCTTGTTTTAACCAAAAATGCACCTGAGAGACATATTTGCAGTTTATGTTAAAATGAGACCTCTTGTTTGTACACAAGCTTTGTTGTTTTAATGTTACTTTCTATCTGTTGAGTTCACTGAGCCATTTGGAGGAAAAGCAAACAGCAGATATTGTCATTGGAAATACTTTCTGCTGCTCTAACATACTGTATATACGTTAACTTATTAGTTTCACAAGTTTTATGTTGAAACAAATATTTAGAAATGTGTTTCTTCTGCCTCAGTACTTGAGTAGCCTTCTTATCAAACACTTTTTGACTCTTGACTAATTCCTAGGTTGACCACTTTTAACTTTTACTTGATTAAAAATAGGTTGAAGTAGTCCTTCTCCTACTTGAGTATAATTCCTGGCTACTCCACCCATCTCTTGGGTCCAGCGGTAATTAATTAACAGATGTAACATTAATTTCACTGCTATGCTGATGACACACAGTTTTACCTCATGTCTCCAGATGAATTACTGCCAATTATTTTACTTCTAAATGTATTTCAGATATTAACTAATTGATGACAGAGAATTTAAAGGAGCGATAAGTAAGACATTTACTGTCACATTAATCTAAATCATTCTCATTTTTCACCCAGGATGGATGTAACATTCCCTATAAACAATCGGTCTTCTCCATCAACAATCTCTTAGTCAAGTTTGTCTTCTTTCAAACTAGGAGCCATGTTGCAGAACTATTTTGGTGCAGAGTGTAGCCTGATTTTATTTCCTGGTTCCTGAGCCAATCATGTGAGTGTTCCAAGGGTTCCCAAAACAGAGCACAACATTTGGTATTTTATGTTGGCAGTAAGAGAAGCGGACCAGAAATAGTCTCAATAATACCTACGGGGCCTTCATAAAGGGCAAATTACCTAAGGCGAGGTAAAGCAAGGAACTGTTTGAAAGATGGAGAAGTCTGAGAGACCTAAATAATTTCAAACTGATGCAGAAACTTTGCAAAGTTTCTCCTTGACAGGTAATCAACAGGTTTTTGTTTGTTTGATTGTTTGCTTGCTTGCTTTTCACCTAATTTAGAAATCAATGTAGTCTAACAACAACTTATTTTTGTTGTTAGACAAAATGGATGGCTTAAAGTTAGTTGTTTTTTTCTAAAGGTATTTTTAATCTGACAAACAAGCCTCGTAGAAATGCATATTCTCCTCCTCCTCGAGGAGGAGGAGGAGGAGGTGTTATCTTTTTGTATGTTCTTTCCAACTTAAAATACTAGTTATTATTACTTATTATTCCTTTAAGTCAGCACAATCAGGATAAAACCTTTGTTTTGATAATCTGTAATGACCTTCAGAGAGAGTAATACTGCTGATGAAGGCGTGGTATCACAAAAAAACAATCTTGGTTCGAGTTTAACTTCTGTTTCCAGATGTTGCAAAAAATTGGTTTTATGTCTTTAGAAGCTACTGCAGGGCTGGATCCGAGCTTTCCTGTGTTTCTGATTTGTGATCTTGGACCCTCCAGTCGGTCGTGGTAGAGGTCCATTCACACTGAGATGTGTTCTGCTGGAGGTTTCTTAACCCCAATAAACTAGAATATGCATTTCTATGAGGCTTGTTTGTCAGATTAAAAATACCTTTAGAAAAAAACAACTAACTTTCAGCCCCTATTTCTGCATGAAAACGTTTGCTTTTTTATTGGTCTGATGCAACATTGTAATCCTTATTGTTGTATTTTTATTAGCAGGAGGTGGGGGGAAAATCATAATTAACAGAAATAAAGACTGTAAGTCATCATCAGTCTGTGTTTCTCTTAGTGAAATGAAGTACTGAAATAACTGAACTTGTCAATAATAATCAAATTTGTTGAATATGACTGTTTGTAATTGACTTAAATCTATGTAACTAGATTGGATTGATTGTGTATTTCTCTATTCGATAAAGCACTTCGCATTGTACTGAAATGTGCTCTATAAATAAATTTGCATTGCCTTAGTTTTGTAAAGTACCTTAATGCAACATTTATTATTATAAATCACTACTTTAGAAATAAATTGAACTGAAATTCACTCACAAATCACTCAATATTCAACATGCAGCTTCCCATCTCTTGTCTGTGCTTTGGTTCTGATCAAAACAACACAAACCTGACACATACAGTACTTTAATCAAGCAAATTAGTCAAATTGTAGGTCAAGGATGTGTAGATCCCATACTTGAAAAAGGTTTTGCACATTTACTGTATTAAAAGATGGTCATCCAGTTTTCAAATTATTTTGGGCTCAACTACCTTGGGGGTCCATTCTTACAATAAGAACAGGATTTGGGTCAGGCTTTCTTTGAAAGCGCTAACTGTATTTACCCAATTTTAATAAATGAGTTAAAAGCAGATTTTAGGTGCAACAAAGTCTGCATTTGAGTGAAACTCATAGCTTAAATGTGGCCCAATTTACTATGAAATTAAAGAGAATGTAAAAAGTGGGGTTATTAAAAGACGAATATACTTTGTGTTGTAGCCTACCTGATATTTTGAATTGTAAGATTTTATCTTATCTGCAAACATTTTGTCAAAATTAAAAATAATGTTTCCATCTCCATCAACCACCTGTGCTGGTGGGCCAAATCACTCTTGAATTGCTGATTGGGGGCTGCAAATAATGGCAGTGGCCATTATTTTTTTTAATGTAGGAAATTTAAATGCTAGTAATTTGTAATTTATTGCTTCCCTTAGTGCAGGGGTCACCAACATGATGCCTGTGAGAACCAGGTAGCCCCCAAGAACCAACATGTGGCCCCCATGAGCCTGTTCTAATAATAGCACAGCCCACCAGTGAGCTGCATGTAAAATGTTAGTTTATTCCGTGCTCCTCTTTTTAAATATATATAAATATAGATTTCAATATGACAATAAAATACTCATCAAAAATATGTTGATTATACATAAGGTTAAAGTGAACTCTGGCTCTTCTAGTTCAAAGGTCATTACCGATAGCTCTTCGCAGTTTCAAAAAGGCTAGTGACCTCTGCCGTAGTGGATACAATTTGTTTGGTTTCACCATAAAGATTTCAGTTATTTCTCATTAAAACGAAAGAAAACAGTAGTGGAGCCTCTGGTGCACTCTGTGGGTAACTTTTTATTGTTAATGCAACCTGATGCAGCATACTTGTGCTTTTTACCATCAAACTCAGACAAGAGACGCATATAGTGATTTTAGGATAAAATCATTTTTTAAGGTTCACAAAAAGAGGAAAATTATATAAAAATAAAATTTTAAGTAGATGTTTACTGTTGTTTAGAAGCTGAAAAAAGGAATCCCTTAAAAAGACCGTCTAAGTCTTCTGAACTTATTTGGTTGTGGCGTCATGATCTATTGGACTTTAAGTCATTTTGGTTTGGTTTTGCATCAACTTTTGAGTTTCTATAAGAGGATGTTTAATTTCTCTAAACAGATGTTAAAAACCAATAGAGGGTTAAAACAGATGTTTACACGTGTTTTAATCGTGCAAAACTTTGACACTGACAGGAAGATTTGATCTTACACAAACCTTTATGTTTCAGCAAAACCTCTAAAAGGACTTTCCAGGTCATCTATTTACAAACGTACCTGAACATTCACTTGTTGAACCACAAGGTGTCAAACCATCATTAAGAAATCACGTAAAATCTCCTCTTTAAAAAAAAACATCTTTTTATTTAAGCACAAAACAAATTAAAGCTTATTCCCGGTAGGAACAACAGACATTGCCATAACGTGTTGTACATTTATGCAGCTTAGGATGTTTATTGTTGCAGATGGTTGCCTTCAGCATTGCGGATTTGCTTGTAGAGGTTCTGAGCCCACTCAAAGGACTGATCGAAGCAGATCAATTTGCCCTTTACTGTCTCAACACTGCAGAACATAAAAACACAAACAAAAATCAGCTTTGATCTGCTCTGCCTGCCTGGAGGTCAGTTTCTATTCACCTCTTTTGCACCAAAAGGAACTAAATTAAAAATAAAAATAAAAAACAATTAAATAAACAGCAAACTCACATGAATCCCTTCTTCATACAGGACTTGTGGATATTTTTTATGCTGGACACCTTATTTGGTGGGACTCTAGTGTTGCTGAACGCGTTGCAGCAGTGGACAGGAGATGTGCTGTACTTCAATGCCTCAGCTGTGAGGAAAGCAGAAAGTTAGAATCAAAGTATATTTAAGATCCCTCCAAATGCATGAAGGAACAAGCAGAGATCACTTACGCATGGCGTCGCAGCAGCAGGCAACGACGAGCAGCAGTCCCAGAGACAAGCAGAGAGTCTTCATGATGCTGATACTGAAAGATGATGATGATGATGCTGATGATTTAATGATGCTCTTCTGTTTCTTCTCTTTCTGCTATGACTGTGACTGAGCGCCGTGCCTCGTATAAATCCTGTTCAATGAGGAACTGTTTTTTTTTTTTTTTCTGATGCCGACCTTTCCAAACCAAATCTATCTGCAGAAAAAAAAAGTTTGACGGAAGCTTAGAAATACCGTTTACTACTTGGTAGAACCGCTGCTCATCACGTCACAAAGCAAGTTCTACTCAAGGGACTGACCACAGATGTGATTCAGAGATTAAGATCTTTTTCTGTACCACAGGAAAGCATTAATCTGCATCTCTTCTTTTTGTCTTCTTGGAAATCTTATCTGTCGAGATCAAGCATCGTATTGCACTGTCAGAGGTGTGAAAATGAAGTCCTTATATGAATTATTTACAAATGCAGGCTTTCAGTAAACTGCTGCTGTTATTTTTGCCCAAGGTTACAAAACTTCTTGCAGAAAATAAAATATCTGCACATTTTGGCTTCATCACTCAAAAGGAAAAAGTCAGAAGCAGCATAATGTCTCAAAGACCCTTTCCACACAATCTGAACAATTTCGGGTTGTGGACTTTCTCCGCTGCTTGCTGCTGATACACCTGAATTTCCCCACAGTGGAACAATGAAAGATTTTTCTTTTCTTTCTCATTATATGGTGCCTGTAACTAAAGATGTTAGAATTATTTTTACTATTCGCTATATGTTTTATTTTATTTTCCATATTCATCGTATTTATCATGTATTTACTCATTACTATTAAAAAGGTTTTTAGGTTTGAGTTTATTTAGATATTAAAGTGTCTTTCAGATGACTAATGTTTCTCTCCTATGTGACAGAGTAAGGTTTTGTGAAGAGAAAAAGTCTCATGATATAAAGTTGTTTTGCAGCACTATCTGCAACTTGCCATCTGTGGTTACTCCTTTCTCTGAGAACTGAATGCTCAATGGTTTTGTGTAACTGAACTGCTAGTTTGTGAAGTTGAAAGTCATCATTGCAGTTTGCTTCCCTGGGAAAATAAAAAGTAAGGGGAGGCACGGATGCACTTCAGAGCGATGAGAGACACATGCCTGAGTGTGTTCCTGGCATTCTCCTTGCAAGAGAAGATTTGTTGTGTTTCCTTTTTGTGTTGTTTTAATGAATGTTTTAGGTGTTTGAACCCGACGAAAGACCTGGGCTACAATCACACTATGATGCATTAAGAACTGGACATGCAGATATAAATTCACAAATGCTTTCACGTTTAATTGCTTAAGGTATGGGCTTTCGGTTTTAGCAAAGATTCAATTGAGTTTTGTTTATATAGCACCAATTCACAACACATGTCATCTCAGGGCACTTTACAAAGTCAAATTCCATCAAATCCTCCAGACAGATTGGTCAGCAAGTTTCCTCTCTAAGGAAACCCAGCAGGTTGCATCAAGTCTTGACAAGCAGCATTCACTCCTCCTGAAAGAGCGTAGAGCCACAGTGGACAGTCGTCTGCATTGTTGATGGCTTTGCAGCAATCCCTCATACTGAGCATGCATGAAACGACAGTGGAGAGGAAAACTCCCCTTTAACAGGGAGGAAAACACCTCCAGCAGAACCAGAACCAGGCTCAGTGTGAACACTTATCCGTCTCGACCCACTGGGGGTTAGAAAAGACAGAGCAGAGACACAGAAAGCACAGAAGCACACATTGATCCAGGAGTACTTTCTATGTTAGAGGGTAATGGAAGATGATCTAAATAGAATAGGAGTAGGGAGCAAACAGATGGTAACACAATGGTGGAAAGGCAAAGACCAGGAGTCTTATATGCAGGGAACGTAAGGAGAGAGAAGGTGAAATCAATCAGATGATAATTATGGGAGGCAGGTGAGAGCAATTAGGGTAGATGTCTGAGGGACAGGGAGACAGAACAGAAGGAAAGCAAACACTGGAATAAACTTATACTATAAGTTTATATAATAGTAAATATGACACCAAAAGGAACAAACAGACTCCACCAACCAAATGCACCAGGTAAAAAAATTAAAAAACAGAAAATACACAAGCATTGACCTTAATGAACAGAAGGGGAAAGTGAAGCCGTCTTCTCCCTGAGTGCAGCTGCTCAAATGTTTTGGAGGAGATAAGGTCAGAGGTGAACTTTGAACCCAAGCTGTAAAGTTTCCATTCACACACTATTTAAGATGGTTCACAGAACCCTTCTTCCCAGATCCAGATCTACCTGGGTTTGGATCCTCCCTGTTACAGGTGTGGCAGTGTTATGGTCACCTTAACCAAGATGTGTTGGGCATTATTGCACACCATAAATCAGGTCGCTAACATGAACCTGACTAAAAACCTTGTAGTTGCTCTCTTTGGTACAGTGGACAACACAGATTTCCACATTATGTTTTTTAACATCAAATGATGTTCTTGGTTTCTCTTGGAAAAGTGTTGCCCTTCCCATCCACAATCAGCGACCTTATGCAAACATGTCTTTTGTCACTGTGGAAAGGTTGTATTGTTTTATTCAGAATCAGAGGGATACATTTCACAGGGATACATTCAATCCCTTCCTGACAGATTACCAAAATCCTAAAGTCATTGATGGGCCTGCAGCTTTTTCAATCAATCTGTTTCGTGTGGGTTTGGTTCTCTTATGTCCTTTAACACACGATCATGGTGACAGATTGGCACAAGCTTGAAGAAATGTCTTAACGTTCTTGGGTGTGAATGGGAAACTGTTTCAGGCAGCAGATTATATGAAGTGCTGTCAAAAGTGTTTGTGTGATGATGCAGCCTGATGGCTGCACTCTAAGCATTTCCTGCCTCCTCCTTTCCCAGCGCAGCCCTGATTAGGATCACCTGTCAGGCCGCAATTAACTAATGACTGACTCCACCTGTTCACACCTCTATAAATACTCACCTCAGTCTGTTCCTCGTCGCCGGCTCGTCTTCAGTCATCCGAACACCACACCTGTCTAGTTCCAGTCTGTCTCCAGATCCTGACTACAGGAAGTAGGCTAAAAGTGTCATTTCCATAGAACTGAGGGCAAGTTGGAGTGTATGCGTGCCTCTCTCCCACCTTCTCTTATTGCAGGGTGGTACTGGCATATACACCCTCGCAGATGAAGAGCAGACTACCCGCGGCAGATGCCAGATTGTTTTGCTCTCATGTAGTGATCAGACATTCCTTAAGTCTGTGTGTAACATTGTTCAAAAATTTGGGTAAATAAATGTGGCCCAATTTACTATGAATTTAAAGAGAATGTAAAAAGTGGGGTTATTAAAAGACGAATATACTTTGTGTTGTAGCCTACCTGATATTTTGAATTGTAAGATTTTATCTTGTCTGCAAACATTTTGTCCAAATTAAAAATAAAGTTTCCATCTCCATCAACCACCTGTGCTGGTGGGCCAAATCACTCTTGAATTGCAGTTTGGGGGCTGCAAATGTCCCCCGGGGCACACTTTGGACACCCCTGCTTTGATGCATAATTTTTATATAACTTGCAGAATTGTTTATGGGCAGTGGGCATTTTTTTTTAAATGTATGACATTTAAATGCTAGTAATTTCTAATTTATTGCTTCCCTTAGTGCAGGGGTCACCAACATGAGGCCTGTGAGGACCAGGTAGCCCCCAAGAACCAACATGTGGCCCCCATGAGCCTGTTCTAATAATAGCACAACCCACCAGTGAGCTGCATGTAAAATGTTAGTTTATTCCTTGCTCCTCTTTTTAAATATATATAAATATAGATTTCAATATGACAATAAAAGACTCATCAAAAATATGTTGATTTTACATAAGGTTAAAGTGAACTCTGGCTCTTCTAGTTCAAAGGTCATTACCGATAGCTCTTCGCAGTTTCAAAAAGGCTAGTGACCTCTGCCGTAGTGGATACAATTTGTTTGGTTTCACCATAAAGATTTCAGTTATTTCTCATTAAAACGAAAGAAAACAGTAGTGGAGCCTCTGGTGCACTCTGTGGGTAACTTTTTATTGTTAATGCAACCTGATGCAGCATACTTGTGGTTTTTACCATCAAACTCAGACAAGAGACGCATATAGTGATTTTAGGATAAAATTATTTTTTAAGGTTCACAAAAAGAGGAAAATTATATTGTCAGGGTTCTCTGTATGTGCCTGCTCTAACTCTGCTCCTCAGGTGTGTCTAGTTGGTTGTGGGGGCGTGGTCCACACCTGCAACTCGTTGGAGGCGGCTTCCTCTGGCTTCTTAAGCAAGGCACTGACAGATGGAAGACGCCAGAGCCTTAAACCAGTCGTGGTACGACATGGCCTCTGACCAAGCCTTGGAAACCTGTTCGTGAGTTTTGTACACACAACTCTGACTAATTTTGACTCTCCTGTTTTTGTCATAGTTGTTGTGCTGGATGCACTCACCTGCCTTGACGTTCCGTCCTAGAAGGTTCACCAGTATCACAAGGCTCAGATTCTGCTCTGGCGCTGCCCCTCTTTTTCACTGGAGGTTACCCATCTGGGCTCGAGGTCCCCTACCCGGATACTGGTGTTCCCACTTCAACTCTGGTTAATCCATCTGTCACTCGACCCAGCAGAGCTGGGTCGAGTGACAGAGTCCTCGCAGCTGCAGTCATTATTTCGTCTTTTGTATTTGCACATTTCCTAATAAACTGTTTAAATCTATCTGCTGTCGCCTGGTCGTATCTGCATGTGGGCAAAACATCTAAAAACCATGACAGAAGAAGGCTCTGGCCAAGCAAGCCCAGCAGATGCGTTCGGGCGGCAGATAGCTGCTCAGCGGGAGCAGCTGCACTCTCTGGGGTTGGCTGTAAATTCCACCCAGGAACAGCTCCAGATGGTAGCAGCGCAGCTTAGCCAACTAACCCACACCATAACTTCCGCGTTCTCGCAGCCCGTCAATCAAGCGCCAGACACCCTGCCTTCTGCAGATCCGCATGTTAGTCCTCAGCCGCCTCCCCCCGAAGGCTCATCACCGAGTCCGGAGAAGTTCTCTGGTGAGAGCGGGGATTGTGGTGATTTTCTATTCCAATGTAAACTAGTGTTTAACTGTTCACCTCAGATTTTTCCCTCCGATCAGATTAAAATATCTTATATTCTTCGTCTTTTGTCCGGTAAAGCCCTTAGATGGGCGGAGTCGCGTTTCCCTGACTGTCAGTCATTTGGTTGTTCCTTCCAGGATTTTGTCACCGAGTTTAAGACGTTTTTTTCTGCTGGATTAGATCCTGTCCAGCAGTCTCGTAATCTGTTATCTTTGAAACAGCGCGGACGCCGCGTATCTGATTTCATGGTGGAATTCCGTACTTTAGCCGCTGCCGCGGGTTGGGATTCCAAGTCGTTAAAGGCAGTATTTTTTCAGGCTCTAGACGAGGCCCTAAAGGATGAATTAGCACGGGTTGAGGAACCTAGTGCTTTTGAAGATTTCGTTGCCTTAGCAATTCGTTTAGATACTCGGTTGCGTAGCCGGAACCGGGCCCTTACGGATAAGATCTCGCGGACCGGTGGATCAGCTGTGTCTCGCAGTAAGTCACCGCGACCGGCTGATACCTTGCCGCCACCTCCGGAGCCTATGCAGATAGGTAGAGTTCATTTAACTCAAGAAGATCGACAACAGCGTTTTTCAGCTAATCTGTGTCTTTATTGTGGCGGTGAAGGACACTTCGTTAAGAACTGCACCGTTCGACCAAAAGAGCGAGTCCGCCGCCTGTAATGGGGAAGTCGGCGGACGAGATTAGTTGTAGACCCCATAGTTCTGTTAGGAAGTTTCCTGATTCCCGGTTCTGTTTACCCGTTACTTTGCTTTTTGACCATGATGGTCTGGAGGTTTCTGCCCTAGTGGATTCTGGTTCAGATTTTAACCTAATCGATCAGCAGTTAGTTACTCAGTTCCATGTCCCGATCGTGAGACTTCTTAAACGTTAGAGGTTTCGGCTTTAGATGGTCAGAGTTTGACCCGAATAACTCATCAGACTAAAGGCCCATTCATACCTCACGTAAAAGACGGATACGGATACGTGTGGAGTGTTTCATACGTTCTAACCGTCGATTTCGTCCGTACTTTGACACGAAAATTGGGAGCTTACGCTTACGGACGAAACGGATCAATACGGAGCAATATTACCGGAAACGGTGGGGGCGCTATTGAGTTTGTAGTACAAAATGTCAACAAAACCACGAAGAAGGTTGTAATTCTGGGCTTTAAACAATGGCGGGATTCGAGGAACAACTTGCGGAACTTGTCCGCAACTACCCACACATATGATGTGTCGTGTCCGGGGCACAGGGACAAACAAAAAGTTTACTTAAGGAGCAAATACAACAAAATCACGTCTTGGACCGTCGCCATGTTTGATCAGTGACGAATCATTGGCGCCCAGCACTGCCACCTAGAGGACATATTGGTTATTGCACACCTCAACGGACGGAGGTATGAAGGAGTCAACGGATAGAACGTACGGACAGAAATACGGACGTGTAGGCCAAACGTAGGGTATGAATGGGCCTTAAGCCCCTCGAGGTTATTGTATCAGGAAATCACCGGGAGCAATTATCCCTTTTTGTGTTTCCCTTAAAACATTCCTCGGTTGTGCTAGGCGTGGCGTGGTTAACAGTTCACAACCCTGTGATTAATTGGGCCGAGTCCCGGCTCGAGTCGTGGTCTCCTGCTTGTCACACACGGTGTTTGCATTCAGCTCGTCTGGTTTCTCGCTCCCCAGTTTCACCATCCTCCCTGGAGGAGGTTATTGATCTCTCTCGTGTTCCGCAGGAGTACCACGATCTCAAGTTGGTATTTAGTAAGGATCAGGCCAGTTCACTCCTGCCTCATCGCCCCTATGACTGCGCCATTGACTTACTGCCTGGAGCTCCGTTAACAGTCAGCCGCCTCTGTAACATCTCGAGGTCTGAACGTCAAGCGCTTGAGAAATACATTAGCGAGTCGCTATCGGCGGGTCTGATCCGTCCATCTTCTTCCCCTTTGGGTGCCGGCTTCTTCTTTGTCGGTAAGAAGGATGGTTCCTTGAGACCTTGTATTGATTATCGGGGGCTAAATCAGATCACCGTAAAGAACAAGTACCCCCTTCCGTTACTTTCATCGGCTCTTGAACCAGTCCAGAACGCGAGCATCTTTACTAAGCTCAATCTTCACAATGCTTACCATTTAGTTCGGGTGAGGCAAGGAGATGAATGGAAGACAGCTTTTAAGACACCATTAGGGCATTTTGAGTATTTAGTCATGCCTTTTGGATTATGTAACGCCCCAGCTGTGTTCCAGGCTTTAGTGAATGACGTCCTTCGGGACTTTTTGAATTTTTTTGTTTTTGTATACCTGGACGACATTCTTATTTATTCCAGCAACCCCGAACAACACAAACAGCACGTTCGTCTTGTGCTTCAGCGGCTTTTAGAAAACCGCCTATTTGCTAAGGCCGAAAAATGTGACTTTCACCAGTCATCTGTCTCTTTCCTCGGGTTGATTTTAGAGGGAGGTCAGGTAAGAAGATAAGGGCTGTAGTGGAGTGGCCCATCACCGAGTCCAGAAAGCAACTTCAGAGGTTTCTAGGTTTCGCCAATTTCTATCGTCGGTTTATCAGAAATTACAGCCAAATAGCATCTCCCCTACACGCTCTTACCTCCACCAAGGTCCCGTTTGTCTGGGGACCTGAAGCAGAGGCCGCTTTTGAGTTGCTTAAATCTCGTTTTTCCCAGGCACCCATCCTTGTACATCCTAACCCCCAGAAACAGTTTACTTTAGAGATTGGTGCCTCCAATACTGGAGTAGGCGCTGTTTTGTCCCAGCTCTCCGAGACAGATACTAAGCTCCACCCTTGTGCCTTTTTCTCTCGGCGCTTGTCGCCTGCCGAGCGTAATTATGATGTTGGGGATCGTGAACTACTGGCTATAAAGCTAGCTTTGGAGGAGTGGCGGCACTGGCTCGAGGGGTCCGAGCAGCCCATCATCATTTGGACTGATCATAAGAACCTCTCCTACCTACAGTCTGCTCGCCGCCTTAACTCCCGGCAGGCCCGCTGGTCATTATTCTTCTCCCGTTTCAACCTCTCTATCACCTACAGACCCGGATCCAGAAACATTAAACCGGACGCTTTGTCTCGTCAGTTTGCCCCCCCTGAGCAGGCAGGGGAACCGGAACGGATTCTTCCTCCCTCATGCACGGTTGGAGCCCTTCATTGGGACCTGGAGGATAAGATTAACCAGGCTTTACGACTCGACCCAGACCCTGGTACAGGTCCTGCGGGTCTTAAATATGTGCCTCAAGCTGTTCGCCCTAATGTTTTGCAGTGGTGTCATGACTAAGTTTTCGGCCCATCCTGGGATTTTTAGGACTCAGTCCCAGGTCTCTCGACATTTTTGGTGGCCATCTTGGTCCAAAGACGTACGTGATTATGTGTTAGCCTGCCCAGTCTGTGCCCAGAACAAACCTTCTAATCAGCCCCCCGCTGGTCTGCTCAACCCACTTCCCATTCCCAGACGACCATGGTCCCACATTGCAATAGACTTTATCACCGGTTTGCCCAAGTCTCAAGGAATGTCCACTATATTAACCGTCGTCGACAGATTCTCCAAGGCTTGTCATTTAATCCCCATCCGTAAATTACCCAACGCCTTGCAGACCGCCCAGCTCCTCATTCGACATGTCTTCAGGTTACATGGCATCCCGGTCGACATACTCTCTGACCGGGGTCCCCAGTTTGTGTCTCAGGTCTGGCGACATTTCTGCTCTGCCCTCGGCGCCCGTTATACCCTCACCTCTGGTTATCACCCACAGACTAATGGACAAACAGAACGCATAAACCAACAGTTGGAAACCACCCTTCGCTGCCTTACATCGACTTCCCCCACAGACTGGAATAAGTTTTTGCCCTGGGTTGAGTACGCTTTAAACTCCCACGTCTCCACATCCACAGGTCACTCCCCGTTCGAGGTTTCCCTTGGTTACCAACCCCCACTCCTACCTACTGATGAGCTCAGGATTCCCTTCACTTCTGTTAATGAGTACATTGCCCGCTGTCAAGAGATGTGGAGGACCACCATCACCGCTCTTACCCGCGCCGCAGGGCAGAGTAAGAGGTTCGCCGACCGACATCGTAGACCAGCTCCCCAATACCACCCCGGTCAGAGGGTGTGGCTCTCCTCCAGGGACGTACTCTCCAAGCTGTCTGCTTAGAAGCTTGCCCCCTGGTTCTCTGGACCCTACGAGATCGACACCGTCATAAATAATAGAGATAGAGATCTCCCTATATGTATTAATCACAACAATACTATAGTGGAAAAAACAGAGGATATTGTTGAAGTTTTCAATAAGTACTTTATTAATATTGGTCCTACTTGTGTAATGATTTGTGATCAGAAGATGAACCCGGTATTCAGCCAGACACTTGAGTTTTATGCTTCACAGGATTTATTGGAGTGATGACGAGGGAGGATCAGGCAGGAATACACAAAACAATTCACAGCCAGGTACAGAAAAGACATCCAAGGAAGGCAAAAACAAAAATAGACAAACTGGGCAGACTCAAAAAATAGGCAATGGGATAAGGACAAGAAATCAGACAGGCAGATAACAAGAATGCTGGGAAAATCTTACCGGACAGGTGAATGAGGAAAGCAAAACATATGTGACATTCTGGCAGGGAGCAGAGAACTGAGGCAGGTATAAATAGGCAGGAGAACAAAGGAGAGAGGGAGAGCTAATTGAACACAACAGGTGGAACTAATCAGAAGGAGAAGAAGTGGCTGAAGAATTACAGGACAAGTTCCAGGAAACAGGACAGAACTAAACTAGACAAAATATTGAACTAAAGTAACATACAAACTAATCCAAGACATGAAAGCTAACTTTAACCAAAATAATAACATAAACCAGAACAGAACATTACAAATTTAGTAAATAAATTGCCAAAGGTTAAAGATAGAAAGCATAATTATAATTTCAATAATATTAATACAATGTTTCTGGGAATAGTGAGTGAAAGTGAGGTAATAGAGGTAGTTAAAAAATGTAAAAATAAGAAATCCAAAGATTGCAATGATATTGATATGGCTATCGTAAAAGAGGTAATTTATAGTATTATTAAACCTCTTACCTATATTTGTAACAGATCGTTCGTAACTGGAACCTTTCCTGATAAAATGAAGATGGCAAAGGTTTTGCCAGTCCATAAAAGTGGTGACAAGCAAATATTAACAAATTATAGGCCAATATCATTGCTACCACAATTTTCCAAAATTCTGGAAAAATTATTTATAAAAAGGCTGGACTCCTTTCTTAATAAAAATAATTTATTGAATGAGCACCAGTATGGCTTCAGGAAGAACTGTTCCACAACTTTAGCTGTGATGGAGTTTGTGGAGCATATTGCTGCAGCAGTTGACCAGAAACTTAATACTGTAGGTGTGTTTATTGACTTATGTAAAGCATTTGATACTATTGACCATGCACGATTATTAGTTAAATGTGAACTGTATGGCCTACGGGGGGTTACATATCAGTGGTTAAAAAGTTATCTAAGTAATAGACTACAATATGTACAAATCAATAACACAAAGTCACAAACAGACATAGTAAAATGTGGTCTTCCTCAAGGCTCAGTCCTAGGACCTAAATTATTTATACTTTATTTAAATGATATTTTTGCAGTATCCAGTATTTTAAAGTTTATAATGTTTGCTGATGATACAAATCTCTTTTTTTCTGGAAAAAATTTGAATGAAATAATAAAAACGAGTTATCTGAGTTGAAAACTTGGTTTCAATTCAATTCAATTCAATTTTATTTATATAGCGCCAAATCATGAAACATGTCATCTCAAGGCACTTTACAAAATCAAGTTCAATCATATTATACAGATTGGGTCAGATTATACAGATTGGTCAAAATGTCCTATATAAGGAAACCAGTTGATTGCATCAAAGTCCCGACAAGCAGCATTCACTCCTGGGGGACCGTAGAGCCACAGGGAGAGTCGTCTGCATTGTACATGGCTTTGCAGCAATCCCTCATACTGAGCAAGCATGAAGCGACAGTGGGAAGAAAAACCAGCCATTAACGGGGAAAAAAAACCTCCGGCAGAACCGGGCTCAGTATGAACGGTCATCTGCCTCGACCGACTGGGGTTACAGAAGACAGAGCGGAGACACAACAAGAGAGACAAAAAAGCACAGAAGCACACATTGATCTAGTAATCTGTTCTACATTAGATGGTAATAGTCGGTGATCTGTCCTCCCTGGATGATTTCACAGTCAACAGAACGTCAGACCAGGTGTACCTACTATGAAGAAAAAAGAGAGAGAACAAAAAGTTAAAAGGTTTGATTACAATAAGTTGTCGTTAAATGAAGGGGAAACTAAATTTATGGTATTCTCTGGTAATCAGGTCCATAACGATGTAAAGTTATGTATAAATGGAGTTGAAATTGAAAGAGTTTATGAGACAAATTTTTTAGGGATTATTATAGACAATAAACTTAGTTGGAAGCCTCACATAGAATATATTCAAAACAAAGTTGCAAAAACTATTGGAATATTGTTTAAAATAAAAGATTTAATAAATATCAAAGGCCTGCATATTATATATTCCTCTTTGGTCATGCCTTATTTGTCTTATTGTTCAGAAGTATGGGGAAATGCAAATAAAACAATTATTGATAAGTTAGTTAAGTTGCAAAAAAAAGCTATAAGGCTTATTAATAAGGTGGGATACCGTGAACCAACTGATAAACTCTTCATTCAAAGCATCACATTAAAATTCAAAGACATTGTTTATATAAAAATACTGGAAATAATGTATAAAGCAGTGAACAAAAGTCTTCCTTCTGGTATTCAGAAATTATTTAAGTTAAGAGAGAATAAATATAATTTGTCAGGTTTGTTTATATTTGAATGTGCAAAAGAGAAGAGCCAGATAAAGTCTAGATGTTTCAGTTATTGGTGTGAAACTGGAATGAACTCAATGATGATTTAAAGTTATGTCCTTTCTTGGTGAATTTTAAAAGGGCTTTAAAATGTAAAATGATAAAATCCTATGTTATGTAGATTTGAATATTTATATATGTACTGTAAAGAACCTGGTAGGTTGTAAAGGTTGTAAGTATAAAACAGGGTAGGCAATAATAAGCTTTGCTTCAGCCTATTCCTTTTTTTTGGTAAATTGTGGGTTTGTTTGTTTATCGTTGTTTTTTTTTACTGTTTCCTGTGTTTAATGTTGGATAATTTACTAAAAAATTAAGTGAAAATCCCACCACCGTCCGTCTTCGCCTGCCACCTCACTCTAGAGTGCACCCGACCTTCCATGTCTCCCAGATCAAGCCAGTCCGGACCCCCTCCACCCGCCCGGGACAATCAAGATCCTCGCGTCCTCAGGGTTGTGGACGCCCGTCGACGAGGTAAGGGTTACCAGTACCTCGTCGATTGGGAAGGTCCCAGCCCTGGGGAACGCTCGTGGGTGTCTGCGGCTGCCATCAGCGATAAGGATCTGCACAAGGACTTTTGGTCCACTCAGCCCGGTACTTCCTCGTCTGGGCCGCCAGGAGGCGGCCGTTGAGGGGGGGGTAGTGTCAGGGTTCTCTGTATTTGCCTGCTCTAACTCTGCTCCTCAGGTGTGTCTAGTTGGTTGTGGGGGCGTGGTCCACACCTGCAGCTCGTTGGAGGCGGCTTCCTCTGGCTTCTTAAGCAAGGCACTGACAGATGGAAGACGCCAGAGCCTTAAACCGGTCGTGGTACGACATGGCCTCTGACCAAGCCTTGGAAACCTGTTCGTGAGTTTTGTACATACAACTCGGACTAATTTTGACTCTCCTGTTTTTGTCATAGTTTTTCTGCTGGATGCACTCACCTGCCTTGACGTTTCGTCCTAGAAGGTTCACCAGTATCGCAAGGCTCAGATTCTGCTCTGGCGCTCCCCCTCTTACTCACTGGAGGTTACCCATCTGGGCTCGAGGTCCCCTACCCGGATACTGGTGTTCCCACTTCAACTCTGGTTAATCCATCTGTCACTCGACCCAGCGGAGGCTTGCTCCGGATCCCTCGTCAGCCGCTGCTGCTGTCCTACAGCCACTAGCCACCTACTCCATCTAGAGCAGGCTCACAGGGTCTCCCCGACACTCACTCCTTCCCGGTTAGGTCCGCCCGGCTAGTAGGTAAGCATAGCACGTTCTGACTGGTACTGGATTCTAGCCGTTGATCTAACTACTCCGTTCTCTTGCAGTCTCCTCCGCCTCGACGTTCAGACCTCGCAGCTGCAGTCATTATTTCGTCTTTTGTATTTGCACATTTCCTAATAAACTGTTTAAATCTATCTGCTGTCGCCTGGTCATATCTGCATGTGGGCAAAACATCTGAAAACCATGACATATATAAAAATTAAATTTTTATAAGTAGATGTTTCCTGTTGTTTAGAAGCTGAAAAAAGGAATCCCTTAAAAAGTCTTCTGAATTTATTGGTTGTGGCGTCATGATCTATTGGACTTTAAGTCATTTTGGTTTGGTTTTGCATCAACTTCTGAGTTTCTATAAGGGGATGTTTAATTTCTCTAAACAGATGTTAAAAACCAATAGAGGGTTAAAACAGATGTTTACACGTGTTTTAATCGTGCAAAACTTTGACACTGACAGGAAGATTTGATCTTACACAAACCTTTATGTTTCAGCAAAACCTCTAAAAGGACTTTCCAGGTCATCTATTTACAAACGTACCTGAACATTCACTTGTTGAACCACAAGGTGTCAAACCATCATTAAGAAATCACGTAAAATCTCCTCTTTAAAAAAAAAGCATCTTTTTATTTAAACACAAAACAAATTAAAGCTTATTCCCGGTAGGAACAACAGACATCGCCATAACGTGTTGTACATTTATGCAGCTTAGGATGTTTATTGTTGCAGACCGCTGCCTTCAGCGTTGCTGATTTGTTTGTAGAGGTTCTGAGCCCACTCAAAGGACTGATCGAAGCAGATCAATTTGCCCTTTACAGTCTCCACACTGTAGAACATAAAAACACAAACAGAAATCAGCTTTGATCTGCTCTGCCTGCCTGGAGGTCAGTTTCTATTCACCTATTTTGCACCAAAAGGAACTAAATTAAAAATAAAAATAAAAAACAATAAAATAAACAGTAAACTCACATAAATCCCTTCTTCATGCAGGACTTGTGGGTCTCTTTTATGCTAGACACCTTATTTGGTGGGACTCTAGTGTTGCTGAACACATAACAGCAGTGGACAGGAGATGTGCTGTACTTCAATGCCTCAGCTGTGAGGAAAGCAGAAAGTTAGAATCAAAGTATATTTAAGATCCCTCCAAATGCATGAAGGAACCAGCAGAGATCACTTACGCATGGCGTCGCAGCAGCAGGCAACGACGAGCAGCAGTCCCAGAGACAAGCAGAGAGTCTTCATGATGCTGATACTGAAAGATGATGATGATGATGCTGATGATGTAATGGTGCTCTTCTGTTTCTTCTCGTTCTGCTATGACTGTGACTGAGCGCCGTGCCTCGTATAAATCCTGTTCAATGAGGAACTGTTTTTTTTTTGGGGGGGGTTTTTCTGATGCCGACCTTTCCAAACCAAATCTATCTGCAGAAAAAAAAAGTTTGACGGAAGCTTAGAAATACCGTTTACTACTTGGTAGAACCGCTGCTCATCACGTCACAAAGCAAGTTCTACTCAAGGGACTGACCACAGATGTGATGCAGAGATTAAAATCTTTTTCTGTACCACAGGAAAGCATTAATCGGCATTTCTTCTTTGTGTCTTCTTGGAAGTCTTATCTGTCGAGATCAAGCATCATATTGCACTATCAGAGGTGTGAAAATGAAGTCCTTATATGAATTATTTACAAATGCAGGCTTTCAGTAAACTGCTGCTGTTATTTTTGCCCAAGGTTACAAAACTTGTTGCAGAAAATAAAATGTCTGCACATTTTGGCTTCATCTGAATGAATGACAGTCAATTTTAGGTTGTGGACTTTCTCTGCTGCTTGCTGCTGAAACACCTGAATTTCCCCACAGTGGAACAATGAAGGATTTTTCTTTTCTTTCTCATTATATGGTGCCTGTAACTAAAGACGTTAGAATTATTTTTACTATTCGCTATATGTTTTATTTTATTTTCCATATTCATCATATTTATCACGTATTTACTCATTACTATTAAAAAGGTTTTTAGGTTTGAGTTTATTTAGATATTAAAGTGTCTTTCAGATGACTAATGTTTCTCTCCTATGTGACAGAGTAAGGTTTTGTGAAGAGAAAAAGTCTCATGATATAAAGTTGTTTTGCAGCACTATCTGCAACTTGCCATCTGTGGTTACTCCTTTCTCTGAGAACTGAATGCTCAATGGTTTTGGGTAACTGAACTGCTAGTTTGTGAAGTTGAAAGTCATCATTGCAGTTTGCTTCCCTGGGAAAATAAAAAGTAAGGGGAGGCACGGATGCACTTCAGAGCGATGGGAGACACATGCCTGAGTGTGTTCCTGGCATTCTCCTTGCAAGAGAAGATCTGTTGTGTTTCCTTTTTGTGTTGTTTTAATTAATGTTTTAGGTGTTTGAAAAGGTTATATGCAGTGCTGTCAAAAGTGTTTGTGTCATGATGCAGCCTGATGGCTGCACTCTAAGCATTTCCTGCCTCCTCCTTTCCCAGCGCAGCCCTGATTAGGATCACCTGTCAGGCCGCAATTAACTAATTACTGACTCCACCTGTTCACACCTCTATATATACTCACCTCAGTCTGTTCCTCGTCGCCGGCTCGTCTTCAGTCATCCAAACACCACACCTGTCTAGTTCCAGTCCGTCTCCAGATCCTGCCCTGTCTGCTCCGGTCCGTTCCCGTCAGCCAGCTTCTGCACCCTACAACTCCGTCTGGTAACTGACTCTGGTTCTCGTCATCCTCTACCCACTGTTGCAATAAACTCTCAAACCAGTGTGTGCGTGCTGTGTGTCCGGGTTCATCTTAGACAAATCATGACAGTTTGCCGCACCTTAGGTTTTCTATGCTTTATTGTCAAATCTATACGTTTCAAACCCTTAAGTAAATGTTAAGATCAGCGATAACCACAGTAAATTCAAAAAGTAGTTTTCAAATAATTGTTTTAAACAGTTTTATTCACAGAGAAATTTCTGTCCAACCTGATCTTTCAGAAATCATTTAAACAGAATTTGCCTGACTACAGGAAGTAGGCTAAAAGTGTCATTTCCATAGAACTGAGGGCAAGTTGGAGTGTATGCGTGCCTCTCTCCCACCTTCTCTTATTGCAGGGTGGTACTGGCATATACACCCTCGCAGATGAAGAGCAGACTACCCGCGGCAGATGCCAGATTGTTTTGCTCTCATGTGGTGATCAGACATTCCTTAAGTCTGTGTTTAACATTGTTCAAAGATTTGGGGCCTGAGCTAAAGCTCCTAATTCATTTGAGTGAAACTCATAGCATAAATGTGGCCCAATTTACTATGAAATTAAAGAGAATGTAAAAAGTGGGGTTATTAAAAGACGAATATACTTTGTGTTGTAGCATACCTGATATTTTGAATTGTAAGATTTTACCTTGTCTGCAAACATTTTGTCCAAATTAAAAATAAAGTTTCCATCTCCATCAACCACCTGTGCTGGTGGGCCAAATCACTCTTGAATTGCTGTTTGGGGGCTGCAAATGTCCCCCGGGTCAAACTTTGGACACCCCTGCTTTGATGCATTGATTTTATATAACTTGCAGAGTGGTTTATGGGCAGTGGCCATTATTTTTTTAAATTTAGGACATTTAAATGCTAGTGATTTCTAATTTATTGCTTACCTTAGTGCAGGGGTCACCAACATGATGCCTGTGAGGACCAGGTAGCCCCCAAGAACCAACATGTGGCCCCCATGAGCCTGTTCTAATAATAGCACAACCCACCAGTGAGCTGCATGTTAGTTTATTCCGTGCTCCTCTTTTTAAATATATATAAATATAGATTTCAATATGACAATAAAAGACTCATCAAAAATATGTTGATTTTACATAAGGTTAAAGTGAACTCTGGCTCTTCTAGTTCAAAGGTCATTACCGATAGCTCTTCGCAGTTTCAAAAAGGCTAGTGACCTCTGCCGTAGTGGATACAATTTGTTTGGTTCCACCATAAAGATTTCAGTTATTTCTCATTAAAACGAAAGAAAACAGTAGTGGAGCCTCTGGTGCACTCTGTGGTTAACTTTTTATTGTTAATGCAACCTGATGCAGCATACTTGTGGTTTTTACCATCAAACTCAGACAAGAGACGCATAGTGATTGTAGGATAAAATCATTTTTTAAGGTTCACAAAAAGAGGAAAATGATATAAAAATTAAATTATAAGTAGATGTTCCCTGTTGTTTAGAAACTGAAAAAAGGAATCCCTTAAAAAGACCGTCTAAGTCTTCTGAACTTATTTGGTTGTGGCGTCATGATCTATTGGACTTTAAGTCATTTTGGTTTGGTTTTGCATCAACTTTTGAGTTTCTATAAGGGGATGTTTAATTTCTCTAAACAGATGTTAAAAACCAATAGAGGGTTAAAACAGATGTTTACACGTGTTTTAATCGTGCAAAACTTTGACACCGACAGTAAGATTTGATCTTACACAAACCTTTATGTTTCAGCAAAACCTCTAAAAGGACTTTCCAGGTCATCTATTTACAAACGTACCTGAACATTCACTTGTTGAACCACAAGGTGTCATACCATCATTAAGAAATCACGTAAAATCTCCTCTTTAAAAAAAGCATCTTTTTTATTAAAACACAAAACAAATTAAAGCTTATTCTCG
The DNA here is from genome assembly GCA_037039145.1 of Fundulus diaphanus. Taxonomy (NCBI): domain Eukaryota; kingdom Metazoa; phylum Chordata; class Actinopteri; order Cyprinodontiformes; family Fundulidae; genus Fundulus; species Fundulus diaphanus. The sequence goes on along the minus strand of CM073134.1, from coordinate 10,022,991 downwards.
GTAGGAACAACAGACATCGCCATAACGTGTTGTACATTTATGCAGCTTAGGATGTTTATTGTTGCAGACCGCTGCCTTCAGTGTTGCGGATTTGCTTGTAGAGGTTCTGAGCCCACTCAAAGGACTGATTGAAGCAGATCAATTTGCCCTTTACAGTCTCCACACTGCAGAACATAAAAACACAAACAGAAATCAGCTTTGATCTGCTCTGCCTGCCTGGAGGTCAGTTTCTATTCACCTCTTAATTAATTAAAATAAAAAAAACAATAAAATAAACAGCAAACTCACATGAATCCCTTCTTCATGCAGGAGTTGTGGGTCTTTTTTATGCTAGACACCTTATTTGGTGGGACTCTAGTGTTGCTGAACACATAACAGCAGCTGACAGGAGATGTGCTGTACTTCAATGCCTCAGCTGTGAGGAAAGCAGAAAGTTAGAATCAAAGTATATTTAAGATCCCTCCAAATGCATGAAGGAACAAGCAGAGATCACTTACGCATGGCGTCGCAGCAGCAGACAACGACGAGCAGCAGTCCCAGAGACAAGCAGAGAGTCTTCATGATGCTGATACTGAAAGATGATGATGATGATGCTGATGATGTAATGGTGCTCTTCTGTTTCTTCTCGTTCTGCTATGACTGTGACTGAGCGCCGTGCCTCGTATAAATCCTGTTCAATGAGGAACTGTTTTTTTTTGGGGGGGGGGTTTTCTGATGCCGACCTTTCCAAACCAAATCTATCTGCAGAAAAAAAAAGTTTGACGGAAGCTTAGAAATACCGTTTACTACTTGGTAGAACCGCTGCTCATCACGTCACAAAGCAAGTTCTACTCAAGGGACTGACCACAGATGTGATGCAGAGATTAAAATCTTTTTCTGTACCACAGGAAAGCATTAATCGGCATTTCTTCTTTGTGTCTTCTTGGAAGTCTTATCTGTCGAGATCAAGCATCATATTGCACTATCAGAGGTGTGAAAATGAAATCCTTATATGAATTATTTACAAATGCAGGCTTTCAGTAAACTGCTGCTGTTATTTTTGCCCAAGGTTACAAAACTTGTTGCAGAAAATAAAATGTCTGCACATTTTGGCTTCATCTGAATGAATGACAGTCAATTTTAGGTTGTGGACTTTCTCTGCTGCTTGCTGCTGATACACCTCCCACAGTGGAACAATGAAGGATTTTTCTTTTCTTTCTCATTATATGGTGCCTGTAACTAAAGACGTTAGAATTATTTTTACTATTCGCTATATGTTTTATTTTATTTTCCATATTCATCATATTTATCACGTATTTACTCATTACTATTAAAAAGGTTTTTAGGTTTGAGTTTATTTAGATATTAAAGTGTCTTTCAGATGACTAATGTTTCTCTCCTATGTGACAGATTAAGGTTTTGTGAAGAGAAAAAGTCTCATGATATAAAGTTGTTTTGCAGCACTATCTGCAACTTGCCATCTGTGGTTACTCCTTTCTCTGAGAACTGAATGCTCAATGGTTTTGTGTAACTGAACTGCTAGTTGGTGAAGTTGAAAGTCATCATTGCAGTTTGCTTCCCTGGGAAAATAAAAAGTAAGGGGAGGCACGGATGCACTTCAGAGCGATGGGAGACACATGCCTGAGTGTGTTCCTGGCATTCTCCTTGCAAGAGAAGATCTGTTGTGTTTCCTTTTTGTGTTGTTTTAATTAATGTTTTAGGTGTTTGAAAAGGTTATATGCAGTGCTGTCAAAAGTGTTTGTGTCATGATGCAGCCTGATGGCTGCACTCTAAGCATTTCCTGCCTCCTCCTTTCCCAGCGCAGCCCTGATTAGGATCACCTGTCAGGCCGCAATTAACTAATTACTGACTCCACCTGTTCACACCTCTATAAATACTCACCTCAGTCTGTTCCTCGTCGCCGGCTCGTCTTCAGTCATCCAAACACCACCCCTGTCTAGTTCCAGTCCGTCTCCAGATCCTGCCCTGTCTGCTCCGGTCCGTTCCCGTCAGCCAGCTTCTGCACCCTACAACTCCGTCTGGTAACTGACTCTGGTTCTCGTCATCCTCTACCCACTGTTGCAATAAACTCTCAAACCAGCTCTGTGTGTGCGTGCTGTGTGTCCGGGTTCATCTTAGACAAATCATGACAGTTTGCCGCACCTTAGGTTTTCTATGCTTTATTGTCAAATCTATACGTTTCAAACCCTTAAGTAAATGTTAAGATCAGCGATAACCACAGTAAATTCAAAAAGTAGTTTTCAAATAATTGTTTTAAACAGTTTTATTCACAGAGAAATTTCTGTCCAACCTGATCTTTCAGAAATCATTTAAACAGAATTTGCCTGACTACAGGAAGTAGGCTAAAAGTGTCATTTCCATAGAACTGAGGGCAAGTTGGAGTGTATGCGTGCCTCTCTCCCACCTTCTCTTATTGCAGGGTGGTACTGGCATATACACCCTCGCAGATGAAGAGCAGACTACCCGCGGCAGATGCCAGATTGTTTTGCTCTCATGTGGTGATCAGACATTCCTTAAGTCTGTGTTTAACATTGTTCAAAGATTTGGGGCCTGAGCTAAAGCTCCTAATTCATTTGAGTGAAACTCATAGCATAAATGTGGCCCAATTTACTATGAAATTAAAGAGAATGTAAAAAGTGGGGTTATTAAAAGACGAATATACTTTGTGTTGTAGCATACCTGATATTTTGAATTGTAAGATTTTACCTTGTCTGCAAACATTTTGTCCAAATTAAAAATAAAGTTTCCATCTCCATCAACCACCTGTGCTGGTGGGCCAAATCACTCTTGAATTGCTGTTTGGGGGCTGCAAATGTCCCCCGGGTCAAACTTTGGACACCCCTGCTTTGATGCATTGATTTTATATAACTTGCAGAGTGGTTTATGGGCAGTGGCCATTATTTTTTTAAATTTAGGACATTTAAATGCTAGTGATTTCTAATTTATTGCTTACCTTAGTGCAGGGGTCACCAACATGATGCCTGTGAGGACCAGGTAGCCCCCAAGAACCAACATGTGGCCCCCATGAGCCTGTTCTAATAATAGCACAACCCACCAGTGAGCTGCATGTTAGTTTATTCCGTGCTCCTCTTTTTAAATATATATAAATATAGATTTCAATATGACAATAAAAGACTCATCAAAAATATGTTGATTTTACATAAGGTTAAAGTGAACTCTGGCTCTTCTAGTTCAAAGGTCATTACCGATAGCTCTTCGCAGTTTCAAAAAGGCTAGTGACCTCTGCCGTAGTGGATACAATTTGTTTGGTTCCACCATAAAGATTTCAGTTATTTCTCATTAAAACGAAAGAAAACAGTAGTGGAGCCTCTGGTGCACTCTGTGGTTAACTTTTTATTGTTAATGCAACCTGATGCAGCATACTTGTGGTTTTTACCATCAAACTCAGACAAGAGACGCATATAGTGATTGTAGGATAAAATCATTTTTTAAGGTTCACAAAAAGAGGAAAATGATATAAAAATTAAATTATAAGTAGATGTTCCCTGTTGTTTAGAAACTGAAAAAAGGAATCCCTTAAAAAGACCGTCTAAGTCTTCTGAACTTATTTGGTTGTGGCGTCATGATCTATTGGACTTTAAGTCATTTTGGTTTGGTTTTGCATCAACTTTTGAGTTTCTATAAGGGGATGTTTAATTTCTCTAAACAGATGTTAAAAACCAATAGAGGGTTAAAACAGATGTTTACACGTGTTTTAATCGTGCAAAACTTTGACACCGACAGTAAGATTTGATCTTACACAAACCTTTATGTTTCAGCAAAACCTCTAAAAGGACTTTCCAGGTCATCTATTTACAAACGTACCTGAACATTCACTTGTTGAACCACAAGGTGTCATACCATCATTAAGAAATCACGTAAAATCTCCTCTTTAAAAAAAGCATCTTTTTTATTAAAACACAAAACAAATTAAAGCTTATTCTCGGTAGGAACAACAGACATTGCCATAATGTGTTGTACATTTATGCAGCTTAGGATGTTTATTGTTGCAGACCGCTGCCTTCAGTGTTGCGGATTTGCTTGTAGAGGTTCTGAGCCCATCCAAAGGACTGATTGAAGCAGATCAATTTGCCCTTTACAGTCTCCACACTGCAGAACATAAAAACACAAACAGAAATCAGCTTTGATCTGCTCTGCCTGCCTGGAGGTCAGTTTCTATTCACCTCTTAATTAATTAAAATAAAAAAAACAATAAAATAAACAGCAAACTCACATGAATCCCTTCTTCATGCAGGAGTTGTGGGTCTTTTTTATGCTAGACACCTTATTTGGTGGGACTCTAGTGTTGCTGAACACATAACAGCAGCTGACAGGAGATGTGCTGTACTTCAATGCCTCAGCTGTGAGGAAAGTAGAAAGTTAGAATCAAAGTATATTTAAGATCCCTCCAAATGCATGAAGGAACCAGCAGAGATCACTTACGCATGGCGTCGCAGCAGCAGGCAACGACGAGCAGCAGTCCCAGAGACAAGCAGAGAGTCTTCATGATGCTGATACTGAAAGATGATGATGATGATGCTGATGATTTAATGATGCTCTTCTGTTTCTTCTCTTTCTGCTATGACTGTGACTGAGCGCCGCACCTCGTATAAATCCTGTTCAAGGAGGAACTGTTTTTTTTTTTTCTAATGCCAACCTTTCCAAACCAAATCTATCTGCAGAAAAAAAAGTTTGACGGAAGCTTAGAAATACCTTTCACTTTCCACTTGGTAGAACCGCTGCTCATCACGTCACAAAGCAAGTTCTACTCAAGGGACTGACCACAGGTGTGATGCAGAGATTAAGATCTTTTTCTGTACCACTGGAAAGCATTAATCGGCATTTCACACCTCTTCATCAGAGGTGTGAAAATGAAGCCTTTCAGTAAACTGCTGCTGCTATTTTTGCCCAAGGTTACAAAACTTCTTGCAGAAAATAAAATGTCTGCACATTTTGGCTTCATCTGAATGAATGACAGTCAAAGGGAAAAGTCAGAAGCAGCATAATGTCTCAAAGACCCTTTCCACACATTCTGAACAATTTTGGGTTGTGGACTTTCTCCGTTGCTTGCTGCTAATACACCTAAATTTCCCCATTGGAACAATGACAGATTTTGCTTTTCTTTCTCATTATATGGTGCCTGTATTTAAAGACCTGGGCTACAATCACACTATGATGCATTAAGAACTGGGCATGCAGACACAAATTCACAAATGCTTTCAGGTTTAATTGCTTAAGGTATGGGCTTTCGGTTTTAGCGAAGATTCATTTGAGTTTTGTTTATATAGCACCAATTCACAACACATGTCAAGGCTCTTTACAAAGTCAAATTTAATCAATCCTCCAGACAGATTGGTCAAAAAGTTTCCTCTCTAAGGAAACCCAGCAGATTGCATCAAGTCTCTACAAGCAGCATTCACTCCTCCTGAAATGTCCATGGCTTTGCAGCAATCCCTCATACTGAGCATGCATGAGGCAACAGTGGAGAGGAAAACTCCCCTTTAACAGGGAGGAAAACACCTCCAGCAGAACCAGAACCAGGCTCAGTGTGAACGATCAAATAAACTAAAAATAAAGCTGAAGTATTTGAAGTTAATGCCGAAAATCCGCTGGCCAAAATGCTTTTAGCTTCTGTTAACATCCGGTTCCGGACATTCAAAAGGAGCTTGTTTTGAAGCATAAAGCTTGATTGTTTCGCTCCGCCATCATTCGATAGTGCTATGAGCCTTTTTCCCACATTAATATGGAATATTTAAAGGCTTTTAGTTAACTTTAGGAGTAACCGATTTTAGCGTCCGATCACTACAGCAACCCCTAGCTCCCGGAGGTAGAATCGCATTGATCAAATCGGCCGTCCCTAAAGTAAATGCTTTTACTGAGCAAATCGTTCTTTAAAATGTCTTCTCAAATAATGTTTTATGTAACTCTGGATTTGCATTGTGAATGGGTTGAAACAGATCCCAAATGTTGTTCTGAATTAGTGAAGCTAATTTAACCTCAATTCACATTCTTTGAGATGAACTTTGGTTCTTTGACTTAAACAAAATGTTATTTAATCAAATAATGTTTTGTTTAACTCAGGATTCGCATTGTGAATGGATTGAAAACATGCCAAATGTTTTTCTAAATTAGTTAAGCTAATTTAATTCCATTCCATGTACTTTAAGTCAAATCTGCAGTGAAAAAGGATTCACTGAATTATTCTGATTATGATCAACCACTTTTGTTTTGTCTTTTGTTCTGTTTTTGCATGTAAATAGTTCCTTAGCTTAGTTTTTTTTTAATCTTCATTTTGCTTAGTAGTTTAGTTAAGTTTCACTAGCCTAGTAGAGAAGATTTGTTAATTGAAATATTATGTTAATTCAGATAAACAGCATTATTGTCAGGGTTCTCTGTGTTTCCGTGCTCTAACTCTGCTTCACAGGTGGTTGCAGTTGACTGGTGGGCGTGGCCCACACCTGCTGCTCATCAAGGAGCTTTCCTCTCTGACTTTATAAGGAGTTCAGAGACAGGTGGAAGACGCCAGAGTGTTACCCCGTCGTGGTATGCCTAGGCCTCTGATCTGTCGCCCGTGCCTCATACCTGTAAGTTTTTGAAAACCCTGTTTTTGGACTAACTCTGTCTCCTGTTATTCTCCAGTCTTGTCGTGTTTGGATTTACTCACCTGTCTTGGCGTCATGCTCAGTAAACCAGCCTTCAGAATCCCCGCCGCTCAGATTTTGCTCTGGCATCTCCACGCATACTCCCTTGATGTTACCAAGCCGGGCGTGAGACCCCCTTCCTGGATTCACCTGGTTCACCTACAACACTGGTTCTTCCAGCTGCTCCTCCTGCCTGCCGTTTCAGTGGTGCTGTCCGGACCCCTCGCCAGCATTCCATCTGTCAGCCCTCCAGTCACTCAGCCACCAGTTTCCATCAGTGAGCTACGGTCACAGAGTTCCCTCGTCACTCATTACCCCCGGATAGGTCTCCTCAACCAAACGGTAAGCAGCGCAGCTTCTGGCACATTTTCCCCTGGTTCAATCCTCAGTAAGATTATCTCCCTTCTTTCCGCAGTCGTTCCAGCTCTGACGTTCAGACCTCGCCTGTCACACATGCTGTGTGCTTTCCCGTTATCGAGCCTTAAAATAAACATCTTAATTCTGCTTCCGTCTGTGTCTACATGTGGGCCAAACACTTAAAAACCATGTCAGTTTTATTGTGATGTTCTCTGGATGTTCATTTTATTTCTGTTATTAAATTCTTGAACTTGAAGAGGAGTTGTCACTCTTTTATTCTATGTGTGTGCAGAGTTTGCTGTTAAAAGATCGCTAGTGCTCAAATTCATCCCTTTCAACCATGGTCCTGATATCAGCTTAAGAGCTGATCATCACCAGACAATACTTAACAGAGTTATTTATGAAACATTAAATAACTTTAAGCAGTGTATAATTGCACAACATCAGTCACTCGTATCATGATAAATGGCTTGTAGTTGAATAGCGCTTTATCAAATATGACGACCCCAAAGCACTTTACACTACTGACGTTCACGCCCTGACGGTGGTGAGCTATGTTAGTAGCCACAGCTGCCCTGGGGCAGACTGACAGAAGCGAGGCTGATATACGTCGGCGCCACCGGGCCTTCTGACCACCGGCAGCAGGCAATGCAGGTGAAGTGTCTTGCCCAAGGACACAACGCCAGAGACAGCCAGAGCGGGGGATCGAACCGGCAACCCGCTTAACTCTTGCGCCACTGTCGTATCATTACCCCAAAGCCCTTCCTACAATCATATCGCTCCAATTTTGCAGCAGCTTCACTGGTTTGTGGTTAAATCTTGCATTGTCTTCAAAATTCTTATTTATCCGACCTTCTACATGTCTCCATCCTCACCCAATTCCTCAGATCAGCTTCCTCCTCTCTGTTACCACCATGGGGTGAAGGGTCTTCAGTCACTCTGCTCCTCAAGTGTGAAGGTCACTGCCCTCTGACCTACGAAGCATCACCTCTTTCTTACTGTTCAAACACTGGTCTGAAAACCAATTTCTTTAGATTAGACCATCCATCTTGGTCTTATCCTGGTGTACATTTTTTACATTTATTGTATGTTTGCTTTTAGCTGTGCTGCATTCTTGATGGTCCTGAAAGGTGCAACTAATTGAAATTGAATATTGTCATTGTTTTGCGCCATTATTTTTGCACATAAACAATGGCTGAACATTATTCTGCACACTGTTTTTATCCTGCATTTTTACAGTCTGATCACTGCTGCACTTTATATTGTAATGTTGCCTTATTCCACCTGCAATCTCATTACTCTGTCGTAAGCTGTATGCAAAAAAATTTCGTTCTGTATGCACTCTGTACATACAAAATGACAAAGTCTAAGTCTTATTAATTATAACAGTGGTGAGCTTCCCTCTGAGTGGCAGCCCTAGCAAAATTACACTGACGGCTGCTTTAACGAATCACCCAGATCACAAAAGAACCCAAAATAACATCTAGATGCATTGCAGACCTTAGGTAAGAAGAAAGAGAAGCCAGGGCAAACAAATCAAGTTCACGTTACACCTAATGAAGCAAAAACTCTCAAACAAACAGGGCCATGAACAAGGGTTACATTTTTTTTGGCCTCCATGGGAGAGTTTCATGATGGAAACCATTGCTGACCAAAAACAACACAAGGTTCTCTTCTCACGTTTGAAAAAACAAGATATCTCAACATTCTCCAATTCAATTCAATTCAATTCAATTTTATTTATATAGCGCCAAATCATGAAACATGTCATCTCAAGGCACTTTACAAAATCAAGTTCAATCATATTATACAGATTGGGTCAGATTTTGAGGATTTATTCTGGGGACTGACAAGATAAAAGCAGAACTTTTTTAGAGTCCGTGAGTCTTTGTTACATCTGGCACCTAACTGACAGCACTGTAGAAAAAGAAAATCACACCTAACGTCAAACATGGTGGAGGTGTGAAATTCTGGGGTTGCTTTGCTTCTTCAGGGCCCGAATGATTTGCTGTAACTGATGAAGCCACAAATTCTGGTCTCTGCCAAAAAATCCTGACGGAGCTTATCTGCTCATCAGTTTGTGGCCATCAGCTGAAGCGCTTGGTTAATGCAGGATGACAGTGATCCAAAGAATACCAGGAGGTTGGGCATAGAAAAATAAAATGAACGTTTTCAAGCAGCTTAATCTTATCCTGAAGATATGGAAGTACCTCAACCATCCATCAATGTGGCTGAAAAAAGAAAACAATTCTGCAAAGAAGAGTGGGCTGACATTCATCCACAGCGATGAAAAAGACTACAAACCAAAAAAGCAAAGGGAGGCAAACCAGTTTAGTTTTAGAGACCAATTACTGCTTTTTTACTCTGCCCAGGTTCGTTTAGATCATAAGGAGAAAAACTCCTTAATAAATAAAAACATCTGAAAACTACATATTTTTTCAGCTTATCTGCGTCTGATGTAGAAAGTTGTTGGCCGATCCAATGTTTAGCTGTGACAAAAAAGTAAAAGCAGTTTAAATCTGTAAGAATAACAGTTTTTTTAACAGCACTGTAGTTTTGAAGTAGTCTTTATTTAGTTTATTTTATGTGGGAGTACCAGCCCAATAAAAAGGGGAATTTAAGTCAGTGCATCACTCATTGTTTATGTTATGACTGTACCTTTTCAGATTACTGTGAGACAGCATTTAGACAGACGATGTTATTTTTAAAATTAGAAAGTCAGACTTCATAGTTTCGATGTTGCAGGAATATAAATACAAACAGGAAAAATATCTACCCTGTGCAAAAACGTAACTGTTAGGCCTACACCACGATTCAGTTCCACTATTTATGCTTAACCAGCTTGCAAACTAAGATGGGGTAAGGACTGTGTCATTGTGTTCGAAAGATCTTATCACTGGTCCTGTGAGAAGATGAGATTACGTACTGAACTGCAGCTGTAACCTACTTAGGTCGCAGCTTTCATGCAGATGTCTGCATCAGTTGCAACTTGTTGCTCAAAGTTACAGTGAAAGCAATGCAGCAGTGAAAGTACAGCTATAACCTGCAACAATCCTATGAATCAATAAATGGAGTTTATCAATGCCTACATTTGGTATCAATCTAAATGTATAAAGATTGATTGATTAATTGATTATATTGCTCACAATTAATTCCATATCAGGAAATATAACCACAGATCATGTCACCATGTTACTCTGTGTACATAATAATAACTACATTGGACAATGTACACATACCTAGCAAATAAAGCTGATTGTGATCCTCCCAGGTTTTGTGAAGTTTTAGCCAGGACTGTATTTTTTTCCCTGCGGTAGAAAGGGTGTGTTTATTGCAGTCTTTAGTAGAAGGTAGATTTTGTTCGATCTGACGTCACCCACCAGCACGTGGTTGATTAAACTTTGATTGTATTGCACACAGAGTGCATTGGCTATTAACCTTTGTGTACTAAAACAAACAATCTTTAACAAAAAATTGATGTGTATCATATTCTTGCTTGATGATTTGTTCATTTGTTTTTGTTAGAATGGATAGATTATGATTTGTACCAAATACCAGTTGGCTTTGAACCAAACCTTTATGTAAAATCAGATCTATTACTCCCACACTGACTGCAACCACGTAAGTTTAAAATTAATGTACTATTCAGTTTTTCAATGTATTTTCATTTGTTTTGTTTTTGTTTGTATTTTATATAGTTTTGGCTTTGCTTCACATTATTTATTTATTTACAATTATTTCATCAATTTGTGATGATTTATTTAATTGTTTACATTTCACTGTGCAAAAGCGAAAGCCTCTGAGCCCGAGAATTTAACCGCAGCAACGACTTCTTGGTTGCAGCAATTGGTTTCTTTTTCTCCTGGTTCGCAACTAATCAAACGTTGATTTAAAATGCGTGTTTACCCTGCTGGGTACGGTAATGAACAAAGCACAGTTATTCGATCCAGGATCCGATTCGAACTTGTCGTGTTCACTGATCTCTATTATACAATAGAGACTTTTATAATCTCTATTATACAATCTCTATTGTATATTAGAGATCAGTGATCGTGTTACGTTGAGTGACGTCATAACGCAGCACCCAGCTCCGTCTTCATCGTTCTCAGGTGTTGAGCTTTTTTCCCCCCACCGCGCACAGGGTATTACGGTAGAAGGGACGAGCCCAGAAGACAGTGCATGCATTTGTATGCTCCGCTTCCGCTGACGTCAGAGGACCCGCTGAAATTCAAAGTTAGAGGAGGAAAGAGAAACCCTTTTGAGAACAAGAAGACTGTTTTTCCCCCGTTTTATGCAACGTACGTTGAACCGAAGCTTTTAAGACAAAAGAGGTAAAAGAGCGACAACCTGTGCGGACGTTATGCCGCGCAATTCGAAGTAATTTTCCGCTTGTAATGCTAACTCTAAGCTAACGTTATGAAGACCAACCGTGGTTGAGCTAGCCAAACACGTAAGCGCAACTTCTGACGTTTTGCTTAATGTCTTTATAAACCGTAGAGAAACCACTACATCTCTTGTGTTTAGCTTTGCGTTAACCTCAAAGCTTTTTTGTGGGTTACTTAGCGGAGCAGCTAGCAGCTCGGCTCGCTACCTGTTTTACCTGTGTTTCATTAAAAAACAAAACAAAAAAAAAAACACCTGCAGTGAATCTGAGCACTCAGAGCTGGGCGTTGTCACGTCCCCTTTCAAAACTGTCTCTTTGGTGTTTGTTGCATTTATTGAAGTTTCAGAAAACAAAGTTTAAAGCTAATTTGAGCTCTCAAATTTTTTTTCTGTTGAAATTGGCATTGAAGGATTAGTTGTGTAAAAAAACAGCAGACAACAACGGTTTAACTGCGTTAAGGTGAAAAGTAAATTATTACACGAGCTGTCTGCATCATTAAAGCTAAATCAACAGCAAATAGTGAGTTTGAAGAAGTCAAAACTTAATTTGTTGAAAAGGGCATGCAGATTCTGAATTGTTGGCTTTTCTCAGACATGATTTTAATGTTTTATGTGCTATATTTTTTTTATTATTTCTATTCCAATCGTATCATTTTTATGGGCTGTAATGTATTTACCGTCAATCCAATTGTTTTTTTTTTCTTTTTTATTCTGAATTCATGTCTAGATTTCTTATGGAATCTTATTCCTCTGTACAGCACTTTGCCTGGGAATCACTTTATAAACAAATGTATTATTATCATTATCATCATTTTTCAAACTTTCAGCTCTTCTCATTACTGTGAGACAGAAAGATATAGTGCCGCACCTTTTGAAATTCTCACTTTCAAATAAACAGCAATAAAGTGCTGCTTCTTGGTAATTGGCCGTGTAGGCTCAGGCGAGGCCAACAAATATTTAGGCCTCAGAAATTAGACTTTTTAGTTCATCCACCTTGAGGCTTAGGATTTAGCCTGAAGCATCTTAATTTATGCCTCAGTAAGTGGGAACCTCAAGATTTAAATTCACTACTTCCTGGGTATTTCCAGTTTCCATCAAAGTGTTATTGTTTTTATCCAAGGAAACCCAGCTGATTGCTTTGAGTTGTTGACTTCACAACAATCGCTTATACTGAGCAAGCTTGTAGCGACAGTGGAAAGAAACAACTTACCTCATGGAGAAAATTCTTGCTGAACCTCAAGGATTTAGCTGTGGAGAAGCTCAAGGCTTGGCAAAAAATAATCAGACTTCACCTTTCCATTTCCAACATTTTCCCAGAACATTTCTGGCACTAGCCATAAAGCTGAATGGCGATTGCTCATGACTAAAGGTTTTTGCTTATCATGAAAAAAAAAAAAATCTAAGTCCATATCGACCATCCCAAGTCACTGTACTTTATAGCTATGGGGAAAAAAAGTTTTATTTTGCCTAACCCTTTTTATTTATTTATATTATGACATTTAACTTGGAGAGAGGAAAAACTTTTGACATGCTTGTGCCTGTTTCTAGTTCACTATGGAAGCTAAGGAGGAAAATGGGAGCAATATCACCTTAAAGAGGCAGAGGGAACCTCTCTCAGACACAGAGGACAACATCGTCCCTGCATCAGGTGTGTTTTCACCAATATTTGCTATAATGTGGATAACCATATCTTTATTCTTGTGCTGTGAAAATGTTTTAACATGTTTGGCTGTTTCAGAAATCAAAGATGGACTGAAGCGACGGCGTCTGGAAGCAGCTGGTCAGGAGAACCAGACTCCTGAGTTGCCTTCATCTGAACGTCGAGCTGAGTTCCTGGCAAAGCCGGACACACCGATGATCCCGTCGGTTCGTTCTCGAGTCCAGCTGCTCACTCAGAGAAAAGATGGTAACATTAATCTCCAACAATGTATATATTAAACTTTCCACATTTAGCCAAGTCTAGATTCAGATTGAATGACAGTAGTTCAGCTGTTATCTGGAAGGCCTGATCAAGAATAAATGGCCAAAAAAAAAAGTTAAAAAAAAGATATCCGCTTAGGGATGGGTACCGAATTTGGTACTTTTATAGGTACCAACTGAATCCCATCTGTTCTACTGAGGACCAATTCACATAAAATCAAACACCATGTTTCGGTACCTAAACGCATCATTGTGACACTCGGAGTGGAAGAGTGGCCGATTTTCCAGGCCAGACATGAATACAGAGTTGCACGCAGGAAAAGATAATGACGTCAGTAGCCGCTGTTCCAGTAAACAAAGCATGGCTGATAGAAAGCAGTCGAATGTGTGGCTCCACTATTCCTCCTTTTTCTTTTTTTTTTTTCACGTGTCCTGTCTGGCAGTGAGAATTAAGAATTGCTGTCTTAATGCTAAAAAGAGCCCAACGGATTTTACTTAAAACAGGTGGAGCATTACTGCTTTTGCTGTAGTGCTCCGCTTGATCTATATATGCAAGAAACTTTATTAGATTTTACTCTGGGACTATTTCATGTTCAATGGACACAAAAACGGGACGATAGAGGGGGAAAAAAAACAGAATAAAATGAAACAAAATGCTAAAAGGGAGAAAATGTGACAAAAGGAAAAAGAGAGAACAATATAACATCCTCGGAGTCTGCTCCTACACCTGCAGAGAGAGATATGAAAAGAACACCTAAACCAACAGATAAAGCATTACAAGTAAAAACAACCAACACCTTGATACCATCACTGAAGATTACACAGTATTATTTAAGACGGGATGTATAAAAGTGACAATTAAAGATAATAATAATAGGGGTTTTCTGAAAAGAAGCGAGTCTGTAAGTACCTGAATCCAAGCACCTGTAGATGTTTGTGAGTGCGCTTGTGTATGTAAGGTTTATCCATGAGAAAAATGCTCAGTAGTGGTTGTGAGGAGCCAACAACCTCCCCCCCCAGAGCACCGAGGCAGACGCCTGGAAAACCAAAACCCCAGACATGCAAAGGGGCCGAATAGGAACCAACACCGGGATAGCTGATTGCTGACTTCCAATGAAAGCACCGATCGTTCTGCAGTTTTTGATGCTGAGCCTCTTCACACTTGTCTTAGCGCTGTCTCACACAGACGGCGGCTGCTGCCTTGTCTTGAAACCCACCTGCAGTCAGAGCAAAGAGGAGAGCCTCTCTGTTCCCTCATTGCAAACGTATCCCACCCTGGATTACAAAGCGAGATAAAATATAATGTTTTTAATATAGTTTTTTTTTTTCTGAAACTGTTGCACTAAAATAATTCTTTGAATTAGATTCACACACGGCTTCAATCCCATTTTCACCTCGTCCGATCTGTGTGCCTCTGATAACTGTTGTTTTGGTAAAAATTTGCTTTATGTGCTGTGGATTCAGGCAATATATTAAAATTCATAAATCATTTCATAAGGTTAATTTGTAGATCCAAAAAGTTTATATATTGAGAAATGAATGTCTAATTGAAAAATTTTAAGATTTTATTATTAAACTAACATTCATTACTACATATACCCACAAAAGTACCGAAAATGGGTACTGTTGAGTACCGGTGTCGATTCCCAGTTATCGGGTGTCGGTATTGTATCGGTTGAAATGTAAAAGGTACCTTATCTGCTTGCAGTTATTGCTGATGATGCTTCATTTCACTGTTAAACCAAACTAAAGTATAATTAGTGAAGATATTGATGATATTCAAAGGTGGTTAGTACCTAGTTACATTTACTTGAGTAACTTAAAGTACTTCTAGGAGTAGTTTTACTACAGCATACATTTTCAATAGAGCTAAAGTAATTATACAGAAACTAGTATATATTTTTATAGAAGGGGAAGCTATGAAAATATATAGTGGTGTTGGTGTGATATTCAGGGTCTGTACAGCTTGGGAGACCGTAAACTATCATTTTAGTTAATATAATAATTAATACTTTAACTATTATATTTTAACTGAGTATTGGTTTAAAAAGCTTTGTATTGTTAAAAATTACCTTTTGGAAATCTGACTATTATTCTGCCTGAATGTTATTTTTTTCATCCATTCAACTTATTTACCCACTGGTCCATGCGGGGTCACGGTGGGGTCAAAGGGTGGAAGGCGGGATGCACCCTGCATAGAGGGCCAGTTATTGAAGGCCATTAATTTATAATAATATATTGCTAATCTATGTAAATTCTATTCTTTGAAATACCTAAATTTACACATTAATTTGTGTTTTGTCTGTGATTGTTACCTAATTTTTCGCAAATGAAAACATGTTATAATCAAATTACTCAGTACTTGAGTAGTCTTTTTACCAATTGCTTTTTTCTTTTTTACTTGGGTAATTTTTGCATGACTACAATTTACTTCTACTTGAGTAAAAATATATTGAAGTGCTAGCTTTAGTCCATTTTTTAGTAATTTTCTTACACCTCTGATAATATTTGTCTGCATTTTAAGTGATATTTTATTTAAATTTTGTTTCAAAGGGGCTCCTGTAGTGCAGCGTTGTTTCTCGGATCCGGGAACTGAAGGCCCATCTGTTTCCAACAAAGGTGTCAGAGAGCATCTTCTCGGTAAGGATGCAAATGAGATCACACCTTCACGCACATCTAGAGCTAAAATATCCTCTGTGTACTTGGAAGAAAACAGTTTCTCTTTACTTTCTAAGTATATCAGGTTCGGATTTTTTTACAAGCAGAAAAAGCAGAACTGATGGAACCACTGCTTTTTTAGGAAATTGTTACGCTCTTGTCTTACAATCTCAAGGTTAATAAGAACTTCAACAAAGTTCTCATAGTTTATTTTTATTTTGAATGCTTAAAACACGTTCACATGAAAAAAAGAAACCTTATAGACTTCAGAGGCACTGTGTGATATGAATTATTTCATCCTGGTCATTAGGATGCACAAATATTTCACTGATGTTGACCAATGGGGCCAATTTAAACCTTTTTCCAGGTGAGGATGAATTTCATCAACGCATGGAGCGCTTTAATAAGGCACCGGTCTCTCAGGCTAACACCACCCAAACGCCGAGCCCTGCCAGCACCTGCCCGCGGACCCGCTCCGACTTCGTGTGTGACATTCAGCAGAAACTACAGTGCACAACCACCCCCAGCTCCAAGCAGGCCTCCATCATACGGCAGGTTTGTTCTGCTGCTTCAGGACTGGGTCAGCCTGTACCTCTCAGCCATTACAGGTGTCAAATAATGAAGTACATTATAATCTATACTGAAGTTATTGTTTTAGCCAATTTTTTACTTATATTCTCTACATTTTCATGCAATCAACTGTACTTTTTACTCTTAGCATTTTGAAAATGGCCTCCTTACTGCTATTTTATTTCAGCTTGTTTTCATTCCGGGTTATCATCGTTTAAAATAAAAAAAACAAAATGGTTAAATAAAAACTATCCAGCCAAATCGCACCACCCGGACAGAGTGAATTTCATTGTGGTTGGAGGTGGTAGAGCACCAAGTTGTTTGCAAACCACTCAAAAAAAATAATAATACTTAAGAAAACAAAGAAGAAGAACGTAGCAGATGCATGTAGCCTCGCATGAAGATGTCTGTAGCAGAGGGTATACAGAATGAGAGCCAAATGTGCCAGACAAGCACTACTGATGAGGTTAGTAGTCATGAAGAGAAGACTCTTGTACATCACTGGCCGTATCTGGAGGAGATGGATGCCAAGTTAAATTTGACATTGGCTACATGGACAAAAGTAATCTGAATAAAAATGCGTCATGTAAACACGCTAATAGGAACATTATGATCAGATTAAGCTCAATTGGAATGAAATTGTAATCCGAATCCGACAATCTGAGCAGTTGTGCACAATAGGCCCTTGTGGTATAGCCTAAGTTTTTGTCCTTAGTGGCTTTTTTTTTTTTTTTTTTGCATTACTTTTACTTTTATACTACAAGTAGTTCTGAAACAGATGCTTTTCTACTTCAGTAAACAGCTTGAGTTGGTAATTCAACTTCTACAGAGGTGTTTTTAAACCGTAGTATCTACACTTCTACCGGAGTAATTAATGTCAATACTTTTGACACCTCTGATAGTTGTTTGTCTTTTATGATAAAAAGACGTAAAAAAGCTGGATATTAAAGTTCTGAAGGTGTCTAAGCAGAATGTAAATGATGAATTATTATATATATATTTTTTTTTTATCAGGAACGGGAACTGGAGTTAAACCAGTTGCCTTTCCAGCCAATCAGTGAGAACGCCTGGCTGAAAAGGTGCAGCTCTGATTCCTCAATAACTCAGGTGGGTTTGAGATATTCATGTTATTAAAAGTAATTTAAGTTGCAAGTTAAACTGGTTGGGAGTTTCTTAGTCGTTAGCTTGATCGATTCTAATTCCTAACAAACTTTTAGTTGAGCTTTTTCTGAAAAACTTTGCTGATGCTACAATACTGTATTTAATTCATGCACAACACGGTGTTTAATTGCAGTCATTGGTATAAATTTGCTTAACTATAGCAAATAACCATAAAGGGAGACATATCACACACAATCCACTTTTTTTTAGCCCATAAATATATTTTGTTGTGTAATTGGAGTCTCTTTGAATCCAGAAAATGTAAATGTAGTCAGTCCACGTGCTGCATAGATATTTTTATATTTGGTTTTTTTTTTTGTTTGTTTTTTTTGGGTTGGTGGAGAGGCATACTTTTTTTATTCCGTTCAGTTTTCTCAGTTCTCTATTAGACTTTTTTTGAACAGTTATGTCACATTGTTTTCTGCAAAGTGGCTAAACAAGGACTTTCAGCTAACCGGTATAGACACTCTGCCATTTTTTATTTCTGAGTGATTTTATATTCCAAGCTGAAGAATGCCAAAGCTATAAGTGGATAAGCCAAAATGTTTGGGTGTTCATTATACCAGCCTACTAAAAAAAAATTCTCCAATGGCGAGGGGGGGTGGCGGGTTGTAAAGTGCCTCCTTCAGATTTAAAGAAACGGCACCAAGACGAGTTGCTCTCAGACAAGCCTCAGAGCGGGGGTAAAAAGGAGGAATTCAGACCAAAGCGTGCCGTTCCACTTTATATAACCGAAAATGAATGATTTAATTGTGAAAAGGAAGAACTGAAAAGTCTGCTATGTCCCTTTTTTAATAAACTGTTATAGTTCTTTCTTTTATACCCAAGGGTATAATCTTTTTACTGTACATAATGTTGTTGTTTTGGTTAGCTTGCTTCATTTCCAGTTGACTTTCATTTGCAATGTTTGTTTTTCATGGTGCTTTATAAAACGGTTAAAAGGGAAGGCCCCCTGCTGGAAGCTCATCCCCCTCCTCATGGGTTCCTGTGTCTAAACGGAAATTTTGTTGGCCTCCCATGCAGCCTAGGGATGTGAGTCAGTGATTTAAACGGAACCTCACTGACGGATCACCTTTTTGCACTTTTAACACGGGGGGGATTTCAAAATGTCACCTCTAACCCTTTCAGACAGTTGTGTGGGTTTTGGGGAACTTTGAGGTTTTGTATCTTTAAGTGTATGATCACTTGAAAAGCACTTGTTGGAACTTTGCTTTTCTATTTTCAAACCACTACGTGTTATTCTCTTCTTAAAAAAACAGTTTCTGTTTAAATTCTTAACATAGTTGTATGCTGAATTTCACATAAACTGATTTGTCTTAGTTCTCATGTCCCAGTGTCAATATTCCTGATGTTTCAGCAGGTTCTCGGAGATGCTGTGACCAAAGATGGGAGTTTTACTGAAATTTTGATGTCTGCTGCAAACAAGCATTCTGGGAATATGATGGGTAAGAGTATTGACATACCTTTCTGCGTCGCTTCAAAGTCCCGAATAAAATCTAGGCTTGAATCCCAAGTAGCAGGATGTGGATAAATGAAAATTGTTTTAGTTAAGAAGGTTAGAACGGCCTAAAGTAGTGGTTCTCAGATGTTTTCTGTTGCGCCTCCCTTTGAAGAAGGAAACATTTTCAGGCCCCCCCATCCCAACATAATGGGTAAAAAATGTAAATCGTTTACATTTTTAATTGTTTTAATGCATTAAATCTGTCACCACCCAGGACAGTGGCGGGTGGGTCACTGATTTGCATCTGACTTAGAATGCGCCGAGGAGGATGGGCCTCCAAGTCCTTAAAAACACCAACGCACTCTCCATGTTCTTATTCTTTAATATTTCTGTTGACATCTCCCTTTTTTTCTTTCTTGATCACTTTTTCTCATTTCTCACTCCAAATTGGCAAGAAGACTGTGAATATTCCTTTTTCTATTGTAAGTTTTGCAGTCCTTCAATTAAAAAAAACAAAAACACCAGTGCACCAACTGAAGGTTGCTCAAATGCAAGCTAGGGCTGCACAATTAATCGCATTTACAATATAATCCCAATTTTAAAAAACACAATTTCCAAATCGCAGAGGTTTGCAATTTTTGGCTACATGACAATTAATGGATCAGACACGGTCTGTAGGTGTCGGTAATGTGTGTAAAGTGGGTTTGCCTGCAGCAGTGAGATAATCTAATGCTGTTGTGATGACCCGGTTAGCTAAGAATTTGCACAGGCAACATATACATGAGTTTATAACATAACACTATAATGTTTCAACATTACCACACCTTTCAAACTATATAGTATTAACAATAGAAATGGCTTTTAGGCCACTCGTACCTGCAGTCACCTTTTAACTAGCTACGAACCTCATATGGAAAAACTAATATTAAGCCATAATGTTAAAGATAAACTTCAGTTACATTAAGTTTTGTACTTTCGTAGGAGTTTAATAATATTCATCACACTACTGAACGCAGACACAGACCAAACAGCAGGGGTTGCTGTTGTCACATTTAGGCCTGTATTACCTGGACAAAAAGAGGCAAGACTTTTCGCTATCCATCTGTTTCTGCTTCAGTGGTTCCCGCTTAAACAGCTTCCTTTGTTAAAGCCCGAACAAGGTAAAAATATCTGAAATCCAAATAAAAAATGGGTTAAAAGGTAGTGCAAACTCTGTAAATTTGAGTCTGTAAAAGTGAACAATTTTTACATGAAAAATGTTCTTGGAACACCAGAGTTTGCAGCGTTTTCAACAAATTGTACCAAAATATTTTGCCCATTTCTGAAATTATTTCTTTGCCTTGGTTGTTTGGTTTTTGTCACTTGGTTTGACCGACTTAAAACGTTGTAGATTTTTAAGTGTTTGGTAGATTTAAAGCTGCACCATGTAAGTTGTGACCCCAATATTAGCCTAATTTGAGATATATAAAGGTTTATTCAGATCAGCATACATCACTTGCCGCATATCGATGCTCCATACTTGAAAGGGTCGGACCCTAGAATGGGTCATGTGACCCACAGCGCTCTGGGTCACGTGACCTATGTGACCTAGTGGCTAAAAGCTACATGTTGCTGCTTTAAGGATAAAAACAAGTATTTGAAGTATAAAGTTTCTGCGTGACATGGTAAGTATTTTTCAACAGGTGAAGCGGCTCCCTCTGATGCTCCTACTTCATCTAAAGAGCTCAAACTCACCGACGAAGGGCCGAAAGAAAGCATTTCTCGTGGTGAGGAAGATAGAAATGCGATAGAGCTCAAGACTGTAAATCTGAACAGAGACGAGCAGCCAGGGAGCCAGACCGTGTTGAAGTTGTCTTTCAGTGAGGAGAACAGCCTGTCAGAGCTGCATGCAGCTGATAAGAACAGTTTCTTACAGTCAACTCTTCTAGAAGAGCTAAACGTGAAGGAAACAAGCCAGGTTTTAAGGATAACCGAAGAGGAAAGGTCAGAGGTGTTTACCTTCGATGGCGAGACAATGGAAGGTTCTACGTACGGCGAGGAGGAGATTGAGCCTTCGACAGATGAGGAATTAAGGGAATGGAGATACCCGCAACAAAAGGTGTCAGGTGATGAGGAAGCCACCTCTGTGAAGAAGCAAGGGCTCACTAAGGAGAAGGAAGAATATTTAGAGACATCTAGAGGGTGGAAGGAGAAAGAAAGCAGCTTCACAAATAAAAGTGAACCAACTGGCGTTGAAGGTGCTCCAGATCTAGATGTCCCAAATAAAACTGCTGGCTTTATCGAACAGCAGCCGGAGGATAACTTTAGACCAGAGGGAGAAAATGGTGTAGATGATTCTTTGAAAAAGAAATCTTTGAGAGAGAGATCGTCCGAAAATGCAGCCCATGAAGTAAATACCGAAAATGTAGCTCAGCGAACAATAAAAGCTTTGACCGATGGAAAGGATCAAGCTCCGGGTTCTTCAGAGATCCAGATGTCAGATTCCCATGAAAAGGAGAAAGATTCAGCAGAAGCAAGGAAGGGTGGTGTAGATGGGCTAAAAGTGGGAAGCTCAAAGAAAGTCACCTTTATCCTGGAGCCTGAGCTGATCAACAGTTCGGTTTTATCTGAGAGCGACGTCTCAACGGAGTCACGGGCAGAGACCAGCCTGTCAGGTGAGAGGAGTCTGAAGAGCACCGTGGCTGCTGCTTGGAGAGCACATCACAGGGGTGAAATGATTTCTGCTGGTAAACCAGCAACACCAGGTTCACACTAAGAGGTGTATATAAAAAAATAATAGAAAAGGCTGTCATTGTTGTTCCTACTTCAATCCCTCAAATTGTAGCTGTAGAAAATACAAACTATGCCCTTGAGTGAATTACTAATATACTTAGATGTGTTGTACAGTTCACAAGTCCTATGAATGCCAACAAAAACAGGCATAGTGCAGTCTCTTTTTTTTTCTTTTTTAAATAGGACTATTGTAATCTAGATCCTTTTAAAAAAAATAAATAAATAAATCCTATCATTGATTCCCAGTCTTTTAATAAAGTAACGTTAAAAATTAAATACCAGGTACACAAAATCCCGCAACAAAAATAAAACCTGGAGACTTTGAATTCATGACCTCGGGCTGTGCAATATGACTTAAAAATAAAATCTCAGATTTTATTATACTAAATTCCATTGATTTTTCTTTTTTTTTTTTCTCTCCTTTTCGTTTCACAAAAAGAAATTAAAGAAAATATTTTTAAAAACTTGCTTTTATTTCAAGCATTTCATCTAGGAGTTGACCTGAAATCAAAGTGCAACTAAATACAAGCTGTGAAAGAAGATGGCGGCCCTGCTGTTGTAAACAATGACAATATAACAATGTTTGCTGCTAGTGGTTTTACACGATGAGCTAAGAACGGGCTTCACTTCACTTGTGGAACTTCAAACTAACCTTATAAAAAGTTAATGAATAAATTAAAGAGCGTCATATTATGGTAAAGTTTCCTCTTTACAATAATTTGACAATATATTTCCTAAACTTATTAACCATTGCATACAATTCTCTTCATGGAAGCCCAATGAGTGCATTGGCAAAATAAATTCCATATTTTTCAATAATTTTATCTGGTGCTGGGTATCATCTGGGATGAGCAGATACGATTCTCGGTACATAGCTCATGATACAATACGATTTTCCATATAGCTCAGCTTGATTTGATTTGACTCCAATATCGATATTTATTACTTTAAAATTAATGCTCAGTCATTCAATCAACAAAACCAGCCAAATATATTTATGTTCAATTTATTGAACACTGATATATTAACAGAAAAATAAAGTGCATTTGGTTCAATGCATTTAACGTATCACAGAAACCAAAAATGTGCCCAAACGTCTGATTTTTAGGGACGAAAGCGCTTCTAAAATCCTGTCGGCCATTCCGCAAATTTGTCTCACTTGCTCTTCCTCGCTATGAACATTAATGGGGCGCTGTAATAACGCCCCTTAGAGGTTGGGAGGTATATCAACATTGAAAGCCAGAATATCGTATTAAATAGTTTTTAAAAACATCGATATTAATCTTTGGATCGATTTTTATGCACAGCCCTAATTTTATCTGATTGTAAATTTGAATTAATCGGTTCATCACCCAGCCCTATCATGACATATTTAAAAGATTTTAAGCTTATCTACTTTAAAGCAACGTCTAAAGTAAGTGATGACTCAACACTTATTTCCATTACCGGATATGCATTAAGAGGTCATTCTAAAAAAAATTCTTTTTTCAGCTTAGTAAAGGTGTTATAAATTAATAACTTAAACAACTTTAAACAGGAGTAAATTGCTATAAAGCATCTGTTTATAAACCAAAATTGTGTAAAATGTTTTTTCTTTTCTGATATCAGCAATGGCACGTCTCACATGGTGTTCAGTGAGGGTTTTTTTTTTTTTTTCTGCTTGTTTCTTATATTGGACACATAAGTTGTTTATTTCCTTCATTTTGAAACTACACGTCCACAAACTGCCTTCCTTTTTATGTGGATGGTTTGGTTTTGGAGCATCTCCAAAGTCATCTGCTGTCGCCGTTGTTTTCTGCACACACCGATTTGATGCAACATCTCTCTCATCAGATGCTGGGTCAAGCTCTCACGACGACACCAACACAGCGGAAACAATCGAGAAGATGTTTGAAGAGGTGCTGGAATATGCAGAAGAGATGGAAGATGAGGGACGAGTTGAGGAATACGGACAGGATCATGACAGTGGCATTGGCGCCTGTTCTGGGGGCAAGGACGGCGTGGACCTGGAGAGGGAGAAGAGCGAAAGGGAGGAAGAGCCCAGAGAAGAGGAATGTGACGAGAACGACGGAGACGAGCTCCTTACTTTTCCTCAAAGTGGCATCCTCTCTCCTCTCAGCAAATCTGTTGAAGCTGTGGTCACCCCACTGGTAAGACATCTTTGCCTTGTTTGTTCCCGTTGGATGTAGGAACTTCAGCTTTTATAGCATCTCTGCTTGTGACATTTTCCAACAGCGACTGGCAGCAGCCCAAGAGTCTAATCCTCCATTTCTGCTCCTGACCCCAGAAGAAACCAGCACCCCTCCTCCTGAAACCGCTCCTCTGTACAGGTTGGAAGGGATTTTTACTTGTTTTGTTTATAACTAAGAAGATTTAAAGTAACAGAAATCAATTAAATAAAATGATGGCGGGATTTTCTTGAATGCAGCTGGGTCTTTATTAGGGCTGGGTATCATCTAGGATGAGCAGATATG
Organism: Fundulus diaphanus; assembly: GCA_037039145.1. Lineage (NCBI taxonomy): Eukaryota > Metazoa > Chordata > Actinopteri > Cyprinodontiformes > Fundulidae > Fundulus > Fundulus diaphanus. The sequence goes on along the minus strand of CM073134.1, from coordinate 9,998,614 downwards.
ATGCGATTCTCTGTAAATAGCTCACGATACAATGCGACTCTCGATATATAGCTCAGCTAGATTTAATTTGACTCCAATATCGATATTTATTACTTTCAAATTAATGCTCAGTCATTCAATCAACAAAACCAGCCAAATATTATGTTTATGTTCCATTTATTGAACACTGATATATTAACAGGAAAATAAAGTGCATTTGGTTCAATGCATTTAAATTTTAGGAACAAAGGCACTTCTAAAATCTTGTCGGCCATTTCGCAAATTCGCCGCACTTCCTCGCTGTCAACAGTAATGACGCGCTGTAATAACGCCCCCTAGGGGTTGGGAGGTATATCAAATTGAAAGCCAGAATATCGATATTAAATTGTTTTTAAAAACATCGATATTAATCTTTGTATCGATTTTTATGCACAGCCTTAGTCTTTATCTACATGTATGCACAGAATGTGTGTGAATAAGAAGGAAAGACGGGATAAAGAAGCTGCGAGGAGCAGAGGTCTCGGCCATTGGGCGAGAGCCGGGGTGCGCCCTGGACAGTCCATCACAGTGAAACATGGAGAAAAAAAGAGGGTGGATAAATCTTTTTCTATGGGATGTTGTTTGTGGAAGATAATGTTAAAAAAAACTAAACAAAAGCACATAGTTCACACCCAAAATACAAGAAAAATAGACCTAAAAACGTATAACTGTTACTTTTAGTCTTTGTGTTGTTTAAATTCAATACAGTTACTCTTGAAACTGCCAAAACCTGCATTTATTATAAGGATAATTAAACATAGTTGGTTCTTTATATAAAAAAAAGTTACTAAGAGCCATTGTGGGAGATCTAAAGAAAAGGCAAGTTTATTTCTAAAGCACTTTTCAATAACAAGACGATTCAAAGTGCTGTACATCAACAGAAAAACATTAGACAAGTAAATCCTCGACTAGACTTCTTTCATAACATACATACATACATAAAGACTTAATTGTTTCTATTCATAATAAAAAATAAGCTAAGTATATTCTTGGAGGTTTCTGATCTAAAGTAATTTAGATCTCCCCCCCCCCCCCCCCCCCATCTGTATTTAGTGGCCTTTTGTCTGTGGAAATTCATTAATTCCCTGTTTTATTCAAAATCCAGCCATCACATTTGATAAGATCTGAGTTGCTTCACTGATGTTCTTCAAATCTTGCTGGATTGTGATTGGATCCCTTCCATCGCCGTGTGGTTTCTACGATCCTGCTACGCAGAAATCAAGATGACACTTTATTAACATTTATTCAGTAAAACAGAATAAATGTTCTGGTGAGGCTCGTTTGTCAGATTAAAAGCACCTTTTGAAAATTAATATAAGCACATACTGTTCATTAAGCTCACATTTCTGTATTAAAAGGGCTTTTTTTATGATGTAATATTCTAATTTTAAATATTGTTTGCATTAGCTGTAAGCAGGAAGTCCTAATATTTAACAGAATGTATTGAAAACATCAACTTGTGTTTCATTAATTTCGGTGTTTGTCTTATTAAACTGAGTTGAGATATCAATAAAATTTTGAATAAAACAAATTTATTGAATACGGATATTCAGTTACAAGTTGTTTATTATGAAAAGACATATTGATATAGATAATGTATATGTCTCCTTTGATGTGGGATGGGCTTATGTTTTTGTGCATTTTTTTTTTTTTTATAAAAACAAACTTTTGAGCAAAGGGAAGAGAATCCGGCTTTTGGAAACGTTATTTATGATTGATTCTAAAAGATGGCAGCAGTATGACCAGGTTGTCTTTAATTCACATCTCAGAGTGCTCGGCTACCATAATACCATCACCTGCTTTCAGGTGATGGGTCACTCAGTGTTGTAAATTGATACTAAGACTGGATTTTTGTTGCAGCATTGATGCGTACCGCACACAGAGGCAAAGGAAGCTGCCGGCCATTCAGAGCGTGACTCCTGCGGTTCAGAGACGCACTGCAGAGACGGCAAAGCCTAAAGTGTCCGTCAACACCAAGGAGAGAATAACTGTGAGAAGCAGCCGTTTCTCCTTTTTAATTATTTATATTTTTTTCAGGAAAATATTTTTTTTTACGCCATTAAAAAGCATTGAGAAATGAAAAAGATATTGTACTGAAATTGGCGTTAAGGCACATCCAAATAAATGCCTAAAAAAACAGCCTGAAAATTAATAATTTGCAGACTCGAATAGAAAAGCCCTTATTGTCACATGGAGGGGAAATTCATGTGTAAAACCAGCAAAGGGTGAATATTCTGGCTTTTCCCTGGTGAACTACAATTTGAAGATCTGTTTTTCTTTAAATTATTTGACTCAATCCTATCCAAACATTGTCCAATTTGTCCTGGTTTGGCTGATTAATCTGTTTTTATGTGGTTGCTCAGGCTCTGAACGAGGAAGCAGGGAAACTGCAGACTGTGATCAACCAGACGCTGCAAGCTCTGAGCTGCTGCACCGATGAGGAGCACGGACGGGGGTCTCTGGAGGAGGCCGAAGCTGAGAAACTTCTGCTTGTTTCCTGTATGAGACCCAGCAACTGGCTGGTTTAGTCACATTTACAGTGAATATTTCTCCTCTCAGATTAACTAGCGAGGTGTTGCTCTTCAGAGTGGTCAGACTTTGTATTGAGTTATTGCATTCTAGCATTTAAATTGACAGGTTTAGGCCAAGCTGTGTTGCAGCAGCCAGTTTGGGCTGACTAGTTGGTTAGAAAGTATGATCAGAGCATCTTTCTTTAAGTCTATTCCCTCACTGCTCTGTGGTTCTTTTATTCTTTTCTTCTTAGGTGAGAAGCGGTCTGCTCTTCTGGCAGAGGTGGCCAGACTGAGGGAGGAGAGGAACCTGCAATCCGAGGAGCCTCCAAAGGACGACGCAGACTACGTTTCCCAGCAGGCCTGCAGAGGAACCGTCAACATCACCAACATCCAGCTGCCTCTAAAGGTGGAATACGTCTGCTCCTCACACAGCCGAGCGGGTAGGACTACTATCCCACTTTTCTTATAAAGATTAAGCCACAAATATGTCAGTTCAGGATCAAACCTAAAAGACTGCTTTGATCATGACCTCTTAGGACGGCCGAGCCACTACTTCTTTGTGCTGATCCGCTACGGGCCGTGCAACATCATCGCCACGCCGCTGGCCACAGCCGCTGATGCTCGAAATGGAGACACCATCTCCTTCCCGACTGCAGTCACACTGTGAGCTTACATCCATTCAACAGCGGCGTTATTCTTTTCACAAGTGTCTACAAAAATAGATTATTTTCTTTTTTTTTGATTGCTAAATAATAATTATTATTTCTGATTTTAAAAAAACTTTATTTTGCTCTCAACATTTCAGAAAGGATATTCGCTCTTCCTTTGAGATTGATGTTGAAGTCTACAGCCTGGTGAGACATAAACTAATTTAGATCTTTAGTAACTTTGGGAATAAAACCATGAATTTGGTTGATCCTGCAGGTTACAGAAGGATTTCCCAGTGTTTCAAATGATTATCGATTTCAAGTGTTTTTAACTCCTGAAGATTGAATTTTGGAAAATAAGAGATTTTTTTTTTTTTTTTTTTGCTAATCCACCCTCCTGGGCTTCCATGAAACTTTGCACTATATCAGCCCTGAAAGGAGAAATTGATTTATTAATAGCATTTTATATTGAATATATGTTTAGGAAAATGTCATAATACTCCAAAGAGGAAACCTTTTTATCCCAAGGCGAGGCACTTTATGTATTCTTTTACATGTTTTAGGTTGGTGTGAAGTGAAGCCTGTTCTTAGACATGTAATACAAGTAGCAGCAAAACTTTAGTGTTTTGTTTTCATTATTTACTATGTCGGGGCCGGACATCTTGTTTTATAAGCAGGTTTTAAAGCTCGTAACAAGTTGCACTTTAAATTCAGGTCAACTCCGAGATGAGATTATTGAAATAAAAGTTAGTTCTTAAACCTAATTTCAGCTATTTGTTTTCATGAAACAAAAGGGAAGAAAAATCAATTGATCGGCTTTGGTTAAATAAAAAAAATCGGAGATTTTATTTTTAAGCCAACGCCTGCTTTCAGCTTCATGTCTTCATTTATATATGTCCAGAAGTTTTAAAAACTGATGAGCAACAATCTGGGACGGTGTATTGAAAGCTTTATTCATCATAATTTTGTTCTGAAATATATTTGTACTCTAGTTTGTTTGAAAGCAAAGTTATTATTTTTTTCTGTAGTTAATTTTTGTTTTCATTTTCTATCTAGTGTCCTGCTTCAGGAATCAGCTGCACCACGGACCGGACCAGCACCAAGTCCCGTGTAAGTGGATGATTAATTCCTTCTGTAATTAAAAGAAACGTTTTGTGCTAAATTACCTAATCTGCTCTGTCAGGTCACACCAAGGAAGCTCCTCAATACCATTACAGTAAGTATTCCGGTATATTTAATGTGAAAAGGCAGCAGGGTTTTGTTTTCTTCTGCTTCATGCATCGCCTTAATGCTTTTCCTTTTTGTTTAACAGAAGTCCAGCAACACTTTCACATGTAAGTTGAGTTTTGTGAGATTTAATTCTCCGTTTGCTGAACTCAGTGAAGAAACGGCCGTTATATTCCAGGGTGCGGCGTCCGGATGTCTTCTTAGATCAATCAAAATGTTTTTATTGATTTTGGCCGGACCGACATGCATGTATGATAAATTGACTGGTGGGATGAGACAGCCTTTCTTTTGTGTGACATCAAAGCAAATTTTAAAGTAATATTTGAACTTAAGAAAGTCTGTCTTAAGTTTATTTAGCTATTCTCTTGAACCACACATGGAAGTCATACTTTAAATATGAGAACATTTTAGGTCTTCAGAGTAGTTGTTTCTTGCAAATCAATATCTGGTCACCCAATTATATTACAGAGTAATTTGCAATCACTGATAATGTCCCAATTCATTGTTTTTGGCTTCTTTTACCTTCAGGCACCGCTCCCTCTGCTCTCAACACGCGACGCTCCAGTAACTTTTCTCTGGTGGGTTCCCACAAGATCACCTTGGCTTCACTGGGATGCAGCAAGTTCCCCCTGGATAAGGTAATTTGTGATTGATGGTATTTTACCACAACTGTTCCCACTGGGTTCTGCGCTGTTCACTCTTATTTCACGGTGCACTGGCGTCACTGTAGTCACTTTGGCCCATTTTAGGTTTTATCCCTTAAACTCCACCTGGGTGGTCTCACTGTTGATGTAATATGTCCCCCTCCTCTCTCTCTCTCTCTCTCTCTCTCTCTCTCTCTCTCTCTCTCTCTCTCTCTCTCTCTCTCTCTCTCTCTCTCTCTGTCTCCGTCTGTCTTGCTTTGTCCACTCAGATGAAACTTGATGGCAAAATCAGGAGGCTGCTGGGAGATGAATTTCAGGAAAAGGTTTCACTTTTTTCAAAACCCTGTCACTCCTTCACATCTCTGCACTTTCCTCTTCTTGTTGGCAAAAACTACCCAGCTGCATGATTATAGTTAACACCAGTTGCAGTTTTTTTTTTTTACTGTTTTCACTTTTTCTTAAAGCTATTATCGCCTCCTGTATAGAAGTAAAAGGTTTTGTTTCCTGGTACACGTTACCTGAGGCGTATTAATTAGCTTTTTTACGTTCTTCTGCTACATTGCTGCATCTCATTAAAGCTGTGACATAAAATGGCTCCATCTCATCAAATCAGCATGAGGAAATTCACAAAAATATCTAACATTTCTGGTTTTGTGCAACACAGTGATTACAAATTACATCTTTTATCCTCGCATGCCCATCTGTTTTTGTTAAGCTGTCCAGTTTCTAACGATAAAGCTGAAATCTGCTCGGTTTTTGTTCTCCGTACTACATTAATCTTAAGTGTGACCTCTCCTCTCGTGACTGTAGGTGCCGTTTCTTTCACCACTAGAGGGCCACATCTACCTGAAACTGGACAGCGAGGGCCACTCCAACGTCCAGCACCAAGGCTTCCTGGTCAGCAGTGTTGTTGTTTTATTTGTTCAACTTTTTCTACAACAGAGGGTTGTTTTTAACGAATATTCAAAAGTTCTCCCAGTAGAAATTTGGTCTATGTCAAGTTTTAAACTGGAGCGCTTGGCATCAGAGAGCCTTTTATGTTTTTTCTGTCTAATCAGCTGAGATAACATTCTGGCGTAAACATCAAATAGCTCAACAATATTACAATATTGACTCACTGCAGTTGTTTTTGCTGCCTGGGATCGGTTTGCAGTTTGTATTGAAATAATTTGTCATGTTTCCCGTCTAACAGATGCAGATCTGTTGCAATCAAAAAACACATTCTCAATACAACTGGGAGCTTTTATTTCGCCATTTATTTGCTTCATTTATTCATGAAATCCTGCTTTAATCTTTGGAGCAACTCAATTTCCTCTGGGAGTTTCTGCAGAGGTCATTAATAGTCTTAAATTTAATCATGTCAAATTTGGACCTCAGAAGTCCTGAATATGTCCAGATTTTTCATCGTAGATCCTAAATTTGTGCGTCTTTTCCCCCCCATTGGCTCTTTTTTTGTTTAGGAAATTGGAAATCAGCACGTTATATTTTAAACCATTTAAAAAGGTTTGGCTTGATAAAGCGTTATGTTAACAATTGGCTGAAGCCTGTTATGATGCTTACTGTACAGAACGCTGAGGAAAAGGTGTTAAATGTGAAAAAATTAAGTGCAAACCCACACTTTACATACTAAAACAAAAAAATAAACAGATTTTTATTAAATAAAGACGCCAATATAGAAAAGCTGTGTTGAAAACAAAGTACAGCTTTGCTGCTTCTTATGGATTTAAGAGTTAATCAAATGCACTTGACTAATGGATCTAACCAGGTTTAATCAGCTCTTAAATAACAGAAGTTTTAGCATAATGTTTGCTGGACTTGAGTATAGATACCGTATGGGTGTGTTAACACAATGCCAAAAGATCAGGAATTACCTTGGAGCAATAAATGTGGGTTATTAAGACATTTCTAATCAATTCTAAGAGCATCATGCAATATATTGCTAAAAGTATTCGCTCACCTGCCTTTATATGAACTTAAGTGAGATTTAATTATTTATCCATAGGATTCAATAGGATGTTAGTCCATCCTTTGCAGATATAACCGCTTCATCTCTTCTGGGAAGGCTGTCTACAAGCTTCTGGAGTGGGATATGGGAATTTCTTGACCATATTTCCAGAAGAGCCTTTATGAGATCAGACTAATGTTGAACAAGAAGGCTTGGCTCTCAGTCTTCGCTTTAATTCAGCCCAAAGGGGTGAATTAAGGGGCTCTGGAGCAGGGATGTTGGATGAAGGAGCCATCTCCAAACTGTTTTCATAAAGATGGGAGCATGGAGTTGTCCAAAATATCTTGGTCTGCTGAAACATTCAGAGGTTTTTTCACTGGACCTAAGGGGCCGAGCCCAGCTCCTGAGACACCATCATCACCACCTGCTTGGCGCAATATAGTCAGAAAAGTACCGTTCTGCCAGCAAAGAGTTGTCCCACAGATTGCCAGATGGAAAAGCACAATTCTTCACTCCACTGCGCTAGAGTCCAGTGGTGGCGTGCTTTACACCACTTCATCCAACACTGCATCCATCCATCACTGACAATTGATTGATGAATAGTTAGGACGAAGAAATTTCATGACTGGCTGCACAGGTGACATCCCATCACAGAACCACGGTGGAACATCCTTTCACAAATGTTTTTAGAAACAGTCTGCGTGTCTAGGTGCTTGATTTTGTACACCTGTGGCCATGAAGGTGACTGAGACACCCGTTTTCAGTTATTTAGATTGGTTAGTGGATTCCTTTGATAAAGTGAATATAGAGGAGAAAAGCTATTCACGGGTGGAAAACATTTAAGGCATGTTACCAAAAGTGAAATACCAGTAAACATTCCCTGAGTCAGATACAATGTTCAACGAATCTGCAAAAGATCATTTTCTGAGACTCTACTGGTCCTAGTTAGGATGCTGAATATTAGAGTAAATGGCAGGAAAAAGTCAATCAGATTTAAAAGTAGGGCTTTTCTGGAAGATCTCCCTCTTGCTTCAGGAAGAAAAACATGCAAGCTTCACTTTGGTTACATCTGTCCAAAGTAGAGATGTTTCAGAAGTCTTTTGGTTCATTACATACATGCAGCGTTACAAACCAAAGTAGAGATTTTGTTGGTCATAATGCAAAGCAAGCAACTTTATGTGGAGACAACCGAACCACACAAACCCCTATTACCAACTTCCAGGCACGGTGGCGGAGTGAGCATGGTCTGGGCTTGTGTTGAAGGACCTAACATGAGCGCCGGGGCTCACTAACAGGTGAAGCTTGGCAGAAATCTGGTATTGAACTGAAAGAGGACAGTTTGTATAAACAAACGAGGAGCCTGGTGAAGACGAGATCATCTGATGTGTAAAATCCTGGAGTTGCTTTGCTCTACTTTGTTGAATATGTGCATAAAGATGAAAATAACAATGATGTTGTTTTCTCTCCAGACGATGTTTGAGTTAATCAGTGGCTTTGGCGTGTGGAACCGGCGATATTTTGTCCTGGAGGCATGCAGCATGTACTACTGGAACAGCCCAAATGACCGGGAGACCAAGGTAAGGACGGGGCCAGCAGCTGGGAAAGTCAGCTGGTGACAATCAGAGCGATGATTCAATTATCTGGCTTAACTCCTCAGGAAGCAGAAGGCAGCATCTCTCTGTCCAGGTCCCCCAGTCAGTGCGTCAGGCCTGTTAAGAGAGATTCATGTGCCCGACCTTTCACCTTTGAGCTGGTGAACGCCTGCCAGCAGGAGGACCAAAACCAGGAAGCGCTGTCCAAGTAAGTTGACACAAAACTGCCAACACACCTGAAAAGCTGTTCGAGGCGATGCAGATACAAAATAAATAACAGACGGGTAGTACGAATGCACAATCACTATCTGTCTTTCTTTTCCTTAATCACGGCGTCTCCACCGCTCTTGGTCAGCGACAGGCTTTTGGCCGGTAATATTCCCATCAGATGTGGGTATGAAGTCTTTCCGACTGGCCAACAATGTTGGCACCAAGCAAAGCAGTCGAGCTGCACTTAATTGAGATATTGCAAACAGATGCTAAACCCCGGATGGATCAGAAACATTAATTTATTCATTATGAATAATCATAAAATAAACAAGGGTCATGTAACATTTTGCCTAAATAAAAAAAAAATCCTTATGGTTTTATACAGGATTTTTCTTTTTTAAAGTAATTTGAAGTAAAAATGTCACATTTGACAATGTCACTGAGCTCACACCAAAGGTTAAAAGCAAAATCTATAAAATGGACTAACTACGTTACTTAAAACATTTTATGCTATAAAAACAATACAAGTTAATTAGTTACCCACGCACTCATTAACACGCACGCGTTCATACACCGATACGCAGCTCGGTAGGCAACTTGGGCTTAAGTGCCTTGCCCAGGGGCACATCAACATGTGAAAAGGGGAAGCTGTTGAACCCACAACCTTCCAATTGCAAGACAACTACTAAACCCATCAAGCCACAGTCGCCCAAAGAATCAAACAAGTTTATTGCCAAGTAGGTTTGCACTTACCAGGAATTTGACTGTGTTGATGGTGCAGACAAAAAAAAAAAAAAAATATATATATATATATATATATATATATATATATATATATATATATATATACACACTGCTATATAAAGAGCTGCATTTGTCTTTTGTGTGGTATTTTCTTTCAGCCAGCTACATTGGTGGAGGTGTAGCGTTGCCTTTCTTCTGTGCTTAACAGAGAAAACGCTGGTCAGCACGCCTCTGCCATCTGATTAAAGTTAATTTGAATGTCATGATTAAACATTTGGGAAATGTAGCCTTTTAAAAGCTTGATGCTTTTGCATACAGGAGACTCTAAGTAGATTCCCTATGGTGTATTTTTATGTATGGACTGGATGGAACGTGCTGTGGAAACTGAAACGGTTCCTCTTAATACAACAAAGGTTTGATACAGAAGCACCAAAAGTGCAAAGGTAGAAAATGATAAAGTTAAATGACTTGAACCCGTTCGGTCTTTGGCAACCCCTGACACTTGGTCTCTGTCTCAAGCAGAGGAGTTTAGTATCTTTAGTGTCTCGTTCATGACTGATGGTAGGTGCTGCGCCGGTCTGTTGTTAAAGATAGATCCGAGCCAAATTAGATTTACGGGTCCATCTTTGTTCTGGCCCTACCTATGGTCATGAGGTCTGGATCAGAACCGAAAGAACCAGATCCAGGACACAAATGAGCTTCCTCCGGAGGCTGGACTCAGCCTTGAGATGGGGTGATGGGCTCTGTTATCCAGGGGGGCTCAAAGTAGAGCCTCTGCTTCTCTGCATCGAAAGGAGTCAGTTGAGGTGGTTTGGGCCAGCCGTACCAGGATGCCCCCGGTACAGCTAGGCAATATATCGGGATTAAAAAATATTGAGTTTTTTAAAGAACTATGAAGGTAAGCCTATATTGTTTATATCAAGATGGTCTATGTTGCGTTTGCTGAAAAATAACCTACAGGAATAAATTCAATTCAATTCAATTTTATTTATATAGCGCCAAATCATGAAACATGTCATCTCAAGGCACTTTACAAAATCAAGTTCAATCATATTATACAGATTGGGTCAGATTATACAGATTGGTCAAAATGTCCTATATAAGGAAACCAGTTGATTGCATCAAAGTCCCGACAAGCAGCATTCACTCCTGGGGAACCGTAGAGCCACAGGGAGAGTCGTCTGCATTGTACATGGCTTTGCTGCAATCCCTCATACTGAGCAAGCATGAAGCGACAGTGGGAAGAAAAACCACCCATTAACGGGAAAAAAAAACCTCCGGCAGAACCGGGCTCAGTATGAACGGTCATCTGCCTCGACCGACTGGGGTTACAGAAGACAGAGCAGAGACACAACAAGAGAGACAAAAAGCACAGAAGCACACATTGATCTAGTAATCTGTTCTACATTAGATGGTAGTAACGGGTGAGCCGTCTTCTCTGGATGATGTCAAAGTTAACAGAACGCCAGACCAGGTGTACCTACTATGAAGAAAAAGAGAGAGAGCAAAAAGTTAAAAGCTGAAATGACGACAGTCATTTCAATGTAATACAATGCAAAACTGGAGAACCGTAGAATGAAGAACAGTAGAAATCAGTAGAGTGAGAAAATTAGACCCTGATGTCCTCCAGCAGCCTAGGCCTATCACAGCACAACTATAGAGATAGCTCAGGGTAACATGAGCCACTCTAACTATAAGCTTTGTCAAAAAGGAAAGTTTTAAGATTAGTCTTAAAAATAGATAGGGTGTCTGCCTCACGGACCAAAACTGGGAGTTGGTTCCACAGGAGAGGAGCCTGATAGCTAAAGGAAATAAACGTATAATCCAGTTTCTCATATTTATCTATAGCTGTTTGTTTTAAAAATGTGCCTGAGACATTTGGGATAAAGTTTTGATTCAGAGATGCCTTTTAATAACTATATTATTATTAAAAGAAAAACTTATCGAGATAGGCTAGTTTCTGGTCTGGATTAAGCTGAGTGGTCGACTAAATTTGTCTCTTTCTTGTTGTCAAAGATCCAACAGTGAGCAGAAAAAAACTATTTTACTGAAGTTACTAAAATAATCTATAAATATCTTGGTCTTTTAATTAAACCAACTTTATTTCTGTTTGACTCTTTAATACTACCGTATTTTCCGGACCATAAGGCACACCGGATTAAAAGGTCACTGCAAAAAGGGAACTAAAACTTTCGTGAAGTGAGTGTATTTTTCCTTGATTTAAGCAGGTAAATAAGACTATTTGCCAATGAAATAAGATTTTTGCACTTAAAAAAAGAACCATCTTATTTCAAGTGCAAGATATCTATCATATTTTAGAGGTAAAAATACTCATTCCATGGGCAAATAGTTTTATTTAGCTGCTGAAACCAAGGAAAATACACTAATTTCAAGAAAATTTTACTTGCAGTGCGCCCCTTCTCGTATACAGCTCTCTCCTGAGAGGGAGAGCTATCCGTCTCTGTCGAGAGTACAGTAGTTGGACTACACTGTCCTGTTTCTAACATAAGACCAAAATAAACGTAACTTTTATATTGAATTAATTTACTAGGTTTATTGTTAATCCAGGCACGTACTGCCTTACTTGAATGCACTTCTAGTTTAGACATTACAGTCAGGCAGTCTTGTAGACAGCTCAGCTCGGTGAGCACATCGATAATCATATATAAGACGCAGCACCAATTTATGAGAAAATTTAAGGATTTTAAGTGTGCCTTATAGTCCAAAAAATATGGTAGTTTGATTTTTTGCAAATGGTTTGAAATCGTCATATGAATGTATGTTTGTTTTGAACCTGGCAGGTGTTGGTTCTCAGCTGATACCAAGCAGGAGAGGTTGGACTGGATGGAGAAGCTCAGCCAAGTCCTGCTGGACTTTCACACATGGAGCCGTCAGCAGGCGGAAAACCTGGCGTCCAGCAGCGGGAACCTGAGGGAGAGTATCCTGTGACGCCTCCACCCGCGGTCTGTCCAACCTGAGACTCATGAAGGCGTCCCGGGATCAGCTTTCAGGTGTTGGGTCGAGTATGAGATGACGTCGGGGTTCAGAGTTGTGGAGCTGAAGCTCTGATTCGCTGCTAAAACGCATCTCATGTTGATTTGTTGGTGGGAGATTTTATCTAATTCATCTTTGTGTTTCTTTTAACCTGATTCCAACCTATTATTGTTGGTTTTCACTTTCATTTGCAAACTGTTGCCTTTTGAATATTTTTAAGTTAATGGTATCAGGTTTTTTTGTCTTTTCTTTTTTTTTTACTCTAGTTTTATTTTATGCAAGAACTATTTTCTTTTTTCTTCTTTGGCAAATTAGCTGCTTTGTTGGTAATAACTGGTCACTTTAAGTTGTTAATGGGATTGTTTTCTTGTAGCCAATACTATTGCCCATGTTTACTTGTGTGTATACATATATGAATTTAGATTATATTTTTATTGTTTAAGCTTGAAGGATAAATAACTCCGATCAATACACTAAATAAATTTCAAACTCTGATAAACCAACCTAGTATGGTGGTTTCATTGAGGAAAAACACTACAAATAGAGCTACTCCTGACTTATCAAAAGCAATTTTCTTTCTCAAAGATGATACTGTATCGCTTGCAGACTTGATATCTCTAAAAGTTTGACGGTATTTTTTTATTTTTGTTTTTAAGGAAACAATTTATCAATGAAAACAAGTGAAGGTTAACAGAAATGGTCATCTAAAACTGTTAGTCAGCATTCAGTTATTTCTCTGAAATGGTGTAGAAAATGTAGAAGATCTATTTAAAAAGCATAATTTTATCTACATCAATGTGGAGGAAAGTTTGGTTGCATAGATTCCAACATTTTCAGGTCTGAATATTTTTTTGGGAGGGTTTTCTTGTTAATTTTTCTCTTTAATCAGTATTTCTGGCATCTTTTCTGACTTCATTCCCTGCACTCTGGCGTGTTGATCCTTATATTATTGCAGATACAAAGACTCATTTAGTTATAGATGTAAACGCATGTATGGTGGAGCAAAAAGTGTGGATAAATGATTGATTTGTTCTCTGAAGTTTTCTTTCCCATCTGTCATTGTCTTCTGTTTCCTTGTATATGCGTATTCTCAACCTATGCACTCATTACCAATAAAGTTAAATGATTGAAGCGGCTTCAATACTTGTTAAAAGTGGCTCGAAAAACGTTACTATCACAAAGTTTGAACACAGTGCGTTACTAAAATGTCCATAACTCTTGAAAGTTTCTTTCAGGCTGCTGTCCTTCCCACATGACTTATGGCAAACTGCAAATGGCTTCTTGTGGCTTTCCTCGTGAAATTCTTCCACAAATGTCAGATTTGTCAGATCAATCACCAATTGTCATGTTTAGAGGCTACCACCTGAAATGTGGGTCTTTGCAGCTTCTCCAGAGTTACCCTGGGCCTCCTAGGTGCTTTTCTGATTAATGCTCTCCTTGCCAGTTTGTCATTTCCGACTGGCAAGGAGAGCTAAGTATTGAACAGGGCCCTGTGAAATGTTCAAGGCTTCATGTATTATTTTATAACCTAACCTCTGAGTCCTTCAAAGAACAGATGGCTTTATACTGAGATTTAGATTAAACACAGGTTGACTCCATTTGCTTATTAGGTTCACTCTGTTTAGGGCAAGGGTGTCCAAACTTTTCATCACCTGGGCCAAAACTGTTAACGTCAAAAGTACTCGAGGACCAAAAAAGGGAAATAAAAGCAAACTAGAATATATAATATGATTTTTTTGTTTTACTTTTACAGACTCCACAAAATATGATCATGCGCTATTTTAATTAAACAAATTTGTGAGATTCTATGGTCGAATGGTAAGTTTAAATTATTGCAGATTCTAAATCTAAAAGGGTTTTGCCTCTATTGTCGTATTAAAAGATGGTCATTCATTTTGCAATTTGTTTTGGACCCAAATGATTTTTTTTGTCTATTCTAATAGGAACAGGACTTGAGTCAGTCTTTTTTTATAAACAGGTGCTGTATTTAGCCAATTTTTTAAAAAATTTATTAAAAGCCGATTTTGGTGCCCTAAAGTCTGGATTTGAGTGAAAGTCATTGAACAAATGTGATCCTATTTAGACTATGAAATTAACGATACTTTGTGTTGTACCTAAAATTTTCAACTGTAAGAAAAAGTGAACTTATCTGTAACAATTTTGCCCTAATTAAGAATAAATAGCCACCATCTGCCTTACTCACATGTGCTGGTGCGTTAAAAGTAATTGTTGAATTACAGTTGAGGGCCGCACAAACTGTATCCAGGGGCCGGAAATGGCCCCCGGGCCCCACTTTGGCCACCATCATCAGAGTAAAGGCAGCTGAAGGGCACGCCATGCTTTTCAGGTATTTAGCTGTGAAAATATTTGCAGACTATCCAATTTTTGTATCAGCACTACTTTGTGTTGGTTTCACATAAAACCCAGTAAAATGCATTGAAGTTGTGGTTGTAATGAAGTAAAATGTGAAGCACCTGAAGGTGCCTTAATATTTTACTCATGGATGGCATTAATGTTAAGTCTCTTTGTTGAAAAGTAGTAGTGTCAACAGGAAAGGTAAACATTTCCCACTATTCTTGTTTTTTCCCTTCACACCTCAAGTATCGCAGAAGTTAGGAATTTGTTGTACGCTGTGCCAACTAAAACTGAAGCTCAGCCTGCAAGAGTCTGGCAGGAAGGCTGCTCAGGTCAGGAATTTCATACAGGAAGTGGTCTAGAATTAGACTTCCTGTTCGCTCCTCTGGGTGGAGGTGCTGCCGGGCGTCATTAAGCCCAAGGTGATGACAACAAGGAGGGGAGGGGGGAGAACTTATTCTGCCTTCAGGACACCTTTACAGCTGGGCTGGGCAGAGCAATGCGACCTGTGTCTGCAGCTGTGCTCTCAGTGACAGATTTCTGCTTCGTTACATTAAACTAAAGCAAACAGTTCTAGTTCGCCTGCCCCAGCCAGGTCAAAACTAATAGTTTATATTTGTTAAATGCCAGGATAACGAGAGACATTTTCACTACTTTAAAGTCAGATTCAATTCAATTTTATGCATATGGCGCCAATTCATGAAACATGTCATCTCAAGGCACTTTCCAAAGTGAAATTCAATTAGATTATAGAGATTGGATCAGGTTATACAGATTGGTCAAAAGGTTTCCTCTCTAAGGAAACCCAGTATATTGCATCGAGTCTTGACAAGCAGCATTCACTCCTCCTGAAAGAGCGAAGAGCCACAGTGACTGCATTGTTGATGGCTTTGCAGCAATCCCTCATACTGAGCAAGCATGAAGCGACAGTGGAAAGAAAAACCTCCAGCAGAACCGGAACCAGGCTCAGTGTGAACGGTCATCTGCCTTTAGCCTCATGTGTACAATGAGGCTTAAATGCTGTAAATGGTCTAAAAATCATGATTTTTTTTTTCGTTTAGCTTTTGTTTGGTCAATTAAAAATACATAGTTAAATAAAGGCACACCTGTGGGTGTATTTTAAACTAATACTGCAAACATGCTACTTTTTTGTGTAACCACATGGAAAAATCCAAGGAAATATGCCAGGAAGGTAATTTAGGACCTTCAAAATTCAGCTTCAGCGTTGTGTGTAATTTACAGACGCCTGAAGGTGTCAGCTTCATCTGTTGAAGCAATTATTTCCAAGTATAAACACCCTGTTAAAGTCCAGCTATCACACTGTTGAAGATGGAGGTCGGTTCTGTCCCATTCAACCCCAGAGCAAAAGGAAAAGATAGTTGCATTGAAGGGAGCTAAAAGGCAACTCTGAGACAAAGACGCCATTCCTCTAAAATAAAAACAGATAATTAGAGAGAGAGAGAGAGAAATCTAAATTTTTTGGAGACATCTCTGCTGTAATAAAAGTAAAACAGAACCTTTTGGACGTGAAGACCATTGTTACATTTGAAGACAAAAAAGACAAGCTTGCAAGCCTGAAAACACCATCCTGGGTGTGAAGTGTGGGGGTGGCAGCGTCACGTTGGAGACGTGTTTTGCTGAAGGAGGGACTGGTGCGCTTCACAAAATGGACTCCACAATTAGCAATGAACATCCTGTTAAAAGTAACCTCTGAAGAGCCAAGAAAGGGCCCGATCCAAGCCAGTTGCGTAAGGATGACAACATTTTAGAGCGGCCAGCACTGATTTCAGCCCCAGCTAAAATCTGTGGACAGAGATGAAAAGGTGTCAGCAAGACGGCCCACCAACCCGACCCATTTCCACCAGTTCTGTAACCGGGTGTGAATTTGGAAACCTAAACATCTGAAAAATTACCTCCCTCATTAGGAAATAGAAATAATTTCTGTAATCCTAATTAACCTAAAACAGGTTTAGTGGGAAGAGCAGTTGTGCCACATGCCAGTATGCCCTTAGGCAAGGTACAAAACCTCAAGCCCCGTACCGATCTGCGCATTAGTGCATGAATATGAATAGTTGGTGAAGGTAAATAAGACTCGGGCGTGTAGAAGTGCTTTGATTGGTCGGTACAATTAGAAAAAGGTTACACAAAGGTTAAGCCGCCGCGAAGCCGTCCCGGTGGCAGCTTCACGGGGCCTGGCCCCCCGGGGGTCGGCCGGGGCCCCCGCCGCGGGGGCGGGGCGCGCCTGGGACCTCTGGCCCTCAGGGCCCATGGCCGGGACCACTTCAGCGCGGCTGGCTGCCGGCGGAGCCCACAGGCTCGTCCCCGCAGCTTCTGGGGGCGTCGGCATTGCGGTGGCTGGGGGATTTCCTCGGGGTCGTCTCTCCTCTTTCCTCGGGGGGGGTTGCAGATTTCCTGTGATGGCCCCTCTTGGGCACCCTGCTTTGGGGGCCCCTTTGAGAGTCCGGGGTTATGGGTCCCCTGACCCCGCCTCTGTGCTCGGGGAAGGCGGGCCTTTGGTTCTCCACAACCACTATCGAGCTATTTCCTTCTGGTTAACTTTCACCTAAACTAGTGAGTGCACTCTCACAAACTCCCACAGGTGCAGGGTTCCAGGTATTAAGTGTTCACTTATATACAGAAAGCCTGTAATTTATTTATTTATTTTCTTTCACTTTCTTTTTTCAGGTATCACATTACACATGTCACCTTAAATAATAATACATATGACTTAGCAATGGCATCAAGGTGTTACTCGATTGTATCTGTTGCTTTATGTCTGTTGGTTGTGCTGTTCTTCTTGCGTCTCTTTCCAGGTGATGGAGCAGACAGAGGACGTTTTATCATTCTCTACCTTGAAGCACAATGTTAGGAAATTGGAGAGAAAATGGCGCTCTACACACCAAGAGGAATCCTACCTAATCTGGAGGGACAGTCTATTGTTGTATAACAAGACCATTCGCAGAGTTAGAGCAGCATATTTTTCATCATTAATTGAGGAGAATAAGAATAATCCTAGATTTCTCTTCAATACAGTTGCCAAACTTACACAGAGCCACAGCTCTGTTGATCCAGCCATCCCCTTAGCTCTTAGCAGTAATGATTTTATGGGATTCTTCATAAATAAAATTGATTCCATTAAAAATAAAATAATTGGCATCCTCCCAAACATGATTACCTCGTCCTCAGTAAGTGAGGCAGCATTGGAGGAATCCTTAGAACCTGCGCAGTGTCTGAACTGTTTAAAAGCAGTAGAGCTTTCTGAGCTATCTAAAATCTTAGCTTCATCTGCATGTTAGACCCAATCCCAACCAAGTTGTTTAAGGAGGTATTCCCTCTGATCAGTGGTCCTATTTTAGACATGATTAATCTATCCTTAGTAAATGGATATGTACCACAGGCTTTTAAAGTAGCTGTTATTAAACCTTTACTTAAGAAACCTTCTCTTGATCAAGATGAGCTAGTAAACTACAGACCTATATCTAATCTTCTTTTCTTATCTAAAATTCTTGAGAAAGTAGTTGCTAATCAACTTTGTGAACATTTACAAAGTAATGACCTACTTGAGGAGTTTCAGTCAGGCTTTAGAGCTCATCATAGCACTGAAACAGCTCTGGTGAAGGTCACCAATGATATTCTCATGGCCTCAGATAATGGACTTGTGTCTATACTTGTCCTGTTAGATCTCAGTGCTGCATTTGATACAGTTGATCACAATATTCTCCTACAAAGACTTGAGCATACTGTAGGGATTAAGGGAAAAGCATTAGGCTGGTTTAAATCTTATCTGTCGGACAGATTCCAGTTTGTTCATGTTAATAATAAATCTTCTTCAAACTCTAGGGTCACCTGTGGAGTACCACAGGGTTCAGTCCTTGGACCAATTCTATTTACTATATATATGCTTCCGGTTGGCAAAATTATCAGACAGCATGGGATTAATTTCCACTGTTATGCTGATGACACTCAGCTATATTTATCCATAAATCCTGATGAATCCAATCAGTTACTTCGACTGCAGTCATGTCTTGATGACATCAAAAGCTGGATGACTTTAAATTTCCTGCATTTAAATTCTGACAAGACAGAAGTTGTAATCTTTGGGCCAGAGTCCTCAAAAAATAAACTTCTTAATCAATCACTTAATCTGGATGGCATTAACTTGGCCTCTGGTAATAAAGTTAAAAACCTTGGTGTTGTTTTCGACCAAGACATGTCATTTAAATCCCATATTAAACAGGTTTCCAGAGTTTCCTTTTTTCACCTCCGGAATATCACCAAAATTAGAAACATTCTGTCCAGGGGTGATGCTGAAAAACTAGTCCATGCATTTGTTACTTCAAGGCTGGACTATTGTAATTCTTTACTATCAGGAAGTCCACAAAATGCAATTCAAAGTCTTCAGCTCATCCAAAATGCTGCGGCAAGAGTCCTGATGAAAATCAACAAGAGGGATCATATTTCTCCAATTTTAGCTTCCCTTCATTGGCTTCCTGTTAAATCAAGAATAGAATTTAAAATTCTTCTTCTAACGTATAAAGCCCTTAATAATCAAGCTCCATCATATATCAGAGCTCTGATTACCCCGTATGTTCCTAACAGAGCACTTCGCTCTCAGACTGCAGGTCTGCTGGTGGTTCCTAGAGTCTCTAAAAGTAGAATGGGAGGCAGATCCTTTAGCTATCAGGCTCCTCTCCTGTGGAACCAACTCCCAGTTTTGGTCCGTGAGGCAGACACCCTATCTATTTTTAAGACTAATCTTAAAACTTTCCTTTTTGACAAAGCTTATAGTTAGAGTGGCTCATGTTACCCTGAGCTATCTCTATAGTTGTGCTGTGATAGGCCTAGGCTGCTGGAGGACATCAGGGTCTAATTTTCTCACTCTACTGATTTCTACTGTTCTTCATTCTACGGTTCTCCAGTTTTGCATTGTATTACATTGAAATGACTGTCGTCATTTCAGCTTTTAACTTTTTGCTCTCTCTCTTTTTCTTCATAGTAGGTACACCTGGTCTGGCGTTCTGTTAACTTTGACATCATCCAGAGAAGACGGCTCACCCGTTACTACCATCTAATGTAGAACAGATTACTAGATCAATGTGTGCTTCTGTGCTTTTTGTCTCTCTTGTTGTGTCTCTGCTCTGTCTTCTGTAACCCCAGTCGGTCGAGGCAGATGACCGTTCATACTGAGCCCGGTTCTGCCGGAGGTTTTTTTTTCCCGTTAATGGGTGGTTTTTCTTCCCACTGTCGCTTCATGCTTGCTCAGTATGAGGGATTGCTGCAAAGCCATGTACAATGCAGACGACTCTCCCTGTGGCTCTACGGTTCCCCAGGAGTGAATGCTGCTTGTCGGGACTTTGATGCAATCAACTGGTTTCCTTATATAGGACATTTTGACCAATCTGTATAATCTGACCCAATCTGTATAATATGATTGAACTTGATTTTGTAAAGTGCCTTGAGATGACATGTTTCATGATTTGGCGCTATATAAATAAAATTGAATTGAATTGAATTGAATCTCTTCTTTCTTTCACCTCTTCTCTTTCTTTTTGTTCTCTTCTTGTTCTTCCTTTACTCTCCTACTTTCCCATTGTAGTGTCCATATAATTTGAAATTCTCCCTGCAGGAATCACAATAAAGCTATTTACATGCATAAATCAAGTGGAGCACTATGGTGAAAGCTGTTTGCTCCACTTGTGAAAGCAAAATCTGTCAAGCTCTATTTGGCATTAAGACATCAATTCTTATTGCCACATTGCTAGACAGGACACTGGGAAAAAAAGAAGAAAAAAAAAAGAAAAAGGTTACACAAGCTCAAGTCTATTCTTTTTCTGTGGTATATTTAAATATTTGGTTTCAACCGTGACCTGTCCAGGGTGTACCCCGCGTCTTGCCCATTGACAGCTGGAGATGGGCACCAGCCCCCCTTGTGACCCCAGCAGGGATAAGCGTGTCGTAAAATGGATGGATGGATAGTTTCAACCGTTGCTTTTGAGAATCACTGGCCTTGGTTCAGACAAGATGCGATGACGCTGCAGGGCGTTGCATCTGTACAGCCTCCGAGTGTGAGTCCGTTCGGCTGCTCCCTTATTCAGGGGGGGGGTCGCCATTTCAAGTCATAGCAACTTGTAGGACTTGGTAGGGTTTTGATGCCAGATAACCTTCCTGACATAACCCCTGTATCAAAGACGTGGACTTAATCTGCTGCTCCACAGAAGGACGAGGCCGGGGGCATGTGTGTAAACGTCTTTATTTTACTGGCAAAGTAAAAGATTGCAAGGAAATCTATCTGTCTCTGTACCTGGTGACCATACCCTGACCAATGTCCCTGATATCAGGATTCTCTCTGCAGCTTCTAGCGACGAGTTGCTTAACCAGAAAGCATCCCAAGATGACAAGGTCAGTCTGCCTGTGAAAGTCCACTTTCCAGTTTAGTGCAATGCATCATCCTAGCGGGCAGAGGTGGCCTAGTTAGAAAAGGACACTTGCATCCTAGGATGGCTGCAGTTTGAATCCCACAGAGTGTTCCTGAGCAAGACCCTCAGTCCCAGGATGCTCTCCAGACACCCCTCAGTGGCAGCCCAAGGTGCCCCCTAAGGGATGTGTTAAACACAGGGGATGCATTTCATTGGAAAATTCAAAGCTGAAATGACCAAAAATATGATTATTTTCCTGAGTCGCTTTAGAAGATGAAGTCCAACATATATCCAATAATCAAGTTTAAATTCCTTCAGTATTTGCATCAGTTTAGTGCATAACTATTTTTTAAAAAATTATATTTATCGTAAGTATAATTTTAAAATCCTTGACCCAGGAGTACTTTCTATGGGGGTAATCCAAGTGAATCGTTGAGTAGTCATGATGCATGAATGGACAACTGAGCGTGTGGTTCGTCCATTAGCAGTCTAAAACTGCAGCAGCATTACCACAGAGCCTGTTCAGGGAAACCTACACCATCCCAGATTATTATCTTTGTCAGAAAGGAAAGTATTACCTCTAGTCATAATGTAGAAAGTGTGTCTGCCTCATGGACAGAAACTGAGTGATCCGCCTCCTGTTCTAGTTTCAAATTATTGAGAGTTGCAGAAATGTTGTAATGTGACCCATATTGAGCAGAAATGCTTGAACAGCAAGACACAGTTACTGTAATATAATAGTACCTTACATCATGTATTTGCACTTTGTAAAAGCTGCATTTTAATACAGCTGCATGCTGCCCATGTTCAGTTGTTCCTCATTTCATGTGCAAGATACCTCCTGTTTATTCTACACAAACACAAATGTTACTCTGGGTGATTTTTTTCTTTTTTTTCTTTGGATCTTCAGCTACATCTTGGCTCTAAATGTCATCGTGCTTGTTAGAGCTCCAGTGACTGTGGAGAGCGGCTGAGCCGTCAGATACGCAGACGGGAAGAAACACTCGACAGCAGTGAGGCCGGCTGTCAGTCTGGTGGCGATGGAGAACAGTGGGTCAGCGGCCTTGTTGTCCTGATCCATGTGGTCCCACCAGGGCAGGAATACAACATGCACAACATCCTGGTGTGTTCAAATCTGTCCTTTACATGAAGCCGAGAGGCGTTTTTTTTCCTGTGTGGTGACATAAAGGAGGCTCCACCAATAAAAGATTGATGGAAGGAGAAATCCTGCTATTTTAGACCAGGTTACAATTTTTTTTTTTTATGTCTCTACACCGGGTTTTGTGCTGCTCGGTTTATTAACACGACACCAGTTCACAATAAATGCCACTTTGAGGGACTTTACAAGACAAACAGGTCCAGTTCATGTACAGAATTTATTTGGATCGATATGTAGTTCAAAAACAATCCAGTTTATTCTAGTGCAAACAGAATTATATATAAATTTATTCCAAAAAAGTTAAAAACAAAACAACTGGACTTTTTTCCGAAGTTTGAAGACGTTTCACTTCCTTTCCAGGAAGCTTTCTCAATTCAAAAAGTCTGGATTAGTGTCGAGTTGCAAGCTTTATACTACTGCCCAACAAAGGCCTTGTAATGGCTTATATAACATGCAAATTGAACCGAAACAGGTCCACCCCTTAGTAATGGGGAGTGGTTAAGGTCATTGTTGGCCTGCAAATTGAACCGAAACTGGTCCACACCTCTGCAATGAGGAGTCGTTAGGGTCGTTATTGGCCTGGTTTACAAGAGCGATGTTTTGATCACCCGTATGGGGGTGATGATTGAGGTGATAATTTGCCGGAATCAACCCTATAGCTGTATTGTACGTTTTTGAGAGTTGGAACCTAAGTCCTCCTCCTGTTTTGGTTCAATTTGCATGTTATCACAGACCAATCTGTCTGGAGGATTTGATTGAATTGACTTTGTAAAGCACCTTGAATTGGCGCTATGTAAAGTGGCTCCACTGATATTTTAAGTGCCTCGTTGTTTAAAGAAAATACCAATTTTTGCCACTTCTCAGTCTTGTTTTTGTTACACCTGCATTTAATAATTTTCTGGCAAGTTTGCATTGTGAAACAACTGAGCAAAAATATATTTTTTTTAACGGCTAACAGAAGCCTTGTTAAGTTTGTAAAAGTTGTGTAAAGGTTTTGGGAACGGGGAAGAATATTTTATTGCATGAATCGGTTGCAACTAAGTTAAACTCTTTTTTTCTGGTTCTTGTTCAATGCTCAGTCAGACGTTGGACACGCGTCTGGGGGTCAGGCTGGCTCCACAAACCCTTCTCGACATCAGAATCTGGTGATGTTCAAGCAGCCGTAGGTCATCAGAGATTGTTTAGTGCCTGAAGAAGTGTCTTGGTTCTGTATCAACTGCAGAGCATCTAACAGAGTAAGAGGGATTGCTGTTGGCAGAGACGTAAGCTGCCTTTCAGTGAAAGGCTGATCATTACGGTCTCCATTAACTCCTGTGTCCTCCCCTCCGCTACAATAGGTGGTAGACTAATGACTTATACATTATACATTGTTTCTTCCAGTAACTGCTTCTCACTTTACCGGTACGGGAGACTCCCGGTCTCCAAGAGGTTCCTGCACAACGTCAAGTCTGCAGTTCCCCACAACCGTCGTCCTGGATTGTTTTTCCTCGTTCCCCCCCCCCCCCCCCCCCCCCCCCCGTTCATTACGATCTGCTTCGACCTTGAAGTCTTAAAGGTCAAAACCCCCCATTGTTTCCTTCTTATTCCATTGTGTTGTGAAAAATGTTATGTTGCACAGGCTCGTGATGAGGGATTGCTGCAATGCTAATGGTTTGATGAAGCCGGCTTGGTAAATAGGAAGGGTAGCTTGTTGCTTGCATATGTACATAACTTGGATCTGTTTGTCTTGTAAAAGTGCGTTGCTATGACATTTGTCGGGAATTGGTGCCATGATGAGTAAACTGAATTAGTCAAAAAATAAAATAAAATAAAAAAATAAAACCCAGCTATCTTAGTTGTAAAATACCTTCAGGTCAGTCATATTGGATAGATTAAGTACCAACTGTGAGCTGCAGTTATTAAAGTCCTGATTCAGATTTACAGTTGGATTTAGATCTGGGCTTTGACTAGGCCATTCTGACACTTGAATGGGCTTTTTTTTCCTTGTTTCTCTCACTGTACATTTAGGGTCATTGACCAGGATTCCCTTGTATTTAGCTCTTTGCATCTTCCCATAAGTTTCCCTGTCCCTGCAGAAGAAAGGTGATGCTGCCACCACCATGACTTGTGGCGTGAATGGTAATAACCTGCCGTGTTATTACTTTGTATGGTAGTGAAAAAACAAAGGAAAATCCCCAAATAGTGGCAAATATAGATTAGTCAATGACCCCATCCAGAAAATGGACATGCTAAACACAACCACTGGGCCAGGAGGATTCTCTCTTAATGACTTCGTCCAAAAAAACGAATCTCTGAGCCAAATGCCCATTCAGTGAAGAAGCAGCTTGGATGCTGCTTTTTCAAACTTTGTGGCAAATGACCCTGAACCATCACTGATCTTTATTTACATGTTCAAACCTCTCAACCAAAGTCAAAAAAAAAAATTCCGCTTAAGAACGAAAATTAAATAATTTATATTTTATTGTAATACGTTCTCGTTAGATTTAGCACCGTCAGAGCCTTAGAAGCTGCTTTGTCAAAGTAATCTCCTCTTCTAAAGGTTACCATTTTTTGCCCAGGCTCCTGAATGCATCACGTCCTCCCTCCTCATCCTCTGCCCCCCCACCCCTATCATCCAGCAGCAATCCCCTCCCTCTGCTTCCCCTCAGCCCCCTCCCTTTCCTGCCGGCCTCTCGGCAGAGGATGTGTCTGGGAGAGAGAGTGTGTGTGAGGGGAAAAGGGGAAAGCCGTTAGTAGCATGGATATGTGCCCTCTCTCCTCCACCCTTTCTTCTCCTTCCTCTTCCCCTCCGTCTCCTCTCCGTCTCTCCTCGCCCTTCTCTGCCCGCGTTGCGCACTGGTCGCCCTCAGTGCTGGCCCTCGGGGGTTGAAGGAGTCTCGTCGGGTGGACGGGCGGCTGAAAACTAAACTTCAATGTCAGCTGGGGACCAGAAGAATGGAGGTGACAAACCTAAAGGTAAAGAGAGCAGCAGCAGCAGCAGCAGCTTTTCTGAATGACCAACACCCACTTCTCTATAGTCTCTGAGCAGAAATGAACAACACGGA
The DNA here is from genome assembly GCA_037039145.1 of Fundulus diaphanus. Lineage (NCBI taxonomy): Eukaryota > Metazoa > Chordata > Actinopteri > Cyprinodontiformes > Fundulidae > Fundulus > Fundulus diaphanus. The sequence continues at coordinate 9,973,106 of CM073134.1, read as the reverse complement.
TCAGCTTCTCAGCCAGACAAAAATGAATGAAGTGTCCTGCCTGAAGGAGTCAGCTTAGGAGTGATGTATTGATCTGTGGCCTCTGATTCCATATCGATCCCCATCCTGTCCCTCAAGGATGGATAATAGTCCTGCAGAGCAGGTTGAATATTCTGAGAAAAGAAAACACAAACCTGGTGTCTGTCTGAATTTCGTTTTCTGATCTGAATGTTGGTTTTGCTGTATTTCAGGAGGGGTTCACATTTTTGCATGTGTTCTACAAAAAAAAGTGAGCGTTTTAATGAGAAACGCGCTTTTAAACTAGACTAATGAACATTTCAAAGGCAATTAAGTTTAAATGAGTTAAATGAACATGCAGAATGAAGTCGGGCTGTTTTGACGTGACTGTTTAAAGGGAAAGTGTCCTGTTCTCGTCTCTGCCAAACATCGTATTAATCCTATGTGCGTTAGAGAACAATCCATAAAATATTAATGTAACCATGAGTAAATCAGACTAAAAATAATTTGTGCATTTGATTTTAGAACCTTTCTTTGCTGTATTTGTAGTATTGAAGTACATGAGAAAAAGGTAGAAAATTACATTCATAGCCATGATGAGGGGTTTTAAGCTCGTGAAGAGCTGCAGATTAGTTTCCTTTGTGATGATTGCTGAATAGTCTCACTGGGGACGATCCTGCAGAAATGAGCAGTTTCAGTGTCACATGTGAGACAGACGGGCTGAACAAAGTGGAAATGAGCCCCAGCAGCATAACAAAAAAAATCATACGAATATCCCTTTATTGTTTCGGATCTAGAAGTATTCGCCTTTTATTGCATTTTGCAGGAGAATAATCTCACACAGAATGCTTGCAATATGGGCGAATTTATTTAGAGGGCGAAAGAAATCCTACAATCTGTTACTAATCTTTCTAAACTGTCCTGGGTCCTCTGTCATGCTCACCCCAGATGTTGCCTGCAGGATTTGGGTCTGAGGACTGAGGTGACCGTTGAGCAGGGCTCCTACACAGTCTGGAAAAGTCTGGAATGATGTTTGCCAGTTTTCCAGGTCTGAATAAGTATGGAAAAAGGTTTGATTTTTCCAGGTTTTTGTTGTCTTTAAAGTTCTAAAGATCCAAAAATGTAATAATACTTGATAAGTAGTGTTTTTACCTTAATATATAATATATGAGTATCTATAGTCATATAGTAGTATTTACATATTAACTTAAAATGCCAAACAAAACACTAAAAAAGCATTTTTTAGTGTTTTTACAAACAAAGCCAAGAAACTAAAGTTCTCAAAGCAGAAATTGTGTTTGCCCTTAATAGGGAAATTCTTGAAATACTTAAAAATATTTTGAAATTTCTACCGCAGAGAGGTTTTATTACTATAATTAAACCTTTATTTATTTATGTAGCTTAATTTAGAAACAAGTTTTTATTTACAAGAGAGATCTGTTGGCACATATTTAAAAACTGATCCTTAAACAACACAACGCTTGCTAAAATACAGCGTCACATTGCAACAAAGTAAAAATGTAAGAGCAAAAGCAAGAATCTTCTTAACGAGTGGTAAAATCACCCAGACAAATCTGATCCGACGGTTTTGGTTCCTGCTGAAGGTGATTCCTGGGTGAAGGTGCAGAGGAAGAGAGAAAGATGTTTTTACCAACTCGGTACGGACCGAGGGAGCGCAGAGAGAAACAACTTCCTGGCATCGTAGACTGGATCCGGTGTGTTTGGGTGACATTTAGGAGGCCAAAAACAGAGGCGATAAACCTAATATGCTGTTAACGCAGGAAATAAAAATACCTTTTTGTGCCAGTTTTCAAAATGTACAGTCTCAACATCATAGCTGTCACCATCCTCGTTCCTGAGGACCTCCCCGACATGCTGCATCTTCTTCCTCCTATTGAGGGCCCGTGGTGCTCATACCTGGAGTCCACAGATTATAGACCAGGGTTTTCTAGACCAACGCAGTCAAACTCCAATCCTTGACGACCGATGTCCTGAAACTCTTAGATGTGTCCCTTGGCCTACATACCCTGAACCAGCATGCAGTGAAGCTGCTAAAGAGCTGATATTAGAGTCAGGTATGCTGAAGCAGAGATGCATCCATAAAAGCTGCAGGACCTCAAGCCCTGGAGCTAGAGACCACTGCTCGAGATCGATGGATAAAAATTCATGGTTTGCCTCCTCATTACTTCGATTAGGGAGGGCTGTTGTTCTCCCCCCTCCTCTTTAGAATAAATACGGTAGAAATCTACCAAAAAAGCAAGATAATTATATTCAATATTACTTTTTCATGATTATTCATTAATTTTAATAACTTTCAATGCCACTTGGCTACCATGAAAAATATGCAATATAGGTATAAAGGACCTGTTACACTAATAACAAACAAAAACAATCCAGATTCACCATTTATTAATATAGGAAGGCTGAGTTTCTCTAAGAATCACCACAGAACGTTATGAAACTTGCCAAGATTGTCATATATGTTAAGTTATAATGCATGTTTTGTAAAAAAAAAAATGAATATTGCTAACAAGACCGTTTTCTCCAACTCTTTAACTAAAATAAAGTGCAATGTAGGTATATTACACTATTATTACATTAATAATTCCCAACAAAAACAATCCAGATTCACAAGTTATACCTTAATTATTACTATAAGAAGGCTGAATTTTTTACAGAATCACTGTATAATGTTATGAAACTTGGCAAGATTGTCATATGTCTTAAGTTATAATGCATGTTTTGTAAAAAAAAAAATCAATATTGCTAACAAGACAGCACATATATTTTTTTTACATCTGTTTTCACTTGATCCGGGCCTGTTCCTTCTCGCCATAATTTTACGATCTTTATGAATTTCCAAAACTAACTACACAACACCATAAGTGTTGGAGAAAACCAATCAGGACAACCACGTTTACAGGATCCAAATATGTTGGTAAAGTTTGGAGCATCGTGGACCCGCTGATTGGTCGGATCTCTGGGGAAGGGATCAGATTTAGCTTCTCGCCTGTACAAAAGGCTGAATAATTTGCCCTTTCCTGAACTGGGAAATAAAACAGCGGCAGATATTACAACAGAGTCGGGTTAAAGTTAGTCCAGATGCCACAAATAGCAGCGAAAAGGCGCCCATGCCTCAATCCACAAATTAAGCCTACCTTAGCTCTGTGCTGTCTGCGTTTTGTGAAGCCTACCAATGAATCTACAGTTTTATAAGCAGTTCAAACTTAATAATTTATACTCAAAAGTTATGAATGCTCTAAAAACTGAGGGAAAATTTTGAAAACGGCATGGGAGAAAAAGTATATGGTTCCATAATGAAAAATGTGTGGAAACCCTGATGGAAGATGGTTGATGTTTCTGTTCGGTGAGCCTTTTCTGCCACGATTTGACAATTTATTTTGGATCGCTATTCTACTGAAAGACCCGGGGACGACCTGCTATCAGATAACATCCATTTAAAATCTCCTGGTACGATGTTATGCACTCCAGCAAGGACCCGGGGCCTTCGGGAGAGAAACAGACCCACAGCATCACAGATCTTCCACCATACTTATCAGTAAGCATGAGGAGCTTTTCCACGCATTCCTCCTTTGTTCACATCAAACCCACCGGGAGTCTTTGCTCAGTCGCATCTCATCCGACCGAAGCACACGGTCCCGGTTACACGTTTGCTCGTGATAATGGGGCTATTTCCTGGCATGCCTCCCAGACGGTCCAGTTGGCACGCAGATGGCATCTACTGCCGGTTATGCAGCCGCGGTGACCTCCAGATGCCACTAGGAGATATTTTTCTGCTCCCTTATCATCCTTTTTGCGGTGCATGGTGGCGAGATAAATATCGGTCCTCGTCCAGTCTAGCGGTGAGTTACTAAAAGAAAACGACCTCTTTGAACTCTTCATATTTCTACCCAGAGGAAACAAGGTAGACATTGGAAAGTCTTCAAACTCCTGTCAAAAGTAAAGATAAAAGGAATTTACATTTGAATAAACAGCGCAGGGGATTGTGGGATGCCGTCTACAGGATTTGGATTCAATTTATGCAGAACGAGTCCAAAGAAAGGCCAGACGCAGCTCCACTGATCCCACCCGCCCAATCAATGCGCTGTTCGCCCCTCTCCCATAAGATAAGATAGTCTTTATTGATCTCACAATGGAGAAATTCACCATCAGGTAAAAGCTTCAGAAGCCTCAAAACCAAAGCTAATAAACTTAGAAACAGCTTCTTCCCCAGAGCGGTGAGGCCAATCGCCCCCTGATGGGAGACTGCAGCTTTTAACCCTACTGTTACTAACCCATCATCCCCTAAATGTAATTGCCTACCTGCATTATTATCTATTATCTCAAAATATCTAAATGCACGTTTCTGTAAATGAATCCTCAAATCATTGCATAAAAGCACCTTATTACCTCATTAATTGTTATCTGTGACTCTTGAATGACAACTAGTTCATACAAATTTTTAAATCTTCATTTAAAAAAAAATAAAATAAAACTTAAACAGTATAATGGGGGGAAAAAAAACACTGTGACCCTCGTTCTTCGCATGTTTGTTTGGCCAAAAAGAAATCTCACCACAGTAACACGCGGTGACATTAAAGAATCTTTGAATCTTCAAATGTACTCATTTTAAAGGTAGATTTTGTTCAGTACAAGATTAAGCTACTGCAAAAACCAAATCCTGTTAATGGATTTTGCACATTTTAACCAGAAGTGATCAATTGATCTCTCTCTATCTTAAAATGATCAAACATTTTACAGCTTTACATGTTAAAAGATTTTTATCAAGGACAGATCTAAAAGGTGCACAACACCAGCCCTCGAGGACCGGAGTTTGACACCTGCCGTTCAGATAAAAGCAACAATATGTCTTAGAATGGCCTAGTCAAAGCCCGGACCCAAACCAGATGGTAATCTTTGGCAAGCCTTTAAGATTCCTGTTCAAAATGCTCTCCGCTCAACCTGAGTTGGAGCTTTTATGCAAAGAAAAAAAATTCCCTGTGCAAAGTGGGTGAAGCTTTAGCTTGGAGTTTAGGAGTTTAGCAAATTAAGAAGACTTTGACATGTTGTTAGTTAGGAGGTACGTTGAGATTGCTGCCAAGTAAAAAGCAACCAAATTTGAAACAACTGTCGGATAAATGGAGTTTCAGCGTGCCGTGGGCCCACAGGCCTCAGATAAGCTGTTTCCCTGCTGATGCTGGAGCAGCCTTAATGCGGGTTAATCACTGGATCACTGCTGTATTGTTCTCCGCTTTGGTTGAGGTAGACTCACACAGGCTCGTCATTTTTCTTGCATGTGAAGTTTAGTGGTTCATTGGGTTGCAGTTTTGCTGATGACAACGCTTCAGCGTCATCAGATTAGGAGACAGTCCCATGACCTCCTCTGAGACAGAGACGGGTCTGTTTGTGTAACTGAGACGTCCAAATATCTGCACAAAGGCTGACGTAACTGAGAGAAGCTGTTTTTGTCGTGACGCTTTTCTAACGTTTCGCTGGCCACCTCTCTCCTCTGAGTCACTCATGAGGTTGTTCTGCTGAAGCCAATCATGTAATTCAGACCAAAGCCTCTTCTGTCTGACTAACAGATCAGGAATCATATCCAGGCTTCCTGACGGGTCTGATGGCAGCAGACCCTCGGCTCCATCTTCTTGTCTCCATTAGAGGAAGAAGATTGTGCAGCAATCGTCTCCCAGGGTTAGTATGGTCACTCGTTAGATTCAGATTCAGCTTATTTACCATTTGCAGTATATTAAAAAACACTTTGCAAAAGGGATGCAAGTAGCTCAAGTGCACAGTTTTGCGTTCACACAAACAAAGGGGCGAAAACAATCGGCACCCAATATATACGGCGAGAGGGGCACATAAAAAGAACATTTTAAACTAAAACCTAACAAATGAAATAAAACAAAGTGCTTTATCAGTCATTATAGAGGTTATGATCTTCAAGTAGCTGCAGAAAGTTCAGTTCCTATCCAGACATATCATTTCTCTTTTTTCTGGCGTTTATCTCCTCCTTTGGTGGACATACTTTTCAGAAGAAACAAAATTAGACCTCTGGGGAGGAAGAAAAACTTTTGTTTTGCAGATATATAAGAATTTTGGCAAGACTTGGGGGGGGGGGGGGGGGGGAGATTCCACACAAATGGAAAATATTAAATAGGAGAAAGAAATTCACATTTAAGTCAAGCGCTGCGATGCTTGACTTAAACCTAGAAAAACCCAGAACATATGTGGCTTGTTCGTAAATGGTGGAAGATGGGATCCTGCTCTCTCAAAAGATAATACGGTCGCAAGATTTCAGTTACATGTACAACTGTCCTTTAATTTAACAAATGAGATCAAATCATGGGGCGTTTGGACGTCGTGCAAAACTCTACCAGCCGTCAAGCACGGTGGAGGAGGAATCATGGCCTGGATTTGTTTTTGAGCCCTCTGCAGTCAGCCAGTCGCCCACAAGCACCTCTGCTTACCAGAGTATCCACTTTCACACGGCAGGCCATCCCGAAGTTTGCTGTGAACTGGGTCATCGGCAGGGAAAAGAACGGCCCAGTCAAAGCCCAGACCTCAGGTTGATTAAAAATGCTGCGGTGGGGCCTTTAGAGAGCTGTGCAGGAAACAAAGATACTTCTCTTCTGCAACCTGAGAGACAGAAAACCACTAATGGGTAACTGCTGCTGGAGCGATTCTGCACGCTAATGGATCATTGGGTGTCCTTACTTTTGTTTTCACACACAGCTTTCCCTTTTGGGGTTGTTTCTGTTAATTAAATAATGACACCAGAATCAACCGTGTGTTTTTTGCACAGCTGATGCTAGATTGAGAAAAATGTCAAACCCGGTGGGGACCGGATCGTTTTATCACATCCTAACATATTAAACTCTAGATGGGAAAGAGGGTGTCCTTATTTTTGACTGACTAAAGCACAGGAAAAAAATCTGAAAATCCCTTGTTTTATGTAATAAATGTCTGAAAGATCACGTAAAGACTTCAACAAAAATAGAGCTAAGGGTTATTTGTCACAAATCTACGTTTGGCTGGAAATAGTTCTGGTCCATCAGCTAAATTGACCTGAACCGCTGCAGTTTTCTGCTGGGAAACTCTTTCATCAATTCACAAACATCAGTTGGATAAGTGCTTTAAAATGTCGTGGTTCTCAGAAACCCCTTGAAGCAAACGGCTCTTTGAAACCAGGACTCAACCTTTTCCCATGACAGAGAAGCTGCAGCTGGCCAATTGAAGCTCTTCACCAAGTTTAACTTGATCGCCAGCGTCATTTTCTCTGGAGCAACTGCAGCGCCGCTTCCAAGGAATGTTTGCAGAAACAAAGTCCACTCCGCTTCGACGTTCGTTAGGGCTGGGAAGCTTTCGCTCAGAAGTGATTGTCGACGATTTAACGTGATTCTCATGATTAACGTGATCTGTCGGTGTGATTTGATTGAATTCCACTTTGAAAAGTGCCTTAAGATGACACGTGTTGTGAATTGGCGCTGTATAAATAAAACTGGATATAAACTGAATGAATTTTAATCTATTTCTCATTTAGAAGCAAAATGGGAAGCTTCCCCTGTATTTTTGCTGAATGTTGAGACAACACGATTAAGGTTTCTGTCTGAAAAATAATAATTTGACATGTGAAAAAGAAATACAGCGCCTTGCAAAAGTATTTACAGCCCTTACACTTTCTCACATTTTACAGTTACGACCACAAACCTTTCAGTGTATTTTATTGGGATTTTATGTGATAAACCAACACAGAGTGGTGCATAATTGGGAGGCAGAAGGAAAAGGATGATTTGTTTTTAAACTTTTTTACAAATGAAAATCTGAAAAGTGTGGCATGCATTGGTTTTCAGCGCCATCTTTTGATGTAATTACAGCTGCAAGTCTTTTAGGTTATGTCTCTGGAAGGAGAAAATGGCAATGTCTGTTAGCTGTAATTTTTATGTGTTGCCACAGATTATGAATTTGGATTTAGGTGTGGACTTTGACTAGGCCATTCTGCATGCTTTGATACATACCATTGTCTTGCAGGAAGGTGAACCTCTGCCCTAATCCCAGGTCTTTCAAAGCCTCTCACCGATGTCTTTATAATGTCAACCTCTATTTAGCGCCATCAAGCCTCCCTTCAACTCTTCAAGCTTCCCTTTCCCTGCTGAAGAAAACAATTCCCACACCATGATGTTGCCGCCACAATGTTTCATTGTAGGGATGATGCATGCAGTTTGAATTCTGCAGCTCACTTATTGTTTTGTATCTATGCTTCTCCAAAAAGGCAAAAGTTATGAAGAGCACAGCCAGTGGTTCACCTGTCAACAGATTCTCCACCAGAGATGTCAGTCTTTACAGCTCCTCTAGAGTTACAATGGCCCCCTAAGCTGCTTTTCAATCAACCAATGCTCTCCTTGCTCAGCCTCTCAGTTTTGGTGGACATCCATGTCTTGCTCGGTTTGTAGGTGGTCCATCGCCTCTCCATGTTTAGATGACGTGTTCCTTGGTCTTCATGACGCTGTTTGTTTACTAATGTTCTCTCTTGCTTTTATTCCATTTTATTTTCCTAAATTTAATCATGTAAAGCACTTTGCATTGTCTTTGTACTGAAATGTCCTATATAAATAAATTTGCCTTGCCTTGCCTAATGAACCTCGGAGGCCAAAACAGAACAGCTGCATTTATACTCGGACTGATTTACTAATAATTCTAATAATTTTACTAATTAGGTGAATTCAAAAGGCTTTTGATTGCACTGGATTTTATCTAGTGGTATCAGAGTAAAGAGGGCTGAATACATATGCACACCACACTTTTCAGATTTGTAGAACATTTCAAAAACCAGGCATCATTTCACTTCTGAAATAATGCCTGGTTGGTTCTGACTTTACAATGTCAGTAATATACCTGCTTTGATACAGTAGATTTATGCCTTTATTCCTGGAAAAATCGTTTTTCTCGAAACTTTTGCACTTTTCGACATCGGCAGACATTCAAGTTTTTTCTTGCAAATATGTGAAATGAATCTAAAAAATTCTGAGTTTCTTGTGGAAAATTTCTCCTCTGTGACCAATAATTAGTTCTCTTTAATCTCCAATGGCCGTAGATTATATGTCTGGGAAGATACGAGAATAAAGTCATAATATTAGTTCAATCTGAAAAACTCACAGAGAAAGAAATGGCAATTAGAAGGATTTTATTGACACAATATTTTAAGTCTTTGGCGCTCAGACCTCGGCAGGAACATTAATACTGAATTATACTTTAATATGCATAAGTAGATGTATGAGAATAGGGATGTTCCCCCAGGTCTGAAACTGGTGGTGGAGTGGAGATAGAAGAAGTTTGTTCAGTCCATATGGTGATCTGTTTAAGATAGATGTCCAACTTGATAAACACAGGTTTGCATGAACTGTCCATGATGAGCAAGCTTGAAGCGACTGTGGAGAGGAAAAACTCCCCTTTGGGAAGAAACCTCTGGCCGAACCGGGCCCAACATGGTGGTCTTCTGCCGGACCAATAACGAGGTGATGGGGAGTGCTGAAGACTGAAGGGAGAAAACACTCTGATGGGTTGAGGATGGAGGAACGTCTTGGAAGCTAGATGAACTCAGCTATGATGGTGGAGAAGGGGTTGGGGGTGGGTTGAATCGGACATCTGATTCAAAATCCGACATGCAATCCGTTTGCGCTTGCTGGTTAGCAGGCTGAGACGTGGATTTGAAGTTGCTTTTAAGATGAGCGCGGGATGCTGATTGGCTTCATGGAGGTGCGGTTCGTAGCTGATTGGCTCACATCAGAGGCGGATCGGACTCTGATTGAATGGAGGCAGGCGATGAGTTTCTTCAATTGAACTTGCGCTTCAGCTTCATGTGTACAAGAATAAAGAACATTACGAGAATAAAGTTGGATACTAGAATAAAGTCCTAATATTACAAGAATAAAATCACACAGTCGTTTGCACAATCGTTTCAAAATCCTGACAATAACAATTTGATGCTGATTTGCTAAAAAGCATCATAGATGGTTCATATTGAGTATCTCCTTATTTATGAAATAGATACCAAAGTATAACTTAATAAGATACTCAAGATTCCTCATTTTAACATGGGGGGAAGACTGCACTTTTTTGTAAGTTTTCATAAATTTACTACTGCATTTCTCACAATTTTATGACTTTATTCTCATAATTTCCAAAAAGAGAAAAAATGGCCACCCGCACCCCGCTAAAAGGGGGTCGCCGGTCTCTGGTGGCGTTATTTTGGGGGTTGCAGGCTGAGAAGTTTGGGAACCCCTGGTCTATTACATAGAATTCCAATAAAATCAATTAAAATATGTGGTTACAGCCTAAGAAAACGGAATAAATTTAAAGGGTGTGAATAATTTCACAAGTCTGTATGAGGAAAACCGAATATATTTTAAGTCCTATGCTCTAAAATCTCTACTGCGGTTTCATCTGACCAGAGGAGATTCTTGGTGTAGTTATGGCTACATTTGTGAGCAACTAACAGACGTTCCTCCCCTACGTCTCATAATCTGTTTCCCAGAGGCTGCTGTATGGCCAGAGGTGGAGCGGGCAGAGTGCTTGGCCCGCGGCGCCGCTCTAAAGTGGGCATCGGGAGTTTTCTGTCGGCCCGAACATCTGGAGCGACTGAGCCAGTACAAGAAGAGAGAGAGCCAGAGGACGGCCTCCATCCACACCAGACTGAAGGTCAGAACGAAGCAAAAAGCTGCACAGAGACAGGAGACGATGCAGTTTCAATCATGGCCAACAAAGCCGATTCTTTATCAGTTATTATCAGTTTTTAAAGTCTGTGAAGGTATTTCAGTGGTTTTTCCTTTGGACTTGGCTGCTTTTTCCCCTCATTTTCAGTACAATCCTTGTACTTGACCATGCCAGCATGTTGTGCAGACATCAGGACAAAGGAAGTGACAGACCTAAACATCATATACAGCAAATGCATAGTATCAGGAAGTCTTTGCATATCTTTGTGAATAATTCAATTAAGAAAGATCCATCAACCTGCAGCTGATCATCCACTTAAAAACTGAAGCCAAAAAAAAAAGAAATCAAGCAAATTGTGTTTTTTTCACACATTGCTCTAAAAATATACAGACAGATTCTGAAAATAAGTGAAAAAGTGAAAAGAGAAAATCTCTGTTGATTAATACTCATGTGATCGCCAACACAACCTCCTGACATCGTTTGTCTCCAGTCCATGGTCCAGTCGTACCTGGAGGGGGTCGGTTGGGGTCTGGAGCAGCTGCGGGAGGCCCGGGACCAGCTGAGGGACGTGTCTCTCACTTTGAAGGAAGCAGGACTGGAGTCGGATGGAAACACCGACTGTCTGACGTCTCTGGAGAAGCTGAGAGACGTTTCAATCAACCACCGTCAGCTCTTCGCCGCCGTCAGCAACCTGCCGCGACTTTACGCCAGTGAGAAGCTCTACGCTGATGTAGAATCGTGCAGTTTGCATAAAAAACAGTGTTTTACAGTTCTGGTCAGAAATTTACATACGATGAGCCTGTGTGACTAAATTTTGACCCATAATTTGAACCGTTGCTTTTCCAGTTTCAATGATTAGAAAGCACTTTGTAAACTTGAGTGATTTTAGAAAACAAGAATTAGGTGCTCAAGTTCGAAGATGAGGTTCCCTCAGATAATGTGAAAGTGGTGGGTATGTTCAGGAACAACCCAGAAGCCACCAAGGCTCGTGTGGTTGCTCCTCAATTTCTTGAGAGACACTTAAACAAGTTCTTCTAGAGTGTTCTTAACGTTAAAGAGTATCCACTTTTGCTATACACACGCTCAGAATGAAGGATTGCTGCAACATTAACAATTTAATGCGACTGACTTTCCACTGTTGATACATACTTGCTCAGTTTCAGGGATTGCTGCAACATTAACAATTTAATGTAATTGACTATCTACTGTTGATACATACTTACTCAGTATTAGGGATTGCTGCAACATTAAGAATTTAATGCGACTGACTATCCACTGTTGCCACATGCTTGCTCAGTATGAGGGATTGCTGCAACATTAACAACTTAATGCTGACTATCCACTGTTGGTACATACCTGCTCAGTTTCAGGAATTGCTACAACATTAACAACTTAATGCAAATGACTATCCACTGTTGATACATACCCACTCATTATGAGGGATTGCTGCAACATAAATAACTAAATTCTTACTATCTACTGTTGTTGCGTGCTTTCTCGGTATGAGAGATTGCTGCAACATTAATGTCATGATACAATTTTCTATCCATTGTTGCTACATGATTGTTCAGTATTAGAGATTGCTGTAACATTAGCGGCTTAATGCTATTGACTATCCACTGTTGATACTTACTTGCTCTGTATGAGGGATTGCTGCAACATTAACAACCTAATGCTGACTATCCACTGTTGTTACATGCTTTCTCAGCAGGATGGATTGCTGCAAAATTAATGACATGATACTATTGACTTTCCACTGTTGATACATACTTGCTCAGTGTTAGGGATGGCTGTAAAGCTAACAACACCATGCAATTGACTATCCACTGTCATTACGTGCTCGGTCAAAGGGAGGGGTTGCTGAGAACTTGGATGGGTTTCCTTAGAAAGCTTTGACCAGTTTGAAAAATAAACTGAGCTTGACTGCATGGTTTGATAACTGATCAAATTGGCACACAATACGTATTTCTGTACATAAATTGGATTTTGTTTTGTGAAGTTCTTTCAGACCACGTTTATTGTGAATTGGCGCTAGATGAATAAGCTGAAACCGAATTACTAGCGGGGTTATATTAATAATAGTTTTACAATTCTAGTTTTAAAAATATTTTGTGCTTTTGTTGTATTTCTAGCCCACTTCGTTAAAAAGTAATGTGACTTTCATGTTGATGGTGAGGCGATGTAAACCACTGACCTGAACTGTATTTGGGAGAGATAAAATATTTCAGTCTAATTTTGAAAAAAATGTTTTTGTTAAAAAATCTCCATTTGTTTTCAGAAGATCAGATAAGTCACTTTTCAAATTTTTATATTTACGGTCACTCCGGTTTTATTGTGCCACAAAGTGACTGTTAATAAAGCAAAATTTCAATTTCAAAGACTTTTTTAAAGCATTAATAAAAGATGAATAAATATTCCAGCAAATTAATAAAAAACAGAAATGTTCTGTTTTTAAATCATGTTTTTTGCTAATTCTGTTGGAAATTTGTATTTCCAGAGGGTTTTGGTTGATTTTGACCTGTTGGAACTGGGACAATTTTTCCTCTCATGTCTTTTATATAAAGCCCTTTATTAAAAAAAATTAAAAAGCATTAATGTTATTTTCAAAACACACCAACGCCCTGTCGATAAAACTCACCCCGCTGTAGACTGACGCAGGGTTCAGTGTTTACGTTGTGCAGAAACCATTCACTTCCCAAAAGACTATTATTGAGTTTAACGCTTCGTTTTCTCTGGCTCTTGTAGTTCGGAGCATGGTGCTGGAGACGGAGCGTCTGGTGGAGTCCAGGCGGCTCCTGGAGGCCCACGCCCGGCTGATGGACCTGGAGCGCTGGCAGGACGACATCCTCTGGCAGCTCCACGGTGCCGCTGGGACGGCAGGAAGTTCCCTCAGCAGCGAGGATAAAGAGCTGGTGGCCAAATATTTCTCTGGAGTCAGGCAGCTGGTGGACGCCCTGGGTGAGGACATCTCTGAGACACGGTTTACTAAGTAATGCTGAAAAACTGAAAGCTGGAGCTGTTTCCCTTCATGTTCCACCCAGTGTAAATGAAATAATAATATGAATGAACTCAATTCTTAACCCCTCCACATTCATTTTTTGAGTCAACCTTTTTAATTCAGGGAATTTCACACATATTTTACTTTTACACAAAGGTTCTGTGGCAGCTCTGCTAAACAAAACAACAACACTAACACACGGCTGTTTGCTCAAACCTGCACATAATTAATTTGGTGCTTTTATTGAGGCTTTTGAGCTGAGAAGTTTTGAACTGAAAACTGGTTCAAAATGATGAACACAGGATCAAAGATATAGCTAAACCCCCGTTAATATTTGATCAGAGCAGGTTGCCCTGAAGCCAAGCTGTTGGCACGACATTTGACGACTCTTGGCTGAGCTTGTTGGGTCTATTTAAGATGGTTCTTTACCTGGCCGCTGAGACCCGGCCGCTGAGCACAGTTCATCATTTTTCAACAGGATTTGGATTGAAGTGTTGGGAAGGTCTTCTCCAATAGTTGGTCATCTTTATCCGTCCCCCAAACCAGTTTAAATGTGTGTTTGGGGTCAGTGTCCAAGCCTCCACCGTCTAAATGTAGGTTAGAGGAGAAGTTGGGGATTTTTTTTAATTACTTAATCGACTTTGTGCTTTGTGCTTCAACGCTCACGTGGGCAATGACAGTGGGACCTGGAGGGGCGTGGCTGGGAGGACAGCCCACCTGATCTGAGCTCGAGTGTTGTTCTGTTGTTGGACTTCAGTGCTCGTCATGGACTGTCCATAACGAACACCATGTTCAAGCACATAAGGGTGTCCATATGTGCTCTTGGCACCAGGACACCCTAGGCCGTAGTTCAATGATCGGAAAATGTGGAGGTTGTCCCCCTTCCTTATTTCCTCCACATCATGCAACGTGAAGCAGACTCTCAGCAGGATTCTGCCATGTTTGGCAGCTGTCAAAGATCTCTATGCTCTAAAAGCCTGCCGTTGACTCGTCTTCATGCTCCGTTCATGGACATTTAAAGCTTGCTTCTTTGGGACTTATGTGGTTCCTGGGTTGTACTTGAGCATCCGTCCTTTTTGCTTGATCCTGACTGTGTAGGTGACGTCATAGGTGGTTCATATTGAGGCAGACTGGTCAGGGATTAAATATTTGCTCTTTTATTCCACCACCGAGTTCATATTTTAATTTTATAAAACATCTTTAACCAAAAACGTTAAAAACGAATCAAAGGTTCATCATCTGCTCTGTGGCTGCAGGGAAGGAGCTGTGGGCGGTGGTGAGCAGCTCTCTGGCTCTGGCCCGTCAGAACCCCACGCCGTTCGTATCAGCGGTGAGGATAGTGGAGCGGGAGGAGGCCCTGGACCAAGCTCTGCTGGCGGAGAGAGGAGGGACCCCTGCCAGCAGACCCCTGCCTGCAGGACGGCCTCGCTGCTGGAGAGCTTGCTTCTTCCAGGTCAGCATTACCCGATGAGGACAAAACCCGAACACGACAAACTTCAACCGTGTAGGCTCCGGCCTGTCATCTCTCCTGTTTTTCTCCCCCTCAGGTACTAGAGGAGGCGGTCTCTGCGCGATTTCGCAGCGTTTCCTACCTGCACACACGGGGCCCAGGTTTAGCGGGCCACCTGTCTGCTCTCCAGCACGCCGTCATGACTGACCTGGCCACAGTACGCCACCTGCTGGAGCACTGCGTCCCACCTCATTACCAGCTGACTGCAGCTTACCTGAGAGCCAGCCACCGCTGTTTACACACTCACCTGGCGCAGGTCAGTCATGTTCACCTGCAGCGCCTGTATTTTTTTCATCTAAGAATGAGGTGCATGGGAAAGATTTCCAGACTTTCTCCTTCTGCCAGTTTCTAAATGACAAAAGTGTGCTAATTCTTAGCAAATGGGGTGATTTAAACACTGATTTATACTAAAATAGAAAGCTGTGGGTCACCACAGCAGGTCATTACCCTCTGAAAAGAGAACACAGCTCAGATTGAAATGGACTGCTTCAATTGGTAACAAGTAATTTAACAACTTTTTTAATTTATTTGGATCAACATTTCATCGGAGCTACCTTCTCCTTTTTAGAGCGTACAGCTTGCACAGAGACATGACAGACTTAGCCCGCGACACAACAGAAGGATTCTAATAGCACATATATGATTGTTTTGCCACATCACACCTTGGTTTCAAGGTTTACCTGTATTTTTATTTTATTTTATACTTACTGAATGAATAAACAATCCTCCACAAAGCACAAATGAATCCAAATCAGCTTTATTTGCTGATTTATTTGCTTTAAGTTTCTGACACAAGTTTTCTGGGATGTGACTTTGATTCCACTTTCTCTCAATGAAGACATTTATACAAAAATATATATTTTTTGTAAATGTGTGTATATTTGTAATTCTTCCCACCAGCAGCGAGAAAGGGACAAAAGAGGAGTTTGAATATTTTTATTTTATTTTTTGAAGTGTTATTTGTGGCCTAGGTTAGCAGCTGGGATCTGGAGAGCGGTGAAATATTTGCTGTGCTCAACTGGGTGTTGCACATCTACAACAGGTGAGGCGTTGTCATTTCTACATTGGGCCACTTTGGCATCATGAAGTCATGATACTTTTGATTTCATAATTTCATTCCAGTTCAAATAGAAATATAAAAAATTGCACAGTAACATAAATGTAGCACCCTTAGGCCCGGTTTATACCATTTATCTCCAGGTTGATATTGGGGTGAGTTACACTTTTAACTCATTATTCTGCGTCACTTTTTCTCTTTTTGGAGATTTATGGGTTCTTTTAATGTGTTGTGGAAAAAGTGACATCTAGTGGCAGGATGCTGTTACTACACAGTTAAATTAACATTCGCTACAGGAGGCCCAGCTTTAGTCACTTTATACAATTTAGAAGGATATATGACTCTACTTTATGACATGATGTGCATTTTTTGGCTCTTGAGGGCCGGATAAACTGCCTTGACGGGCCTTGAGTTTGACACGTGCTGTACGGTCTTTAAAAAGTATACGGTTAGCTCTTTTGTATTCTCCAGGAATAGAAGAGATTTATTTAACAGGCCTTTGTACATTAGCAGCATTACTGCAAATGCCTTCAGAAAGGCATGTTTAAAGTCGGGTAGGAGACAGAAAATATATGGAGGAAGGTGCTGTGGTCAGGTTAGACAAAATAAATTAACCTTATGGCCTAAAAACAGAAAGTTCCCTCACTACCTTCTGCCTTTTTCTTTTTCATCCTCCATCAAATCAATCCTACCCACTTCTCATTATAAAAATGAATCTAAAATGTCATTATTTTTTAAATATTTTCCAGGATGTGTTTAAAGCTATACTCAGTGACAGTATAACGTGTAGATTTTGAGGTGTAGATTTGTGTAAATGGTGTTCTAAGATCTCAGAAGCCTGTGTTAGGCTTCAGGGTCATTAAGCACAGAGCTGATAAATGCATCATCACAGTGAATTACTGAGGTAAGTATCTATAAATCAGAGTGTCTTCTTGTTGGCAGCCCAGACATGATGGGACATCCGGAGCTGGTCACGGAGACGGAGCGGGCGGAGCTGGGACCTCTCATCTCCACCGAGGGGCTCGAGCAGCTGCAGGGCAAATATGTGCAGAGTGTCCGGGTGAGGCGACCACAATCACTTCTCCAACCTTTGTGATTTGGAAGAGTAGTGATTATGGGTATTTGAAATGTCTGCAAATAAAAATCAGACGTTTTTAACTCCCTGAAACCCCTAAATGAGATCCAGTAGAGCTGGATCAACAGTTTGCAGAGCAGACCTTTGCTGCTAAAACAGCTGCAGGTTTTATGCCGTGTGTCTCAACCTGCTTTACTCGTGTCAAGGCTAAAATCCACCAGAGAAGCTTCTTCCACCTGTTTACTCGGTCCCTGTTATTGCTTGTACCAAACTGCAAAAAGGACTTCTTCCCCTCCACGCTAACACACACAGGCACACACATCACCTTTGCTGTGCATTTTTCCTTTGCTCTGTTTGTTTCAGAAAGTTCAGATCAGACCTAAAGTTGTAGCTTTAAGGATTTTGTTAATGTATGAATAGAAACAATTAAGCTTTGAATGTTAGCGATGACGCTCGTTCCAGTGAAACAACAAAACAAAACAAGTTATTCTAGTTGTAGCTTTGGAAAAGTTGGACAAAATTACTTTAGATCAGAAACCCCCAAGAACAGGGGTCGCCGACCTTTTCAAAGCTGAGAGCTTCAACTGAACTTCATGTAAAATAGCCAATTTTTTCATGCTTTGTTATAGATTTTTGTCATTTTTAAATCTACATAATTGAAAGTGTGACTAAACAGGAAGAGTAACAGAATAAAATGAAGTTTTAGATGCAGCTCACTGGCGGGTTGTGCTTTTTTTGTAGAACAGGCTCATGGCCGCCACATGTGGTCCTTGGGGGCTACTGGGTGCCCGCAGCCCCCGTTTGGTGACCCCTGGCCACTTCTTTCTTATTATGAATAGAAACGATTAAGCTTTGAATGTTAGTGATGAAGCTCTCTCCAGGGAAACTAAAGAAGTCTAGTCAAGGATTTATTTAGCTTAATGTAATGTTTTTCCTTTGGTAATATATGAACAGAAACAATTAAGCTTTAAAATGTTAGTGAAGAAGCTCGTTCCAGTGAAACAATGAAACAAAATATGTTGTAGCTTTGGAAAAGTTGGACAAAATTACTTTAGATCAGAAACCCCCAAGGATTTACCTCGCTTCTTTCTTATTATGAATAGTACTGGGATTTTATGCTTTCTGTATGTTTGTTAATGTATGAAAGAAGTCAAGGATTTACTTAGCGTATTACTTTGTTAATGTTTTTTGTTTTTTTTCCTATGTAATATTTCCCTCTTTAATGTTTTTCTGTTCATGTACGGCACTTTGAATCGTCTTGTTACCAAAAAGTGCTATATAGATACACTTGCCTTGCCTTTTCCGGCTAAATCACAGCACTGCGCTACTTTTTCGTGCTTTACCACACAAAGTCCAGCGTGACGTGACAAAACGTGAAAGTTCAACGCCTCTGGATGCTGTTGGAAAGCTCCGCACTGACCGCCCTCAGTTTGTTTCTGTGGGTTTTGCAGAAGAGCGTTTCTGAGTGGATGCACAAAGCCCTGCAGGTGGAGCTGCAAGACTGGCAGAGAGATCAGGAGCCAGATACAGACCATGAAGGATTCTACCAAACCAGTCTGCCCACCATCATCACACAGGTGGGTGCTCTCCTCCCTCCCTCCTTTTTATCTTAGTGTTTAAATGCAGATAATTAATGACAACAAGCGGTCAAATTTCTCAACTGGAGAAAGATTAAACCACTAATCTGATCATAATTATCCATATCCGTCTCCCCTCCCAGGAACCTCCTACTATAAACACATTATGTGCTTATTGCCCTGTAAAAACGCTTCCTGCTGTTTCCAGGCTGCATAATTTGTGTCGCTGTGTTTGTCGGCTGCCAGATGCTGGAGGAGAACGCCCGGGTGGCTCTGATGATTGGAGAATCGCTGCGCGATCAGACCATTCAAATGGGGCTGTACGAGATAGAGAACCTCCTCAACAGGTGCGTCCTCCAGGAAGAGGCTGCCTGAACATTCGTGGACCTGCAGGTTTGAAAGCCGGGCTGTTAAACCGTTTGTCTCCTCTCTCAGGTTTCGGGAAGCTCTGGTGGAATTTGGGAAGGAGCACCGCAGGGAGCCGACCAACAGCAAAAACAAGTTCTACCTTCACTACCTGCTGGCTTCCATCAGCAACTGCATCATCCTCAAGTAAGAAGCGCTCTGATTTCGAGCCTTCCCAACATCTCTACACTTTAAAGCTCAGCGTCATCTTGTGCTCGATGCAGAAAGTCCACAGAGAGCCTGCAGCAGCAGCAGTCCTCCCGTTCTGCGGGACAGTTCTCTCGGACGCCCCCCAACCCCCTAGCGGCTCTGGACCGGGCGGTGCGGCGGGCGTGTCGCCTGGTGATGGATCAGCTGCTGCTGGAGCTTCAGCCCTTCCTCCCCCGCCTGCTGACCCGACCCTGGCTGGTCCAGGGAGACCCCGTCCCGAAGCTGTGCAGCATCTTGGAAAGCCACTTGGACTTATACGGTCGAGTGCGGCCGCCCTGCCGGCAGGTGACCAAACCGCCCTGCAGACTCTGCTTTAGGCAGCTCTTGGTGTCATCATTTTAGGCAAAATTAGGAGGTAAGATTAGAATGTTACCTCAGTAAGATAAAAGTTATTCACAAAGCGTCTTAAGAGAGCTCCTAAAGTGACAAAATGTAGTGCGGAGGACTTTTAGTAAGTCTAAGAGCGTCTTAACAGGGAAGATGGTGGAAACAGAGAGAGCTGATTGGCTGATCCACCACCTGACGAGTGGAGGAAATGAGCACATAAACTTCTTTAATAATCATACAATTATAATATGTAGATAAGATAAACTTTGTCATCCCCATAAGG
Source organism: Fundulus diaphanus (assembly GCA_037039145.1). Classification (NCBI taxonomy): domain Eukaryota; kingdom Metazoa; phylum Chordata; class Actinopteri; order Cyprinodontiformes; family Fundulidae; genus Fundulus; species Fundulus diaphanus. The sequence continues at coordinate 9,952,954 of CM073134.1, read as the reverse complement.
GAAAATTAATTGGTTTCACCGGCCCGAAGGCTTAAAGGTGGCTCTACCTATGACTTCATTTTATTAAGGATAAATAAATCATAGATAAAATATTGGATAATCATGAATAAAAAGTAAAGAAATTTGCAAATAATATCTATATAAAAGATGAGAAAGTGTTTTCTGTATTGCCTGATAATGTCAGTAACCTAAAAGCTCATCTGGACGTCGGTTTGTGTGATGCGTCTCCTCGCTTTTTACGGAGCGCTTCACTTTCCAGGCCGCTGCCTAAAAGCACCAAGACAAGGAAAAGGCGCATTGATCTGCAGCAACACGCTTATTTCCGTCGTGATCCAGAGCGAATTTACTTTAACACTTCTTTATTTTCCTCCCAGAGCTGACTGGACAGATGCGTTGTTGTTCGGGGTTTTTTTAATCTTTTTTGGTCATTTTGCCAAAGACGACGCTTTATACAAGCAGACGATCCCAGTAAAATGCTGAGTTTGCATTAATGTCAATTAGATGAAGTCGTAAAATGGTGAGTAAACATAATAAGCAAATCAAAAATAATGATAAGGATGTACATAAACATTTTGATGTTGTGTAACAATCAATTCATTTTACTAAATTTAATCTCCAGGCCAATCGGTTAATTTCTTTCCTTTGATAGGAGCATATTTGTGGGTTTTTTTCCTTATACCACCAACAAGTCCCAGCTCTTAAAAGACAGCGTCACACCCAGCAATGTGGTCAACCCCACCTCCTCACTAAGATAAAGGTTTTTGTCGTCTCCTCACTCAGAGATCTGAATGAAGCTAAAACTCCTGCAGGAGTTTTTAGGCTAAGATAGAAGCTCTGAGAGTCTTTTTGAATACAGGCTCTGAATATAAAATACCTAAAATAGGTAATAATTCTGAAATGTAGGAAAATGAGAGCAAGTTTTCAAAATGTTGCCATGTATATTTATTTACCCGTATTTACTCTGATGTCCCCAAATAGAATTCAGTAAGAAAAAATCTGATAATTTTTAAAAAGAGTCCAACAATTTAGTCCCAGGAAAAATTCAGTTTATCTTTGAAAGCCTCAGAGGTTTGTTGGAGAACATAAGTGAACCAGCAGCATCATAGAGACTGAAGAACACAGCGGACAGGTCAGGGATCGGGTTCTGAAAATGTTTAAAGCAGGATTGGGTTAAAAGAAAAGATCCAAAGCTTTGAACATTTCTGTTCAATCCATCATCTGACATGGAACCACTGCAGACCTGGCTGCCCGTCCACCTGAACGGTCTGGCCAAGTAAGTAAAGCAATAATCAGAGCAGCAGCCAAGAGGCCCATTGTAACTCTGGAGGAGCTGCATAGATCAACAGCTCAGGTGGGAGAATCTGAAGGGACAACTGTTAGTTATGGAAAAGTGGCAAAAAAGGAACATTATTGGAAGAAAGACATTATATTACCATGAGAAATACGATAGAAACAGCAAACATGCAAGAAGAAGCTCTCATCAGATGAGACATTGTCTTACATGATAAACACTGACAGAAAATTTTATCTTCAACTTCAGCTTTTATCTTTAATCTTTACTTCAAGTCTTAGCGCCAGTCTTTTATCTTTTGCAAATGTGTGTTTTAGATTGATCTCCTTTAACTTTTATAAGTCGCTTCTTAGCCTTCTGTCTTGTCTATTGTCTGTATCGTTTGAGTGATTATGGGATGGCTGCTACTATTATTACTTGCTGCAAACAAATTGCCCTTCGGGGACCTAATAAAGTCTAAAGATTAATGCTTAAACATGGTGGTGGCAGCATTATGGGCCAGAGAAGCTACTTTGAGTTGTTGGGAAGTTGGAGGGAGCTAAATACAGGACAATAATGGATGAAAAGCTGTCAGCAAGACATGACGCTGGGGCAGATTCAGCCTCTAGATGTGAATAGAAACATACCCAGAGGGCTTTTCACTCCAGTGAAAGCCATTTCTATAAAGTATAGACTCTGGAGGCTGAACACAGATGTAATCCCAATGAAATTCATTGCATTCATGGTTATAATGTGACAAAATGAGGAAAGTCAAGTGGTGTGAATACTTTAGCGAGGCAACCAACTTTTAACTTCTGCGCTTCGAGAAACCGACCAGTTTCTCTCGTTCCCTGATGGAGAATACATTTTTCTCAGACTGTTGTTCAGTCAGAGCCCTGACCTGCTCCCTGTGACTGCAGCGGCTGCAGGAGGAGGCCCAGTGGCTGACGGTGGTGGAGTACGTCCGGGCCTTGATGCAGAGGAAGCTGGTGTGTCGGAGCGCCGAGGAGAGGCGGCAGCTCGCTCAGCAGATGCTTCAGGATGACCAGCTCTTCAGAGAAGTCTTCCACAGCCTGGTGAGGACATTTGTTACCCAAATGGTTCTGTCCTGATTCAGTGAGATTGATTAATGCAAAGCAACATCTTTTTACTATTGCAGTCTTATACAGATTGTGTTAACCTGTTTTTGTTGCAGCAGCTTAGATGATACGACATTTAAAGAAAGTTTCAAATTGGATCTTTGGACTTGTTACCAGCAGCTTATCACAAAGACACATTTAAGTTAAGAAATAAAACATTGTCGTCAATAGAGCTTTTATTAATAAAATGCATGTATAGTGAAAATAAATTACAAAACTGTGGACAACTGGAGAACAGAGAAGGAAGAAAGATGCCTGAAAAATCAAAGAGCAGCAAATAAGCAGCATCTGAAAGCCACATGTTGAAGAGAAAATAAAAGAAATTCAGCCAAAACCAGTTCCCCTCATTGCAGAAAATACAGGCCTTCTGAATGGGACAACAGCGCCCCCTGCTGTTTGGGCTGTAGCTGTGGTCAGTAGTATTATAACTACTATTAATAAACTCCTAAAAAAGTACAAAACTTAATGTAACTGAAGTTTGTCTTTAATATTAATGGCTTGATATTATTTTCACCATATGAGGTTCATATCTAGTTATATAGTTCATATATATTATATAGTTAAAAAAGTGTGGCAATGTTGAAACATTCTAGTTGTTAGAAATCATTGTTATATGTTATAAATAAACCTTTATATAAGTTATAAATTTAAAAAGGGATTCTGGGAAATCCTCAGAACGACAGCTTTAAGGCATTAAAACAGAAAACGATAAAAGTTACATTTTTGACCCATTTTGTTGGGATGGGGGGGTCTGAAAAATGTTCCTTCCTCAATGGGGTGTGCAACAGAAAACATTTGAGAACCACTGCCCTGACTGACCCCTCCACTCCAGATAAAGATGTGTAAAAAGCCTTAAATATATCAGTGTTATCGCAAAAGCAAAATCTTCACGTTTCTTCATGGTTTCCATTTTCCCATGGGTATAAATATGACATGAATCAGAGGCCCCGCTCTTCAAAACAGGAAAGACTACAGAATGTGCCATCCAAGCATGACACGTTTACCCATAGAGCAGCATTCATACAGAAAGTAATTTAAAGACTTTGCAGCAATGAGCAATTATCAAAGCATGAGCATGAAAGCGTTGCATAAAAGAAAAACATCAGTCAGATTCTTTAGTTAGTGATGCATATCTGTGCTAATCTTTGATCAAATGGTTACGCAGTAAGAGCAACAATCTAACAGTTTAGTCAACTGGACCTGCGACAGCGGACACAGTGAAGGCTGAGCTCAGGCTCATGTTTATATTACAATGTAAGAATAATAATTTAAAATAATCTCCAAAATTCATTTTAGGGATTCTGTCTGCATCCTAACTCTCTGGTTGGGATTGAACCGACGAACGAGACTTTTCTCTCCTTCCATCACTACCGAAAACATTTGGAATTTGCTGAGCTGTCATTTTTAGCTGGGATTGCGCTTTGGGCAGATGGGATTCATGGCGTTTACATAATCCACGAGATCACGTGGATTTTTGAATTCGAAATAAATGTGCTCATATTTTTTTTTTATATTGAGATGTTCAAAGTGTGATTATGCTACTTCAATAAAAGATTAATTCGTTTTGTTCATTAATCCCAGAGACAAGTTAGGTGTTGAGTTTTTTTTTAAAGAGTTGTTGTAGCTGCTGATGGCGGTGGGCAGGAAGGATCTCCTGTAGAGGTCTGTCTAACAGCACATCTGCAAAACCCTGTTGTTGTATGACAGCTCTGGGTTGTCCTTACTATTCTCAGTTATGTTCCACTGTAACGACTCAGAGTGTGGGCCCAACATTCAGCCAGACAAAACAGTGTGCCGATAAAAGATTATTTACTGACAGACAGCGGGACAGGAACCAGAACAAATGAGGCAGGCAGAGAATCAAAAAGGGAAAAACACAAATCCATAATCCAGGGTCAAAAAAAACAGGAAAACCAGATAAGCAAGAGTGTCCAGAGCAGAATCCAAAAACAGTGTCAAAGAACAGATCCGAGGTCGGCAACGAATAAACTTAACAGATGAACTAGGAACAGGCGAGCTCAACTAGTCCGGCACAGAATCAGGTCGGGGAAACAGCACATGCGATACAGGATGGCAGAGAATGCTGGAGACAAATCAGTTAAGGATCAACAGGTCAACTTGACCGCTGGATCAGACTCACCGATAAACTAGAGCAGACGATCTGGCCCTGATGGCTGGACTGAACAGGGATTATATGGAGGTGGGACCAGGTGAAACCAGTAAGAGATAATTGCAGGCGGGGTGGAGCAGAGCAGGTGTTTAAAGAGAGTAATCAAACCAGCCATCAATGCCGAGATCCAAACAGAAACGGAAGCAAGCCAGAAACATAAACAGAAAAACCGGGAGGAAACTCAAAACACAAAGAATAAAGTAGAAGAAACACAATCTATTACAGAACTCAAAACAGAGAAAACTAAACCATGGCAGATAGCTAATAAAACTGATAACATACACAGAATCAAAATACAAAATCAACCCAGAGCCCACACTATGGCACAAACCAAACTAAGACAGATAAGTGGGCTGGCAGGAAAACCGAACTGAAACAAAAGCTTACAGAACCCTGACTGATAACATAAAACAAAGAACAAGATCAAACCACAACAAAAACTCAATCTATCCCATAAACCGAAATAAATACAGAACCAAAACCTAAGACAGAATCGGTAAACTAGAAAGAAGTACAAAACTAAACCAACAACCAAAAACCCAAATCGTGACATACACGGCTTTTCTTCATTTATTTACCAGGAGGGTGATAAATGTGGAGGGTTCTGTATTATACGAGACCCCGCCGAGATAATTTCCATAACAGCTGGTTATGAAGTGCCAAAACTGGAGTAAAAAATGAAGAGGATATGATGTAGTGTAGCTTATTGTACATACATCTAATTAGTAACCATGGCAACAGGTCTTCTAAAGTGATGCATTCAAACTGCAGCGTTTTGTTTGCCTCGTATTATTATATTAAGTTCAGGAAAGACGTACGACCGTTTCTGTCTGCAGGCGTTCACAAACACAGAGGAAGACGGCTGCGTTTTTACCCCGTGGTGTTGTGTTGGAGCTGGAAATCGTTAGGGGAGAAAAATTGTGTTGAACATTGAACCAGAAGGCAAAATGCAGTGAAAAGTATCTGATCTGCCACAGTTTTGGCTTTAATGAACACAAAGAGCTCAAACCTTTGCCAGTGTGGTTAAAACTGATCAGAAAACCCTACAACAGGGCTTTGATAGTCCTGGATTTGCCCTTCTTTGTGGCAAAATTCAATTTTTGTTTTAAAACGATGCCACATCACGTAATAAAAAAATATTTTTTATATCAAAAACCTGATTCCCCAGCCCCTACCCCTTCCCCAAGATAAATAAAGAACCTCAAGACTTTTTAATGGTTTGTAGCTTTGGTAGCTGCTCCGTTTGCATCTGTGAAACCCAAACGTGCTCCTCTCTGTCTCAGCAGGAAAGCGACGCGTCAGTTCCTGAAGTGAATCCTTTGGCTTTGCTCCCCGTCCTGGCTGACTTCATCCGTCTCAAAGATCCTGGCATGCTCACTCTGGAGGTTTCTGGACTTGCAGCCAAATATCCAGACATCAGGTAACAACTTGTACGATGTAGTCATCCACAAACCTCCATGTTCATGGTGGTACTGTGTGTTTCTAGCACACTGTTGATGATTTTAAATCAGTTCAACCTCCGCTGAATCACAATGCCCTCAGACTATTTGGCAGCGGACTGCAGGCCTAATCCTATGCATGGTAGAAAGCACATACTGCACATCGCCCTTAATATACCGTCCCTACAGTGACGCAATCGTTCACCAGCTAAGTTCCTCCTCCTGCTGCCTTGATGTTTTACCCACAGTTTTCTTTAAGAAAGTTTTGCCTGTCATACTGTCTGCTTTGACTCAGATAATAAACACGTCCCTTCTGTCAGGTGTTTTCCCCCAGTTCCTAAAAACAGCAATTATCAAACCACTGTTGAAAAAGAACAATTTAGACAAACTACTTCTGCAGAACTACAGGCCCATCTTAAACCTCTCTTTTATCAGTAAGATCATTGAAAAAGCTGTGTTTCAACAATTAAACACCTTCTTATCAATGACCAGCCACTTTGACGTCAGGTTGCCGTGCTCACCACAGTACAGAGACCGCCCTTATCAAGGTGTTTAATGACATCCATATAAATACAGACTGTGGAAGAACCACCGTGCTGGTTCTATTGGACCTTAGTGCAGCATTTGATACTGTCGATCACTCCATTCTGTTAGAGCGCCTGGAGAACTGAGTCGGCCTCTCTGGTACAGCACTCCACTGGTTTAAATCCTACTTAAAGGACAGGGAATTTTTGTGTCAGCAGGTAACTTTACGTCAGAGATGACAAAAATCACATGTGGGGTTCCCCAAGGGTCCATCCTGGGTCCCCTCCTCTTCAATATCTATTTGCTCCCTCTAGCTCAGATAATAAAAAACAACAACATCAGTTACCATAACTATGCAGACGACACACAGTTCTACATCACCATGTCACCAGGTGACTATAAACCAGTTTAAGGGCTGAGTAAATGATTAGAAGAAATCAATGCATGGATGTGCCAACATTTTCTTCAATTGAATTAAAACAAAACTGAAGTAATAATCTTTGGACCAATAGAGGAGAGATCCAGAGTTAGCTCACAGCTTCAGCTGCTTCAGCTAGGAACCACTGATCAGACCTGAAATCTGGGTGTAGTGATGGACTCAGACCTGAACCTTCAAAAGCATCTAAACACAATTACAAAGTCGGCTTTCTATCACCTGAAGAACATTTCCAGGATTAAAGGACTAATCCATGCAGCACTAATGGAACCCATACTAGAGAGACGTGTTCAAAAAATGTAATAAAAACAAACAAACAAAACAAAAAAATCTCAATGTACTGAAAACGAGCAGATAAAAATAGTTTCACATTGCTGTGAAAGATGGAAAGGGTTATTTATAAATGAACAAATTTGTCTTCCTACTAAAAACAGTGCTCAAACCTGTTTAAGTTGAATAAGTAAATGTTTTTTTATGACTTGTTTTAATTTATCTACCCTTAAAGGTAGATTATCTGCGAAACCATCAGAAAAAACATTTTATAAAGAGTGTGCTTATTTCCCCGTTCCCTCAGCGAGGAGCACGTCTCTGTGCTGCTGGACGTCCGCGGTGACGTCTCCAGGGACATCCGGGGGGCCGTGCTGGACTTGCTGGAGCAGAGCGCCCCTCCTCTTCCAGACGGATACCGGCCCATCTTCACAGACATCCTGGTGCCTCCCTCCACCATGGCCTTCTGTCTGCCAACAGCCAAGTGTGCGTGACTGGATGGAGGATCCACTAAGGAAAACCATCTTCTTCTGTCGATTACCAGAGGACCGTGATGGGTGTGTTTTTCTGCTGCAGTTTATCAGGGATAAAGTTGGTGACTTGCTGGTTCGGGTCTCACTTCTGTTTGCTTTAAGTCTGTTGTGCCTTAAATGCCACGACTAGTTCTTACTGTTAATGCTACAGATTTACCCAAATATGTGTTGAAAATATGCTTCCTAGATCTTGAGAACGATATAATAGGGCTTTATTCCGACCAGATTTATTCCCTTAAGGGGTTTATTGTGAAATTACGTGCACTGTTTAGGGAATTCAATCCAGTCTGGCGTACCTCGTGTCCTTTTTTCTTGGAAATAAACAGATATTTGTTGCACTCACTCATGTATTTGTGTAAAAATCCGTCAAATATTTAAACCATGATGTCGGAGGCATGTTAACATTTACGTAAACAAGCAAATCTAGGAGTAAAAAGATAAGAATCTACCTGGAAAATTACCCTTACTGAATGCATTGATGTTTTGTTATATCAGTTACAAATAAATTGGTTTAAAATTGTTACTTATTTTATGACTGTTGATCATCATTTTCCAAAAATATGGCTTCATCCTTATTTTTTTCATAGTTGCCTCTACCGTTGTTGTTTATACCGGATGTTTTTAATCTGTTCATGTGTATTTATTGTATTTATGTGGTTTTTCTTTGGTTGTTGATTAGTCGCTGGCGTTTCACTTATTTGTATCAGGATAATTGTTTGTAATTAAATTCCTCCTGGGCGTGCTGTAAACTCGGTCAAATGAAAGCTTAAATAAATTCTTTCTGAAGTAGACTTCTGTAAATGTTGTTTTCAGTGTCTCTTTATCACACACTGTGTGTCTCAAATTAAATTTTGACACAATTTCACTGGCAGTCAGACTAGTTATCAGACTATTTTAAGTACATTTTAAGAGATTTATGTTCTTAAAGTCCAGTATGTGAAGCGTATACTCAATAGTATGTTTTGTGTTAGTATAATTGCGCTAATTATTCCAAAATTAAATACATAAAAGTTTATCTTTCAAAAGTTCTTAGCAAGCGTAAAAAAACATAACTGCATACACTTCAGAATCAGAGTCAACTTTATTTTGCCAAACAAAGAATTTCACTTCGGACTCGCATCGTGTAAAAAAACATTGTGTAAAATATATGAATATTTTTCAAATAAACATTGTATTTTGTTAATTGTTTTATTTATGAATTTTACTTTTTAAAATAAACTAGTTATTAATTTGTTTTGCACACCTTGGAGCTCCATACTTTGTGCATTTAATACATTTGGGGCATTCACCAACATGGTCACGTGGAATATTCAGTGTATATACAGATGCTTCTATTGTATATTTTTTGTAATACCAGATTTAAATATGAAAAATAAAAGAATAACAGATAAATTAACAGTGTATACAGGAGTATTAATGGCAATTTTGATGGCTTTAGAATGGATTGAAGAAGTTAACGTTAGAATTTATTCACACTCAATTGGTGCATTAACACGTATTCAGGAGGTAAATTCAAAATCAAGGCAAGATGTTATATTGGATATAACTCACTCAATTTTCAAGATTAAAAATTATAGATCAGAGGACAAACTGGTATGGATTCATGCACATATTGGAGTCGTAGGAGATGAGTTGGCTGACAGTTTTGCTAGAAGTGAGCTGCAAAAAAGAATATTGTGAATTTGAAAGTTAAAATAAGTAAAAATGGGGTAAAGAGTTTAATTGAATTATAAATTAAGAAGAAATGTCAAAAAAAAATGGGCTAGAGGAGAGAAGTCTTGATTTTATTATAGTATCCAAAAGGAAGTTGTGGAATTTAGAAAATTTTATAGAATTTAAAAAGTAGAAGATATTATCTCGATGATGAGATTTGGACATAGAGGATTAAACAGCACTCTTAAACATAGTACAGGTTGTTGTATTCATTGTGGACAAATCGAAACAGAAGTTTTTTTTTTAATGTAATAAATATACACCGCTCTTCGTTAAAAACTAAAAACTGCTAAAAACTACATCCCCAGATGATCTTTGAAGTAATTGCTTTATTTCGAACTTACTTTTATTCTTTTTCAGGTTTCTAATTAATTAATTAATTTAGTATCTGAGCCATACTCCAATCTAGAAGGCAGCACCTTAAGTTGTTTGCCATCAACATAAAAATACAAGAAGAAGAAACCTGGTCACCTGACATATTTTGGTCATGTGATCATAACAGTTACTGACGTTTTACGTCAATATGGCGGCCTTCGTGGAAGCAATGCTTTGTTGATTATTCCGTAAACCTTCAAGTGTCACATTTTTCCCCTCCTCGGACAACTCGACAGAGAGCTGTGGCGGAGATGAAGACCTTCTGCGGCAGGGCGAACCCGACCACCGGAGCTTTGGACTGGGTGGAGGAGAGCGAGGAGTACGACTACCACCAGGAGATAGCCAGGTGGGTCCGAGCCGACCATGCGGCACCAGGAGCGAGGCTAGCGGGAGGAAAACAGCGGCGATGGGCCTCTCTTACAAAAAGATGAAAATTAAACTTTAAATCAGAGAACATATTTCAGAACATTTCAGTTATGTTGGGTTTTATTTGTAGAAAAGAAAGAAAGATATAAACGAATAAAGAAAGATGATTCTGAATTTAACCCACCAGCACGAAGTTTTGACCTGGTCAAACCATGATAAAGGTAATTTGATTTAATTATAGATTGAGTCCAAACTTTTAAAAATACCTTTAATATTCCACAAAAAACTGGATAAACTGGTAAGAAAAAAACGGAAGTTACTCTGTATCTATGGTAATTAAACAGAACCGTTATCTTGGGAAAACTGAGCACTGGCATATATATATATATATATATATATATATATATATATATCTCAAACCATCCATTTTCTGACCCGCTTAATCCCTCATGGGATCGCGGGGGGTGCTGGTGCCTATCTCCAGCGTTCACTGGGCGAGAGGCGGGGTACACCCTGGACAGTTCGCCAGTCTGTCGCAGGGCAACACAGAGACAGACAGGATAAACAACCATTCACGCACACACTCATATATATATATATATATATATATATATATATATATATATATATATATATATATATATATATTATATACCCACCCAGGCAAAGCCAAAACTAATAAACTTAGAAAAAGCTTCTTCCCAAGAGCTGTGAGGTGTTAATGAATTGACATGGCTGCAGTCCCCTCAGGTTCTTTTTATGAATAATGTGGTGTTTTTATTGTAGACTTTTGTAGTAATAAAAAGACTCTTGAGATCTAGCATATGCTATATTTTAGCATATTTAATCTAAAAGGCAGAAGGATGTTTACAGCTTCAGTACTTCAGTGTTGTGTACTCTCATACACAACAACGCAACGTCAGAGAGAGCCCCGTTCATTCCTCACACAGACATTAAGTAGGACCCATTGTGTCCACCAAAGGGCGTGCCCAGTATAATATCAGTGTTCCGTTCATCACATTGGTGGAGAAGATCGTACTGTGATACAGACGTGTCCCAGCTGACACATCTTCCACTAATCAGTCACTCTGTCCAGTCTAAGCATGTCCGACTCCGTGCCTCCATAGTCTGTTGTTTATCTGCAGTTTCCATGGTTCTCAATCCAGGCTCTGTAATCTCATAATCCCTAACAGAGGGCAATCGCCCCCTGATGGGAGGCTTCCGTCCAATGCTTTAAAATCACCCACTGTTACTAGCCCATCATGCATTACAATCACTTTACTGTTGTTGCCCGTTTGCACACTATTATCTCAGAATCTAAATGCTAATTTCTGTAAATGAAGCCTCGAATCATCATTGCACAAAAGCACCTTATTACCTCATTATCTGTGACTCATGACGGACTAGTTCATACAAACTTTTAAGTCTTCGTCTTTTAAAGTTTTTTATTCTTTTGAACGCTGTAATGAGAAAAAACCCCCACTATAACCCTTGTTCATTGCTTGTTTGTTTGTTTTGTTTGTCTTTTATGTGTACTCTTAGCCAGAATGGCCAAAAAGAAATGTCACCACTGAAACACGTGGTAACAATAAGGAATCTTTGAATCTTGAATCTTTGATATGTTATTTTAGGGAAAAAAATCAGTTATTAGATTTGCAAGTATATGTAAAACCTTTTTCAAAAGGCCGATTAAAAAAACAGTGTTGAGATCTCTGCTTGTTTTGCACATTGGGTGCAGAAAGGGGGGGGTGGTCCAGGATTGCGTTCATGTCAGAACCGACTGTGTATCTGAGCTTTAGATGGGGTCAGAATACAGAGAAAAGAGAGTTAAAAAACCTTAAACCACATTAGGAAATCTTTGGCTTAGGGCTGGGCGATAAATCCATTTTATTGATTAATTTGAATTTGCAACTCCTTAAGATTTTTGGAAAATCAATGTTTTTATTTATTTGTTTTTTTTGCTATTGCACTATATCAGTCCTGAAAGGGGAACTAGTTTTGTTAATAGCATGCAATTTTGACAATATGTTTAGGAAAACATATTGTCAAAATACTTCAAAGAGGAAAACTTTTTACTCTAAGATGAGGGAGTGTAATTTATTCATTTACTAATTTTTTAAGGTGGGGTAAAGTACCACCAGTGAAGTGAAGCCTGTTCTTAGATGTGTAATACAACTAGCAGCAAACATTTAGTATTAAATTTTCATTATTTACTATGGCGGGGCTTGCCATCTTGATTTATAAGCAAGTTTTAAAGCTCGTAATAAGTTGCACTTTGAATTCAGGTCAACTCTCATATGAGATTATTGAAATAAAGGTAAGTTTTAAAAATAATTCCAGCAATTTGCTTTTATGTAACAAAAAGTGAACAAAATTGAGTATTTTATTTTTAAGCCGTATCACCCAGCCTTACTTTGCTACTTAATTAGAGGGTTGTTTTTAAATGTTTCTTTTAATTACTATTATTTTGAGCTGTTCAGTACCAGGTGATTAATATTGTACAACAGCCGCGGATGATTTTTGAAGTCAACACACGTTGAAACGAAAATAATCTAATTTTTACTTTTTGTTATTGATACTTGGAGGTTTAGCAGTTTTATTCCTTGATTTGTTATAAGGAGAATTGATTTTGCTTCAGTTTTATGCAGTTTTCCCTAAAATGAAATTGTTGAAGCGATAGGAGAGATCATCAAACCTTCAGCATGAATCTGATGGTATTTCTGTTTATTTCAGGTCGTGTTATGCCGACATGCTGCATGATCATGACAGGGTGAGACCTCCGCAAACACCCCTGCTGTCTAACTATATTTAACCACCCATGTAGTGCCTTTAAATATATTAATTTAAGCATGGATGGTTTTAATAAAAGGGATAAATTTAACTCTCTTTATGTCTCATTATTATGGCTTTCGATCCTGTTATTTATTTAATTAAAAGGCTTATTTTATCCATCTGAACTCATTGCATGCATTCTTTGATAAAGAAAATAAAATCAGAATAATTCATAATAAATTATTATTTTCATATAAAAAGTGTGTTAAAAGAACGTGTCCAGTTGTTTAAATGTTTGCATTCTTTTCCTGAATAATTTTGCCCCCTTTCAGAATGACAAGTACTATAAGGGCATCCGGGCCGCTGTGTCCAGGATAAAGGCTCGGGGCGAACGAGTCGTCGTCCTGGACATCGGGACCGGAACCGGCCTCCTGTCCATGATGGCCGTCACTGCTGGAGCGGACTTCTGTTACGCTGTGGAGGTACGGAAATGTTCTCCGTTTGTCCAGTAAAATTTCAAGAAGTACGGCAGAAAATGTGAGCGTACAAAAAAATATATATATATCTTCCTTATGTAACATGTGAAACCATCCGATCTTTTATGTTTCATGGTTTTAGCTACTCACCCTTTAAAGTGAGCTATATCAATACATTTGCATTAAATTTTTCTTTTAGAATTTAGAAACAGAAAATGAAAACAACATGGATGGTGTAAGTTGTAAACCTGCCTGACCTCTACATCTGAAATCTGCTGCCTTGGTTTACTATAACTGGCTTTGCATAAAAAGGCTGAAGTAAAAAAGAGTTTAAAATCTTTGCTACAAAAACAAAACGTGTCCAACATTAATGGGCATTATTTGTTTCAGGGATTCCAGCTCAGAATTTGCTATCTTTTTTTTTGACAAATCTGCAATTAGGTGTTCTCTGTGCAAAAGTTTCAGACCTCCAGTCTTCATGTTTTTATTTCGAGGAGTCAAACCTTTTTTCTGATCTGATAGTTCTCAAAGCTGTATGAAATATTCAGAGATTTTGGACTTAGACCGTCTCTTTTCCTCATTTTAGTCCTGTCCTTGTACCTGACAATGAAAACTGTAGGAAAAAATAAGTAGTTTCTGGGCTAGGGCTGAGCAATATATCGAGATTTTAAAAATATTGAGATTTCTTTAAAAGAGATATTAGATTAGGCTATATCGATTATATTGAGATAGTCTATATTGCGTTAAAGTTATACTTTTATGTATTCCAGTAGGTTATTTTTCAGCTGTTTCTCATATTTTTCTACAGCTGTTTGTTAAAAAAATGTGCCTGTGAGACATTTGGGATAAAGCTTGGATTCAGAGACGCCTTTTTATAATTACTTTATTGAAAAGAAAAACATATCAAGATAAATGTCGTATTTTGGGATTCAGCCTAAAAGTATTGAGACATTTTTGTTAACACATAGCCCAGCCCTATTCAAGGGCAAAAAAATGTCAAGCGTCTGTGAAATGCATGAAAAAATACAAGATCGTCTTGCTTAAACCAGAAGCAATCGTCTGAAAATGGTGCAGGACTTGACTGAAAATGAGGGAAAAAGCTGCCAAGTCTAAAGTAGTTGGGGTTTGCAGCAGAACCAAGTCTGTCCAAGGTTCTTCGTCAGACTTTTCAAGTTAAAAAGGGTGTCCCTCAAGGTACAGGGTCAATTACTATTTACCACTTATAAATATTCTCGGACCGGATATTCCAAATTCAACTTTTCATTTCTATGCAGATGACATCATCATATACTGTACAGCACCCAATCTGCTAATGAAACAAGAACAACTTTGTCATTTGAAGCCTGTCCTGGGTGTAGATAAAACAAAATGCTAATTTTTCACCACTTTAAGATCATCACTTTTTCAAAAACCTTCAACAAGAAATGGTCGACAAAATTAGCTTGTATATACTTTAAATATCTAGAATTTGTATTAATAATCATTAGACTTTTATGGAACCTAACAGATTCAGTTTATTTGAACGAAACTGAAACATTTCTTTGGATTTTATTACAGAAGCAGAATTTTCTTTCTTTTACTATAAAACAGAAATTGATGGAAACAAGTTTTTGTTTTACTACGGTGATGTCTATGAATGCCTCTGATCACACTCTCTGGATGCTCGACAGTATGTACCATCGGTCACAAAGAATAATCTCTAACTCAGGGCCCGTTTACCCATCACTCTACACTCTATGCTAGTTAACTGGGTCTCCCTGTGTTCCAGTCCCCTCAAGCATTGGTAATTAACTCTTTATAAAACCAATTTAGGCATCATCTTATCTTACCGACATTGTCTTTTAACAGGAAAACTGATGGCACCATTTTCAAATCAATGGATGTTCTGCAGTTTTTCTTAAAGTTTGAGCTGAACTCAGTTTATCTGTAAAAAAAAATTTGATTAATCTAAAAAAAGATGCTCTTTTTAAATTAACATACCTTGATAAGCGTTTTAAACGGAAAAAAAGTCAAGTATTGCAAACTTTGAATGCATTTTAAAGGAACAATAAGTAATAATGACACCTAGTGGTTAAAATCGGAACAACACATCCACAATGCTTACACGGAGACCAGCCATTTACTCAACATAATTTTTACTTCCACAGGACAGGTATATGATGTGTTCTGCTCTATTTCTGTTTCTATTAGTAGGCTGCAGCTCTTTTGCCAAGATAAAATACTAAATGCTGCGCTCTGTTTTGGGAAACCTGGGAAGTCTCATACGATTGGCTCAGAAAGCAGGAAGTAAACACGGTCTACACTCTGCACCAAAGTAGTTCTGGACTGTATCTCTAGGTTTGAAAGGAGTAAAACGTGACTAAGACATTGTTGATGGAGAGGATGGATTGTTTAAAGGGAATGTTCCACCCCAGGTGACAAATGATAATGATTTAGGTTGATTTTACCGTAAATATCTTAGCTCCTTCAAGTGACAAAAATGTGAGAAACTTAATTCAATCCTCATCTTAATTGAATTATTAAGGTCTCGAGGTGAGGCTAAAACTGCCACATGAGGATTTCTGGATGAAGGTTTTTCATATTAAATGTCAAATGTATATATTTGTACAGTATATACAGTAACTGTCTATCTGTACAGTTCTGGTTTAATTAATGCTCTGAGTGGGTTCTGTCAACAAATACCATGTTTTAGAGTCTGTATACTACAGTTAACGATTATTCGATTACTAAATCAGTTAACTATTATTTCAGTAATCAATTAATCAGGAATAATTGTTTCAACCAATGTTTTAAATGTAAATTGTATTTCTTTATTGTCTTTAGTAGTGCAACTGTGCTGCAGCCTTCTTGACCAGGTCTCTCTTTTAAAAGGGATATTTTATCTTTATAGGCCGGCCTAACTTGGTTAAATAAATGCTAAATAACATTAAAAAGTAAATAAAATAGCAACAAGAAAGTCTAGCTGCGTGACAAAACCTTGTTCTGTGGTCATTTTAATAAATATTTGTTGTTTTTTCTGCAGGTCTTTAAGCCCATGGCAGAAGCAGCTCAGTGCATCGTGAAGAAAAACAATTTCTCTGAAAAGATCAAGATTATCAACAAACACTCGTCAGACGTGACGGTGGGACCAGGTCAGAAAGATTTGATCTGTTCAGAGGTCTAATAATAAAATGAAAAACTTTCATTTGTGCAAATATCGACTTATCGCTTCTCCACATATTGGAGATGATGTAAACAGTTTTGAACAGTTTCTCAAACAAAAGGGTGTTGATTTATTTAGTTAGTTCTCTCGGTGAAACAAAGTTTGTTTTTTACTTTCTTTGTGGCTTCATTTAGTAAATATTTGATATTTTTTATTAGATGGGGACATGCATGAGAAGGCCAACCTGCTGATCACGGAGCTGTTTGACACGGAGCTGATCGGCGAGGGAGCCCTGCCCAGCTACGAGCACGCCCACCAAAATCTGGTCAAGGTGGGTCGAAAACCTCTTAACTTTCATCTGCTTTGGCGTCGCTGCTCACTGAAACCCGCTGTTAGCTGGAAAACCGAGAACACATGTTTAAGGTAAATTTGGATAAACGGCAGCCGCTAAATCTCAAATGGGGAAAAATTACCGCTATGGAGATGCTTGTTGCTCCACAGTTTAATTAAATCTTCCACGATGATGCCGATAACCATCAGTAGTGTTATGTTGGAACAATATAATTGGTGCTGGGGCTGGCCATTCCAGGTTTAGAGCTATATAATATTGTATTTGTTGAAATACATTATTTTTTGTTGGACGAGAAGGCCTGGCTCTCAGTCTGCGCTCTAAATCATCCCAAAGGTGTTCATTCAGGACCCTGCAGGCCAGTCAGGGTCATCCACACCAGACTCTCTCCTCCAGGTCTTTATGGACCTTGCTTTGTGCTCTGCTGCAGGCATGTTGGAAGAGGAAGGGGCCAGCTCCAAACTTTTCCCACAAAGTTGGGAGCATCATTCGGTCTGGTGAAGCATTCAGAGATCCTAAGGGGACCTAAGGGGGGCTAAGCCCAGCATGCCTGGGGTACTTATTTTATCCACCTTTGGCCCAGGAAGTGGTTTGAACACCTGATTCTGATTGTTTGGATGGATGAGCGAATACTTATAGTGTGTATCTGTGCACACTTTTCTTCCAGGCTGTGCTTGGCTGTGTTAAAGACTTAAGCAGACCTCGCACTTGTCTTTCTTCTTTCACCAGATGCCAAATATTTGAACCTTGGTTGTTGTTTTCACCTGCAGAGCAATAAAATGGCTTTTTATGTGTGTTTTTTTTTTTTTTAAGGAATGTGGGTTCAGCTTGGATGACAAAGAAGTCACAGGCTGCTTTGAAAAAAAAGATTTGTTGCTCAGATACGGCTGGTTAACAATAAAGCCCAAAACGTCTTCTATAAGGATCTGTCGGCTCCTTTTATTTAAATCTTATGTTGCTCCGAGCCTCTTTAAGAGAAACTGGTGTTTTACTTTATGGTTGCCGTGCCTCTCTGTTTACAGGCAGGCTGCGAGGCGGTCCCTCACCGGGCCACCGTCTACGCCCAGCTGGTGGAGTCGGAGCTGCTGTGGAGCTGGGCCCAGCTGCAGCCGGCGGAGGTGGAGGGCGCTCGTCTGGTGCCGCCGCCCGCCGTGGGCCGGTGTGCCGGAGCTCACTCAGTTTGTGACATCCAGCTGAGCCAGGTCTCCCCCAGCAGCTTCACCCCGCTGAGTCCTCTCTGCACCATGTTCAGGTAGAACCCCAGAAGGATGCTCTGCTGCTCTCGTTTCCCATCCGCGCTCTGAGCTGTCTGCGTCCCTTCCAGCGTGGACTTCAGCAAACCCGTCAGCAGTGCCTTCCAGTCCAACTCCGCCCGGTTCGTGGCTCAGTCTGGAGGCCGGGCTCAGGTCGTGCTGTCCTGGTGGGACCTGGACATGGATCCCAGCGGAGCCGTTGTGTGTAGCATGGCTCCCAGCTGGACGTACCCGCAGCCGGCGATGGCCCCGGTGAGTAAGGCGTCTGCGGGGAATCCAGTCGAGTCCTGGTGCGGTTGCTGCGGAGCGGCTCTGCTGATCACAGCTGTGTGTTTCAGTGGCGGGATCACTGGATGCAGAGTGTTTACTTCCTGCCTGCCGAAATCCCAGTGGCTGAGCAAGAGGAGCTCAGTCTGACGGTCTGCCATGACGACTACAGTCTGTGGTACAGCCTGCAGTCTCACAGGTCCAGGTGGAGAACTCCTTTCTCTTTGAGATGCTGCTGAAGCCAGACTGGCATCACATTTCACTAATTAGCCAACATGTAGTGCTTTAGCTAGGCTGACCCCCCCCCCCCCCCCCCCCGCCTTGATGTTGTAGCCTCCAGGACGGCCGGGCTCAGACCCCCGCGTCTCGGCCGTGTTGCACCTGTCAGGCTCACCTGGTTTGGACCCGCCCTCGTTTCGGCGAACTAAACGACAGACGGCGAACGGGGAGCTACGTCGAGGCGCTTCGCAGCGTAAGCGAACGGCATCGTTACGACCGAGCGTCCGCGGTTACGTTTGTGTTGCGTCTTAACGTGTGTCGGTACCTCCAGGTTCTGAGCGAGGACAGCGTGTGTCTCTCCGTCAGCGATGCAAGTCTGCTGCCTGTGTTCGCTCACATGCTGGGAGCCAAGAAGGTACGCTGGCTTTGCAAACCAGTTTCCACATAAAAGAATATCTCAGATTCTTCCTTTGATGTTTGTTTTTGTTCCTGAATCAGGTGTTCAGCTTGGAAAACTCCAGAATGTCCAAACAAGTTATTGAGCAGGTAAAGAAATCCAATTGTTAGATTTTAAGTGTTGACTTTGTTACCAAATGATGGGGGATTTATAAAGCGAGAAGCCTCTAAATCATCCGTTCATTTAGGTGAGGTGTGTGGCAGCAAGGAGACGCCTAAAACAGGCAGGACAGCGTCCCTGAAAACACAAACATTAATGTTTCATCGGTGTATAAAACCCTTATGGAAATAAAGTTTGTTATAACTGTAAAAATATATCAGCATAGCGTGGTTTCAAGAAAGCTAGCGGGACCTGGCCTGTAAGCTCCAGGTCAAACTTTTACAAAAAGAGAATTAATGCGTTTTTCAGTTGCATATTTATGGAGAACCAAAACAAACATAGTTAATTAAAAAGTGAGCGAACAAAAAACCTCAATCTAAGGCTTCTTCTCCTCCAAGCAAGAGGCCTTGATCACAATTCTGATCTCTGGCATGAATAAACTGGGATGAAAATGTCCTCCAGGAACAACCTGGGAGATCCTGCAGATGACTTGTGTATTCCCAGCAGGGCGGAGCCCTGAGAAAATGTGATAAAGTGTCTCAAAGGTCAGAAAGTTAAAAGCGGATGGGGACATCCTAACCCTTAAGTACCTTCTGCTCTACAGGTGTTGGAAGCCAACTCGTTGAAAGGAGGAGTTGAGCTGCTGGAGATCAGGCCTGAGCAGCTCACCAGTCAGGATCTCAGAGGAGAACAGGTACCTGTTTGGTTGGAGCTGTTGCTGCTTGTGATTACGGAGGCTGTTGATGAGGACCTAGTTTGTAACTTTTATTTATTAGCTCATTTGGAAAAAAAGAGCAAGAGGATGAAATCATCGTAGTTTTGTATCAGAAAAAGCATCCTTGACTCTGATCTGCTGCGAACACCCAAGTTATGTTCATGGAAACTTTCTAGCGAGGGAAGGAGGAAGAGATTTTACTTTTCAGCTGCCTGACTGCATAAAAATACAAAAAAGAGAATAAAAAGGTTCTTATTTATTCAGGATCAGAATTATTTACGTAAATGACCACGAAACAGGGAAAAAGCCTAACTTCTCCCAACGCTCAGCTGCTGGCCAGACTGGGGTTCATTTTTAACAATATTAACAAACTTGTTCACAATTTCTCAGTGCTGTGTGTTTTTAAATGCAAAGTTTAAAAGAGTTGAATACTTCATATTTTTATTTTACACTCTTTTTACTTTTGTGTTTAGGTTTAATAAAGCCATTTTGAGTCAAATTAACATTTGTGACAAATGGAGATGACCCAATCAAACCGAGATGGAAATCGGTCAGTTTTCCTTTCATAAGCTCTGATCGCCACTCAGCACGTCAAATGCTAAATAAGCAGATTTAATTTTTTACCCCACATTCATTAAATGCATCAAACCAAAGAGCTCCAAACATTATAGGCAGTTTGTGATAAAGGTTGGCTACATTCTTAAATGCATGAACGAAGATAATCTTGTAATTACTGCAGCACTTTATGCTACTTGCCGTACGTTTTGTTACGTTTTGATACAAAAAAAAAAGTTCTGGTCAAAGTCGGATCAGTCAGTCAGACCTAAAATTAAAACAGGATTCCGAAATCTGATCATTGTAACGCGTGATAAACATGCCAGAGTCTCATTTTGTTCCCCAATTAACACAAAGTAATTAAAATGTTCTTAATGTTTGGTTATTTTAGAGGAAAACAATACAAGTTGAAGACGCAGATGTATGTTGTATGTTCAGATAATCTAAAACATGGTTTTACGCCGCCTACAGATTTCCGTCCTGATGGGTGAGCCGTACTTCAGCACCAGCCTCCTGCCGTGGCACTCCTTGTTCTTCTGGTACTGTCGGACCGCTTTGGCGGGCCTCCTACGACCCAGCGCCGCCATCCTGCCCTGCTCTGCCTCCCTGCATGCGGTTGCTGTGGAGTTCCAGGTCAGATAGTTCGATAAAATCTCTGCAAAAGTTTTGAGCTTGTATTAGATGGTTAGATCTAAAATGTGCGCCGTTCCCGTTTCCTTGACTCCTCCCATGAGATTTACTCCCCAAATCTCAGAGCTAATATAATCCTGACTGCCGTGTACTGCAAATATGCTAACTTCTTTGTTTTGTTAAATTTTAGAGTCCTTATCTGCTCCACCTGTCAGGAACTTGTGGTTTTCAATTAAAATGTTGAAAAAATGACGTTATTCGTACATTATGGATGATTTAATCTCATTGTTTATGAGAAGAAGAGGAAGGACTTATTATAAAGAAATAAGACCAGAGTGGATTTGGGAGATTTTTTTTTTCCTGTGATCCCCCAGAAGAGCAGGTGAGACGGCCCTGCGTAGTTATTCAAAAAGGGACTTTGGGAAACTTCAGGAAAAATCGCAGACTCTACCTTTAGGCGCTTCAGGCTGTTATTTCCTTGACAACTGAGAATCTACACAGAGTTATTGCTACATATGGAAACAAACACATTTCTAGGTTTACATGCAAGCAGACACTTAAGGTATTTTAAAAATAAAATGGATTCTAAACATGCCTAACTTTAAAGGATACAAGTAATTTCTGTGCAGCTGATTTTACTTGTTTAGTTTTAACCTAATCTATGACAGAACTAGGATCTTCTTTCCCCCTTTGAAAACCGTTATTGCTGAAAATTGGCAAGATGCAAAAGAAATTTGAAGCAAATCCCTTAAGATTTAAAAATGAATCATTATGGTCTTTTGTTGTCATTTTTGCCAGGATTTGTGGAGGATAAGAGCACCGTGTGGAACCTGTGAAGGCTTTGATGTCACTCCCATGGATGAAATGGTCCAGGTAAAGTTTAAAATCGACTTTAACCTATATTTGGGCATTTTTATTTCTGTACTATGGGGATATTACTTTCAAAGTTTTAGGTTTACGAGAAATTACATTGTTGTTGTGTTCTGCTTTTTAAAATATGCACATCTCTGTCCCAAACCACAGTAAGAGAGCGAAAGTCTGAATTTAGAGTAGTTATGTGTTAGATTCAGTTGTTCTGTTTGTTTTGTTTTTGGACCATAAGGCAAATTAAATATTATTCCCAAGTCTGTAATATCTCCCCTTCACGTCCACAGCTCTCTATCCGTCTCTGTTAGGAGGACAGAGTAGTTGGACTACACCGCCCTGTTTCTAACATAAGGCTAAAATAAACGTAACTTTTATATTGAATTAACTTACTAGGCTTATTGTTGCTAGCGCGTACTCCAGACGCGGGCTGCCTTACATGAATGCACTTCTAGTTTAGACATTACAGTCAGGCAGTCTTGTAGACAGCTCAGGGGTCCTATCAGGTAGTGACACAGTGTACCGTAATGCTCCTAATATCCATTGAGCAGAGCGGCTTTGTTGCTAACCAAAGTCGTACTTACACATTTTAATAGATTTTGAGCCCATTGTACCACATAAAATCGTCCAGTAAGCACAACGGTTATCATATATAAGGCGCGGCATGAATTTTTGAGAAAATTTAAGGATTTTAAGTGCTTTGTAGTCCGTAAAATATGGTATATTAAGAAATGGTGCTGGGCTTCTCACCACTGATCTCTATTTATTCACTGGATTGCTGATTCGCCGATGGTAGTACACGTCGCTGTGAAACCACCAGCCGCCATATTGGTACTCCCTATTTTCCTCCAGTAACTAGGGAATACGTGCACTACAGCGTCGAATGATGATTTTCTCATGTTCAGGGGGGCTTAAGACTTTTAAAATGTCAAATGCCATATACTTTAATGTTATGTACTAAAACTATCAAGTACTAGGAAATTATGTGCTGAAATACTTTGCATGTTATATATACACATACATTTCAGCACATAATTTCCTAGTACTTGATGGTGTTAGTACATCCACTGACTGTAAATTTACCTGTGAATTGTTTTCCCACAGCCAGAAAACTGCTTTGTTGTTGCAGCCAAATCCTATGGGATTCTGTGAGAGCAGGGAGTAGCAAGATGGCGGCCAGTGACTTCAGTTTTTCGGGCCTATCAGCAATCCAGTGAATAAATAGAGATCAGTGCTTCTCACGCATGAGTAAAAATCAGAAGAATAATGGTTGTTCACAGTCGCAGCAGTTGGATTCAGGTCCTGTTTGTCTGCACTTAGTCAACATAAACGCTCGATTCAGGAAAAACTGTTTCTCCACAGCGGTCTCTGGATTTCCGTGAGTCCCGCGAGGCTGAGCCACACCCCCTTTGGGAATATCCATGTCGAGCTCTCACTCAGTCCGCCGCCGTCATGACCTTTGACTTCACTCAGTGTGTTCCTAAACAGCCAATCAGCAGCCAGGGTTCGCTACCCCTCATAAGGTACGTTGATTATGATGCTACTTAAAAGTGGAGAGTCAGAGAAATGTTTGTGTATTTTTTATAGAATTATTACTTTATTATTCATTACATTATTTTGATGTTTGTGTTTTGATTCATTTTAGATTATTATTTTACTGAGTAGCTCTATTTTTTCATACAAGAGAGGCCTTTATTCCCTTTTATTATTTGGAAAAATACCGTAGTAAAAGGGACTCAATTTGCCTTTCGGAATACCGGAAAGAAACTTTATTTTTATTTCAAACCATTTTGCTTTATTATTTTATGTTCAAGCATTGTTTCATAATTCAAAATACTCATTTTGTAGAGGCGGTAACTGTTTAAAAATGTGTTTCAGGACTGGTCGATGTCATGGTGTTGCCTTATGGATGGAGTACCACCTGACTGATGATGTCACGGTTAGCGGGGGTCTGACTCAGCCAATCAGCGAGCAGGTGGGACTCATAAAGCAACTGTTTAATATTAAATTTAGGTGGACATTTAAAAAAGAAGATTTACTACTGTACTGTGTTAATGTGTTTGCACCTTTACAGATTTCCATATGAATTTATTTCCAATGTGCTCCTTGTAGATTAGACTAAAGTGCTGTGCAAAAAATGTAGGACAGGGAATAGGAATAAAACAAGTACAGCTGCATAAGGGTAAAATATCTAAGACACAGATGCCAGCTGGGTTGTGACGGGCATACACTGTACGATATTTTCAGTCGTTGTACTCAGCAACAGCTCAAACTGTACGCTGAAACCTCAGGGTTTAAAAGTTCACAGCTCCCCATCTCTGTTCTTACTGTACGGCCCGACGCTCTGATGCGATCTGACTGCTCACACTGTACGTCTAAAAACCACGTCGGACTCAGCCCCGTAGAGAGATGCTGCTTGTTGGACTTGTCTACCCGGAAGCCAAACAGTAGAAGAAGAAAAAGACGGAAGTGTCGATGCTCACTGTTAAATATGAGGCTCACTAGAAAGAAACGCGCTGCCTTGGCAATTCTATGAGTTGCTCCTCCGTTCTCTCCCTGGGGATCAACACAGCGCGGGTCGGTTGTACAGTTTTTATTTATTCTCTTAATGCACAGTGCTTTGGACAACCATGTTTTTAAAAGTGCCGTATTAAATAGTCGACTTTATTTAGAGTTCTTGTTATTTCTGCTTTTTAAGAAGATAGTTTAGTTCAAATATGGATTTAAGTATCAATAATGGGGAAGCACCGATATGAAAACTTGGGCCGATACCCGATGTTAAAACTGCTGCTGTGTCTGATAAACAATATTTACCTGTGTGTGTGTGTGTGTGTGTGTATATTTATATATAATACTTATGTTTCCATGATGGTTACATTTGGTAAAACTTGCACTGCCTGAAAACTATGCTAACTGAATTTCTGAATATCAGTTATAGTCCAAACTTAATTGTTTTTTTTTTTATCTCTGCTGCATTTAAAAACCCACAACCTTGGCTGGGATGCATCATTGTCACATAACTGAACAAAAACCGAATGTCCGCACCCCTCCCCTTGTTGAAACACAGGCGCAAAGAGCAACTAGATGAGAATAAGCATCCCTTGTTAAGATCGGCCCAGTTTTACTAATCGGACCGATATGTTGAAAAATGACATTGGCCGATACCGATATTAATGCCGATGTTTTGTGCATCCGTAATCAACAGGCAGGTTTGGGATTCCAGTTCATGTGTTTTCACTTTAATTTGATTGTACATATGGTCTTGAACTGGTAAAAATGTTTAAATATCCAATATCTGGTCCCTAATGTTTAGTGTTTTTGTAACTCTGCTGCAGCCTGCCTGGGAGGACAAGTAGGACAAGCAGATATGATGAAAACATCAATTAAAAGCTGCAGATTTAATTCTGTGTATCTTTTAGTTGAGCTGGATTTAACCGGTTTCCGCCTCGTTTGTCTTTCCTGCAGGGAAGCTGCGAGTGGAGTCGACACAGGAAGCAGGGCGTGTATTTCCTGAGGTCGGCGTGGGACAGTTCAGGAGACGGCAGGGCCGCGGTTTCGTACAGCTTCACATTTGAGCCCAGCTCAGGAGACATAAAGATGGACTTTAGCATCGCAGGTCCGTGACGTGAAACCCGTCACTGAACAAAGAAGTTTTACCTCGACTCTCTTGCTTTGGAGCGCATTTAACAGTGTTTACTATTGCTGTAATGATCGAAGTTACCGTTTGCCTTTTTAATGATACGCGAGTATCTGAGGAAGTCTCAGGGCCAAACAGGCTTTGGTGTCGACACATAATCTACATAAATTATCCTGGACTAACACACCAACTGTTAAACAAAGCCAAGCGTTGTCTTGTTTTATTATTATTATTATTACACTGTTTTGTAGTTGAGCGGAGATATTGACTTGTCTGCAAACTCGCACTTTGCACAGTTGAAGAGCGCAAAGTTTCTACCATAAAATACCAAAAGCAGGGAATAAAACAGCTTTATGTGTGCAGGGCCACTGAGTTTTCGATAAAGCTTCATGTTACAGTTTCTATCAGCTTTGTTTAAAAAAAAAATAATAATTACCCTTTGATCACTTACTAAGACATAATGAAGGAACGCAAAACCTGATATTATAGCTGTTCACATTCTGTAAATTAAGTTGAAGCATCACCGTTAAACATAATTTGTCCTTAGTTTTATTTGTATTAAATGACTTCATATACATAAATAAGCTTCAGTTCAGCAGTTGTAATGCAGGCTTCTGTGTCCCTAAGTTTGGAAAATCACTTTTACCCCCAAAAAACATTTCTATTCTTTAAGGTTTGATCACATGACAAAAAAAACAGACATCAGAAGTAAATATAGTTTCATTACCAGACAATATGCTGCTGATTACATGGACCCATGAAAAATCTAATCCAGGTGCCGAATTTTCACACTATGGGCTACAAACGTATGAAGGGTTGCTTTAACCTTGTTCAGCTTCTCCTTTCATTCAAATCTGAGCCTCCGTTGCTCAATAAAAGTGACTCTCCTGTGCGGTTACTGTGTCTCGTGGAAAACATCGCGGTGGCGTCCGTATCAGCAGTTATGCCCACTGACAACCCTCAGCGGGGTGGATGGAAAACGAAGGAATGTAAACGTCCTGAAGCCTGATGAGCGGAGCTGAGGGATCCGAGTTTCAAGCGTCTGTCAGCGTGGTGTTGGCCAGGACGATCTTCTCTCCCGGTTTGAAGGCGGGCATGCCCAGGTACGGGCAGCTGGCACAGCGGAAGGCATCACCAAGGTAACACTGGCAAAAACAAAAGAAATCTGAATTATTAAACGATGATAAAAGCTGAGATTTTGCTGGTTTTTTTAAACACTCTACTCACACTTCCACACGCAGACTTTGGTAGGTCGGTTTTCTGTTTTCCTTTACTCTCCTCCTCCAACTCTTCGGCAAGCCCACATGTGCTGCACAATGACAAGATTTAGTCATTAAAATAATAAAGGTCTAAGAAGATGTCAGACTATAATCAGACGAAGTCAGCAGGTCAATCTGAGAACATATTTAGGGCAACAACTGTAATGTCTCCAATAGAAACCTTCCTAAAAAAAGACTAGAGTTAAATCTAAGCTCCATCCTCCCACATGCAGTCAGTGCTTCAAGCAGAAGCAAACTTGTTTTGTTGCATCTTTGACGTGTTTTCTACATCACGTTCTCAGCAGATCGGTGCCTTTTTAGGATCGGACTATGATGGCCCGTCCATGTTACCCGTTGTTTCCTTTGTGTCGTATGGCTTCGTTAAATGCGTAACAGCGGTGAGCTTAACTTTGCCATGACGCTCCAGCCCCTTTCAGCTAAACCTGAACTGAGAGATGATCTCGGCACGGCTTCCGACATTTATTTTGAAAAGGTTTCCTTGTGGAGCGAACTTACCAGTTCTTGCAGGCTTTTTTCTTCTTGCCAGCTCCTTCTCCACAGCTTGAAGCTTTGAGAGAAGCTGGGTCTGGCTTCTTCAGGTCGTCTTCATCGAGGAGGGCGTCAGAGTCCAACAAATCCTGCAGCAAAGAGAAGCAGCGTGGGCATAAACCGCATTGCAGAGAAGCTGCATCCAGACAGCAATGCGATGGCGCTTTATTTATGTAATAATAATAATAATAACAATGCAGTCTAAAACAGAACATCGTTCTGTGTTACTGCACAATTTTCCTTTGAGGTTAAATTTAATATGAAATACACCTCTGTAAAAACACAAACTTCAGATTTGCCAGAAAGAGGCAGATGTACTCCAACATGGTGGATGCCTGCAGGATCTTTACATTTTAGAACATTAGGGGAGATGTTTGAGGTGGAGTGATGGCCTAGAGGACAGAGCAGGAAACTTGCATCCTGGAAAGGCGGCAAGTCCCCGGTTCAAATCCCACAGGGGCACCGCACGGCCCTGAACTCACCACGTCATCATCGTTCATGTCGTTTGCCGAGAGCATCCACATTTTCTTTGTGCTGGGATCCAGAGCTGGTTTCTCTGCTAAAAAGACAGATTTTAACAAATATTAGCAGGAAAACAAACAGTTAAGGAAGTAAAACAGTAGAAACTAAGACACACGTTTTATCTGTGTATACGAGGTGGAACAAACATTTTAGATTTGTAAAAAAGTGATTGCATCTTACAAGGTTTTCTGTCATTTTTAGGGAACTTTAAAGCCATTAAAATTACTAAATGCTAGTGTGTGTCTTATGTGAATTCAGCTGATTGGATTTAAACTGGCCGATTTGCTTCCACGTAAGGTTTTTCTATTTGACTTGTTTTGATAAAAGGATATTAATTTTTCAGACTTCAAGAGCTCCTTTCCCACATAATTAGGATAAAAACATTTACTACAGAATGAGGGTTGATTTAACTACTTTTTTACATCTATATACAATTTTATTCTCATTCTTGCGGTTTAGTTTATTTCCTACCGAGGAGAAAAAAAAAGGGTTAACGGTAAAACACAAACGTTCCTGATTTCCCTAAAATTGTTTATTTTATCAGGATGTATTTTATTCCACAGAAGTAATTTTTTATATATATATATTTTTTTTTTTCCTATACATTGATCTATGACATTTAGGAATGAAGATAGCAAATTTAAAACTGGATGTGTTGTAAACCATGCAGGCAAGCAAGCAGTCTGAGAGCAGCTCTGTAAACCCACCAGGCTTAGGAGTCTTTTTCCCAAACGACAGTTTGATCTGGCTGGATGAGCCCACCTCGTAGTCGGGTTTGGAGGCAGACATGCGCACTCTGGTCAGGGTGTTTGCTTGGTAACCAGTGGCTCCTCTGAGGGCGCTCAGTGCCTCCGCACTAAGTTCTGTTTTACTGACCTGAAGGTAGAGAAACCAGGAGGATCAGGACATCTAAGATGAGACTCTTGCCCTATGTGCTCTTTTTTTAATAAAAAAAGAGCACATAGGGCAAATTAAACAAAATAAAATCAGTGTTCAGATAAAGCCACTAATTCAGAGGGACCAATCAAAATTTAAGCAACAAATTTTCCAGCTTTAAAGCATCACCGTCTAAGCTTTCACCCAAGTATTAGCTTAATATGAGATATATGAAATGATTTTTTCAGGTCAATATACGGCACTTGGGGCGTATCGATGCTCCAGGCGGGCAGCCCTTCTCAAAAAGTCGCCTGTTTAACTTGAGAGGATCGGATCCATCGCTGAATGGGTCATGTGACCTAGAGCACCACTCAAGGTCATGTCACCCATTCTAGGTTACTGCAGTCGTACCTGATCAGACATATTTTTGGTTCTCTGATGTAGGATTTAATCTAGAGGGGTGAATGTGGCCTTGCGTTTACAAGCAACTCCATGACTTCTCAATCTGCTGGTCCAAAGTGCTCTGCTATCAGATCCCAAAACCCGAAAGGAGACTTTTATTTTGCAACAGTGCAATGCTGCCAGTAGCCTTCAGGGGGCGCTAAACCTGGGAGTTACAGGTCTAGCGCCCCTAGTGGCAAACGTTACATGGTGCTCCGAATGCCCTTAGTAATGGCTCCTAGCTCCTAGCTCCTGGTCCTTGACCGTTCATGGGGTGAACAGTAAAGGAGGAAATACACCGGGGGAGTAACGTAAGCAGCGTGGCTTACAGCCGTGGTTTTAAAAGCATACATTTGCACCAGATGCTACAAAGTACTCCACTACGCTCCTGGGCTAAACTAGCCACAAGAGGGAGCATATAGGCTCCTTTTCCTACCTCCTTCCTTCCTTACTGACTGACTGCACTACTCGGACAGCACTTATCATGGCGACTGCTTCTGCTTTGATTAAAGAGTTCTTGCTCAATAAGGGTATTCAGAAGGACCCCGTTACCATAACAACATATTATTCCTACCCACAGCTTGATATTCTTTTTGAAGTTATGTTTCCTCTCTTTAAAGTGATGGTATCTATTTAACTAATGATTCTGTCATGTACATCTCCCATATTATCACAGTAAATGATAAACTGAACACTTTACTGAACCCTTGCTTTTCAGGCTGAACTTCTACACTCACCTCTGTCACTGACAGGAAGCCTGACAACTTCAGAGCCGACGTCAGTTTCTCTGCAGTCCTCATACCCTGATCGTCTTTGCCTGCAACACAAGAACACAATTCATTTAGAGCCAAAAATACAAAGAACACCAGACATGAGCATTTAAAGCAGGGCAGTATCTGTGTTAAGACAATGTCGGGTTGTACTTCTGGTTGTCGAACCTAATTTTGGCGTCAAACTATTATCCGGGACCATCGTGGGACGTCATCAGTAGAGACAATTTGGACATGCAACTGCTTCCAGAAAACATTTGGCAGCAGATTAAATGACGCCTCTATCTATTAAAGTATTAAACTAGCCAGTCTAACCAGTAGGTTGAGCAACAAGGAACTAAGAAGCAGCAGGTGTCAGCGTTTAACATTTTCACAGCCAGCTGAAACTATCCACTCTGGACCTGGTTTAATAACTGGAAACTGTAGCCAGCGTGCATCACTGGAGAAGATTTATTAACCGTTGTCTTAGAAATTTTACTGGAAGCACACATCAGTAACAGAGGACCACAGATCCACTTGGGAGCTACCCTATTTATTTCACTTGGTTAAGAAATTTCCATTGAAAACTGAAATAGCTTGGTAACAATAAAAGAAAAAAAACACATCATAGTTGGAGGTTGTTTGAGCTAAGATGTCCAGTAAACTGATCATGGGCCAAGCGTGCTGAAAGCATCAGAGCACTGAGAGAAAGATGGCAGGAAAATGGTTTCTGAGAGCAGCAAAAAATCCAGTAAGCAGCTGGAGAACCACTTTTAAGGAATGATGCATCTTACCTGTGACGGGTTCGTCCAGGACCAGCGTCCCGCCTGGTTTCAGCACTCTGACCATCTCAGCGAGAGTGTCTGAACTGTGGATGGAGGAGCAGTCGGCCAGAAGACACGAGAGCACCCAATCAAAGGTAGAAGCTGCGTGAGAGGCTGCGGCGAAGACGAGAAGGAAGAACTACTGTAAGACTTTCTACTCGTGCCTTCAAGGTGGCAACAGCTAATGAAATGCTTTTTTATTGTGTTTGTCAGTTTAAAACATGTCAGTAGCCTGTTTAAAACTCAAACCCACAGAGCGACAGCCTCTCCATGTTCTCCACAGACACTTTTCCATCGGCGCCTACAGCTGCCCCCAGTTCCTCGGCGTATCGTTTCAAGGCTTCTGGTGTTGACGGCTGAGCCCACACCAGCAACACTTTGTCTCCCGCTTTGATGCCAAGGTCTGCCATGATTTCCTGGAGGAAGAGTCAAAAAAGTTGACATTTTAAAATCTGTTAAAGAGTCAAGAATATAACGCAGAGCTAAATCACTACATTTGGGGATCAGTCTAAGCAACCTAGGGATTGGGTTTCATACGCCATTGCTGTAGGCCCTACCGTCTCTTGTTGTATACGTCTCATAATACGCCTCTCTCCACCTTTAATTATAAGGTTCAAGCAGTACAGGAACAACACAAAGGAAGGCAGTATTTATATATCAACAAACCAACAGGCTGGGAGAGGGAAATGACAGGCTTGTTGTTCTGATCATTGCTCAAACAAAGCTCAAGTCCAATATGCCACAGAGAAACACGACTTTCACAATTTTAAAACCTAATACTTTTTACAGATTCTAATTTCTCAGCTCATTCCGTCAAGTTTAACCAGGTTTTTCTGTTTCTACTTAAGGTATATTTTGAATGAATGCCTGGACTTCAGTCAGAAGATTATCAGTCACCTTCAAAAAGGACCTTTTTGTTTGTAAAAATGACTAAAAACAAATAAACCCTGTACTAAGACCACAAGACTACGTTTGTGGTCTTAGGCTTCGGGGTTTTAGTCTTCTTTGATATTTTTTTAATTACACTCAGATGTGTTACTCAGGCCTGAAGCGTTTTCTATAAGGAACACATTTTCTAATTAATTGTAACAGCTTGAGTGTGCGCACTTAGTGCCTTTCTCTGACATACAAGGTGCTGCTTCAGGTTTCCAGATTCAATGAAAATAAATGTCTTCGAAATTCAGACGTCTTCTTTTTAGAAGAAGGGAAACACAATATTTTCTATTTTTTTCTAACCTCCATTACCTACCCAGACCTGGAAAAGAATAACAAATTCCTTGCATTTTAAAGGATGATTAGGGAATTTTAAGTTAGTGTGTCTCTACATATTTAGTAAAAAAAAAAAAGGGTAAAGCGAAAGTTTTAATGGAAACTTTTGATGAACCATCTGAAGTCCTTAGGTATGCAGATCTCAAAAAAGTGTGGAATACAAGGTTCCTACACATTTTAAATTTACATCCTTACATTTCCACACTGTCCAGTTTTGCAATATTATGTGGCCGAAGCCTCAACTGAGGTGCCAAATAAATTATTACTGCAAAGTAGTTAATCGTTTTTGTTACCATTATTATTATCAGAAACCTATATGATTAAATCAGAAAGAGCTTTCTTGCCAGGTAGTATTTTACACGTAAGTAAAATTTGCTATAAAGGTGCAATACATAGACAAACATACAGCTGACGTATCTAAATGTAGAAATAGATATTATGAAATAAACACAGTTGTTATGACCAGCAATATAAACACTAAAGCAAACTGGAAAATGTAATAATAATAAATCTTACTTAAATCGACGCGGTGACGCAGTTTGTAACCGTTAGCGACACTTTTTTTTTTAGCTTTGTAGACACGTTGTTTTACCCTGAGAGGATGATAAAATGTCGGCCCCCAACCAAGCAAAATACAACTAAAGTTTTTAGTTATCGATGTAAAACCCCACTAAGAAACAACATTACCTCGTTTGAAAGAACACTTAAATTGTTTTCCCTCAATGACTCACCTGCTCTCTTGGACGGCAGTTACACAAAAAAAAGTCATGGGGCCAAATTAGTGTTTCCGCTCTTTTATTTTCAAAATAAAATAATTTGAAAAGTGTATAATTTCTGGGATTCGATGCAAACGGGGAGAATGTAGTAATGTGTAGTTAAAATTAAGTACATGGTTGTTTTGTTGTACAAAAAGGTTGTTATATACAGACGATATAGGTTCTTTAGCTTTAAAGTTATATTATTTTGACAGTCTAGCTTTGTTTCACAAACCCTTACTTCCGTTCCGTGATCGCGTCGCAGAAAAGTGACGTAGCTGTGAACCTCCCAGTTGTGCAGCTTGTTATGGCGGCGCTTCTGAGAGGACTGCGGGCTGGAAGGCTCCTCCGTGGGCTGCCCAGCGGTAAGACGGGTTCGGTTATTCGTTTTGGCTTCGTTTCAGCGCTGAACAGCCATGAGCACAAATATGCAGCTCCAAATATTTCTGTTTCAGTCTCATGCTTTGAAAAGAAGCCTGGAGTGACGTTAGCTACCCGAAGGTGATCATGAAGGACAGTAAACAACTTTACGTTACGGTGTCTTAAACCTCAGCTATTTTATAGGCGCATCAAATTGATAATTAACGCAATAATGTCAGGCATATCTGTTAATTGTGTTGTAGTGCATCGTAAACATGCTCGTCTCCACAGCTACGAGGGCATCTTCTCTGCAGTTATGTCAGGCTGTGCTTCTAATAACTCAGCTATATATAGCTACGTTTATTTCATTTGTTTATTTAAGATTCGCAACGCGTATTATGGATGCGCAGATATAAACTGTATTATATCAGTATATATTTTAGTTAAATTCAGTCGATTTATTTGGCTGAATTTCACAACTAATGTCACTCAAGGGACCGTGGAGAAATGTAAATAAACCTAGGTCGGTCACATACAGGACAGTTAGTTCCCATTAATTTAATTACATACAGCCTATGTAGGTCTGTGAGGCTGTCCGATTATTTTTATTTAATTTAAGGGGGTTATTTTATGAGAAAACAATAGAGCAAACCTTCATGGTGTCTATTACATTGCAACATGCATGTGTGGAGCATTGCAGTTGCAAAAAATGCTTGGGTGAAATATTTGGAATTCAGATGCCATGCAGTCAAAATCTCTTAACGTTTTCGACTATCATAGATGTTTACTGTCCTTTATGCCCGCGGATAACTAATAAAAACAGTATCTTAAGGATAGGAAGGATAGTCGGAAGGTTTAGGTAGCCCAATTGTTTATGCTCTTAACGAAGAGAAGATTAATATGACATTTTATGCATTTGACCCCAGATCACCAATTCAGGGATTTAAAAAAAAAAAAATTATTTAGTAGAACATTTAAAGTGAATATAAGTAAAAGAAAACTGCTCACACACAATAAATGTGCACTAACAAAATACCAGGACAAGACATTTAAAGATGAATTTTGAACAGAAGCATTAATTTAATAATATGTTAATCACCAGATTAAGCATCCACACCTTGCTCTATACTTCTACATCGGTTCATAAAATACATATTATATATATATATATATATATATATATATATATATATATATATATATATATATATATATATATATACAACTGAGACAGTTGCATAAGAGTTGAGGGTTCACTTCTATAAAAATTACAAGATATCTATCAGAAGTCCAAAAGAGTTTTTCTTCCATTACATATTTCTTTGGTATTATTGGGTTTCTACATTATGTAAGATAGTGTCATATTTCCTTCTACTGAATATTTCCTTAAACAGTCAGATATTTATATTTCCGCCTTTTAATCAGGAAAGATTTAATGCCTTTTCACGCTTACAGTTTAGTCAACGTGGCTGCTGGAATGTGGTTTCAAAAATGTCTGTCAAAGTTTTATTTCAAAAACATTAAACAAAAAAAGTGGATTTTAAATATTATTTCAAATGAAAAGGGATGGTTTAAATTAGTTCTTAAATGAAAAGTTATGAAATGGCAAGATGTTTCTTAAAAGTGCCATGATATCACTGTATAAACCATTTCATGTAGTTGAAATTGCTGCATAAGTAAATTCTCCAATGAATTTCATTTTAAAAATGACATCATGTTGTTGTTTTGTCAGGCCAGATTTCCCTCCTCAGTAAAAGGGTTGGTTGTGTTAATGAAATGCAGCTCTACCAAGTTGACTTGACTCTGAATGGCTACAGCCGTATTTGGAAAACCGGTCATACCTACATTAAAAAAAACAACCCGTTTTCTGATCTGTACGTTGCTGAGCAAAGTAACAAAGCTGACCACCCCTGAGCAGGTGCTTTGGTATTCACTTTTGACATTCACACGGCCTCATCAGTGCTCAACAGAACATATTATACCCCCAAAATCTCCTAAAAATTAAATTTGGCCCCTTTAAGCTAGCATGGGCATGTTTTATTAAAAGCAGAAAAGCAATAATTATAAATACTACCACTGCAAAAATAATGTCACATATTTATTATTACAGCAACAATGTTATAGCATACTGTATACCAGGTGTGTCCAAAGTGCGGCCCGGGGGCCATTTGTGGCCCCTGGACTGATTTTGTTTGCCCCCCCCCAACTGCATTTCAAGAAAGATTTGGTCTACTGCAAAGATTTGGCTGATGGAGATGGAAACTTTTTATTTTTAAACGTTTTATACTAAAAAGAATTCTTTTTTTTATCAATTGGGTCTAATATAATTTGCTTTTAATAAAGCAAATGTGCAAAACCCGTTTTTAACTATGGCTCTACAGTGATTTAACATAATTTTCCTTTAGAAAATCTGAATAATTTGTTTAATCAAAATTATCATATAAAACTTTCTCAACATGATTTTTGGGTTAATTTTCATTGTTATTTTTTGGCCCTCAAGTACTTTTGACTTGAGAATTTCAGCCTTACGCCAAAACGTTTGGAGACCCCTGCTGTATACTATTAAAATGATACTCGGAGTTAAAACAAAAATCTACAATATTTAGCTGCTAAATTTAGTCCTGTTGTCATTCTTTTCTTCAGACAGCACCACAAGCATAAAAAGCAAATACTAGCTGGTTAAGATTTGGGCTACTTGCGCAGGAAGTCATCTTAGTGTCACCTCCTTAAGAGATCAAAGCCTCAAAGGTATCCAAACGAGAGTTATAGTTGTCGTTTCTTAAGTTTCCACACAATGGCTATCCTCCTATTTATTTTTATTCTTATAAAAATATGTGTGAGAGCCTTCTGTCAGACAGCTGACCATCAGTGTGCAGAAACGAATGTGAGGGGCCTTCCATGCTCCATACGACCAGGGAAAACTCTGCTCAGGGATTTCATTCAAAGGGCTCGAAAACATAACAGCATGATTGGAGATCGTAACTTTTTTAAATATTTTGTATCGGGGAAATTCAGGAATATTGGAGCGTTTAGAATTCAGGACAGGATATGAAAGAAAAAAGGCACTTTCCCTGTTAATGATATATTTCCCAGCCGATGAATTGGCAATCTTAGCTTTGCTTTGTAACTTCCAAGGCTAAGGTAAAATACCCTAACCCTCACCCTGTCCCAAATAACATGATGTTCCCGTATACTTGAATTCACCCTGCCTAAATACTGGAAACTGGCCCATGTCTTGTATGAAAGTTGGTATTTTGACGCTTCTGCGTAGATCGTTACGTATTGACCAAGTATAAATCAGATGATATCAAATGTCTTGATGGATCTGCATAAAATGCATAATTTTCTGTCAAATTCAGAACTCACACCTTTATCAGTTAATCTGCAGGACATCTTTATCTTTTATGGCCAATGTTTGTTACAGTTAGTTGTTTAAATACAAAGCGGTCTGTGATGGACTGGCGACCTGTCCAGGTTGTTCCCACCTCTCGCCCAGTGACCGCTGGAGATGGGCACCGGCCTCCAGGTGTGACTTTTGGAGACTGACTGATATCTTTCCCCTCCTCCAGTGGTCGCTGCACCAGCATCAACAAACCAGCAGTGCAGCAGCCTGAGAAGAAGCTTCCACTGTGCTGCACTGAGGCTGCAGGACGAGTCCAAATCTGACAAATCCTCTGCATCTTCTTCCTCCTCATCATCCTCATCCACAACCCACCATGAGCACTACCAGGCTCACTCATCTCACCAGGACACAGAGGCAGCTTCCCAGCAGGATCCAGACCCAAACAGCAGGTCAGGCAGTAGGAAACTAGCGAGTTCTGCTGCTGTTTACTGACAGCAGCTCCACCAATCTGCTACGTAAGATGAGTTTACCTTTTTTTTTTCTCGTGCTTCTTTTATTCTGAAATATGCCTCTTGTGTTTGCACAAAGTGACCGGGAGGATGAGGAGTATGAAACGGAAGATCAGCTGCAGGCTCAAATTCTGACGGCAGCTCTGGAGTTTGTCCCGCTGCACGGCTGGTCCATGGAAGCCATCGCTGCTGGTGCTGAAGTGAGATTCAAACAAATACAGTCTGATACTAGACTTATGCAAAACGACTACATAAACGCATTGCTTAAGTCTATATATATATATATATATATATATATATATATATATATATATATATATATAGACTTAAGTGTATGTATGTATGTATGTATGTATATACATACATACATACATACATACATACAAGTATGTATGTATATATATATATATATATATATATATATATATATATATATATATATATATATATATATATATAAGTATGTATGTATATATATATATATATATATATATATATATATATATGTGTGTGTGTGTGTGTGTGTATATATGAACAGTTAAAGGCAGTCTCATTTTTTTATGTTTTATTATGCAACCAGATCAGCTTTATAAGCCAAAGCTTGTTTTAGGAAGCGCTGTATAATTCAACTGTTGGTGTTAACAGTAGTTAATTAACTCTAGCTCGTTAAGGGAGGCTTTAGGATATCTTTGAAGGTGCTTGGATCCAGGTGCTTACAGATTCACTTCTATACAGAAAACCCCTGTTATTATCTTCCGCTGTCACTTTATACATTCCATATTACATAATACTGCATATTCTTCAGTGATGGTATGAAGGTATTGCTTTTTTGAACCTGTAATACTTTATCAGCTGGTTTTGCTGTCTCTTTATATCTCTTTGCAGGTGTAGAAGCAGACTCAGAGGATGTTGTATCATTCTCTCCCTTTTCTCTCCTCTTTCTCTTTCACCTTTTCTCCTTTTTTTTCTCTTCTACCTTCTTGTTTCAGTGTCCATTTAACATGAAATATTCCTTGCATAGATTATAATAACGCTTCGAAAGTCAACTGTTTATGTTGTCTCCGCCGAGCCAGTACAACCCTGCAGGATAATACTCACCCCATGCTCAACAACTCATCTCTTTGCTCTCATCCGAGGAGCAGGGGGGGATTTTGGTGTTAGTTAGTGCATGCATAATGTTGCTGAGCAGTTTTTGTTTTTAACATGCGATGTCGATAAACTCTGATTCGGTTTGTTTTTGTGCTGCCAGTCTCTGGGTTTGTCCTCTGCTTCTACTGGGATGTTCCACAACGGGTCGGGAGACTTGGTCCTGCATTTCATCTCCCAGTGCAACTCCAAGCTGACGGAGATCCTGGCTGAACAACACAATCAGGTCCAGCTGGGCCAGGCAGAGTACGTACGCACAACCTCACTGTTCAGTCTCAGTGACGGCAGCCTGCCGTGGACCTCTTCTGTAGTCGTCGGCTTTATAGGTAGCGTAGCGTAGGGCTGGGCGATATATAAAAAAAGCTTATCAATAAAAAAAATGCATATTGATCGATATCGATAATTATTGAAAATATTTAAAACCATATTTTATGTGCAGCTCTGCCTGGACATTTTATGATATTGCTAAATGATTTGATTTAAATAAAGAACACAAACACAGAATTCCAATTAAATCTTTGTTTAACTAACTTTGGTTGGTTAAATAGAGTGGCAGGTTTTTCAGCTGCAGAGAACAGCAGACATATCCATCACTATGAAGCACGTTACTGCATGCGTTATGTCCTTATGCCGCTTGGACGATTTGTCATTTTATCACAAAGATGGGAGCCCAGTTTAGCTGCTGTACCTGCTTTGATTTGGAAGAAGTTCCAGACGACGACGACGCGGGGCCGCACAGCTAAAGCTCGAGGGGCCGCGCTGCTGCGGGTGTGAGCGGCTTACGTGATGAATACTGGTGGGTTGCGTTACCAGACTCTGCTTTTACCGGTTCCTTGCAAGTTTTACAAATCACTGTGGTTTATTTCTATCAGGCTGGCGAACTAGTAAAACCCCGTTTTGGGACAATTTCCTCCGCCGCTCCTTGCTGCGACATATTCACTTGTTGTGGTTTGAGAGGGCGGCGCTTAGTGACGGCGTGCCGACTGTAGCAAGGAAGTAAAACTGTCTATCGAAGTTTTTATCGACCCTATTTTTTCCTATCGCGCCACACGTCTATCGATCGATATATATTGTTATTGAATTATCGCCCAGCCCTAGCGTAGCGTCTAAATGTTAGCCGTGTAGCGATTGAAATTATGAGGTCAGATTGAAGGGCCTAACTAAAACAAGAAAGTCAACACTGTAATTTTATTTGTGGAAATAATGGAGAAAACATCTGTAGGTGACTCATCGCCTTTTTAAGTTTCTTTTTAAGAAATGGCGAAAGCAAACCGTAAAAAAGAAAGGAGGTAAAAAAAGAAGTCTGTACAAAATGGGATAAATATTAACATAGAAATGTGCAAATACGCGAATGTTTTGCAAATATAGAAGTAAGTGTGTAAAGAAAATCAGTGTGCATCCTATCCTCCTTCCGCTTATCTGCGGTTGAGTCTCCGAGGCAACATGAAGGAAACAAAGCTGTCCTTCTCCACAGCGACACTCTGCACCTCCGTATCCCAGGGCGACTCCAGGCCGGGGGGGATGTACGGTGATTGAGAGTCAGGTAGAACCTGCCAGAACTTTACCAACCTTTAATGTGACCTAAAACCTAAACTCAAATCTTAATGAGAGAAAAACTAAAAAATGGAAATGATGCAGTCGTGAACGTCTGCGAACCTTTAATCTAGTGCTTTATCGAAGCACCGTTCTCTTTTATGACAGGACTCAGTCTTTTTGGGTTGGACTCTTGTCAGCATGGCGGATCGTGAAAGTATCTCCTGTGCAAAAGCCCTTTGCATCTTCAGCTTTCTAGCAGGAATCCGGACATCTAATCAGGCTGCCTGCATCTAGTAGACAACCTGATTAGATGTTAAAACTAACTCGGCTGAATCCTTTCGAGGCAGAGGAGCTCATCCCATACAGAAGAGCTCTTCGTTTTACTCCCTGAAAACTGAAACCATCT
This sequence comes from Fundulus diaphanus, assembly GCA_037039145.1. Classification (NCBI taxonomy): domain Eukaryota; kingdom Metazoa; phylum Chordata; class Actinopteri; order Cyprinodontiformes; family Fundulidae; genus Fundulus; species Fundulus diaphanus. The sequence continues at coordinate 9,912,742 of CM073134.1, read as the reverse complement.
GCTACGGTGAAGAAACTGATTTCAGCTGCTTTTATATGTGGCTTTTCCACCTCGGTCACCATCACCGTAGGTGATGTAGACGGCCTGAAAATTTTGAGCGTTGCTCCTTTTTCACCACGGCGTGAAAGATGCTTGTGTCCAAAATGCCCACCTTCATCCATGGTTTGTTTGACCTTGAAGACAATGATGCTGTGGGAATGTTTGTCCTCAACAGTAACAGGGTTGATGGAGCTAAAATCCTGGACAATCCAGAAAGAAAAGCTGTCAGAAGCTGCAAATGATTTGAGATGGGTGTTATGCTGCACCTTCCAGCAAGACAACCAAATGTACGAGGAGAGTTCAGATTAAAGGATTTTAATGTTTGATAGCGACCCAAAGTCAAGCCCTAAATCCAGTTTAATCTGTTTTGATACTTAGACACTGCTTCTCCTACTGACTGACCTCCAGATGCTTTGCCAAAAGGAGCAAATAATTCCGTCTCTAGATCAGGGGTTCCCAAAGTAGGAGTCAGGACCCCCCGGGGGACGAGAGACACCTCTTTGGGATCACGAGGTGATTTGATGCTGATGTGCTAAATATGGCTGCACACTTAATCACATATGCAATATAATCGCAATTTTAAAAAACGTAATTTCCAAATCGCAGAGGTCTGCAATTTTTGGCTATGTAACAATTAGTGAATCAGATACTTCCTTTAGGTGTCAGTAGTATGTCTAAAGTGGGTTTGCCTCCACATAGAAGGGAAGAGAGTTGCAGCAGTGAGGTAATCTCATTTTATTACTTGTTTTAGAGTTTATATAATCATACTGTTTTACCAGAACCTTTCAGGAATCTCACCATAATATAAGTTCTGGTCAATCAGTTTAATACATAGACTTGTTTGTTGGTTGCACTTTATGTTCAACAAGGATTGACGTCCAAATCAATTAGAAGCTGTTCTCTTGAATCATATTCTGATTAATAAAAACATTAAAAGTTGTTGTTTTAAATAGTCCGTGTTTACAAACATCTTTATCTAGAGTCCATTTTTGTTGCTTGTTGTTAATGCAGAGAAAAGTCAAAATCAAATCGCAATTTTGGTTGAAATACTTCGTAGTCAGAACGCAATCATTTCTGCTCCGAGTTGAGATGCAGTGGCTCTTTTAGCACCTAATCTGCACAGCGATGAAACAGATTGATTGGTTGTTTGTATATGTTTAAAAAGAAACGATAAATTAAACTGAAAAAAATAATCACATTAAATCGCAATATTAAGATAAAAAGATCTCAATTAAATTATTTTCCAAAATTGTTCAGCCCTAGTGCTAAAAACATTTTGTATTTCCTTGTTTGTGAAACCGATATCAAGATGCTCCACATTCCTCGTTTTAATGCAGGGGGAAGGCTGCACTTTTCTTATAAAAATGCTACTTTTATTCTCGTATTTTACAACTTTATTCTCATAATTTTAAAAAAGAAAAACATCCCACCTGCCAAAAGGGGATTGCCTGTTTCTGGCACTGTTATTTTGTGAGTCGCAGGGGGAAAAGTTTGGGAACCTCTGCTCTAGATGTGCAAAAGTGATAGAGACATACCCATAAAAAGACTTGCTGCTGTAATTGGACCAAACGGTTCTACAAAGTTTTGACTCAGGAGGGCTGGATATAGGAGCACATCTCACATTTCTGTGTAAAACATTTTGAAAACATTGCACTCTGTTTCCTTCCACTTCACAATCCTGCTCTGCTTTAGGTTGGTCCGTCGCATACAATCTCGTTTCAACACATTAAAGGTTGTGGTTTTGATGGGAGAAAGTAGCGCACGGCGTTTTATAAAAGCAACCCGAACTCCCAATCTGCCACCTTTGTTGCAGACGAAAGAAGACTGCCGACTTCCTAAGAGATGCAGTAGAGACCAGGCTGCGGATGTACATCCCCTACATCGAAACCTGGCCACAGGTAAACTACAACACCCATGGACGACTCCCAGCAGAAAAAGCATTAAGATTTACACTCCACCTTTCTTTCTGTTGTGTACGCAGGCGATGAGCATCCTGCTCCTTCCTCACAACATCCCCGACAGCCTGAAGCATCTGTCCACCATGGTGGACGACATCTGGTACTATGCCGGGGACCGGTCCACAGACGTGAGTGGATCCTCTCACCCTCGATCCCCCTTTTCTTCTGCTCATACCTTCCTGTCCCCCTTTCATCATCACCCCCAGAATATCCGGCCTGCTACCTCTCAGGTTACCCCACCTATCACCAAATCGGCTTTCATATCTCCTTGCTTTATTCTTCAATATTTTTTTTTTACTTTACGCTTGTGCGCTTTTGTTTGATTCTGTATATGTGAATAAACAGAGAATTTTGATTCACGTGTGACGGTAAAGGACGCCGTGTGTTCATGGAAATGGAAACGTGAACTTTCTGTCTGTCCTGTGTCGTTTGAAGATGAACTGGTACACAAAGCGGGCGGTGCTGACTGGTCTCTACAACACTACAGAGCTGGTGATGCTTCAGGATTCCTCTCCGGACTTCAAGGACACCTGGACCTTCCTTGACAACCGCATTCAGGATGTAGTCAACATGGCCACCACAGCAAAGCAGGTACAGGGTAGTTGAAACAAAAAAAACTGATAAAACATTAAAGTTTTATCATTCTAGACCTGTATCTCTCTCTTTCAGTTAAGTTTTCGTTGGTAAATGTTCTCTACTAGCTGGTTTTTCCTGAGAGTGAAACGGTGACTGAAAAAGAAAAAAAACTTTTCAGATTATTTGCTTTAATTTTGTTTTTCCCCGTAGATGCAGTCAACCGGTGAAGCTGTAGCACAGGGCCTCATGGGAGCCGCCGTTACGGTGAGTTTTTTGTTTTTATAGTCAACAAAAAAAACACGTTAACCATCATATGTGATCAATGTGTATGGTACCAAACATCGCTCATTGAGCCAGGCTACCAACAGCCCTAACCACGCCCTATTAGTAGGGGAGGCTGATCTGCATGTGAATTTAGATCCCCTGCCTCTGAAAAGCTGGAATCTTCTCAGTCCCTTGAGAAAGCCCTTTGGATGAAGAACAAAACATCTTCAACTACAAGAATTGAAGTCCAGTTTTTTTTTTTTTTTTGGATTTGCCATTCCCTGGATCAGTGACAGTCTTCACCAGAATGGTGTTCAAGCAACCGCTTGATTTTCCTGTAAACCTCCAAATTTGTCAAGATGGCGGCAGCGTCGCCCTGGCGTTTGACAAAACGGAGTTTATGCCCCCAATCACAGCACAGAAGTAGCAAAAGAAAAGGTGTTTCTTACAAAACATTGCTGTTTGGCTGCCATGAACATTTCTTTAATCTCCCCGACACACAATTATATGCCCAGGAAAGACCTTTTAGTAAAAAAAACAAAAACACATTAAATAGCTTAGAGAAACAAGATTAAATTACAGAGTAGATTAGTAAATCCATACCGCCAGCTCGGATAAAAACATTTAGGACCCCCACAGATTCCAGACTAAAGATCAGCTGATATTCACTAGTTAGTTCAAAATCGCTCATTTCACCAGTAATTAAATCCTACTCAGCAAACTGTCATCTCTATGCTACATTTTTATAAAACCAGTTCATATTTGAGCTGTTTTTCTTCCGCCTCTAGGTCGGACTGTGTAATATGCTTCCTCATGTTCGTCGTGTTTTAAAATATTTCCTTTAGTTTAACACACAGTTAATACGGCACGCCTCTTGTCCAGGCCATTTTCGCTTTAGATGCAAAGGGCTGCAAGATGAATTGCATCGGACCAGAAACTGCCCTGGTGTCGCACCTATGTGCCTTAAAATTCTGTTTAGTGTTCCTCATAGTCAGGTCATTGATCAGGATAAATTAGTTAATTAATATTCAAATTTTGGCATTAGTTAATCAGAATCATCCATGTCTGCATATCGATGCATCGAAAAAGTCGATTTTATCTCCTGCTGCTACCTGTTAGGATAAGAGCTCCATCAAACCCTCTGTTGACTCCTCATCTGTGAATTCTTGCATAAATCATGGAGGGTTGCAGCTATACGCATTAATCCAGCTGGTTATAACAGGATAGTAAAGCATGTTTTTGTATTGTTTAATCATGTTTAAAACAGTTTTGAGTTATTTCTAATAGTTCCCTTTAGTATGGGGCACATATGAGAAGTATTAACTTTGTAGTTAATGATAAATGTGACCTAATATGGAAAATTTGTAACAAAGTGACTCATTTTTGGTATATTTTTCAGCTGAAGAACCTCACAGGACTGAACCAGAAGCGATGATGTGCAAACTCTCAGAGACACATTTAGCCGAACCATCCGGATAATGTCATCAGCTGAAGATGATGTGGTTTTGGGGAGATTTTTGCTGTTATTTTTTTCAGTTGAATGCTATGACTGAAGGAATTGAATTGTGGGTTTAACAACACAAAAACACCTTATTTGTCGAAGACCCTCTGTCTTTCTTTTCATCTGTAGAATAAAGGGTTTTCTATTGTTTTACTCTATTTTTTCTGTTGTATTGAAATACAAGAACAGATTCAATTTGATTGTGAAGCCATGAGCCAAATAAAGTAGTGTATATTTAACTTATTTGGTGTGAAATTTTCATATAATAGTCATTCTGTTTAAAATACATATTTTCTCTTTGATTCATTTTTTTCTTTTCTTAACAAACATAAGCTTAGCTGTAAAAGTCCAGGTCATTTAGTGTCAGAATTATAGTTGCAACCAGCAATTGCTCTATTAAAAGTTAGATTATTAATTTTATCATGTATTTAACTAACAGAACATGCACTTCTTTATGTTGTAAGGTTAAGAAAGGCAAGGATAGTCGTTCTTTTTAATGACGAAATATATATATATTTTTTAGATTTCTAAAAAGGTATATTCAAATAAAATGTTTGTGCTGGTGGTGATTTGAAACGTTTAGCGGACTTTTGCTTTGAAAAGGCCGCCGCGTAACCCGGTTGTGAATAAAGAAGTCCCGCCTCAAAGCTCGCGTTCCAACCAATCACCAATCGCCTTTTCGTTTTTTAGCCAATCAGCAGCCAGTAAGGATTTCCTTGGAGGCCTTCAAGCCGAGGCAGCGGTTGCGGATGCGGTGCGGTGAAAACACTGGCTTCTCGTTGTTTTTAAGCTGAATATACTTCAAGAATGCCGTATGCTAACCAGCCGACGGTCAAAATCACAGAGCTGACGGACGAAAATGTCAAGTTTGTCATAGAAAACACTGATTTGGCGTGAGTATTTGTTCTTTTCTTGCCGGGTCGCACAGTTTGTATTGGGGAGAGGGCAGCCATTATTCTCATCGGCGCTTAAAAACCATTGGAGACAAAACAAAAATAAAATAAAAACGATTATGACGTGAAATACGATTTTTTTAGCTTGTTTTCCTATTATTGTTAAAATAAATTTCAGCCTCTTTCACATGTAGGATTTCGCAGAGCAGGAAATAAACAGTACTGTATTAATCAGGCTCTATGGTAATTAAAAACGAGCCCGAGGAGTCCACAAATGCAGTTTCTTGGCTGTCAGTATCTGTTAAAGATGAAGCCAAAATGATAAAACTGGGAAAAAATAAAGTGCATCCTTTTATAGACAGCAGGAAAAGGATCAAAAAGGATAAGATATAGTAATGAAAAAAGAACATGGTGGGATCAGAACCCGTGTAACCATGATGTAAACAGTTATTAGAGATCATAAAGTCTAGCAGCAGCTGAGATGAAGGACCTGCGGAAACGCACCATTGAGCATCTGGGATGCAGCAGTCTGTCAGTGAAGGAGCTCTCCAGCTCTGCTACAGCTCCATGCGTGGGGTGGGAGACATTGTCCATCGGTGATGGGATTTGTCTTACGGCCCTTCGATGTCCCGCCACCTGCACTGGGTCCAGGGGGCATCCCAGGACAGAGCTGGCCCTCAGTAGGTAGAGTCTGCTCTGACCCTTCCTGTAAAGAGCATCGTGTTGTGACTCCAGTCCAGTTGATTGTCCAGCTGAACACCCAGGTACTTATAAGAGTCCACTATCTCAACATCAGCTCCCCGGATGTTCACCTGTGTCAGTGAGGAGGGCTTGTACCTGAGAAGGTTCACCACGTGAGGTGGTTCTGCCAGCCTACAAAGCTCTGGATCCACTGTCTGTACTGACTCGTCCGTGATAAGACCGACTATGTCAGGGTCACCGGAGGCCTTCTGAAGGTGGCAGCCTGATGAGCTGATGGAGAAGTCTGCAGTGGAAGAGGGTGAAGAGAAACGGCGCCGGCACAGTTCCCTGTGGTTCCTCCGCGACGTTATCCAGTATCCACTGCGACAGGTGGGGGTCCAACCCAGACCGCCCCAGTTGTCCTTCAGGAGTCCTGGTTGGATGATGTTGAAGTAAAACATTGAAGAACTCAAAGAACATGATTGCCACGGTGCTCCAAGGTTTCTCCTGGTAGATGATGGCGTCATCCACCATGATGTCAGGCTGGTAGGCAAACTGCAGTGGATCCAGTGAAGACCTCACCATGATAAACTGATCTTCTTTGGTGTGACCTCCGCTATAATAGCCCAAGTTTAAGCGTGCAGGTGTGTTGCAACACAATAACAAGGTGGAAACACATCAGCACTAAGCATTAGAACATTGTTGCTGCCAGTAAATCAGTCTGGAAAGGGTTAAAATGTCATTTCAAAGCTATTTACTGTTAATCAGTTTCCAGTTGGAGATGCTAATCATCAGGAATCACAGGCCGGTTGTCAGAATTTCTGGATGACACGGCGACTCCTCAGGGCAAAAAAACAAATGCCAAAAGCTCATCTTAGACACTACAGGCATCAAGCTGGACTTTTAAGTGTTCATGACTGAGCAATGAAGCTTGTTGAAAACGCGTAGAGCAGGGGTGTCAAACATACGGCCCGCGGGCCGGATCTGGCCCGCCGAACAATTTAGTCCGGCCCAGTGGCTAAATGCATTATCATTATTCAACAATTATTTATTTTATTTTCCAGTGTCCTTGCTGGCAATGTGGCAATAAGAATTGTTGTCTTAATGCCAAAAAGAGCTCATCAGATTTGACTTTCACAAGTGGAGCAGTACGGCTTTTGCCATAGTGCTCCGCTTGATTTATGAATGTGAATAGTTTTATTATGATTCATGCGGGGAATATCTCAAATGATATGGACACTACAATGGGAAAGTAGGAGATGAAAGGAAGAACAAGAAGAAAAAAAGAAAAGGTGAAAGAAAAAGATGAAAGGAAGAGAATGATAAAACAATTATTGAAAAAAACATGTACTTTGTTTAATTGAAAATCTGCAGTTCCTATATTGTCCACGAGGGGCGCTGTGTTTTAATCAGCAGATGGTAGCACTGAGCTTCAGATGTGGAAAATTGATTTTAAATCATTTCTTAATTTTTATCTGTTTGATGTATTTTGTCATGCAGGACAGTGTTTTTAAGTTCCAAAAAATGTGAATAAATGTTTTTCAACATTGTACAATCACTGTGATCAGTTCTTATGCATAATGCACTTAAGTAAATGTTTAACTGAATAAAAGTATTGTTGAAATTGCACATACTTTTCTTAAAAACGCTGAGGTTATTCATAATATATTGTGTAAAAGTGAAATTCATTTAATATAAAAATCAACAAGTCCACTTTTATTAGTTCTACTTAATCTTGCAATGCGTTTACTCGTGTGGCCCTCTTGAGATCAGATTAAGCTGAATGCGGCCCCTAAACCAAAATGAGTTTGACACCCCTGGCGTAGACGC